>CM060819.1:0-1238333 GCA_030704555.1 Heliconius charithonia | reverse complement strand
GTCACCGCAAGCGCCCCTCGCCTTGTGTCGCTAAGAAATAAGATCTCGAAAATGTTAACTGAATCGAAATGGGTTTCGTATATAGTGTTACGCTATTACCCATGATGTATTCTATTTTATAACAATCCATAATATAAATGTGAAAATTTTCGTGAATAGAAGTTCATTCCGTTTTTATCCAAAATGTGCTGAAGGAATTTAGATGGAACTTTACAGCATTACATACATTACATTTTGCATAGTGGCTATAATATAACAATTGATTTAAGCGAGCCAGGCCCGGGTTTAATTGCTAGTTTTGTATACATGCATTTTTATATGTTAATGGTGTTTCTAAAAAGCATGACAGTATATGTTGTACCTATTATTATTTTCTGATTGTACGGCAAATAATATTTGGATTGGCCATATATTGTATGTGAAGCCGTCGTAGCGCAGTGGCATAAAGGTGTGACTGTAACGCGACGATTGTTAATTCGATCCCCATTCGAAGGGATGTACTATTACTTAATATTTTCATTTCGCCCTAGCACCAAGTCAAAAGTCCGACGTTGAGTCTCGTCACTTAACACGCAATGCCTCGAAAAATTCGGCGGAAGGCGGAGTGTCTTAAGACTAGATTTCCTGTGCCTACCATGTTGCAGGATGCAGAATGATGCTGATTTAAGTTACCTTATCATATACTATACTTTTTTTATCTTGTCTAAGTTGAGTAGTTTTAATAAGCGCATATATGAAATACAAATCGTTAGGTTTTGCTTTAGTATCGAGGTTAATATTTAATATACCTAATATGTGTTTTAGTTTAAAAAAAATGATTTAATAAATGAATAAACAAAGCAATTTTTTGTTCAAATTTAATTTGCTCAAAATATTTTTAAAACTAATAAAATATATAATATTTAATGATTAATAAATTAAATCATTAATCAAACACGTTCACGTGTCTATAAATAAAAGGGTTTCCTCGTACGCATCCCTAAACATGATTAATACTAGCGGGGGGTGGGAAATGCGCCCTTTGCCGGTTGAGTCACGCACGTCCAGACGTAAAGATTTAGGGCGTCGATTTTACAAAGACAAGACTTTATTTTGTATTGTGGAACTATATAACGATCAATGTCTTGCTCCAGGTGAACAACCTTTGGTTATCAAATTATTTTCAACATTCTACTTTACCTACGACTTTCCTGTGTATCCTGATGGAAATAACTAAGAGGTGAGAGTGACACATGACATGTTCTAAGTGCCCGCAGTACCGACGGCAGGTACAGTAGGTTAGATTGAGACTATTAATTCCGTAATAGATGGATTATCTACCATTTTTTTATCAATTCGAATACTCTGAATAGTGGTTGCAACACACAATATCTCGAAAATCGAGTGGATAATATGCAACGGAATGTCTTAAAATTATCGAAGCTCTACGCGAAGCTAAAAAATACCTTATAATTTTGCTACCCTTGCCATATGCGATATACAACGTGAACTTTATAAAATCTGAACTCTTAAAATTCTGAGTATTATACTCTGGGGAACATCTCAGTTTTATGGTTTTTTTTCTTCGAGGCTGACTTGAATACATCTATGTAAACTCTTCCTTATCTAAGTGTGGCTTTAAATCAACAAAGTCGATGTGTGCTATTAACGAATGATTAAATCGTTTTTATTATAATTAGATTGACATTGATTATAATATACTTTTTTTATACCTTCATAGTGTGAATGTATTAGGGTAGGAAAAAGGAACCTAGTAACTATTTATATATTCGTTTCCTTTTTCAACAATTTTCGAGATCACTGCGTTTTAAGTGGTGAAGCTCAACGGCGCACTTTGATTTGTTACCAGATAAAACAAATAAACAAATAAATACAACGTCCAACTAAAAAAACCCTACAATTTTGCTTACCTGTATATTCAAAACTTACGTTATCTATTGATGATGTTGGTCCAAATGACTATTCAAATTTAGCCTTCAAGCGTTGTCATCTGAAAAGTGACGTCATCAGTGTAAAAGTGAAACCACTTCATTCAGGTCACCGACGTCATTAAGGAGAAGTGGCTTTCGTCGACGTTCAGCGATATCACAGATCTCGTTCGTCTAATATACGTATAATAAGAATTTAGAGGAACTTTTCTTGTTGTTATTGGAACTATTTTATAGTATAGCAGAAAAATATTTGGGCTGTCTTTTTTTTCTAAACTTATATAATTTTATTTACGATTGACTTATGTTGTTATACAATCTTTTATTTAATTAGCAAAGTTTTCCTAGCTCTCTTGCTATCGTCGCCGGGGAGCAATTTAAGTGGTATAATATTATTAAATATTTGTTCTGAAATAGCCAACAGTCCACGTCCGCGACGTCGAGAGCGTCTCTTCAGTCGGCTCTCATTTTAGATATTTGCCTTTTTCATATATTGAATTTATATTTAGTTAATATATTATAACTTGCTGTTTAAGTGATATTAGTTCGTGAGTTGTTTTAATGTAATATGTAAGTTTTTAAGAGAAAATGAAACTTATTTTGATGCCATCCTGCAGCGTCACATCGTCTGATTTTCATTCGGTAGATTTATCTTCATTTCCTCGATCTGGTAAAACGTATCTAAAAATTTGGGCATTGCGTGGGGAATAAAATGTCTTAAGTGACACTAGATTCCCTCTACCCACACTGCTGTATGGGCTTTGGCGTGGAGAATTAAATATTAATTTTAAATTTTGTACTAAATTTGTATTTTGTGAATATCACATCGTTGCTGGTTCAATCTCATATGGAGTAATGACTCTATGTATGTCTCTGTGTTTGGGAGGACAGTCATTAACAAAGTGATCTTATACTAGTCTATTCTCGATTCTCCCTTTTTACATCATATTCCACATAGCAGGGAGGCAAAGAATACCTAGTATAAAACTACTTTAGCACTATTGTTAGTCTATTAAAGCGGGGAGAGAATTATGGAAATACTTTATAAAATTTTTATAATATTTTCAAATCAAAATAATTTAATAGTGACTTAGATAATTTATTGCTAACATAAAACTTGTACATAATAAATTGTCTTTTAATAGTCGCCAAACCTTAGCACTAAAAGCTTACTAAGAATTCGCTCTATAAAAGACTGGAAATAGTGTAGTTTACTTTTTTATTGCCTATTACCATAAAAGTACTATCGTTGATTTCCTTCCAGAATTTTGCGGGAAATGGGGCGTGTCAGTTACAAGTATCCCAATTGGGTTTAATGTTGTCGTATAGTGGGTATTACAGAAGAAGAATGAAAGAAAGATGAATGCTGTGAAGATGTGATCTCTTCGTAAGATATGCAGGGTCGGTCAGTTTAGTTGATCGAATCCGCAATGAAGAAATACGCAGAATGACAGGAACTAGCAAGGCTTTCAAGGTGAGAATGAAGAAGAAGGTCAGCTGGTTTGGGTACATCGAACGAATAAGTGATGAGAATGGCAAAAAAAAATTATGATACATATTATTCACATGGTCCAATCTCTACCTTCTATATATTATTACTTATGGTTAATTTAATTTAATAATAAAGATATAAAATAATTTTTGGGCAGCCCCATCACATTTTCTGTACAAAAAAAATTAACACGATTCAAAGTGCTTTCAATTTACATACACGACGCTTTTCAATTAGCGCCCTCACGCAACACGCCCTTACCACAATAAACATTTTACCCCCCGGACTAACCCCGGTTTTTATTACCACTATAGACATACCTATATAATTTGAATCTGTTTTTAGATTTTTTTATTAGCGTCACGGTGTATGTAGCCGCGTGGGCATAAGAACCTAGTCTTCTGTGGACATAAGGACCTAGAAATTCTTTTCCCCATATTCTGCTGAATTGTCGATACATGTACGTTTAGCGGTGGAGCTCAACGCCGTACCATGTATTGTTTTTTACCACAGTGAGAAAACTGAAATATTATACAAAGAAAATGATTTTTTTCTAGTGGAAATTGAACCCACAACCGCTGCGTTTATTATTTTGTTCCATGTTTAGAGACATTAATAATGTAAATTGGAAATATTTTTTTCTTATACGTACTCTTTAGCCGATTGCACCTTTTCTACACTCTACTTTGCATGTGGGAAACTAAGTGAGTGTGGTATATCCTAATGCTAAAACATCCGTTTCTCAGTCTTCGTTCAATCTATGCCACGCTTTATCTTCAAGAGTGGGAAAATAAAAATAATTAAAATTTCAATATACCCATTCCCCCGAGTAGGAATCGAATCCGCATTCGCCACGTTTGTAATCAAATGTCCTACTGTACCACTACAGCTAAAGGTGTTAAGTAAAGTGAATGATATAAGTACAGGGTTATAGGTAATTCACACGAAGCGGATATAGAAGAAATCATAGTGTACTGAATCGTTCCTATTAGACCCTAGGTAGAAATGCTGAGTGCATTTCCTGAGATATACTATAAACAAACTAAAAATAGATATACTAACAACTACAGTAAAGTATAATTTCTATTTATATGAAATGCTAATGGTAACTATTATATTTATTTTATTAATAATCTATTGATACCTGATAAATTTAAATTAAATATATTAAAATGATGATTATGGCTACCAGCTACATTATCAATACTATCAACGGCTAATATTCCTAACGCACCTGGTTTTGTGTAGTTTATTCTAATTAAGAGTTTCCTTTAGTTGCTTTTACTTATTTTGTTTGTTATGTTCGATTACTCAGGTTTTTTTTCTTTTACGTTAAGCGTTTTATTTCTTTTACTTATGTCTACTTTTTGTTCCTTTTCGAATCTTTTAAAGCTTATATTTTCTTACTAATCTACTTACTATTGAAAACTGAAAATAATTTCATAAATATATTTAATATATATTCGTATAGTTCAAGCAGGCGAAGCCACGCGGCTCTACTAGTATGAAACTATGCGGGCGAAAGCGTACATGGGTATTAATTAATAAATTATTCGTATGATGTTAAGATTTGTTGTCTTTATTTAATTAATTCTTTTTTATTAGACCTACAATTTTCAACATCAACTACAACAAATAACAATGAAAATCCAGAAAATATTAAAAAATACCTATAATATCTACATCATTCCAAAGTTGGTTTAATTTTTTTTATTGTAACCAACCCTCTCGATTTGATCGAATGTTCCGTAATAGACTGATTTTTATATGCAAAAATTGGAATATTCCATTTCGCCCCTTTCCTGTGATGGTTTGTCGAGTGCAGGTTGTTCTATCGTTTCTTATTTGATCGACCCCTTGGATATACGTATTATGAGCGTATAGGATGTATAACGGAAAACTAAAATTATTTTTAATAGATAAAAGAAAACATAGTTTTTGTTTTTCTAAAATAGTGTACTGCACACACCAGGGTAGGCAGATGGAACCTAATATACGGAGTGTCTTTCACTCCGTATCTCACTGCCCACCGAATTATATAGTATTGCGTGAGTGGCGGAACGATATGAAAATCAAAGAAAGAGAGAGAGAGAGAGAGAGAGAGAGAGAGAGAGAGAGAGAGAGAGAGAGAGAGTAGAGCAAAGATATAAAAATATTATTTTGGATAATTACTTCATTTCCTCGAGTCGAAATTATTATATTCTAAAATACCCGTTGATAATTCACTCCTTTTTTTAACACTATATTTAAAGGTTTGTTAAAATATGTGTGATTAAGATCATTTACGTATATTTCAAGTTGAAAAAATATCTTGGTGTTATTGTATTAAATAATAAAATATTTATCTTTGTATTGAAAAAACAGTTATTGGGTACAAACTCAATCTACGACTGGATCTTTGTTCATTCGATAGTTCAAAAGTTTGTTGAATAAAAGAAAACTTTGAATTTGAATAAATGTTGTATAGGTACAAAATAATATGACTGTCCAATAAACATTTGATCGCGTGAATTCTCATTTAAGCGATGGCCTGAAAATTCAGCTTTTTCACTCGCACCTTCATTAATCATCCTTTGTACAACGAAACACTTACTTATAAATAGACCAGATAACGTTGTTTTTACTTCATTTTCATAATATGCGGGACTACAGTGTTTTTATAGTGATAAGTAATAGGACAAAGTACGGGGTTGTGTTCCGCCAAGCCAGAATTCAGTTCGCATAAAAACAAAACATATTTACTCAAATACTCACGGAGTTCCCTCTGTTTACCTTCCTGTATGCAAGATACAGCGTGAAGCTTAAAATACACCATCAATCGTTGGAAATGATGTCTATCTGTATATTAGAAATACTAACTTTTCTTCAACTTCATACAAGAGCAGATATATAGAGATGAAATAAAGTTTTCTCACTTGAATCAGAATGTTTTTAAAATAGAAAATTTACTGACATTATCGTTCAAAGCCCCCTAAGCTAGAACCACTCTAAGTCGTGTGGCGTCCGACTTTAACGGCAACCTATAAATTGTTTACGACACGTAAACGCCCAACTTGTACCGCGCGGCTAATCTACGTAAAATATCGTTGTGGAGTAATAGTAAAATAAAATGTATTTTGTTCTTCTATGTTGATGGGGTTTGGTAGTTTATTACATTTTATAACTTTTATTGTCTTATGTTTAGTGCTGTTGCGTCGTAACGCGGCACAGTGTCTGATATGTAAACGTTCGATTCTCCCTCGGTGTATTTATTTTTTTCGCTACCTAATGCCATCCCTGCTATGTCAATGTGTGGATTGAAGCGTGTAGCTATTTTTATTTTTACTTTAAATTCGCAAGCATTGTACTTAAAAAGATTTTAAATTATCCTCATAAATGTTCCAAGTTGGGTATATCTTCAATGTTGTTAATTTTCTTCTAAAAGGAATTTCGTGCTTCACTGAGAGGAAAATGGGTAAATAATCCTAAACTGACTGACTCCTTCAAAAAAAGATTTAGGCAAGAGCCCTCCTGTCGTATACTTGAATAATCAGAGGCACTCCAATGTTATTGAAAATGTAATGGACATATGAAAATCGTTTTTAATAAGAAGACAAGGATTGAACAATTCGTTAAAGAGCTTATGTTCAATCATGTATGAGATTTTTGATTATTATATCTGTTAGGTAACTCTATCGACACACATATATGTTAGTTGTCTTTTTTTAACTTCACGCTGTATTTGAGGACTCATAGCAGGCAGGTTGGGTAGGCAGTGGAAATTTCGGAATCTAGTGTTAAGGCACTCCGTTCCCATTAAAGATTTCCGTTTCCCACTTGAGTGAGAATTGCACTCACAACCTATCGTATCGTATCGTATTCACAGTCGCACGCTAGTGCCCCTGCCCCGACTGGCCTTAAGTCTCAAGTGATAACAGTCATATATCCTTAGAAAGGGTCATTAATACCTTCCTCACATACAGCAAGATATACGCACAAGTAAGTATACAATATAAAACGCATTGTACGTATAATAACCACTTTCACAATTTTCTAGTTTTCTCTACTTTTGTTAATTCTAGTGCTGTATAGTTAATGGAAATTAAATGAAAACTTTTATAAATTTACTATGTTTTCATCATATTATAAACATAAGAGGAAATCACTTCAACAATACCAATAATACACAAAACTTACAAACCACTTAGTATGCAACAACTAAAGCCATTTTTAAACTTATTTACTTAACGAGTGCGTGATAAAGTTTGAATGGACTGAACGAAAATATTCTGAATTTTAATTTTTCGACAATACATTTGCATTTTGTAAAGCGATTCGGTCGTCACGAGCCATTCTCTGCAATTCGTCACCCTCTGGAACAGAGAACTTGTTTGATTTGTGTCATCTTTCAATAATAACACTAAAGAATTCTGAATTGAATTGTATTACCATCATGGTGAATATTTCATAATTTTTTAATATCCTTTGATATTTTATTATCAAATAGCTCATTTGGTGCAACATGGGGTATTCGGTCTTCTTAAAATATTGCAGAGGCCAGTCGTGGCTCAGGGACACAAAGTGTGTCTGTAATCGCGACGTCGATTCCTACTCTAGAAAGTGATTTTTTTTATTTTATGTGTGTAAAGCGCGGCCTTAAGTCCCGCTACTCGCAATACCTCCAGAATTCGGAAGAAACTGGGAAAAGAAATGCCTTTTACACTGCCTACACAGTTGTGTGCGGGATACAGCGTGAAGGTGATTTATTTAAAATATTGCACGAGACGTAATCGCAGCCACAACATAGGCGATGGTCCCAAGCGAATATGATAGACGACGAGAAATGGAGAACAGAGTATCTCGAAACTGGGTACTGTCTGTCTGTTTGCGAGCATGAAGTATAAAAAGTATATAAAAATAATAATAGCAATCCATAAGGAATTTAATAATTATTCGTCTTCATACATCCGTTGTCCTGAAAACTTTGAAGCGAGCTTATACATATATGAATATTATATTCGAGTATTGTCTAGAACTTCGCTCTACTTTAAGTGATGACTTTCTTGTTGTTAGCTATCAAAGAGAAGTTAGAACATGTATATTAATATTAATCAAATATCATCTATGGCGCAATCTCTTATAGATTTTTCCGTGGTCAATAGTTTTTATCAATTCAATCGCATAAAAAATCATCAAAATAAAATTTTAGACCTCGTCTTCTGCGATGATACAAAGTTTGACGTAAAAGTTGATGCATCAACTAATATACTGAGTCGTATAGACTTATTGCATCCACCTTTAGATATCAGCGTCAGCCTTATTAACAATAGTACAAAATTCTTAGATTTGAACCCAAATCTTGTAAAATATAATTATTCTAAAGCTAATTTTGAAGATATAAACAAACTTCTAGAAAATATAAATTGGTCCGAAATACTGACAAAACTCATAGATGTTGATGAAATGGTAGAAATACTGTATTCTGTCATAAATTCTTCAATAGAGCTTAATGTACCTAAAATTTTTAAGAAACGTAGGTCCAAATACCCCTCCTGGATGGATAAAATCCTACTAAAAAGAATAAAAGAAAAAGAAAGACTCAGATTACGATACAAAAAATATAAAAATCCAATGGACGAAATATCGTTGAAAATTTTAGAAACCACATGCAATAGGTTGTCTTTAAAGACTTACAATAAATATATTGAGAGATCAGAAAGCAGTATTAAGCATAACACGAAATATTTTTGGACTTTTATGAAGACAAAAAAACAACAAAAAACACATGCTTTTCCTGAAATAATGATAAGTAATAATATCGAACATTCTGGTGGCGAACAAATTTGCAACTCTTTTGGTTCGCACTTTTCTTCGGTATTCAATTACAATACAACAGTGCAACCAACCAATGACATTCTCAAAAATTTGCAGCATGTAGTAAATAACAATGATATCTTGCAAAGGATTCAACTCGATGAATTGGATATTTTAAATAAATTAAAGCATTTAGATCTACATAAGGGTGCAGGACCTGAAGGTATTCCTCCAGTCTATTTAATTAACTGTGCCTCAACTCTTGCAATACCACTTACAATTATTTTCAATGCATCGCTAAAAACAGGATCCTTTCCAAGTAAGTGGAAGTTGGCAAAAGTTGTTCCGATTTATAAGCAGGGGGAAAAAGAATACATAGAAAACTACCGTCCGATATCTATTCTCTCAGTATTCGGTAAAATATTTGAATCACTGATTTATCCATTAATATACGCCCAGTTTAAAAGTTCTATTAGTGACCATCAACACGGTTTTATAAAAGGTAGATCAACAACGACAAATTTAGTTACTTACACTGAGACATTGATTGAACATATAGACAAAAGAAAAAGAATCGACGTGATTTATTCAGATTTCAGTAAAGCATTTGATCTAGTACCTACTTCAATCCTTCTTTTAAAATTATCGGCATATGGTTTAGCAGGTTCGGTACTGCGATGGCTAGAGTCATATTTAAGCGATAGATACTTCTATGTCGTTGCAAATGGACATGAATCTCGTAAATTTAAAATATCATCCGGAGTACCTCAGGGCTCGCATTTAGGGCCTTTGTTGTTTAATATTTTTATTAATGACCTGCCAAAATGCTTCGAGCATTCTACACCTTTCTTGTTCGCGGATGACCTTAAGCTCTTAAAAATTATCAAAGATTTCAACGATATAAGTCATTTACAAAATGATCTAAAAAGGATGTTTAATTGGTGCAAAACAAATGGTATGGTACTTAACGCAGAAAAATGTTATTCTATTACATTCACTCGTAATCATGTTAAAACTAATACCCAGTACTTTATCGCAGATACACCATTAAAAAGCGTTAGCAGCATCAAAGATCTAGGTGTGATATTCGACGAAAAGTTGACCTTTACTCCGCATATAGATAATATGATCACAAAAGCCTCAAAAATGCTAGGTTTTGTTCTCAGGAACAGCAAAATGTTTCGAAATTATAATACTAAAATAGTATTATATAATAGCTTAGTTAGAAGCATTTTAGAGTATGGTAGCGTGGTATGGAGACCGCATTATGCTACACACTGCTTGCGAATAGAAAGGGTGCAAAAGCGTTTCCTTTATCATCTGGCATTCGCTCACGGTAGGGCCAAAGAAATAAATTCATACAACAAAAAACTGGCATATTTCAAAATGCATTCTCTAAATAACAGAAGAGAGTTGTTAGATTTAATGTACTTATACAAATGTCTTAATGGCACAAACGATAATCCAGATATAATATCCAAATTAAGATTTAATGTCCCGTACCGGTATCCACGCAAGCCAATTACGCTTCTAGTAAGACCTCTCCGTAGAACAATCTTGGGTAGGAACTCACCGATTTCACGACTATCTCAAAAATTCAACATCTACAAAGAAGTCTTAGACCCATTTGGAGATACATTGTCCAAATATAAATTTAAAATAGTTCGCCACATTTTAACGAAATAAATAATTTTGTTTAAGCTTAGATTTAATTTTATTTATAAATTGTTAATCAAATAGAAATGGTAAAGGATTTTTTTTTTTTTAATAATATATGTTAACGTGCTTTACATTAGTTACTTTAATTCTACTTTGTTTATTGAAATTGTAAACAAACTCAAATACTGAAAACCGTACAATTTACTATTTTTGTATAATATTGCATGCTGTATCCATTTTAAAAGATGGTGCATTTAGTTTTAAGTTTTTATTTTGTCTTTCTTTTATTTGTCACTGTAATGTTATCATCACTAGTGGATCTAATAAAATAAATAAATAAATAAATAAATAAATAAATAAATATATAAATAAACATGTACAGTAGAATGCGCGATCATTGTGGGTTCGATTTTTGATCTGGTTAATATTTCAAAAAAAATGTTACAGTGCGTCAGTCTGGCTACGTGTTGTGTTAAATTTCGAAATTATTTTACTAGGAAACAATATAAAACACAATGTATATTATTTTCGGTTAAGTTCTGTCTGTCTATCCCGCTTAATGCGGTATATTCATGAAATTAAAAAATCCCTTTTTTTTTTCTTTCTAGACGTAGCATTGCACTCCCTTGCCTATTGCATGTTTTTGTTATTATGTTTCTCTTTCATAATTCACGGGTTCAAAAGAACACGGTCCTTTGGAAGACTTGCGTAGGGACACAGGTCCAACACGTAGAGGCCCTTTAGAGAATATACAAATGTTTTACTGTGACGCATCAGCCGGGATCCATTTCTGGGTAACCACAGGTAATGGCCCAGAGATGGTTGCCGGTTAATGCATAGAAACTATGGAAAATGTGGAAATCTGAACTAGGACTATGGAATGGAATTTGGATGGACTGTCTACTGGCTATTGAGTGAGACTAACGAATTATATTTATTATTTTATTATTATTATTATTTATTAATTTGTTCTACTTTAAACAATCTTTGTAATGTACTGATTTTACTCGTACTACTTTATGAAAGACGCATGTGAGGCGGGCGCTAATAACTGCCACACAGTTTATAATTTAGCGGTTTTTATCGTTATGAATTGTTTTTTGTAATTTTGATATAAATAAATTATTATTATTATTATATCTTCAAGTAAAATTCAGCTTTCTTAGTCTAGTAGTTTCATGCGTATGTAATGCCTCGAGAATTCGGTGGAAATTGGGAACTGCACTGTTTTAACTATGGCTTTCTCTCTGCTTACCTGTTAAGCTAAAAAAATAGATAACAGTTTTAATTAAGGCTTCAAGCTATTGTTCTAATTATGAATCGAAGAAAGTATCCATTCCTTTTTATCGTGAAATCGATATGTAATTTGTCAAGTCGGTCTCGTGTATCAGACCGGTAGCTATTAGTTCTTCTTTGTTGTTTTGTTTTATTTTGTGGTGCATCTAGAGTAGAATAGCTTTTAGTTACAATAGTTATTATTTATCTATACAGAAGAAGTCTTTAAGTTTAAGTAGAAGATAAATATTTATTAAAATTAAAGCTGATAATTATGAAATTTTATTAAAAGTAGAGGCCAGTCGTGGCGCAGCGGAACGAAGTGTGACTGTAATACCGACTGGTTGTGGGTTCGGTCCGCACTCGAGGAGATGAAATATTTACTTAAATTTATATTTCCATTTTCTTCGCTCTGGTGTCGAGGCTAAGGGCGGCGTTGAGTTCTGCCACTCAACACGCAATGCCTCCAGAATTCGGCAGAAAGTGGGGAACGGAGTGTCTTAACACTAAGTTCCTTCTGCCTACCCTGCTGTGTGTGGGATACAGCGTGAAGCTGTTTTTTTTTTATTAAAAGTTAAAAAAGGGACGGACCACGTGCCTCTAATGGTTAGTTAAAATATAAGTATATATAAAATAGTATATTTTATATATACTTGCTTTACGCTGCACATTATAGCAAATTAAGATATTCGGTTCCCATTAAAACCGAACTTCTACCGAATTCTAAAGGCATAGCATGTTGAGTGGCGCAACTCAACGCCGCGCTTCATTACCATAGCGAGAAAATGAAAATATTTCATTCCCTCGAGTGGGACCCTTAACCTGTCGCAATTTACAGACGCACACTTGCTCTGGCCACATATATAGGCATCAATAAAAATTGAATGTGTTTTTATCCCATCAGCTTTTTATTGTACTAAAACGTCGGGGCTTAAAGCAACTCATAAAAGACCTAAGCACCGGAAGCGGAACCAAACAAACTATTTGCTAACCACAACGAAAAAAAATCCCTCGATAGAAATCCTTCGGGATCTGTGTTCCAGTACGGCTGAGCATTTCAAGCGTCCTCGCGACGAGAACCCTTTGTCCTGCGCTTCGTAAATAGGCTGTTGCGTCCCTTTTTGACGTGACGCCGGCGTGCCGTCTGTGGTTGCGGAGAAATGGTTTGTCGAGGGCTTTGGTTTAAATGGCTTAATGTTGGAAAGGGAAAATTACAAAGTTAAAACTGCCAATTACTGTAAATAGCGTCTAGAAAAATATTATTTTAGCCTACCCTGCTGTGTGCGGGATACAGCGTGAAGCTGATTAAATTTTTTTATAAGCTAAGTTCCTCCATCATGTAACAATTTGTTTTTCTACCCTCCTCTCAAAATCCGGGACATGCATTAGTATACAAAGTACATTCATATTAAGAACGCGTATAAAAAAAATTAAACGTAGCGAGATTTGAACCCGCGCCAGTTTAGAAACTGTCCAATTTTTTCATATTTTTCTTTCCTAAGTGTGGAATAACACTTTAAAAATATTAAACAGTAGCATGATACGCAGTTGATGGGCAGGACCCAACGCCGCACTTTGTTTTGCCAGAACGGGGGAATGATTCGAACATGTCCAAATCGAACCTATAACTACTGATAATTTACAACCAGACACTACGCGATTCCTACTGTACATGAGAAATGTCAGAAGGTGTAGTTTTGGAGCAGTTTCAGCTACTAGAGTCGACCATATTGATCGATATTCAAGGCAACGCCACCGCAAGGCCGATGCCTATACATGTAATTTTATATAGCAATGTCTGTAAAATATTTACTAAGTAAATTAAATTTACTACTTTTGCCTTCCAAAATATAACTTTGATTATAAAGATGATTTAAATTGAGGCAATGCAGGTTTTTATACCTGCATTTTGGACGGCGGATCGGTAGTTCTGGCAATATTTTTTTATTTAGGTATTCTATTTATTGGTTTTCGTCTATTTATTGTTTGCTTTAATGTAGCGGAATCCAACGTTGCATTTGCTCTCAAACTATCTATATTATGATTATTGTAACCACAATACAAGTAGCCACAAGCTAACCGTGATAGATTGTGGATCGATTCCCGCTCGAGGAAATCAAATATTTAATATTTTCATTGATTCGCTCTACTCTCAGAAGCAGTCGTGGCGCAGCAGCAATACATCTCTTGATCCTTACTCCGGAAAATATTTTTTATTTCCTTCCTCTAGGAACAAGAAAATGTACGGCATTAAGTGTGCCAATCAACACGTGAAAACATTGACTCGAAAATTCGGTGAAAATTGGTAAACGATGTATCATATCATCAGGAACTAGGTTCCTTTTAGAAAATATAAAACTAAGCTAGTGTTTTTTTAGTGACTAAAAGAATATTTTTCAAATTTAAAACATTATTTTCAGTCCGACGGCGGCTTGCTACTCAAACAAGTAGGCGTAGACGACGAGGGCCTGTACGAGTGTAGCGTCGAGAACGAAACAGCGTACGTTGATAGAGTCAATTTCACAGTGAGAAGTAAGTGTTCTTTATATTATTATTATAGTTTTATTTAAGTGAATAATATGATAAATGTCATGGCGCATGGGCACTGGCGTGCGGTTTTAAATGCGTTGTGGGTGGCCATTTCGAAGGAATGAAATGTTTGATATTGTCATATTAAGTTACTAGTAGTAGTATACTAGTTACTTTCACGCGGCGTTAAGTTCCATCAATCAATACGCTATGCCTCACTGACTTTGAATGAGAAAGATGAGAATATAAAATAGTTACGATAAATTTAATCAAACATGAGAGACCCTAATGTATATAACCAAGTAACTTTTACAGAAATAGAATTGAACTTCGAGGTTTTAGAAGTTATCCCGACTCGCTGAAATAATTAAACGCAGCGTTGAAATCCGCTACTCGTCACACTCGAAAATTGGATGTAGAGTAGTCAGAAGCATGAAGCTGCTTTTTCTTTTGCTTTTTGGATTTTGAACCTGTAATTACCATATGCTCAGTGCGCATTTGGATGACCATAAATAATAATATTACTAAAACAAAAAACAAAACAAAAATAACAAAGAAACAAAATAATTATTTTAATAACGTTTCATAACGAAAGTTATGTTGTTTTCATATCATATGAAATGAAACTTGCTTGCACCAAAAATTTCAATTTGATTTTTTAACACGCGAAAGTACTATTCGACTCGGTTTATAAATCTGAAATATGTACCTACATACGTACATTACATAGGGGTTGTTGAAAAATTTGTGCAATTTTCGCTACATAAATAAAATAGTTTAATGGTCTGTTTTTATTTATTTCATTACTTAAAAATACATATGATTCTGAAAGTAATACGATGGTTGTGGGTTCTATTACCACGTGGATAAAGAATTATTAATTTCTTCGCACATGACAAGAAGAAATCTTAACGCATGGTTCGCATATGCGTGGTAAAAAATCTTTTTAGTACAGATAATTCCACTAATTTTACTGCATTAAATGGTTATCAGTTCAAATCCCACTTGGGTTCCTTTACATGATGGTGAACGGTGTGTTGATTCACTTTGCCTACCCTGCCTTCGCATGAAAAAGAGTGTAACTACAGAACTTGTACAAATCAGACTCCTTAAAAGATAAGTCAAAAACTACGTCACTAATTCCTCTCTGCCTATATCTTAAAAGCGATATAAATTTAAAATAATATGAAGATAAAAATATTTACCTTATCTAGACGATACTCTACACTCGCGAAAATAGGTGATACCTACTGTGTTTATTATATACCGAGTCGTATTGTCGGCGTTGTCCTTCACCTACATGGTTCTAAAAGCTATGACCAGATATAACGCGAAGTAACAGTATTTAGCGTATAACATTATATTGTGAAGCCGTCGTAACGTAGCCGTGCATGGTTTAATGTAAATGTGACGTTGGGAGTTCGATTCCCACTCGGAGAAATTAGTCATTTTCATTTCCTTACTTTGGTAACTAGTCTCAATTAATCCCATAAAGTCCTAATTTTAATAAGTTAAACTATTTTAACCGAATAAATTTTTATTACAAATATTTTTTTGGATATTAATATAAACTATTATAAAGTCCGTTTGAGGTCGTCGTGGCATATTGGCACACTGTATCAATTCAATTTCCAGTTGTGGATATGAATTACTTTTTCTCGTTCTGATAACAGGATTTGTCCTAAAAAATATGCCGAAAAATCAATGCCGTTCTTTGGAACGGCATTGATTTTTCTTCATAATTTCGCAGGAAGTTAGGCAACGGAGTGTCTCAACACTGGGTTCTCCTTGTCTACTCTGCTGTTCGTGAGATAAAGCGTGGAGCTAATATAATCCGATAAAATAATTTTATTTAGTACCCAACCACGTCTATCTATAGAAAATAAAAACAATGACGATTTCTTAAAAGCGCGTTATTCTCATTACATGTAATACGGCACGTGAAATCAACTCCAACAAACGATTTAATGACATTCAACACAATAATCCCGACACGACTCTGGGAGCAATCTGTTAAATTGGCTTTATTATGGCAACTCTACACTGCTATGTAACGAGGCTAGATTTATTATTTGTTGCTCGCGTTTGATCAGCACACGGTGTTGGGTTCCGCCAGATGATATGTTATGTTTATAAGATAATGTTATTTCGAAGATAATAAATAGTGGAGAACGAAGAGTTCTTATTATGCTAGTTGCAGAAGAAAAAATGTGCTTCATTTAAGTTAGAAAAAGAGAATCGAACCCAAGAACTAACCTGAGCATTAAATCGTTTGAATGTTAGGCCATTGTGTGTTAATGGGACGGCGTCTGATTGTAAGCACGATTGCTAGATCTTCGATTTCCTCACGGGGCAAAACATGGTGTTGTGATCCGCAACTTAATAGTGAGTGTTGTTCTGAGAAGCTAAAAAAAATATTAATAAATACTTAAATATATTTCAAACTAATTCTTTTTTTAAATTACACGCTGTGTATCCTGCTCATATCAAGGAACCTAGTGTTAAGACACTCCGTTCCCATTAAGATACTTCCGTTATCCCTTTTCCGCGAAATTTCGGAGACATTACTTTTAGAGTTGCAGTACACAATACGCCTTACAAAAGCAAGGAATTGAAAATAATAAGTATTTCATTTCTTCGAGTCCGACCCAGGGAACCGAACCCACGAACTGTCGCGTTTCCAGCCACAGTCGTGCCCCTGCACAACGGCTGACCTCAAACTATATATTGCCAAGAACATTTGAAATTTAATATTTTTCAAGAATTTCACTAATCTAGGTTGCGGGTCTAAGAGAGCATAAACATAGTAACATATTCTGCCTACACTGTAGAAGTACATAGTGTAGTGCGCACGTACAGTAGTGGAGTCGAGTCGCACGGCATGAAGGTCGCTTAATAACTGTCATTATTCACGTCCATTGCGTCCTCCGCGTACCTATACGGTACAACACAATGCGGCTTCAAATAGATAACCTACGGTATATACCTATTGAAATATTTTAAATATGTTATGTATGTATTTTTAAAATATTTATTTATAAGCATCTCTGTAGCGAGACATTAGAATTATGATTTGGCAAGGGACAATGCTTTATATTCAATATTTTTACCTTTTTTTAAATGTTATTCCATACAAAAGAAAGAAAATGTTATTTCGGAAAACGTGTAAATCAAATCCTGCTACGTTCAAATACATATAATTTCAAAATAAGTATTTTTCCCCGGAAAAGTTTAAGAAAAGTCAGTTAGTTTACTCTGTACAGCATGTAATATGTTTAAATTGAATGATCCGGTACTTGTATTTCTGCTACGCAAAATACAAAAGATATATATTTTTTATTTTTATGCATAAATTTGTATATAAGTTAAATGGTTTCGGCTTCTATTAGGAAAACAACATTATCTTATCCAAATAGGGGGATCTATATTTAAATAATTAGCCACTTAATAAAATCCTGGGTGGACTAGAA
Organism: Heliconius charithonia; assembly: GCA_030704555.1. NCBI lineage: Eukaryota > Metazoa > Arthropoda > Insecta > Lepidoptera > Nymphalidae > Heliconius > Heliconius charithonia. The sequence goes on along the minus strand of CM060819.1, from coordinate 1,220,187 downwards.
CCTTTTTCCATCTCATTATGCAATATTGAAATATCAATAGAATTTCAATTAATCAACATTAAAAATATTCCTTGGTTTATTCAAATTCGATAGTACTTTAAAACAAATTAAATTGTATGTAAATGAAACAGTACACAGTGACTTTGTCACGCGGTAACCTGCACACTGCATGGTAGGCAGAGGGAACGTAGTGTTAAGACACTACGTTCGCCATTTTCCGCCAAATACTGTAAGCGTTGCGTAATGAGTGGCGGAGCTCAACGTCGCGCTTTTTACATTCACACCAGACCAAAAAAATAATTAAATATTTCGTTTTATCGAGTGAAAATGGAACCCAAAACCAATCGCGTTTATAGTTACACTTTATTGACCCCTGCGCCACGACTGGTCTCATAATAACATAGTTTATGCTTTTTAATTGCACAACTTCTAGATCTATCCCGTGAACGCTGGCGTTCCCCAAGGCTGCGTGCTGTCCCCTACGCTGTTTCTTTTGCATATCAATGACATGTTAGAGGATTCTAGCATTCATTGCTATGCAGATGATAGCACAGTGGACGCTGTTTACTCCGGCCGAGCAAGTCTTTCTCGGGAAAACGCTGAACAGTGCCGAAATAAACTTGTGTCTTCTATTGAGGCATCCCTCAACAAAGTCTCCTCATGGGGTGAAAGGAACTTAGTTCAGTAACCCCCTGAAGACACAAGTTACCGCGTTAACCACAAAAAAAATCCCATTTATCATATCGCCAGTCTTTCAAAACACTCCTCTTACAGCCGCGCCCAGTATCAGTATATTGGGCCTTAATGTTTCGAGTGACTGCCAGTATCGCGATCATCTGGAAAGCAAGGCCAAGTTGGCCTCGAAGAAACTGGGGGTCATCAACAGAGCGAGACGGTACTTCACGTCAAAACACCGTTTGGCCCTATATAGGGCCCAGGTTCGGCCTCATATGGAGTACTGTTCTCACCTCTGGGCTGGTGCACCCCAGTATCAGCTTGAACCATTTGATCGCATACAACGTAGAGCCATTCGAATCATTGGGGACCCAATGATCTGTGAAAGGCTTGATACTTTGGCTTTGCGTAGAGACGTTTCCTCGCTTTGCGTTCTCTATCGCATTTACCATGGGGAGTGTTCTGAAGAACTGTTTGACCTGTTACCGGCCGCCGAATTTTCTAACCGCACCGTACGTCATCGGCTAAAACATCATCCACACCACCTGGATACGTGGCAATCCACTACTGTACGGTTTCGTAGGAACTTTCTTCCACGCGCCACGGAACTGTGGAATGGCCTACCCGCGGCAGTGTTTCCAGGTCGATATGACATGGGTACCTTCAAAAAGCGCGTCTTTCTCCACCTTAAAAGGCCGGCAACGCACCTGTAGCTCCTCTGGTGTTGCACGGGGCCGTGGGCGGCGGCAATCACTTACCATCAGGTGACCCGAACGCTCGTTTGCCTTGTCCTTTTCCATAAAAAAAAAAAAAAAAAATCTATCTAGTTATTGTTTACGCTAGTGCAGGTAGTTGCAATATTTTAAAATCTTCTTATAAAGTATTTCGAATTTGGTTAGAAAATGTGCTTTCAAACGTTGCAGAAAACAAAGCAATAAAGCTTAACGACATACTTTTAATATGAGCCCCTTGAGAATCGACTAGTTCTAAAGAAAAGTAGAATATCTTTATATATATAATATCGTAGTGAATATATTAAAAAAACAGTCAAACGCAAGTCGGAGTTAAGTCAAGGGACTGCAGACCCGAATTTTAATTTCTGGTTGACAAACACAGGAAGACGGATGGACAATAAAATAATGCATTTCGATTAAACTATCGGACTCCATTATTCCTTTTATTTTTTTTCTTTATACGGAACCTTACAAATATTATATTTTTAATATGTAACATGGTTATTTTTTTTCATACAAATTTCTGATGACATGAAAGGCTTAAACAAAACCTACAAAATTTGAAGCTGTAAAGCTGAATCTTCAAACTCGCTTGACACAAGATTGACAAAATGAGATACAATTTCCGCCCCATTTTCAAAATAATGAGATGGCCCGATTTCTTAAATTTACAAAGAGATTTGGCTACAACGCAGTTGTACTGTGGAGTCAACACCATAAAGAAATATTTGTACTTAAAAGAATAGTTTCACTTTTCATTTTTTTCTAATAGGGAACGGAGTGTCTTAACACTAGTTTCGCACTATCAGGGAAACTTGGTGCGTCATATTAAAGAAAATTATAAAAACTTTTCTATTAATATTTTATCTTTCCAATTGCGTTCACAATATCTCAAGTTTTATAATAAAAACAGTTTTCAAGCTGCATTGTAAAGTTTGTTAAATATTAGATCCCTCTACGCTCTAGGATTACAGTGTTTTTATATTAGTGGTACATAAAAAGTTTTCGCTGAACTTCCAATAGTCTGGTTGTTGTCCGTCGCCGACATTTATTTAAACATAAAGAAAATTGTATTATATTTGTAAATTATTTTGTATTTGAATAAAACTTACTATGGGCAATTTGGAAACAAGAGGAGACGCAATTAAAGCAAATGCCATAAATTTGTAACTAGTTGTAGATTAATGTAGCCAGACAAAATGTTAATTTTTTTTTTATTTCATTAATTTAATTTTCCTTTAAAATAATAGTTAATGTTTTAAAATATAAATGTACTTTCATTTCTAAATAGACACGATTAAAAAAAAAATTAATCGTGTCCATAAAATTTGTCGTGGTGTAATTATACACACATACTTCTTATTTATATAAGACTCAAAATATTAAAATGAATAATGAACCCGCGCCCGTCGCCACACGCCACTACACAACCTGGAATATTATATAAATTCAAATAAAATGTTTAAAATTGCTACGAGAGATAAATTACTGCTCGTTCGCTTCAAAATTTATGTGCGCTCCGCACAATGTAATATATTTTTAAATGCTAAACTATTGTACGTAACTTAAGTGTAGGAGAAACTTACGAAGTATAATTTTTATTTGCACTTAGAACTTACTAGGGATGGTATAGACGTAGTGTCTAATCTGGATAAGGATAAGGATGTAAGAGTAGTATCATGTCGGTTTCGGTTTCGGTTACGGATAATAAAAAAATATTTCAGATTGATCCGTTAGTTATGGGTAATTTCGGTTGCTGATTTTAGATTTTTCGTAATTCACTTTTTAAAGAATTTAATATTGACCATATGTAATATTAGTTGTTTATATTTTTTTTGTAAAAAAATAGTTGTGTTGTGTTGTGCCAGATAAAATTAAAAACCTATCATTTACAAATTTAATTTATATCTCATTTGAATGGTTTTGTATTTCGGATATCTAAGGAAGTTTTCGCACTATCGTTCCGTTTAAATTCCAATCCAATCACGCATATAAGAATATTTCTCATACAATAATACGAGAAGGATCAAGAAAGAACCGTGGCACTATAGTGTTAATCGTATAATAAAGGATAACAACTTTACATACGAACATTTTCCTGGAAGAAACAAAAGTTTTATTAAATAAAATACTGAAAATACTTCACATTGTATGGTAAATACATATATAAGGGGAAACTAGCTATAAGACACTCCGTTTCCCTCGTGCAATTTTCGGGACAATGCGTTATGTTGCGGAACTCAACGTCACGCTTTGTATCCTTAGCAAGAAATGAAAACAATGTATTCACCCTAGGAGGGATTGTACCCACAACTGCCGTGCATACACTTTGGCCGTTCCACCATGGCGATTTCCTTGATACTTTTATTATATTTTAATAATCCTATATTTGTGTTTTTATTTTCTACATATGAAAACTCTGTCGGCAAGAAAATGCCACGCTTGACCCTAACAACGTACTCTCGACTTAATACGAGTCTATTTATGGCGGTTCAACAGTTTTAAGGCAATTTAGCTTTATTTTCTTTTTCCTGGGAAAACATAATAGTTTTTCTATATATTTTTTAGTTTACAACAAGGAACTTTTATTTATTGTTTTTACACTAATGTTTATGTAGGATAAATATCTATCTATACATATATTATGTATAGAAAATTTAAATTTGGCAACACATTACTACGTGAGAGAGAATTTCTCGGGATTTCCATCTGAATCGAGAATACCATTTAAAGGATATGCAAACAAAATAAAAAAATATGAAAAAAAAAATTGCAAGAGATTACTACTATTGTACAAATTTATATCTACCCGATCAAAATACGCTTGTTCTTTTTTTAATATATTATTGCACCTAGTTATTTTACACGAGATAAAATTCGCTAATCTCCGAACTGCTAGACCGATTTTTATGGAATTTTCACTTAAAACACGTTAGCCAAGCGCGCGCACCTGCTGCTTATCTAGATAAGTATGAAGTAAATGAAAAAAATCTATTAAATACGATAATTTTTAGGAGCAGAATCATATTATATCCCAAAATATTTAAACTACGACTTATTAAGTCGTACTTTAAATAGTAGGTAGGTAAATAATAGGTTTACTTTCCCTAAATAAGCTTCAATAAATATTCGTATAGTTCAAGCGGGCGAATCCGCGAAGTGGTCGCTAGTTTTATAAATATATAATTGGCTCAAATTTTAAAATCATTTAAAAAATATCGCTATTTAGTTTTTATTAAAATAGGTAATATGTAGTAAGTAGAAACTGGCCTTCATAATTAACTTAAGTTAAAATAAATAGTATTATTATCGTTTCCGGTTACCGAAAGCAAAGGGGCGAGGTAGCGTTAGATGCGGGTAGCTTTCGTTATTGTCAGCCGATGTCAATTATAAATTGTAGAAAAGTTCTTAATTATCTAACTCGGTGGTTGCGGGTTCATTTAATAATATTACCATGTGAGGAATATACACCTTATTAAACGACTTCAATAAAAGGAGAAGGGTCTATATATTTTTTTATTCTTAGTACTTTTTTAAATAGTATTCCATTATATGTATTTAAGTTTTTTTATTTACATATATGTATGCTACTTATTTTTTTCTACAGCTTTTTTTCATACATAGCGTGGTTGGCAGAGGGATCATGAACTTAATGTAAAGACACTCCGTTTCTCGTTAAGAATTCCAGGGACATTAAGTGTTGAGTTGGAAAACTCAATATCTCGGTTCGGCGCGCCATGACGACCATATAAACTTTCAACCCCTTACTTGAACCCTTAGAGGGTGAATTCTAAAAAACCATGAAACACGTGTTCAATGAAATATTTTTAAGAGTCTTAATTTCAAATTTTATAAAAATCGTTGTGTTTTATAAAAAAACCATACAAACTTTCAACCCCTATTTAAAGTAGAATTTGTACGAAATGATAAAGAAACTAAAATATTTTAGTTCTATATTTATTGGAGCGGCATAAATTAAGACATTCCGTTCTAAGAAAGTCGATCTCTAGCCCTTGTCTTGCCGCAGGGGGAAAGGTGAAAATAGTACAAACAATTTGGAAGAGTGAATCCTTCCGTGTCGGAATCAAACCCATAAACATCTCTTTTATAGTCAGAAATGCAATGGGATAGCCATTGCACCAGGATTGCCTTAAAAGAACTTAAGTACTTTAACAATTTATTACAAATAAAATAAAAATTTAAAAAATAGCTTCACGCTGTATCCCGCACGCAGCAGGGTAGGCAGAGGGAACCTAGTGTTAAGACACTCCGTGCCCCACTTTCTGCCGAATTTTGGAGGCATTGCGTGTTGAGTGGCAGAATTCAAGGCTGCACTTTTGCCTCGACACTAGAGCGAAGAAATGAAAATATAAATTTAAGTAAATATTTCATCTCCTCGAGTGGGGATCGAATCCACAACCAGTCGGTTTTACAGTCACACTTCGTGCCGCTGCGAAACGACTGTACGGTTTATTACAAATATTACACTAAAACACTTAATTGGAGACATTTAAAATAAAATAATTACAAACAATTATCTAAGCCTGTTGTGATATCAACAGGAAAACAATAGTACTGTTAATAATAGCTGTTTCTTGAATTAAAATCTCCATCTTGATATGTTCTAAGGATACATGTTTTGATATATTTTGCCGGATGTGATTGCAAAAGGTATCTCTTGCACCTCACCACATGAAAGAATTATATGAGGCTATCACAGCCGAGTGGATTTGATTTCCACTCGAGACAATAAATAATTTTTATTTACTTACACTGGTTAAACAAATGGGAAACGAAATGTTCTGCCACTTCACTTTTTAAATGAACGAACAAGTGAAAAAAAAATTGTTTTTGCATTTCAGAATGGATTATTTTCTTAGTTAACTCCAACTTTCTAACACACCTCCAATTTCTCAGTCTTGTTGCAAAATGTAATTGAAACAGTCGGTCTCTTCAATTGCTTTTCTCACTGTCTTGAGACAACAAATCCTTCATTCCGGTCCCGCAAATCCCGTGGATCCCTCGCTCGTAAACCCGCAACACACACAACTGGAGAATTATGCGGATTCTCGAAGTACGGAAATCTCGGTATTAAAAGATTGGAAAGCTTAGTCGTATCTCTCGACAAATGAAAAACTTCCGTACAATACTACTAAATAATATAATTTGACGTAATAATTCCCAAAGAGCGTTAATTGCACTAATCCCAACAGCCAATTAGTGGTTTTAATGAGGTATTCATAATTCCCACAGAGGCCATCCCTAGCTTTACGGATGAATAATACATGTCTCGTGGCCGAATAATTTACAGTTGCGGTGCCTTGCTGTCTACCTGTATGTATAATTGAATGTTTTTTTAGGGATCCGTCCCTTTTAAGCAAAAGGAAGGAAAGGGGAACCCTTATAAGATAACTTTCTTGTCCGTCCGTCTGTCTGTCTGTCAAGATCCTATATCTCAGGAACGCTTTTAGATATCGAGTTGAAATTCAAATTATATACCTAGGTCTACGACCCTATGTTTTCCTAAAAAAATATTGCTCTACATTTACTTTAAACAAATATATGGCCGTTTATATAACAAAAAACGTGTATTTAGAAACTACAAAGGAAATCAAAATTAATAGAATACTTCTGGTTAACCTAAAATTTGGCATCTAGCATCTACAGGTAGTACTAGTTCAGTAAAAAAAGTTAAAACTATACATTTGTGGTTCAGGCCTAAAAAAATAATAGCTTTAAAAAACGGGCGTATTAGTATTGAAGCCGCTAGTCGAAAGGACTCTGGCTAAACTAAGCCTGAATTTCACAAAACGCTCGAGTTCCCAGTTATTGTACGGAACACTTCGGTGGGCGGGCCCAGTACGCTCTTGTCTGGCTTTTTTTTATTTTTAAAGTTGCTTATTAACAATCTTAGGTCACGTTAAAATCTAGTGTGTTTTGTACTTATTGGAGATTATTATTGAAATTAAGTGAATTTAAATATAGTATAGTATTTTCTTAAATTTTTCTGCATCGTCTATTTTTAATTATTATGTGTATAACGAAGTCGGTGATGTATTCCGCATTATCATTATTATAATCCCGTAATATAAAGAATCTAGTAGTAAGACATTCCCTTATCTGCTGTCCGCCTAATTTTCAAGATATTGTGTGGTAAGTTGCGGAAAATAGCAACGCGCTTTGTCTTGTTACCAAAGTGGTATTCGCAACTACAAAGATGATAATATAAAATACTAATAAAATACATTTTTTTACAAATAATCTTTACTCTCGTGCTCTACTCGTACTCTACGTACCCATACGTGCAATAACGGCACGACTAATATAGAGATGCCACAGTGCACAGCTTCGTTGTATACAAATGCAATATGTATTCATATAACCAATCGCGCCGCCATTCTGCGAAATTAAATTATCTTAGCCTCTAGTATTCTGCCTACTCTATGAAATGCAAATTTGACTGCAATAAAAACCTTCTAATAGATTATATATTTTACAAGTAGTAGCCCGCAACTCAATTTGCGTTTTTCCCGTTCCCGTAAGAATTTGCCACCCCTTCACAAAGAACACTTGACGTTTACATATTCCGCCCAATTTTTGAGAAATTTCTAATTAAGTAGAAGATCACAACGCCGCCCAAATTCACCACCGAGAGGGAACCGAACCTATCGCGCTTACAATCACACACCGCATCGCTAAGACTGCCTCTAGTTGCTTTATAAGTAAGAAAGAAATGCACCAAAAATATTCTTAGATAAAAGTAATAAATAACCGTAATCCGGAGAATGAGCAAAAACTTCTCGCTTCAAAATCGCTGTTAATATAGACGTCTTATCTCAAACCCCTACAACCCCTTGGCAATCATGGAGCCTTTAAGGAAGGGTTTCAGTATGTCACACGACAAGAAAGATAAATGAGTTCCATTGAATACAAGACACGCTTGTGTAGAAAACCACGGAAAAAAATTCTTCTTCATGGTGCATTATGGACTTGAATGAAACTTGAGAGTGATAGATTTATAGTTGATTCTTATTAGTTTTATGTAATTTTTTACTTCTGATAAATAGAAATCTGTATTAATATTATGAAACTGAAAAGTTCATATGGTTGGACGCGATTATCTCAGGAACTAAATCAAATAAATAAATCAGCTTCACGCTGCATCCCGCAAACAGTAGGGTAGGCAGAGGGAACCTAGTATTAAGACACTCCGTTCCTCACTTTCTGCCGTATTTTGGAGGTATTGCATGTTGAGTGGCAGAACTCAACGCCGCACTTTGCCTCGAGACCAGAGCGAAGAAATGGAAATATAAATTTAAGTAAATATTTCATCTGCAAGTTCCTGACACCCGAATAGATTTTTTTGTGTTGCATAGTTCATAGATCGAGGAAGGCTTTCAGTTAATTTACATCACTTTATTATATATTAGGCTACAGGGAGGATCCCTGTAGCCTAATATTACGACTCCGGCATTGCGTGTTGAGTGTCGAAAAAGTGGAGGATTGTGTATCTTGACACAAGGCTCTCTCTCTGCTTTTCTGCTCTTAGGAATGGTCTGCGTTTTGTCCCGCTTGCTATGCTACCATTCCTATATTTACACTGAAGTCCAGTCATAAAGATTTGCAAGTGAAAAATGTTAAAATGCAAATCGCAAAAACTAGTATTAAATTAAATCCACTTTAAAGGATTTAGATCGCGTTAGTTTCATTAAATATTTAGTACTGCAGCTTTATAATGGTATTGCTCGTCGGTTACGGAGATAGAACTGACATTTATTTACATGTAATTAGAAATTTAAAAAACTACTAACTCTATGAGGCCAGTCGTGGCGCAGTGGCTCAAAGTGTGACTGTAAACCGACTGGTTGTGGGTTCGATCCCCACTCGAGGAGATGAAATATTTACTTAAATTTATATTTCCATTTCTTCGCTCTGGTGTCGAGGCTAAGCGCGGCGTTGAGTTCTGCCTCTCAACACGCAGTGCCTCCAGAGTTCGGCAGAAAGTGGGGAACGGAGTGTCTAAAAACACTAGGTTCCCTCTGCCTACCCTGCTGTGTGCGGGATACAGCGTGAAGCTGATTTTTTTTTTTTTTTTTTACTAACTCTATTACAAGCGGTTCTAGGTTCAAGCCACACTAGGGGAATAAACTAATATTTATAAGGGTTTAGTAAGAAAAAAGTGCGACGTCGAACCCGCATTCCACTTTCAAAAATCTAATAATTCATTCCTCCGAGTGGGAATTGAACCCAGAACAGTACCCATTTTTAGTCAGATGTTACGTCGCGACAGCTTTTCAATCTCATCTAAATTAGAAACATTTTAGTTGATTAAGGTTGCATAAACTACTAACTTTGGCGTTCTTCTTCTAGTCTCTTTTCTATACTTTACATTTCGCCTAACACGCAAAATATATGCAAATAAAAGTTGAACATCTAAATATGTATAATCATCCAATACGAGTCGTAGTTAATCTATTTCCTTCACAATTTCCGTATGTCGTTAACTTCGTATTAGATGCAAATGTCCCAGTTGACCGTCCCCAGTTCCATAATGAATTGGCTACCACTGTTGCGGTATGGTATGTGATACGTATATTTTGGTAATTATAGTTCCAGTAAGTAATAAGTATGATTTAAATAAACAATTTGAATCGAAGCAATAAAGTTGAAGAATCTAACATTTTTTTACTAAAATTATTATTTTTTTACAAAATTTAATTAATTTATTTTTTTACTATTATTTAGGTATAACGTGGAAAGCGGAGTCGTTAGATATATTCCGCAGTTGTAAAAATCGAATAAGTCTAAGATTATTAGAGAGACAAAAAGAGTAACAAATCGCTCACTTGTGAATGCATCAATTGATGCCAGCCAACATAGGCTGATCAGCTTCACGCTGTATCCCACATATAGCGGGATGGGCAGAGAGAACCTATTATTAAAAAAATCTGTTCTCAATTCACAATCAAATTTTGGAGACATTGCATGCATTGAGTGACGGAACTCAACGGCGAGCTGTCTTGTTGCTATAGCGAGAAAATTTTAACAATTTTTTACCCGAGTGGGAATCAAACCCACAACCGTCGCACTTACAGTCACAAGCGATGATACTATGCAATCTTAATAATATACCTATTTACTACAAAAAATACAGTATCATTACACATTGCCTAAACACGAGTATTTACGTTAATAGGATTTGTTTCTAAATAGACGATTTTGTGGCAATTAATGCGTAATTATCGACATTGCTTTTTGTAAACAGATTCCGGCTCTGATTGTAATTTAACGAGACAAGGTCTTTGAGCAGTGCTTACAACAGTCAAATGTACTTGCAATAGTTTATTTTATTAAATAATATAATAAATAAATGTACATTTAATATAATTTATAGTAGTAGGAGGTGGCATTCGTCTGTCAGTTGACATAATCATTATATCAAAGTACCGCCAACGATTTTGTAATCGCCTCGCGTACTGCCCTGGATTCAAGCAGAATGAGCTGACTGTATCTTTCTTTCCGGTGTGATGGGCTTCTGACTTGAAAAGTTTATGAGTGGATAGGATCACGAACTATTTCATAGTGTTCGAAACGTCCGGTTTCTAAAAATGTATTTTACTAAATATAACCGATTAATCTGGTTAAAGGATTTCCTAAAAACTAGTAACATATGTATATCTAGTGGATAATATTAATTAATAATACATGGTTATAGTTGTTTATACGGTGTATAATTAATTACAATAGATTAAAAATTTAGACTGTTGTGCGTCGTCGGCGCAGCCACACAGCGCCTCAATTACCAACGCGAGCTCCATTCCTACTCGGGGAAATAAATTTTTATTTCCTCGCTCTGGGAACAAGAAACACGGCATTTAGTTTCGCTATTCAATACGAATTAACGAGGAATTTAGATGAAAAGTGGGAAACACAGTGTCTTAACACTATCTTCTCACTTGTTTAGTGGACACAAGCATATTTATCTACACGAAAACTAAAAAGAGGCTCCCGTACAAGAGACTAACAACTTTTGATGACTGCCACATTGTCATTGTTAATTATTTTGTCACTCTTCGCTTTGTGTGCAGATTTTGCGGTCGTTCTCGTTAGCTTTAATTACTGCTTGCCTCAAAACATCTGCTGGCACAATTGAATTACTCTAAAAAATAAATTCGCTATTAGTTGAAATGTATATAAATTACAAAGTTTAGGAGTTACGAAGGGTGTAGGTTCATATTACCAATGGATGTATGTTTTAAATGCCCGGTTTTTTTAGCGTCACGCTTTATCCCACACACAACAGAGTAGGCAGAGGAAGGCAGTCTTAAGACACTCCGTTCTCCATTTCCCGCCAAATAGAGGCATTGCGTATTAAGTGGCGGAACTCTACGTCGCAATTTGCCTCGACACCAGAGCGAAGAAAATAAAAGTCTGTTCTCATTTTTCTTCACTCGTTCAATATTAATAACATTATCCATATTATATTAATTTAGAGTTACGTATCTTTAAAAGAAAAAAGGAACCCTTATAAGATCACTTTGTTGTTCGTCTGTCCGCCTATCTGTCTGCCAAGAGCACTTATCTCAGGAACTCTTGGAGATATCGAGTTGAAATTGAAACCATATACTTAGATCTACGGTCCCATCGTTTCCTTAAAAAATGTAAATTTACCTAAATCTATCGTATCATTTATGAAAAAAAAGGTATGGCAATTTATGTAGCAAAAAAGGCGTATTTCGCCACTATTAACAGAATCAAAATTAATAGGAAGCAAGGCAAGCATTTCTTGTTGAACCAGAATTATGAAATTTTGCAGCCAGCATTTACACTAGATTAGAAAAAACATCCGTAAGCTATACTTTTGTGCATCTGATGAAAGGGCTCTGGCTAAGCTATACTTAAATTTCAGAAAAGGCTGTTGAAAAAAGGAAAAATACGGAAGACTCGCACTTGTCCGGTATTTTTTTATTATAGAAGCTGTCGTGGCGTAGCGGCAGCGATACAAAGTCTGACTGTACCCGCGACGTTTGTAGGTTCGACTCCTATGTTTTATATGGCATTTTATGCACTCAACGCCGCGCTCATTCTTCTACAGCAGTGAAATGAAAATAAATGAATATTATCATTCCCCTGAGTGGGAACCTACAACAATCGCGTTTACAAGACAGACGCTACCCAACTCCGAACCGACGGCCTTAATATCACTAAGCTGAGAGTCATGTAAAAAGACTTAAAATATTTTTTGTACCGCGCTGAACGGTCATTCATATAAAATACATGCCATGTTATCTAATGAGTTTTACCCAAACCGCTCATTTGCAAAGCTACCATCATTTAAATATGTCTAAATTGAGGCTAATTTTCGTTCTTCCATATACATACGGAGTTTTGACCTAGTTTTGGTGGTGTATTGCCGCAGTTAGAACTTATTAGTGTACCTGTACACTAAAGCACGGTGTTGACTTCCGCCACTCAACACGCAATGTCTCGAAAATTACGCGAAAGGTGGATCACAGAGTGTCTTAACACTAGATTCCCTTTGCTTACCTTGTTGATTGCAAGATACAGCGTGAAGCTAAAAATATTGTATCATTTGTTTTATTTAGGCAACTTAACACCGCGCTCTGTCTAGTTACCAAAGGGAGGAATTCAAAACAATTAATTTCCCAAATGGAAATCGATCTCATAACCTTCACGCTTACTATCAGTCGCTGTGCCTCAATTTATCCGTAGTGTATTAAATAATTTTTCAAATTATCCGTTTTTAATTTCTCCAAAAGAAACAAACTTATAAAATGGAAAATGAATCTTAAACATTATTGTTACTTAAGCAGTAAAGACGGCGACCTCGTTTCGCTAAGGTTTCAGCGACCCAATATTTTGTTGTACACAAACGCCAGTTTGTCATCTTTTCATAGTAATTTCTTAAGGTTAAATTTTTCAGTAAATCTTTAAATAAATCTTGTACAATTTTTTATGTGCTTATTAAAATTATTATTTATAATCAAATAAATACCCCGCGTAGCAAAAGTCTCATTGCTAAAACGATAGTTGTGAATTGTATTCTAAGTGGGAATTAAATTAACTTCAATGGAACAAAATATTTGCATTTTCTTCTTCTAGTAACAAGACGAAGCGCCGTGTTTAGAGTTGTACCACCCAACTTGGAATGGCTTAAAAAATTTGTGGAAACTGGGGTAATGTAATTTTGCGTGGACTTAAATTAAAGACTGACAGTAAATCCTCCATACTTAAATTTTCTTATACCAATAGTTTCGTGAATGCGTTGTCTGTCACTCAGAAACGGAATTGTTTTATATTTTTTGGTATATAGGTGTAGATACCTATAGATATATGAACATCTAATATAAACATTTCCTTGTCCACAGCGGAACCTCCTCCATTGGTAAACGTGACGGTCCACGCGTCCACAATCCTGGCCATCATACTGTGGAACGTGGCTGGGGACGGCGGTCACCCCATAATGGACTTCACGGCGCAGTACCGCTCCGCTGCGCCCATCAACGGCACCCTGGAGGCGTGGAAGCCCATCAGTCCCAACCATATTAGTCCTAATTCGGTAAAGTTGTGTAAATATATACATAAAAATTAATATGATTTGTACATATTATTATATTATTTTCACATTCTGTTTTTCCTGATGATTTGAGATGAGTCATTCTCAAGTTGTAACTTATTTCGAAATATCTATCTATCTATAATATAACATCTAATAAACTATGAGGCGATAACTGTGGGTTCAGTGCTTATTCGGGGAATAATATATTTTTGTTTCCTTACGGTAGGGACAAGACGTGGCGAGATCGAAAAATATCTTTCTCTCTGATAAAGAGAAAAATCTGCTATTTGTAGCTTCAAGTAGAATAATTAAAATAAATAAAAATATTTTCACTAATGGGATTTGTATCTACAATCTCTGCGCACAACAATACGAACAAAATAATAATGTATTAATAATATTTACAAAAAACAACTACAACAGCAGGCAGAAGGAATCTAGTACTAAAATACTCCATTCCCTAGTTTCCCTTTTTTTTTTTGGCATCATTCCCCCGAGTGGGAATCAAACTCACAACCATTGCATTTTCAGTCAGATGCTCTCACATTGCGTGTTGATAGCCTCAATATGCAATACAATAATGTACATGTCATGCTATTTATATAAACATTTATAATGAGAACGTCGCGGCGCAGGCGCAGGGCCACAAGCGTGCAACTACAAATGCAACGGTCGACACTGGGGAAGATGAAATATTTAATGTCGCTATTGTCGAACGAATATGGGGAACGAAATGTCTTAATGGAAAACACTAGGTCCTAACAAATATTAAAAAAATATTAAATAATAAAAAAAATACTCAGAGTTGGTGACATTTAAAATGTTAGAACTAGTAGCATTTAAACAACTTTACAGATTCATAAAAGTAACGTGATACTTTGCAATACGTGTTTTACATGTCACGAAACGTCTAGGTTTTGTAGGTCGCCTTATTTTTTCCACACATGGATCTTTTGTGGAACAACTGTAAATAACCATATAATACTCAATTTACGTGATTAATCCGTATTAAAGTATATCATTATTAAAAATACTTACTACATATTGATTTATTATACTGGAAAATTTGAGGCCGTCGTGACGCAGCTACACTGTATCTGATCTGATTTCACTTGTGATTTCAAAACAATAATAATAAAGTATACACTCGAAATATTGAACCTAGAACATGAATATCGATCCTTTACTTTTTCCTTATTTACCTATAATACCTAATGAGATATACCCAATATACCTAAAGAATTACCTAAACCAAAAAAGTACAAAAATTAAAAAAGAAATTCTTGATTACGTTAGTTAAAATGAAATTAAAGAAAACATAAAAAAAACATTACTTTTTTCACGTTCTATCATTGTAGAATGAAATACAGTTTTTGCTTAACCAAAGTTAGCGGCGTAGTTCCGGCGTACGTGAGTCGTTAGTGTAACTAACGTTCGTTAGTTAGCAAGAGGTTGGCATTGTCTTATTTTTCAATTATAACTCGGTTTTGCGTGTATTTAATGCATTTTATGTGAGTTTAAGCAAATCAAATATGTTTTTTGTATTATAAATCTGAATAATTTGTTTGTTTGTACACGCTAATCTAGGGAATTGCTAGTTAGAAATGAAATTTTTATATCGTATAAGATTGTCCTTCGATTACGGAAGTTAAAATAGATACAGGCTATGTATATTAAATGAAGTTAATCGTTTCGATGTAACCTGTAACCTGCTGTACCTGGGGTGAGAGTTTCCCTAGACAATCATCTTATGGGGAATGTGTAAAAAAACTTTTGAATTGATTATCCAAATTATACGAAGACTTCAGTTTCTCCATAGATATAAACCCTACATTTTTACTTATAAGTTCCACATGGTTATAGGTACATACTTATATAAGTAATATATTCACCTATATAGATCTTATATTCCTACCCTGCTGTGTGCGGAATACAGCGTGAAGCTGATTTGCTGATTTGTTCGGTCTACCTGCTATGACACAAGAGACAAAGTGAAGCTAAAAAAAAACTTCTCGTTTATACAACGCGCGATGGTTGGGAATTCGACTTGGGGCATTATTTTCATTTTTTTTATTCTCTATAATGTATGTATTTATATTTAGTTGATGTAAATTCTACATGCAACAACTATCGATAATTACAGAGGCAAATAGACGTGTACCACCTGGAGCCGAACGCGTCGTACTGGTTCAGAGTGTGGGCCAACAATGTCCTCGGGCCCGGACCGCCCGTGGAAGTGCTTGCCACCACACTGTACAGCGATCAGGAAGCAGGTACGTTTGAAAAAAAAAAGCAATTAAAAATAGACAAGTGCGAGTCGGATTCGGCCACGTTGTGGTTTTCTATGATAAATTCTATAATAATTATTTTTTTATTCTTTCTCTTATCTGTGCTTCAAGAGACTATATATCTGAATGTTTGGTATAAATTGCAGCAAGGAATCAAACTACGCCGTCTTAAGAGAACTGTTTTACCAGACGGTTTATTAAACAAACGGACGAACAGACAGAAGGAAAACTAAGTGTCAAAATGAGAGTTCCATTTTTTATTTCTTTTAAGTGTATCATGTTTGTTTAGTGGCGTAACTTAACACCTCACTATCTACCAACGTGACTAAACGAAAATAATTTTAAATATAATCGCCATTAATAAATAATTAAAAACTGAACGTGCCAGTTAAACATTATAGACACGTAACACACTGCACTGAAAAGATATAGTAAATGATCTTCTTAACAAACAATAGCGGATCGCAAATCACTAAGCGTATTAAGTTAGCCGGCTTCGGTCGTTCGTGTAGCAGTTGAACTCGATTACCTTCGTTTGTTTGCATTGTCCAATCATTTCTATTGAACGCGTCTATAGAATAGAATCTGGAATGGATGCTTTTGTTGGTTTACTTTCATGCTGTTTTTTTTTTGTTGTAGTGGGAGAAAACAGGATTTTTTCGTTGGATATTTCAACGAGTCATGTTAAGTGAGTGCAATCGATCTTCGAGGATCGATCGATCTTTGAGACCAGTCGTGGCGCAGGGGAACAAGCGTGCGACTGTAAACGTGACAGATTATGAGTTCGATTCCCATTCGAGGATATGAAATATTTAATATTTTTATTGCTACTGCTTACTGCCGCTACACGTGGGTTATAACTTGAAGCCGATAAAAACATATCGATCTTCACTATGGGAAATTATTTGTTTCCATTTTCCTGCCTGGGATGGGAGATGAGGTGCGGTGTTGAGTTCCGCCATTAATATGTAGTTTTTATGGTTAAGTTTCCTCCGGTTTAAGGTGGAAAGCGCGAAATCTTAACATTAGGTTCTCTCTAATATGCAGTTCAATAGTATAAAGCGTGATCATAAAAAATCTTTGTTTTACGACACAAAACGAGGAAAATATGTGAATAATAAAATAAGTAAGTATGCTTACAACTTCACACATAATAAACACCTTATTTTCAATGCCTCATACGAATATATTTTATTTTATTGTTAGACCGAAGCAACAATTTGTAATTATACCCCCACTGTTGGACGTAAAAATATTAAAGCTTAAAATGGAAATTTAGTTTTATAAATTCTTATCTTATCATTTCTTATATAAATACTTCGATCGATTCTTATACGAGATATGTATAGTTGACCGAAGTATATACAAGATGGTTGTTAGTTAGATACCCCAACGCGTGGATGAATTGATTTTGCCGCCCTGATAAAAGGGACTGCGGCGTTGAGTTTCGCACGCAGTGTCTCAAATTAAGGTGGAAAGTGAAAAATGACCTGTTTCAGCACTATTTTTTTTCTCTGTCTTTCCTCTTGAATATTTACCAAAGCGTAATGTTTTAAAAAAGTATTATTTTATAGATTTTCTTTTACAAACGAAGAAAATGTGTGAACATAAAAAACGCATTATGTTTATAATTTCACACGTAATATATATTACTGTGAATTTTTAATCTCAAAGCCTAAGTAAGTGTTGGAGCAAACGAAGCGAAAGCGAAGTCGAATCCACAACCGACGCATTCACAGTCACACAATGTTAGACTGCGCCACAACGGCACACCTAAAAGTACAAAATACACTTACATACAATTATTGAATGAACTATCCACAGAGCTGTACAAGCACTTCCTAGAAGGCGCGGAGACTTTTGACACTCGCACGTGGGTGGCAGCAGTTTGCGTAGTGATGGGCACTCTAGCCGTCCTAGCCGCGGGTACATGCGCTGTCCTATGCCGGGAGTGGCGGAGATCAGGTGAGCCCTAGCTACCGACCTCGCGGCCTAATTTACCCCGTCTGTACTTTCTGTTTCACTGACGGGTTTTGGGACCGCGAAAATAATGGAAATGTGCTATTGAAACATGTTTATGGGGACTATGTAACTGATATATTGTAATGGTAATGTTCACCTGATATTTTTCACTTGTACCCGTATTGTAACATTAATCACTGGTTGCAGGTGTTAACGCTGGAAGTATACTTTGGGTGGAGTAACATTGACAATATGTAGGTACAGTATTGATCATCATTACCCCCTTGATGATAATGAGGGTAATAATGATCAAATCTCACTTTTAATGGGCGATTTTATTATTATATTTGATATTTCTGTAAATACTTAACACCTGCAATCAAGAATAAATTAGTAGTAATGCATTATAAGACGGTGATATGGAAGTTAGATTCCCTATGAATATTTACTCAAACAGATATGAGATGTCGATGTGAATAAACATAGCCTTTTTTAGTATTATCTAAAAGTAGAATAGGTTTAAACGGGGTCTTTTAAACTAAACATATTAACTATATTGATATTAGTTTTGAGATCATAAAAGCAAAATGGCCTAACCAAAGTTTTTGTATTTAAAATCTAATTTTAAATTTAAAAATATCTTATTTCGTATTTTTCAGAAGATCACATTTTAATTCACCAAGCTAAGTTCAAGTTTTATAGAAATGAATACTTAAAATTAAATAGGTAGAAAAAATCTTCATAGTTTGCTAACTAATAACTAGAATCTTGGGGCTAAAAAATAATAGAGGTTCTATTTACCTCGTCAAAATTATGATTGCAATTCGGTCTATTACTATTAAAATTTATTATAGTAATCAAATTAAAAATTTCTTATAAAATTCATAGTTTAGTAAAGCTATAGCGCAAAAAAATAGATTTTTCCTTGTAATTTGAAAGCAATATTTTATTAGATATTTTAGAGCCTTACTAGATAATTTAATATATTATAATATAGTTTAGTGATATAGTAAACTTTTAAACACGTAATTGACACTCTGCTTTAATAACGACTATAATTACAATAAATATTATAATAATAATAGAAAATAGTTATCAATTTACAAATATTTATCTTCTACTTTATATTTAAAAAAATTATTAAAGTGCCAATAATAAAAACATACAAAAAGACAATTTTACGTAGTACTAAGTAGAGTTTATATAAAAATAAAAAATATAAAAAGAGGTTTACGTAGTTTTGTTGCGGTACTATGAAAGAGGTGCTACGCGTTTTTATGTAATATAAGAAAATACCAAAAAAGCAATACAGAATGTAATTTTATCTGGTAATTAAATATGCAACATATTTATGATAAAGTCTAAAGAATTCTATATATTTTTGGTTATTTAATATTTTGTTTACTTATACCCTATTCATTTTGGCATGACATAAAAAGTACACAAAGAAATACCGTTTCTAAAACTTTTACTCCACTTTTTTATTATCTATTTAATTTGGTCCATGTTTACTCATATTCAAAATATTAAAAAATCTATTATACAAAAACAAAACAATCAGAAAACAATTTTACACTCAACAGAACAAGAAACTTAAAAAAACAACAAAATGACAACACTAATGTCTTATGAACAGGTTGACCGATAGTAAAAATAACGGATATAATCTGACCGATTTAAAAGATCATATTTTAATCTACAAATGTCCGCAGTGATTCCTGTACTGTGTATTTTTTATAATAATGTATTTTATATTTTAAAGCTGCATCCCAAGTTTGAGAACAAATTGATTTTTGGGTGCCTTTACATGTCAAGTGTTTAAGAATTAAGAAAATAATTCAAGATGCTTATGATAACATTAAATGAGGTGAATAGAAATATTTTTAGATGTGAAACAACATTTTACAATGTTCCTGACTATAAAACTTAAACGGTCTTTATTTTTTTTATTATTATATTGATTTTTTTTTCACTTCTAATTTTATATAAAATTTTAAAATATAATTATAGAAATCATTTCATAATCGATGAAATAGATAAATTTAAATCATAATTATAATTAACTAATAAGTTCTTCTTAGACACCGTTCTTATTAAGCTCCATCACTCGCGATCGATAAAATAACCTTTTTTGATTTGTTTTATTTTTATCTCATGCCTTCGTGAATAGGGTATAGTTTTAAATTCTATTTTATTGTTTTGTTTTGTCAAAAATAATTTTATATTATATTATTATTAAAATATATATACATATATTTTTACTTTATAAATTAACTTTATTTAGACTTTACTATTGATGTTAACGGACCAAAGGATCAAACTTGGTGTCAATTATAACATTTGGATTTGAAAGTAATTAGTAGAAAAATATAGTTGGAGGATTTATCTCATTAGTTACCAGAAGGGATATATTCTTATAGATATTAGATTTGGTAGACGCTTAAAGCTAGGCAATGTGATAGCGTAGATTTTTAAATACATTAAATAAAATAGCTTTTAGAAATTTAAAGTAGCTTAGAGGCCGTCGTGGCGCAGGGGCATAAAGGTATGACTGTAACGCGACGGTTGTGGGTTCGACTCCCATTCGAGGGAATGAATTTCACGCGAAACGCTCTGGCAACAAGGCAAAAGCTCAGAGTTGAGATCCGTTACTGAACACGTAATGCTTTGAAAAAAATAACGGGAAGAGGGGGGAACGGAGCGTTTTAAAACTAGATTGCCTCTGCCTACCCTGATATATGCGAGATATAACGTAAATCTCATTTGATTTTAAATAGCTTTTAATTTTTTACTATCTAATTAAAGCTGTAAATTCTGATTTTTAGTAGAACTAGTGATAGTAAAGCTTTCCCTATAATGTATACGATGAATTCTTGCCAAATCGCTTTTATTTATTTATCATCCACGTGTGTGACAGTTTGATTGAATTGTTTTGATTCCCTAAAAAAAAACATTCCAAACTGTTGACTTTATAGTGTTTAAATATTATCATATATTGTTCAAAATAACTCTTAAATTTATAAGGCCTTATTAGATATAAAGTTTTTTTCTGTCAATTCATATTCACTATTTTCATATTAAATACATACGAGTAGGTACATATATATGTATTCTTATGACTAGGACCACTTAATATTCTTGGACCACTTATAACGCTAGACTTTTCTACTTTCGCACCATAAGTAATCTTTTAGTGGTTAAACCAAAGAAGCAAATAATGCAAATATTATGATAGTACGATAAAATAATGTTAAAATAAATATAGTAATAATAAAATATATCGAGACAGGATAACGTGAGAATTCAATTATACCTTCTAAGTTTCAGTTGTGTAACGTGAATGACGTATTTTATATATGTAGCTTAACTTTGTTTCTAATATTTGACAAATAATTTTATTTTCACACACACACATTCGTTGAAATATATTTAATATACCTACCTATGGCTTTATTTTAGCTGATTGACCTTTGCATTGGGTGAAGTGAGAGGAAAAGTACCATGCATGAATAACTCTGTGTGATAAAACCCTAGGGTAGGGTTCACTTGTTCTTGAAATATAGAATGTATAAAGTTATTAAATAACATTAAAATGCTTCGCCTATTACTAATCTATTAGTATGCGTATATATCACATACATGATTTACATTTTAATTTAAAATATAACATAATATTATTATAAATTACAAATAATATAAGAACTAAAAGTTTTCATCGAAAACAAAAAAGAAAAAGTATTAAATAGTTATTCTATATTTTTTAAATATTTATTATTGATCGACTGATATGTAATTGAAACTTGCTCTTAGAAAATTTTGCTTCATCGCCTTAGTTGTAACATTTTTAGTTCATACCTCTATTGGCCAACTTGAAATTGGAGGTTCACGAAACGACTAAGAGTGAGTTATCAAAAATATTTTATCAACTCGCATGTTTTGCATAATCTCTAACGATAATTATTAAGCTACATTTATTCATTTTTATTCATTCGAATTTTTTTCTTCTTTCCCTTCTATCGCACTCGCTTGGAACGCACGCTTGGACTGCGGGGCTGCACACTAACAAACAAACACATTTACACATGGTGATGGTATGTATTAACCCGACAACGTTTTATTAACCACTTTTACCCCCTTCGGATCAATTTTATCCATTTGTCTTTGTTACCAATATTATTTCATACCAATAACAGAATATTCAGAGGAGCAAGATGTAATAGAATTAGTGCCTAATATAATTTTAAATCCGGGATTCATGGAATCGGATCCCGTGAGGCCAAGGGAAACTTATGCCGCGTCCATCATCAAGTCAACGGAGTGTCCAGGTCCTGGAAAACCTCGGCGTGTCTGATTCTCGTCTATACTGAACCTTAGAATATTCTATCTCACCGATTCGGGGCTATTATCATGATCGTAAGTGTACCGTAAGAGGTTTGAGAGCTAAGTTTTGCGAGGCCAAGACGCTTAAATTTTTAAAAATTGTGCTCAAATCTAAATACGTATCAGTAATAGATTTTAGTGGCTTGGGTCGTTTTGAAACTCGATTCCATCTTAAATGTTACTTGCAATTTACCAATATATACGCAGTTTTTAGAAGTTTTAAATTGAAGGAAGGCAATATCATATGTCCTAGTAAATAATGTGACAGGCCATCGGCCCAAGGGTAACGTGGACATATCAAGTGCTACGTAAAGATTATTTTGTAATATTGAATGGGGACGATAGAATATTCTATAGTTTGTAATAATCAGCTATTGCGCTCGACGTTTGATCGAATTAAAAATAAAAGACATTTATTTAAAGTTCACTGTTTTGCAAACTATTGTAGAAAGGGAACTTTAAAGAAATAAACTATAAAGAGTAGATAGCTCTAACTACAGAGAGAGATCACATTTAGTGTATAAGAAATTCGAGTTTTAAGTATTGGTATTGCCACTGCGAAATACAAAAATTGGCAGTTTCGGCACGGTTGAGTTATACACAGTTTCTTTACAAGAAATAATGCTTGCGTTTACTTTTGATAAAGACTTTTACACCTTTACGGCGTCCAAGGCTGACACTGGCTTTATCGATTTTGATAGTGGCACCGCCAATACCTATGTAGTTTTGAATAATATTGCTTACCGTTCAAAATGAATTGTTAATGTTACTAGCTATAATAAATCGTAATTTAATTATTTATTTTTGCAACAATATATTGTATATGTATCATATTTTTGTAAATAGATCTCAGATAATTATTAAGAGAAGTGAAAAGACACATTATTATTTTGTTTTCAATTGTGATTTTTTATACTGTGATTATTTTCTTCCAAATATACGGACGTTCACGCTTTGTCTTCGGATAAATGATAGATCTTACTGAAATAAGCTTAGATTTTTTTTAATATAGGTCTGTTGAGACTGTTACACGATTATCATATTATGCTTAGGGTAATATAGACATAGATTTTTAATCGTGCTCTATAAGGGCGCTTAGGACGAGCTTCCTCTGCCCAGTGTGTATTAGTCCTAAGGAACACGGCTTACGAAAAGCAAAAGCGATATTACCAAATGACAATATGGTAGTAAATAGATAAATGTTGCAAGTAGATTTATACGGACACCTGAAGGCAATGAAGCGTATAATATAAATTTGGTATTGATATATTGATTTGTCATGTAAAATTTGAAAATAATAAATAACAGTTACATAAATTCTTTTTTACAGACACTTTCATTTGGTAATATATTTGATACAGATTAAAATATAATAACAATATTGTGTTAAATATGAAAAAGAAAGGCAAACTTACACAGTATTTGTAATAAAGACACTTGCGACATCCTTTCACATATCAAAACATACTTACGAGATCAATTACAATTTTTATGACAAATCAACATGTTCATGAATTTTATTAAAATTAATATAAGTAGAGCAAATGGATTATAATGTTGTTATCGATTTGAAGAGCAGTTTATTTTTGTATACACGGTGTATGCATATCAGGAAAGCCTTAGAATGAAAGAGTATATATAAATATGTGTTTTACCTTTTCACTTTCAATTTGCGCCACTGGAACGTCTTCTATCTAGTCAGCGGAATTAGTATTATGTATATCACGATGTTAATCTAAAATATAAAATTCTTGTTATCAGTCCCGCTATGGCGTGAATTTCTCATTTCTTCCTTGTCCTTGCTCATTGCCTTTTTGTGTGCTCACCTACTTCTTACCTTTGATATCCTTTCCAAATATGATATTACGATTGCTGCCATCGGTTCAATATATATATGTATGTATATATATGTATATATGTATATATATATATATATATATATATATATATATATATATATATATATATATATATATATATATATATATATATATTCCAATTATTTGACATTTTATACTATATTAAATATTTTCTTATTAGTAATATCGTTGTAAATATTGGTATCATGAATTAAATTATGCATAATAGGACATCAATCGTAACCAATAAGTCAGTTCTAAAGTCGCTTAACTTTCCTGTACTCTCCGCTAGGCTTGCTCTTGGCCGTATAGACTAATGCAATTATCTGTCCGTCTCGCGTGATTTATATCGTGCTGTGTCAATTATGTATATTATATCATGTGTTTGATTCTTGTCGTGTGTGTGCACAGCTTACTGAGTCTCACGTGTTTTATAGTTAACATAAATTATAAGTATTTCACGATCTTCCTGAAACTGATGAAAGTTTTGACGAATTGTAAATATTCAAATCGACAACGCGCTTCTTATGGATTATGCAAATTCTTATGATAAAATAAGACAGTTCTATGTAGTCATTTTCGTGTATTTAGGTAGTTTCAATTATTTTGATCTGTTTATCAAATCTTGCCAATCTGTATTCGCTTCCAATTAAATTGTACTATAATTATTATTTCTTCTTATATTAAATAAAAAAATAATGATATTAAATATGCTGTGACTTTGTAAAAGATATTTTTTGCTAACTAACCCAAAATATATAAAACGTTATAAATTAGTACTGTTTGCTACAAAATAGCGTTCCGCAGTTTATTTTTACAATGTTTATAGCGAGTTGTAATAACATTAGTGATAGTAGGGTTGTATTAGGTTAGAAGATGTACGCTAGCTGTAGACGGCACGTAGATTAGACAGATCGAGAATCAAGACTGGGGTAAGCGTGGTATCGATTGACTTTACGGGGGTAAAGGTGGAATCAATGTATGGTAGCTTTGCTTTCTATTTATTTTGTTTATTTGGCTTTTAATTTTTGTGTACATATAACTATTTATGGATACAAAACAATCAAGTGCAACAATTTAAATTATTACGTTTTTCTAGATATAATCTGTGTCATTAAACTTTATGGACACTTTGGATTTTTTGTTTAACTACCCGTATGGATAGGAAAATAAAATACATATGTATGTATATACATATGTATTATATTTTCAATTCCAATTGTCAATGTTTTAATTTAAACACAGGTAAGTACAGCTTGAATGTGTAGTGTAGATGTAGCACAGATTTATCGCTTGGGTTGGGATTTTTTTTTTAAATAAAAAAGTCAATATTTTTTTATATTTCTAGATATATGTATGTTATTAATAAAAAATATTTTTATTTACAATACAATTATTGATATATTTATTACACGTTATTCTGTCTCATTTGATTTTCAATGTTGTTTTTGATCTGTTGTAAATGCACGTCAAAATGTGATTATTTTAGCTGTGTGTTTTTCCTTTATTTTTTTGCTTACAATTTTTTTTATTCCAATTGTTTGGGTTGATGGGTGTAAAAATTATAATTGTAATTACATATTTTTAAAAGCAATAACTTAAATTTCATTATGATATAATATTAGT
Organism: Heliconius charithonia; assembly: GCA_030704555.1. Taxonomy (NCBI): domain Eukaryota; kingdom Metazoa; phylum Arthropoda; class Insecta; order Lepidoptera; family Nymphalidae; genus Heliconius; species Heliconius charithonia. Next base: position 1,194,083 of record CM060819.1, on the reverse strand, counting down.
TCAACCTATATTTATATTTGTATAAGACGCAGCTATGTTATATGTGAACATAATATATATCAATATAAACGTCACATTTTAAAAAATTTTTACTTCAAAACAAAATGAATGATTAAAAGAAAAAAATAAACAATTATTGGTTTCCATATTGTCTTTAACTTTTTTATTCTAAAAATATTATGTTCACAATAATTTCACCAAACCCATGTTTAAATATAATCATTTACTTTATATTAAAGTAATTTTATAGGTTAAGATCGCCTTTGAAAGCACGTCCATGGTGTAGGGCAGCGAATCTAATTAATTTGCCAATGTATCTCTACATTTAAGATGTGTTACCAATATATTTTATTGATTGGCAATATTTTTCTATATTAAGTAGTTTTAAGGTTAACTTTAAGTTGGTCTGAGAAGAAAGACAGAATACTCTCGGCTCTATAAGTGAAAATTTACAAAAGAAAACTAATTCATTTAGTGATTTATATTAATTTTTAATTTGTATATATTTTTTTATATGTTTGTTTTTATCAAATTAATATATAAAATTTCAGTGTTGAGTAATTTATTCTATTTTTGTTACTTTATTTATATATATTTTTTTCCTAATAACGTTTCTCCTAATTACGTTATTTAAGGTAAAAAATAAAAATTGTTGTTATTGTTATAGCTGTCTTTCTTCATCTGATCGTCCTATCCTAAGTTAAGTGAAACAGTAACCGACAGTATGCGAGTGTAGTTTAAACAAAAACGCTTTACATGTTAATAAAATAAGAATAAAATTATATTATCACGATTTTCATACAATGTTATATCATTCATAATAATGTTCATTGCAAATATTACTATTACTTTTGTGAAACATTGTGTTGCCGTAAAGACGATTGTGGGTTTCGATTGAGTGGGGAGTCCTCTAAAACAAGACAAAGAACGGCGTTGATTTCCGCTACTTGAAAACAATATCTTGAAAATCGGGTGAAAAATGGGGAATGAAGTGTCTTGTTGCTGCTGATGAACCACCTGAAAAAAACTTCGTTGAGTTTAAAACAAAGTCACTGAAAGCTATGTGCTTATATATCTTTTAAAGTAAGTTGTAGAGTCATTGGATAAGTAGATTTTTCTTTGTAATGCAAGAATTGTTGAATTTGCTGTATGATATCGTAAAAAACATATTTTTGGGCGATAACCCACAAAAACGTGAAATCGACAAAGCGTGGCATTGGGACCCGTCACAAACATAATGAGCACTGGACACAGCGATATTTGCAATGAATATTATGTAAAAATTCCAACAGATAAATATATTTTTTTTAATATCTGATGATTATTTAATGTCATATCAATGACAGACTGAAAATGTGATTCAAAAAGAAACGAATAATTCATGTGTTTGTATGAGTAAAATGAAAACTCATTCCAAATTTGTATGTGCAATAAATTGTTTATTTTATTTGTGTTGTTTGTTGTTTTTTACCAGTGAAATTATATTTTTCAAATACAAGTATAAGTATTAATTTTAATTCAACAAATATATTTTTTGGAAACATGTTTTTTTTGTTATTATAAACAAATGATGACATTGGCTTAACTATATTTTGTCATATATATTGTAGTTCTAAGCATCAGAAATGAAATAACTTTCATTTTTAAAATGCTTATTTCATTTATCTCAAGAGATTAGTAGCATCCACACATTGTGTTTTAAAATAAGGATAGCGGTAATCCTTATAAAAACCTCAAAATCTTTAATGATTTTTTCGGCGCTCGTCATAAGAGATTGTATTCTATTGAATAATAAAATTTTGCTGGTATTCTATTATTATTGTAAACTAATTTGTGGACGATATAATAGTTTTTACCTGTTATTGTGATGTTGGAAATCATTCCCATTAAAAATACATTTTACACAAATATATTGTTTTATTCAAACCCACTACTAAACTACTAAAGTGAAGTATTTTTTCTTTGTTTTATTTTACATGCAATAGATAGAAAGAAAAAATGCTACTTCTCATAACGATAACAAGTTTTTTTTATAAGAAAAAGTGTAGGTAAACTTCTATTTATTTGTACTACCTAATATTTTAAACAATTACTAAAAGCGGTATAACATGAGTAAATATTTCAAAATAAATAGGAAATATATTTTTAAGCTAAGTAGAATTTCTTATAAAAATAATAGTAACATGAACAAAAATCTTGTTTATGAAGCGGCGTCCGAGTCCGAATCCTGCAAAAAAATATTTCAACATTTTAATTATACGAGGTGATCAGTATTTCACTGACATTTAAGTAAGACCAATTTTTTTTCACTTCCCTGCCCTGATAAACGAAAATACGGCGTTAAGTTTCGCCTGAATGACTTAACTCTTAATGCGAAGTTGTCTCTGTCTATCCTGCTATATATAGATAAATGGTGAAGCTAAAATAAATGAGAGCACCTAAACATTCCCCACCATACATATACATATAAATAATCAGTTATTAAATATTTTCTATATAAAAAAGAAAAATAAGAATATTTTTCCGTCTTAGAATTTCTTAACATTACACCTATGCACATTTTATCCTTTTTTAAAATTTAATTAAATTAGTTAGGTTTTCATGAAGCTGTTTTCATGCAAATATAGAAACTAGAATCTATATATAGATTTTACACTATTAAATTTTTGCGCATTAATTTACCAATTTCAAATTCATTCGAAACTCAACGCCGCGCCGAGGATATAAATATTTCATTCACCCGAGTGAAAATCGAACACTCAATCGTCGCGTTTACAGCCGTGCGCTCGTGCTCACCGTGCGCTCGTGTGTAACACCAGGAAGGCCACCCAAAATAATACCTTTAAATCAGCATTGTTTAAAGCATCTTCCAGAAGAATCAAGCCCGGGTCATCAGGAGAGAAAACACGACATTCTTCCTCGAAAAACCTCTCCATCTTCAGTTTCAGTTCTTCATTGTACTTATGCTTCGCTAAGTAGATGTCTTCAGTACTCTCAGATGGCGTATCTTTAAAACTAATAGTAAATATATCAATTATTATTGATTTGATTAAAATAACTCGATACTCATCTAGTCACTTATTTTTGTCTAATATTTTAATAAAGAGAGTCGGCAGTTTTTATTACCTCGAGTAGGAAAGGAACCCGCAACCATCGTGTTATTAGGCAGAAGTGTCCCTATTTCCACTCTATCACTACTACATCACTTTTTCGTTAGCTCTGATGTATTTCTACATATAGGTTTATAAACTTAATGAATACGTTTATGTTGAATTCCCACTAGGTTTTGACTAGGATATTGCTTTTAAAAGACAGTGGAACTTAAAATAATTTAATTATAAATTATGTTGGTATATTGAGGTCAATTGTGGCGAATCAAATGCGACAGTTTGTGAGTTCGATTCCCAATTGAGTAATGCAATATTTTCATTTTCCATTCTCGCTCTAATAACGATCGCCCCTAGAATTTGGGGTAGAGTAGGGAACGGAAGTGTCTCAACACCCACTCGGGACTACGGGATATACAGATACAGATACAGAGTGCAGTTTTTTTATTAGAAAGAAACATATTAAGTTGTTCGAAGTATAGAACACATAGGTTTATTATTATAAGTACCTATTCAAAGAGTCTAGGTATCCAGGAGGAAACGCTGCAATGGCGGATCTCATCTGCACCCACGGGTCGCTAAAGCTTCGGCTTTTTAACTGGAATATGAATAAAATGTATTAAGATATATATAATATATAAGACTATTGTAGTTTAAAACGGAGAATATTATTTTTCAGTAAAACCTTTTATTAATGATAAAAAGATTCATGTAATTGTTATATGATTTTTAAAAACACAATACAATACAACAAATTTACTTAAGCAATATTGTTTCCATTACTAACTCCTTACAAAAATCTGCGAGCAAATACGAGTATCTGGAGCTTGTCTTTCCACTTTAAATAGTAACTATTTACAGTAGAAAATCAAATTCCGCTAAAACAGAAAACACTTACACGCCTATATCTTTCATAGTCAATTTCTGAATCAGTCATGGCTCTAGACAAAGCCAAGCTGGACTCTGAACTGATGGTCTTCAATTCCAACTCCTCGCTGGTTGAGGGCATACTATCTTCCAAGTCTTCTTCACACCACACAGAATGATTGAGGGGAACTTCAGGTATATCGAAGTCGTTTACCATTTGGGATCTAATTTTTGGAACATTTTCGAGAACAGAACGAAACATGTTCATTTTAAATTTACTACGCGATAAATCTTTATCGTAACTCTGGATCCTAAGCTAAGCATAAAACGTGAAGGTAAATGATAAGTGGCACATTTTTTTGTAAACAACATATATTATTAAAATAAATCAGCTTCACGCGCACAGTCAGAGGGAACCTAGTGTTACGAAACTCAATTCCCCACTTTCAACTGGATTTAAATCTGTGCCGTTTTGTTACAATCCAATACCACAATATACTTGTAGGTAAGTAAAATTGTAATAGTATATCCATACGCAGCACAGCTTTGAGACACAAAAATTAGAGAACCTTAAATATATAGTACCATATTCTCCACATGACATTTAGAGACATTTCATGATGGGTAGCACCTATAAAGAAATATAAAGACATTTCTACTTTACTTAAGACCAGTAAACGCGACAAGTGTTAGGTTTGATTCCCACTCGAGGTTATGAAATATTTAATATTTTCATTTCTTCATTCTGATATCAAGAAAAAGCGCAGCGTTAAGTTCTCTCAACACACAATACCTCCTTAATTATAATGGGGAAGGGAGTGTCTTAACACGACCCTACATACCCCGGTGTGTGCGTGGGATACAACGTGATGCTAAAAAAAACAAAAATAGCACATCAAAGTGTAACATGAAACCGTGGCGGTATAATAAAAAAAAATAAACTTTTCGAAATTCTGCAAGAATCTCAACTCAACTCAAAATGTCTGCAAGATCTAGATCAATTTGATACCACCACTGGATATTTCAATTTAAATCCAGTTTCTATTAAAGTCTATCTACGTGAATTTGAACATGGCCCATGTCAATATATGTAAGATATGTAAAATATTTTATAAAGTATTTTCTTAAATATTTATAATAATACTTTATTTAAAAAGAATAAAGAAGGCTTTATTCTTATTTTGCAGCTTTATTAGATCGGGGCCGTGGTGACGCAGCGGGCACAGCAAATTATTTAATTTTTTTTTTCTTCGCTCCCGTAATACAACAAAGCGAGGCGTTAAGTTACGCCACCCAACACGCAATGCCTCCGGGATTTGGCGGGAAGTGGGGAGAGGAGTGTCTTAACACTCTCTTTGCATACCCTCCGTTATATGGGTTGCAGCGTAAAATTAACGCAGGAAAATACGTTGGAATCTATCACCCAACTCACGATACAAAACTTTTATCTTCAAAACAGCAATTGCTATTTTTTTACCGGCTCTTCTAACTAGAACTACCATTTTTAGCTTATAGTGGCTTTATGTTCCGCAATTACTTGTTAAACTCTATTTGAATACAACCTATTTTACTTCAACACCAATTAGGAATATATCGCCTTTTTTTTCGACTTTGCTTTATTGCTGTTAATGTGGACTGGTCTTGACAGCGTCACCGGGTGGGGACAAAAAATATGAGCTTTGATGGACGCTCGTGAAGGGTTGGCGATCGCAGGGTAATGCCCTGCATACACTAATCTTATACGCTTCGACAATGAGAGGGGTTGGAGTCGGAATTTGCACGCTCACAATAGCGTTGGGCAGGAATATATCGCCGACATCTATCCGCCAATGCAGAAAGAAATATAAATTGATTTAAATAAAATTGGAAAATGCTATATACCATAACGTCGATAATACACACAAAAACAAACATAGTACGTAGTATTCGCGTGCTCTAAAATACCTTAAGTGGCCGGATACTAAAAAGATATGCCATAACATCCATCACTATTTTCTGCATCTTTTTATTTGATTAAAAATACTAGAAATATATAACTTTAACTGGTGAAGTAACTAAATCTGATTCTAGGTACGAAGCGGCCAGAGGTCACGACCTCTACACGTTATAACCACTCCGCTCCAGAAAAAGCTGTAATCATTACGTACAATGGAATAAAGAAACTAGTTGGCGACAGTTGACTCCGTCCGAGCGTGTCCTAGAAAAGACAGGTTCTTTAAATCATGTGATCAATTACGAAATTATACATAAGTACTTATAATTATTTATTTTAATATTATGACTTTTAATTACAGTATTTATTTATGGCAACAGAAAAGAATAATTGATTACGGTAGTTCTCTATGGGAGTTAGTAAAAAATAAAAAAAAAATGCAAATAAACTCGTCATCGCGAAATAAAAAAATAAATTTAAAAAAAGTGCTATAATTCGTGTGACAATGTGTCTGATAACACTTGAACATAAACTCTACTTGGTAAATATTTATATTTAGCAGAACTACAGGTGCTTCCCCGGTATAGTTAAACTAAGAACGGTATTAAGCCCTTACACCCACGACTGTATTTTTTTTTTTGGCAGTAGAATAGACAAAATAATATCAATATTATATATTTAAAGTCCTGAGGTTAGTATATTAATTAGTTGGAGGACACGTGGTTTTAGACCTTATTTGGATTGAAAACTACACACAAAAAATGACGGACGCTAGAAAGGAAAGCCAGTAATAGTGTAATTATAAATTTACATATAATGTATACGTAATCGTAATATCATGTAGATTATCATTTTTTTTTAAATGTATAAAAAAATCTTATAGCTAAAATATAAATGTAATAATTCAGGCACCGCATAGTTCATATCAATTTTGACAAATTGGGGAAACAAAGTGGGTAGGGAGAAGGGCGACACCACTTTTCTATAGCAAAAAAAAGCTTGTAAAAACCTGAATCCTTAAAAAAATTATGTATAAAATATTTTTTTAGCTTTACATTGTATCGCGCACACAGCAGTGTAGGAGGAAGGAATCTGGGACCTTAGTGTTAAGATACTTTGTTCTTATGCAGGTATTTCCGTTCTCTACTTTTCGCTGAATTCTGCATGCTTACTTGTCAAGTGTCGCCACTACCTACCCTGCTCTTCGATCTGGTTGGAAGATCACAACCAGAGCGAGGAAAATGAAAATATTAAAAACATCATCACTCGATTGGAAATCGAACCCACAGCCTGCTGTATTCACAGTCGTATGTTAGTGCCCCTGCGCCACGACTGGCCTCAAAAAGAATCTGGAATGGAAAATACTTGATATAAATAAAAGAATCAGCAGCACGCTTTATCCCGCACACAGCAGGGTAGGCAGAGGGAACCTAATGTTGACACAGTCCGTTCTTCACTTTCCGCCGAATGCTGGAGACATTGTTTGACACCAGAGAGGGAATTAAAATATAAATTTAAATAAACTATTTCATCTCTTGAGTGGGGATCGAACCCACTACGTTTACAGTCGCACTCTTTGCCCCTAGGCCACGAGTTTTCTTTAAAATACTTGTACTTAATATATTTAATACCTTAAAACATTGTATCGTATTGTGTTGCCAATTAATATATATATTTTTGATAAAAATTACCTTTTTGCTATTATAACACTTTCTTTACACTTTCGGTCTTGGTTAGTTTTGAAGATACGAGTTAAAGGTCACGTAGTCACTGTCAAAATGAAGTGTGCCAGCTCAGCGCCAACGGAACACTTTGCTTGGTCGATACTTACGTGAGAGCAAACACGCGATATCTCTCTAATAAAGTAAGAACTATTTTTAAATTATTTTTTCAGTTCCACGCTGTATCCCGCGTAAAACTGGGTTTGCAGAGTAAATCTACTGTTAAGATACTCCGTTATAGGGAATGAAAGAAATACGTATTGGCGTCATATCCCATATTTAAACACTCATTTCACACATTTCTTTATTTCTAGCTTCATGCTGTATCCTGTATAGAGTGGGATAAGCAGAAAGCAAGCTGGTATTAAGATCGATCCCCTATACTTCTAGATGTTGTGGATTAACGCACCGCCTATATTTCTAGATCTTGCCTTCTGATGTAATCAGATCTTGTAACCAGAACGGGCAATTAAAATAATATTTTCCCTCAAATAAGAATCGAACCTACAAAAGTCGTTGTTTCGGGGAAAAAGAGAAAAACATACATTCATACATAATTTCACACTGTATCCGTAGAGGGATAGTACGAAAGAACGGATCGCCAACAACGGTCTCTGCATACCTCTGTCGCCTCGTCCACTGTCATAAACCTCTTCATGTATGCCCTCAGGGGGGCCTTCATGCTTTTTACGTGACCTTTCTCCAATGTACTGTATTTTCGAAGATCAACCGAGGTTTCCCCCTACCTCTATTACCAGTCATGTTTTCTCCATATTTTTTTTGCTATTCTTTCATCATTTGCCAGATGAGTACGTTCTTTCTCATTCTCACCGTAGCATCCTCGCTAGTATCCGCCATTCTGCGTATCTCTTTATTTCGGACTCGATCAGCTAGGGAACGTGAATGTGTAGAACATGTATTTATAAATGATTTATACATAAAAACATAGTGATGTGAACTTGCGCTACTCAGCACCCAATGTCTTTGTAATGTAAAGAAATAATAGTTCAGTTCGCTCTGCTTGAAAATCTATTTATTGTAACAAAAATACAGTAAAAGTATTCCCACGTTTGTATGTAGAGTCGTAATTATCATAATCTCTGCATATTGTAAATTAAAGCCGCTCTAATTAGCTGTTTGTTTGAGGTAATCTCTGAGACTACTATGCAAATTTCTCATTTATGATGTCATCCGAATACATTTGTTACGTGACTAACATCACGGTTTTAATAGGTTCAAAACCTACCTGCCCAACCTACTAAATAATACAGGGCCTACATAAAAAAGATCATTTAATTAGTCAGTAGACTACAAGTTACTAATCTATTACCCAATGTAAAATATCAGTATTAAATACATTTAAAAATATACATTTAAAATTACATGAAATACAATAATACATAAAATAGTACAAATGTATATAATGCAATTTAAATAGTTTCCTTAAAACTAGTCTAAAACCACCTTCAGAAGTCTAACATTTATAAAGTAGCAATCGGCACAGGGTCTGACTGGAAAGACGTTAGTTGTGGGTTTAATTTCAGCTAGAGGAAATATTGTGCTTACTTCCCAGCTCCGATCTTGACAAACGAGGTGGGGCTTCTAATTCAGGCGAGCACAATGAAAAGAGCACTGATTTTGGACACTAGGTTTTTTTTTATTTTATCTATCTTCTCTGCTACATGCTTGATACAACGAAAGTTGAAAAGAACGTTTATTAAACTAAAAAAATATACGAAATATATACTAAAAATAATTTCAACTTAAATTTAAACCTATAATACACCATGGCTTTACGCTTTATTTACACCACATAGGGATGAGGGACCTGATGTGAGTAGGTCTTGCGTAGGTCCATCAAACACTCCGTTTTTCACTCTGGTTTTCCGTACAATATACTAACATTCTTTTGTAACTTAACGATTTAGTAGTACTTGTAACTGCGTTGCCAGATTTTGTCTCAAGGAAAAACTGGATTATGATGTCTGGAATTGTTAGTATCCTGTTAAAAAACAATATTGTTAAAAAAAGAATTCTAAATGTGCGTAGAAAAAGCGGGACCATCTGTATCGCTCAAGATATTTAAATTTTTGTGTAAAATTCGAGACGTCACGCCAAATCGGCACATCTAGCAACGCTGATTTGTAGTGACTTAATTTTTTTTTTATTTTTCATTACGTATATAGTGGAACTCAACACCGCAATTACTCTGATCAGATCGTGGAAATGAAAATAATTTATTGCCCAGAGTAGAGATTGAAACTACTATGACGATTACCAGACATTCTACACCACAACGACACAAAAAATCATAAATAAGCAAAATCACATTCATAAATATAGAAAGAGGTGCATATTAAATCTTATGACGTAAAACAAATGTAGGTAGACGTGACGCTTTATGGCAACATGCCCAAAATTCCTGCCGCTAGACAGTTTAATTTCAACATTGGACCAAAACTGACGTATTTTTTAATGATTTATAAACATTATAATTTTCAATAGTTTTGTTTTAAAATATATAAAAAATATATAAAATAGTGAAAAATAGTTTTCAAGTAAAAAAAAACCATTGACATTAATCGTGGCTTATTTGTTATGTTTTTATGTTCTACGCGTTTGTTTCAAGTGCATTTTGAAGCTATCTAGACAATAACAACTAAAATCAATATAAAATCCGAGAAATCAAAAAAAAATTAACTCTACATCGACTCTATGTTATTTAAAATAATCTTAAAAATAGAAATAAATTATTTTCAATATAATTTTTACTTTTAATAAAAAAAGGTGTAATTTTGTACTACTCAGTGGTACTAGTCAATTAATTGCAAACAGATCGTCGGTTCCTCTGACAGTTCTATACAGTCCTCAGTCATGTCGCGATAGTGCGACAAGATGGACGTGTTAAACGGACCTTCGCTCCGCCTCCGAGGCGCGGGCAGTTGTGACCCTAAATCGGTATTGAACCAGTGTACCAGCGCCATGTCGCCGGAGACCCAAAGGCTTTTGCCGCCGACTTCAGAAACTATTATGACGAAGCCTTTCCCTATACGAGGTAAATGTGATGATAGAGTGTTTGTGAGTTGAAATTTTTTAAGTTTTTTTTTGTGTTTAGTGGTCGTTTGAGGTAAGTTTTCTTTTAATATTATCTATAAATTATCTATATTCTAATATTATACAGCTGAAGAATGTTTTTTGTTTGCTTTATCTCTGAAAATGCAAGGTCGAATTGCGTTTGATACGCTATTTATCGAGGAAGGTTATAGGTTATGTCAGGTGTATACATATAACTATTTTGATGTAACCCACTATACCTCAAACAAATAATATACCGCCGGCTTATAGTGTAAACCTGCCAAATTATTAAGCAAATAATCAAAAGGCACTAAAAAGGTTTATAAAGTTTCATTTGTAATATTATGTTTTAATTGCAAAATAATAGCGAACTTAAGAATGACTGTGAGTACCAACAACCCTATAAATTCATATAACTTTATATTACTTAATAAACGATTGATATAATGTTAACGAGGCTAGCAGAACGTTTTTTTGGCTCTATAAATAAAGTGTTTTTTTTTATCTATACACAGTCATATCTTTGTTAAATAAATATGTAACTACAAATATATATATGTAATTTTATTTTTTATTTAAAATAAATCATAATATGAATATTATATATAATTTAAAAATATACGGCTACTTTTAGTATTCTATATTCTCGGAACAAAAGGAATGGCTCTACAATGGCTATTATATAAAACAATAATGCCTTTTAGGTAAATTTTGATTAATATTTAAATTTTTGTGTACAAATTAAAAAAGTGAAACGAGTTTAAATAAAAGGAGATTATTACAGAAGTTATACCGCTTAATTTTTACAACAAAGTAGACTCGCTTCTTTTGTTTGAAATTACATAGAACTTACAATAGAACTTTTTATTTTTGACTTATTGAGGATAAAGTAACCTTTGTTGTAATAATTATCAAATATAAATAAAAAAAAACTCAATCAATCACACGTGGCGCAGGAGCACAAGCCAAAATGTGACTGTAAACTCTATGGGTTGTGGGTTCAATTGCCACACGAAGAAATGAAATATTTAATATTTTCATTTCTCTTCGCTCTGGTGTCGAAACAAAGCGCGGCGTTGGGGAGCGGAGTGTCTTAAACCTAGGGAACCTCCTTCTACCTACCCTGCTGATGCAAGAAAAACAGCTGTAATACGTAAAAAAAATTAAAATTGTCTTTAAGAATCATATTATTTATTATCTGTCACATTAACTCCGGTTGCTTATAGGGGAAATCCTTTTTTAATAATTATGTAGGACGGAAATGACATACAGATATAAAATAATATGTATTATTGTTCAAAGTAGGAAATTTCAAATAAAATAAACACGGCGGCTTCTGACTACAATATGCTGTAGGCTCAATTCTCACTCGGAGGAATAAAATATTTTTGTTTCCTTTCTCTGGTAAGGAGACTTTTTAATTCTCAACGTGCAATGTCTTAATAAATAGAGCGGTGGGTGCGGAATGCAGTGTCTTAACACTTTACAAGTCGGTTACAAGTCTAAAGAAATAACCGTTTTTGCCCAATTTTTACATTGAACGAAGAAATAATATTTAAAACGAAGGAAGGAACGAAGAAAAACATTTAGTTATTTAGAATACTTAAAGAAATTTCTAGTACGACACTTGTAAAATTATATAAAAAATATGTTTTACTAATAATAAACTCGTTTGGGGCATTGTGTCAGTGCTTGTCGGTACACGCTGGCTATGTTATATTTTACGTTCTAATTGACAAAGCGCGGTGTAGAGTTCCGCCACTTAATATTCAATTCAATGATCTAACTAAACTGTGATAAGTATTGATTAATTACAATTGTTCCAGTTTTCTCTATTTATATTGAAATAATTGGTATTCCCCAGGATGCAATATTGATGAATTTCTTGCATTATTTGTACATTATGCTTGTGTCATCGAATTAAATTCGAAAATAATATGTTTTATCAAACACAGTGAGGATCGCTGAACCACCGCGACACAAAAATACAGAGATGAGGATCAAATCCCGCTACGTAAATTTTTGTACACAAATTCTACAAAAAGTATTGTCCTTTCACAAGTGGTTTTCATAAAAAAAAATTCGTTTTCTCAAAATATCTTGTTTTTTCCCATGCACCGCCCAACTTTCGAGACATTGCGTGTTAATTTTTCACACTTCATAGATAAAAAATGTTAAAATTATTATTAGTTTTCTGTTTACAACGTACTGAGACGTAATAGCATTGCGATCTCGATACTTGCGTACTTCAATAAGCGACGCGACCTTGGCGTACGGCTTCTTGACCTACACAGTACAGCACTTATATAACGTTACACCTGACTTGGTTCATTTTTTTAATTAAATCTTTATGTACTTAATAAAATAAAGCTACAAGGTCGTCTTGGCGCAGTGGAATAATGTCTGACTGTTAACGCGACGGTTTTGGGTTGGATTTCCACTTATTGGGATAAATATATTTATTTTATTTTATACCCCCGGTTTGGTAGAAGAGATATGGCGCTTAGCTCCGCATCTTAATAAACAATGTTTCACAAAAATTAAAGGCCGTTGTGGCTTAGTGGGACAGCGCTTGCTGTGGGTGCATTCTCCACTCGGGGAGTTATTACAATTAACTCTCTGTATTCCCCAGCTCTGAGAAAATGCGTAATTGAGTTCAGCTATTCAACACGCATAATTATGCGAGTAAGTGAGTTCAATGAGCTAAATGCGAGCCTCTTGTTATAGAAAATATACAATTAATTTCAAGCATATTAAATAAAAATCTGTGATTTATATAATTTCTGTTGTAACCATATAATATTGCACACAAAAGCAGTACCAGCAGCCAGTCCTGGCATTAGTGGCAACAAATATGGTTAACGCGGCGGGTTGTGGGTTTTTATTCCCACTCGAGGAAATGTAATATTTAATGTATAATTTCTTCGCTTTGAAATCGAGGCAAAAGCGTGGCGTTTAGTTCTGTCACTCAACACGCAATTCCTCCAGAATTCAGCGGAGAGCGGAAAGTGGAATGTCGGAAAAAAAAAGAAACTTCATAAGTTACTACACTGTATTTCATAACAATGGTAGTCATACAATTTTATTTACAGTACATTTTTTCTACATAATTGATAACTTAATGACTAACACTCGATAATTCGAACAAAGCGCTCTCAAATAGTGTAATAAACATTATGCATTTTGTCTTTTCAAATTGATACCTAAATATTATAACATCCTTTAACGGTTTAAAATATTTAAATAAACCATCGTGGTATAATGATAGCGTCTGATCGTAAATGCTACAGTTGTGAGTTCGACTACCACCTCGAGGGACAGATTATATAGGTGTTTCACTTCATATTCATAATTATCCACATAAAATTCGTTGTTTCGAACCACCAATTCGTTCATTATTTAAAATAAAAATCATCCAACTCAAAGTCAATAAAACAATATCACGCTGAGTATATATGACTGTATGTAAGAAGGAAAGTACGTAATGTCATGACCTTTGATAAAATTAAAAATAAATATATTTTTAAAAATAGTCGCATTCAAGAATAAGCACATAATATAATTAATTATGTTTACTTCTAAAAGTCACTGACACAACGGTGGAGTTTGAAATTGAAATAAATATTTATCCACTAGTATGAGATAGCCCACTAGTATGACAATAGACCGGATAGCCAGTTCAGTGGTTTTTTTGCAATTATTTTTACTCTTTAATCACTTCGTTACTTTGATATTGAAGCTGATATGTTGATTTATAAAAGTGGCCAGTTGGAAGTCACAGCTGGAATGTATTTGCATAAACACGATAGTATTCGGTTCAATTTTTATTAAATAATAAATTATCCACCCCACGGACCGATTCCGTTAATTAAATTCACTGTGCAAACTGCGAGTGCGAATGCTGATATGTAAAGATAAGAATTTTAAACCAATCTATATAAGTACGTAAATAAAACTCTTCCGTTACGTAGTGATTTTTTTTTTTTTTAAATAACTAATGAAAAATGTCTAAACCGTAAGAGATATTTTGTTAAACCTTTCGCTGGAATTAGTTATTTTTTATTAAATCGTCCTTCTCCGGAAAATGACTTGTTTTCATATTAGCTCAACTACCTAACCTAAACCTTACTACTAACTCATTTTAGAGTTCTGTATTTTTAAGGAAAAAAGGAACACTTTGTTGTCCGTCCGTCAAGAGTCTGTGTGTCTGTCAAGAGCCTATCTCAGGAGCGCTTGGAGGTATCGAGTTGAAATTCAAAACGGTACCTTGATTTTTTGGAAAAAAAAAATTGTACATTTACTTAAAGAAATATATGGCCTTTTATATCGCAAAAACGCGAATTTGGACACTACGAAGTGAATTAAAATAGGATACTTCTGGTTGAATTGATTTAAAAAAAAAAAAAAAATAGTCCCGCTGAGTTTCTTGCGCCGGTTCTTCTCAGGTCTGAGGCACTAATTTTAGTGGTAGTAACTGGTGGTAAATTATTTGACATTAAAAAAAATGAAGCATGTAACTTCTTATTTTGAATAAAATTATTTGACTTTGACTTTGTTGACTCAGAGTTATGAAACATGGCAGCTCGAAACTTGCAACTTAAATTAGGTCTTTAGATATTAAATTAATCACAAAATTTCTCCTAATTGATTAGAAATTCCAAATTTCTTATTAATACAGCTATTTAGACATGTATTTGTGATTCGTTAACCGCCATTAATTTGTTTTTCCTTCTGCTTTTTTTCTTACGTCACTCAGCTTACAAAATGGATAACTTAAAATGTCGCGTTATTGACGAGGACGAGTTCCAACGTGGCACCAGTGGTGTGGAAACGGCTCCAAAGGGCTAATGATGAGTATGACAGTCGTGACGCAAAAGAAAACATATGGAAAACACATGGTTGTCGGTTCCAACGTTTCCGTTCTGGTTTTGGCCTGCAGAACAATCTCCGTGAAGGACCGGAGAGCCAAATTAATAATGAAGAATTGAAGACTATTGTGGAAGCGGATTGGTTTTAGTGATTAACTATTTTTATCCACATGAAGAATTTAAAAGCTTTATAGGGCACGAATTGAGTGAAGCAAACTGCCAAACACACGTCAACTCCTGCCTTACATTACTTAATCGGCACAACAATGAAGGGTTTTTAAATCGAATCATTACCTTACATTGTTGTGTTGAAAACTGGATACTTTACGATAATCGATAGCGCTCATAGCAATGGATGGACCCTGGCAAGTCAGCCCAAAAACCTGCCCCAAGCGAAAATTGACTCAAAAAAAGATACATTTAAGCGTTTGTTGGACTAGCGCCGGTTTCGTTCATTAGTTTTCTCAAATCTCGCCAGACGATAATTGCAGACATCTATTGTCAGCAATTGCAAGCCATGGTGGAAAAGCAAGCTGCTAAACAACTGAGGTACGCCACTGCTGCTTCGATTGGAACGTCTGACACATCCACCGTACTCTCAAGACCGGGCTCCAACAGATTACCATTTTTTTCGAAATTTGGCTAACTTCTTCAAGGGACATAATTCAACCTCGATGAGGCAGTCCTAACCGCTTTCTAAGATTTTATTGATTCCCGCCCGAATCGTTTTTTTAGGAAGTTAATCAATGAATTACCAATGAAATGGCAAAAGTGCAAAAATAACAATGGTTCATGCTTCCATTAAACAAATATATTATATTAAGAAATATTCGACTTTTTGTTCCTCCCATACCAAACGCCAATTTTATATGTAAGGACCTAATATATAGACTGTCCACCACCAAAATGACGATATGCGTTATTATAAAACATGGTCTCACGGAAACATCATGAGCACTGAACGTGATATGACGAGTTGAATAAAATCTATTATTTGCGAAGTAACGACCGCTCACCGCCACCGCGGCCGCCGCCACCGCGGGCTCCGGGCACCGGAGGTTAAAATATTATAGTAAATGTTGATTATTTTAACTTGATAATAAATAAGTTGACAAATTAAATTAATTATAATATAAATATTAGATAATTATTTCTATATTTGATACAAGTAATAAATACGAAGAAAGAACTCTCTTTCGAGCCGGTGGGTAGCTTTATGTTCTTCGGTTCAAAAGTGCTTCTCTATTTAAATAAAGAATACTTTTAATTTGAATTTGGCCTTGGCTTCGCCCGCGTTTTATTCTATTTTGATTGACAAATTTTATTCGAAAGGCCCACACAGAATCACTCGCTCTGGTATCAAGAAAAACCCGACGCAGAGTTCCACCATTCAACACGCAATGTCTCTGAAATTGGGTGGTGCGTGGAGAACGGAGTGTCTTAACACTAGATTCCTTCTGCCTATTGTGCTATATGCGGGTTTATAAAAAAAAAATCTTCTTAATTCAAAATCGATGGTTAAAATTCCTGGATTCTAATGTTTTATTTATATTTATATACTATATATAAAAGAAGCTGCGGTCGCGGTACAAACTACAAACTGCAGTATCACATTATACTTTGTGTGTATAAATAAAATGTCATGTGTGATAAACGTGATATGGCTACAATTTACGTTAAATCTATTATTGTTTACTAGCAACTACAAAGATTCTCTTAAAATAGTATAATTTTTAGGGTTCCGAAAAAACCTGAAAAAAAACGTATTTCTTCATTTACTTAAAAATGATATATCGCAAAATTAATACACCGTTTATATCGCAAAAGAACGCGTATTTTGACACTATAAAGGGAATCAAAATTAATAGGGTATTTCCAGTTGACCTGCAATTATGACATTTGGCAGCTAGTATCTACAGGTAATACTAATTCAGGACAGAATCTGTAATCTATACATGTGTGGTTAAATTGTATTAAATAATAGCCTTATAAGGGAGCAAAATTTTGGTGTTAAAGCTGCTGTTTCAAGTGAGGTTCGATCCCTACTCGAGGGTATTATTTTCATTTCTTTGTTCCAAGTAAAAGAGTGGCATTGAGTTCCCGAACCGTACTTTTACTGATATATTTTATCATTTCTTTAGTTTAGATAAATAAAGCGCAACATCATATATGTATATCTATTATGAAAATATACAAGAAGAAATAAAAATAAGTATTAAATAGAGAATCCTTCCCTTTCTAATTGCCGACCGTACCGACCGTTTCCATAAAATCTAAGATTGTTTACGCGACGGCAAACACGCTCAGTAACGGTGGCTGAACTTTATGTTCACAATGGCACCTCAATACTACACAATACTATATTTTCGTTATTTTTAAGGTTCCCTAACACTAAAAAGAAAAAGCGGAACCCTTATAGGATCCTGTGTAGATATCGAGCCCAAATAATTGTCAAATATTGTAGACCATAGTTCCTTGAAGCACAAGTAATTAAACTTATCTTCTGTATCAACGCAATCAAAAGATATGAGCGTCAAATTAATCAAAAGAGGCATCGTTGTTACTGCATTTTATATGAAAGTTGCCGCGTAATCAACAGCTATAGGGTATTTCCCGTAGATTTACAATTAAGATGTTTGGCAAAAAGTTCCAGTACAAATATAGGAAAAAATCCACAAAGTTTATCAATTTTTATGTACTCTACGTTGGAATACAATCCTGAAATTGGTTGTGAACCGTCGTCGTTTACCGAGGTATACGAGTCCGACTCGCATTTGACCTGTTTATTTTTAAATATTATATAGTATTATAGCGCCGTTGCAATACACTCACTGCTGTATGTCTGAGTACTATTCAAGATGCTCCCCGTCTTATCAATACGCATAAATGATAAGAAAAAAATATTTATTTTGATAATATTATTTCGGTATAATAACAAAAAATATATATTTATATATATATATATATATATATATATATATATATATATATATATATATTGTTATATACTTAGTAGTACCTACCGTTAATTAATTTGATACATCCAGACTCGGTATCGGTAGCACAAAAAGACAACAAATGATCTTTATTGTAAGGTTATGCCTTGTACAGAAATAACAAATTCCAGTTTAGAGGTTACAGCAAAAAGTCTACAATGATACATACGTACACACATTTATATACACTCAATATCACGTGGGACTCGAGTGCTGTGACTCATCGGAGCACGTGGAAATTACGATTCGCTATAAATTATAGCTTGCTTGTTGCTAAGCCGAAAGAAATGTTATCTTGTTCAAGCAAAAAGATGAATATATTTATGTAGTAATTTATATTTTTTTGTAATTTTACTTGTTATTTATGATGTTATATTATATATTTTCTATATTTCACTTTCACGCTGTATCCCGCACATAGTATATGATAGAATCTGGGAACCTGTTAATATACTCCGTTCCCATTATGAGACGTTCTCCACTTTCTCCCAAATTCTAGAAGCATCGCGTGTTGAGTGGTGGAAGTCAACACCGCGCTTTACCTCGTTACCAGAGCGAATAAATTAATATATTCCATTAAAATTCGATAAACTATAACTACGTACCATACATATAATTCCTTTCTTTTAAGTACCTCTTTAAAGCTTAAATAATAAACATTGAATAAAACCAATATTTACGAAATGTGAATTCGTATACAGACAGACATTTACACTTCTATATAATTATAGTATCACATCGCACAGTTCTCTTAACTTACTTACTTACTTAACTTCACACTTTATCCCTAGCGGGGTAGTCAGAGAGAACGGAGTGCCAAACGCTACGGTCTCTACATACCTCTTTCGCCTCGTCCACTGTCATCAACCTCTTCATACATGCCCTCCGGAGGATCCTCATGTTTTTTACGTGACCTTCCTCCTATCATATTCGCTTTCATGCTTAGACCATTATTTTCGCACAGAACACACACACAATCACAAAGCAGGGTGGGCAGAGGGAAATTCTCCACTTTTTGCCGAATTTTATAGGCATTGCGTGTTCTGTGGTAAAAGGCCATCACCGTGCTTTGCCTTCTTACTAGAGCGGGGTAATGAAAATAGTAAATATTTATTCCCACGCATGTTAAAGACGCACGCTGGTTCCTATTTGATACTGACATTTATTTGTCAATTCCACTTTTAATTACTACAATTTGAATGTACTACCTTTGTGTATCATCAGGTGTATCTCAAATGCTGTGCGTTCTCTATCGCATTTACCATGGGGAGTGTTCTGAAGAACTGTTTGACCTGTTACCTGCCGCCGAATTTTCTAACCGCACGGTACGTCATCGGCTAAAATACCATCCACACCACCTGGATACGTGGCATTCCACTACTGTGCGCTTTCGTAGGAACTTCCTTCCACGCGCCACGGAACTGTGGAATGGCCTACCCGCGGCAGTGTTTCCAGGTCGATATGACATGGGTCCTTTCAAAAAGCGCGTCTATCTCAACCTTAAAGGCCGGCAACGCACCTGTAGCTCCTCTGGTGTTGCACGGGGCCGTGGGCGGCGGCAATCACTTACCATCAGGTGACCCGAACTCTCGTTTGCCTTGTCCTTTTGCATAAAAAAAATACATCTTAAATCATTACAATAACAACGATTATCTTAAAGTAATAATATGAATAAGGAAAATTATATTATTACAACGATACGATTAATAATATATAGTTCTTTAATTAGCTTTACGCTGTATCCCGCACACAGCAGAGTAGACAGATGGAACCTAGTATAGGCATTGCGTGCTGTGTGGCGGAACTCAACGCCGCGCTTTGCCTTGACATCAGAGCGATGAAATGAAAATATATATTTAAATAAAGAACTAGCTGCGTTTTATAATATACATGCGGCTCATTAGCGGCATCGCCCGCATATCACCAATAACACTTTTATTAAGCTGCATTTGCCAACAGATATAGGATATCAACGGCGGCAAGGGCACCGCCCGTGGCACCGTTCAAATTACATGCTATAAGGGCCGAAAATTATCTTCATTAAATTTATTTAATGTTATTTCATAACTAATATATATTTTTTGTCATATAATTAACTAACTGATATTTAATATAATTAAAAATTCGATGGCGTTCCTTATTATTGTTACACCATAATGTTATATGCACTCAGCACTGCTGAAGAATGCAGCTTTTATACAAAATAAAAATAAAGTAAATCGAACCAGTAGAAACAAACTTTTCCGCTTTATTATATTAAAGTGTACATTATTACAAAGCGAAACAATGCTTTATAATAAAGGACAATCTATTATATGCAAATTATTTGTTAATCTCATTCTTATTGATCAACCTTGTTAAACAGATAAAATCAGCTTCAGGCTGTTTTCCGTATTCAGTAGGGTAGGGATTGTGTTACGACTTGGTTCCCCGTTTCCCAAATTCTAGAGACATTGCGAGAAAATATAAATTTAAATATTTTGTTTCCTCGACTGGGAATCGAATCCACAACCAGTCACGCTTACAGTGTTCATTTATCTTACACTATGTGCCCCTCCGCCACTACTTGCCAACCTTGTTTATACAAATATTATAAACATTACAAAAAGACTTGTGTGTCTGTTTGTAATGTCTTCGCAAAAAAAAGTCGAATAAGTGATGACAGAATGATAAAAAAGATTTGTGTGATTATGGTGGAAAAGTGAGCGGTAAGAGAGGTAGGGGGAGACCTTGGTTGACCTTTGAAATACAGTATCAAAGATACTGGAGAAGAGTCACGTAGACATTACGAGAGCCCCCGGATTTTCACTACAGAAATCTTAACACATTATATATATTAAAACAAGAACATAATTCCGTGGACTTATTAACTAAATAATTCAGTAATTTAAGCGGGCGAAGCCGCAAGTGAGTCGCTAGTAATTCATAAATTGATAAATCGTTGCTGTGAAGGAAATTGGCTAGGATATGTTTAAGTAAACATTTAAAAAATGTTAAAACTTGATGCAACTTTTTGTATTAGAAGATATAGGAAAAAGAATATTATTGGGGGCATTTATTAAAGTAATGAAACCAAAACAATATATAAAAAAGTCCGTTTGTATGTTTGTGGCTTAACAGATTTAGATGCTGTTTTGAATTTTGGCAAAGTTCCCTTAAATTTTAATATTTGTTATGTTTTATTACAATTAATACAATTGCTATAAAATAAATGTTTAATTAAATTGACGTAAACTAAAGCTATCAAATACTAATATTTTCCTTAAAATAACAACGTTATTAGAACACGAACTTAGATTAGACGAGAATTCCGATGAGAAAATAAATAATTATGCGGAGGAAGCCGCCATCGGGTCGCTTGTAGTGTATATATATTTTATTTATTTTAAGAGTAAAAAAAAGAAAAGAGACATTATTATCTCTCTATCGTTTTTTCCGCGCTCTCGCTTGCACGCTCGGCTCAGGCGGAACGTGACAATGAGTCATGCTTTTCCGCGCGAGCAACCGGCGTTCATCGATATAAGAAGTTATCACGTCAAACACGAAACAAAAATTATTATCTAAATTATAATATAATGTAAGGCAGGTTCTTTTAAACTGCTATTCACCTTGACCCACAGAACAGTGAACTAGCGTGTCTTAACTGTTAAACAAATATGCAACATGCTTAACTTGTTCCGCAGCGATAATGGCCACGAGTGGCGCGCGTGATGATAACCGCATACATTTTATATTATTATATGTATATACAATTATATAGGTAAAAATATATACTGAATATTACAAAGTTAAAGAGATTATTTGGTTGGACGCGCTAATCTCAGGAACTACTGGTTCTAATTGGATTTGGAATTAGATTGGATCCCTGCTACGTAAAGAAAATTCTGTAGTTACCTAATAGTTCACGGCAGCGTCTATAAGAATCTTATCGCTCAGATCTAATTTGCAATTAACTCCAAAAGGTTTACATCCATTAATTATCTAGTATATTCTAATTTTTTTAAATTATAAAAGTTTTTTTTTTAAAACCAGTAGATCTTTTAAAAAAATACAACGAGTATGGCACACGTGCAACTTTTAATTATTTCCATGATGATCGCGACCAGTGCCAGTACCCTCTACCCGAGTTCTCTCTACCTACCCTGCTGTGTGGGTTATAGCGTGAAGTTAATAAAAAAAACAAATTTATATATATATATACATATATATATATATATATATATACATATATATATATATATATATATATATATATATATATATATATATATATATATATATATATATATATATGTATAAAAGGCCTCGTCCATAAATTTCAAGTCGCTCAACGAGCCATGGAGCGGGCTATGCTCGGTATATCTCTAAAGGATAGAATCCGAAATGAGGAAATCCGGAGGAGAACCAGAGTTACCGACATAGCTCAAAGAATTGGTAAGCTGAAGTGGCAATGGGCGGGGCATATCTGTCGTAGAGCTGACGGCCGTTGGGGCAGACGGGTCTTAGAGTGGAGACCCCGTACAAAACGTCCGGTGGGACGACCCCCTGCTAGATGGTCCGACGACCTAAAGAAGGTGGCAGGAAGCGGATGGATCCGAAGAGCTGAAGATCGGGTGTGGTGGCGAGAATTGGGAAAGGCCTATGTCCAACAGTGGATGATTAACGGCTGTCGATGATGATGATGATATATATATATATATATATATATTTGTACTAAATCATATATTATTTTTTTATCTACTGCAAGACTAATAAACAAATTGGAATGCAGCCAATGTAATATAAATTTAATTTATGATAATAATTTAGTAGACAGACCTGAACAGTAAACGCTATATGTGCAGAGACCTTGAAATTTATATATTTTAACGATAGCGGTGAATTGGGTTTTGCATGATTAATTTAAAGAAAGTGGCCAAGTGAGGGTAGGAATCGCCCACGAAGGGTTTCGTAGCATTGTCGATAAAAAATAGCAAAAATTCGCATTTGTTGTATGAAATTCAACGCAAATATTTATTTTATTCTGTTTTTTAATATTTCTTGTTTTGACTTTAGGTACGGAGTCGTAAAACAGTAGCTAACTTCATTCAAGTAAAAATAAGATGTATAATATTTTTTTTAGCTTCATTTATCCTGCATAAAGGATAGATAGAGTTAACCTCGTGGTATGACACTCGTTCTCCGCGCATCGTAATATTTTTGAATCATTACGATAGTGTGCAGTGGCGCAACTCAACGCCCAAGACTATAATTAATTTTTTTACCTTAACGATTTACAGCATTAAGTATAGTAGGCAGAGGGAACTTAGTATTATGACACTTGTTCCCCACTTTCCGCTAAAATCTCGAGGTATTGCGTGTTGATTGGCGGAAGTCGACGCCCCGCTTTGCCTTGTTAATAGAGCAAGGAAATGTAACTATTAATGAATTCATTTCCCCGAGCGGGAATCGAACCCAAAATCGTCGCATATAAAGTCACACACACACAGTGTTTTTAATACCTATTGTGTGTTTTTATTACCTATTAACTATTTGTGAACAATGTATCGAATGTCGCATTATAATGTAGACACTAGTGCAGATTTTCCTTATTATTTTATTGGACTTTAATTGTGTAACTTAATACAAATTGTTATTAGTTAGTTAGTTATAGTAGTATATGTAATAATTGGGAGTTCGACACCCGCTCAGGACAATACCATAAGGGCACTAGGGGCTTAAGTTCAGGGCCTCTGACCTAGTGGGGGCCCAAAATGCCCTATTATTAATTAGTTACTTATTGTTTTTAAGCTAGCTTTTATTGAGATAGAACTTCATTCTCTATTCGTTATCTAAAAATATCTCACACCTCGTTAAACCTCGCAATGAAATTATCTTCAAATTATCTAATAAAACCACCATCTTTCTAATAAACTTTAATATTAATTGAATCGATAATTTGAACATACAATATATCTCTATTATAGGCATTCAATTTTCCAAGTATTATCTCCACGGTGACGCACTTTGCGCTCCAGTTTCTGTCTGTAGATTAATGTCAGTAAAATTTTCCATCAAAATGTTAATCCTTTGATATAGCTGAATGTAACTGAATACTAAAGGGTTATAACAACTCTCAGATATGCTAATTACGCGGCGTTATGTTACGCCAACACGGAACATCTCAAATATGACTGGGAATCTAAGTATCTTAACTCCAGAGAGAGGCCAGCCGTGGCGCAGTGGCATGAAGTGTGACCGTAACCGACTGGTTGTGGGTTCGATCCCCACTCGAGAAGATGAAATATTTACTTAAATTTATATTTCCATTTCTTCGCTCTGGTGTCGACGCTAACCGCGTCGATGAGTTCTGCCACTCAACACGCAATGCCTCCAGAATTCGGCAGAAAGTGGAGAATGTAGTGTCTTAACACTAGGTTCCTACCCTGCTGTGTGCGGGATACAGCGTGAAACTGTTTTTTTTTTAATTTTTTTATCTCCAGATAATCTGCTGCAAGTAGTAGATTATCAAGACAAAATATATATAACGTATAAAAATTTGAACTTAGCTGGACCCGCGCCTCCTGGAAACCGACCAGACGCTCTGACCACTAAGCCATACGGCTTCATCAAGCTACGTCGAAATTTAAATACGCTTTTTATTTAATATAGGCTGTAAGGAGATTTTTACAAATTTCCTCTACCCAAAGATAATTACTAAGAATTATTGAAAGAAACGTGTTCTAAATAAATATATTTCTCTTCTAAGGGTGGAATAGCACATTCAAAATGCTTAAATATATATATATTGCTATATATTGAGACGAAAGGAAGGAGCAAAAACTAAACTTTGTAGATATATAAATTAATTATTCATGAACAATATGGATTCTTATAATTGACTAAGAGCGGATCAATCTCTCCGCAGTTAGCAGGGTGTTGTTAATTTTCTAGTTACTAACAACGAGGTGTTTACACAAACAAAACACTCGTCACAAACACGTCACTCGTCACAAACCCTATAATGATATTAGGAATGTTTGTTTTGTAAAATAATGTGTTAATTTATATATTGAAATTGCGACGTGACTGACTCTTAGCCGAACGATCTCTGTAGTCAATAGACACGATGGCAGCTAGTAGTAATCACTAAAATTATATATTCTATTAACGTGAAATGTGACATTGCGTGTTGAGTGTCGGAGCTGAATTCAAAACTAAAAAAAAGTAAAAAAAAAAATATTTTTTATAGTTTCACTCTTTACCCCAACACTGGGTACTTTACCCTAACAAGGTACTGCGTGATCTGCAATCTCGTCTCGTCAGTGATACATAGAGTTGTTATACATAGAGTAGGGGAGCCACAGGCAGACCTGTGAGTGAAAGCGTCCACCAAATAATAAAAGAAATGAAATGGGAGTACCAAACTTAACCTTGTAAAGATACTGCCGTATGTAGTTGTCTTTCTTTTCTCTTCATAAACAAATAGATACAAATAAGTGGTAACCATATTTGCTTTCTCCTTTTTTTTTGATGGGCAAATTATGGACTGACTCCACATTTTACTCTTATCTCAATGCTAATCTATATAGAAACTCAATATCGCGCTTGGACCATCCAGAAGGGCGTAAATAAATATAATTAATTTCCTAAAGTGGATGTCAAACTCAAAACCATCATATAAGCATGTCTAATGACTACGTACGTTGTACGTATGTGAACGTATACTAAAATTTTCAGTGAAATGAATGTTTATGTTTAAAACTACGATGGAAGCCGTCGTGGTACAGGTATAGCAACTGATCGTAACACGACAGTTAGGGGTTTAATCCTCATTCGGGACGAGGAATATTTTATTTTAGAAAAGTAGTAGGTGGAAATCTACCCTCAGGAATACAGCGTGAAGTAGATTGAACAAAACGACTAATATATCAGTAAATATATAGTTTATAGTAGTCTACTTATTTGTCGAGCGCCAATATTGGTACAATAGGATAGCGCCCTCGGATCCAATTCAGTCAGTTGCACTTAGCGTTCATTGAGAAGTCATTCATATTGACCGGATGTGACGTTGTAGGAGTGTCGAGTGAAACACACACCTGTTGCTTTAAACTAGCTGAGATTCATTAAAATGATTTACTTTTGATATTTAGTTAATTCGTAATACATTTAAAAAATATATGAATATTATAAGGCGATTATGAACCTGGTTATGTAAAGGGGTTGTGGGCACAAATATTTTCCACTAACTACCTGTCATAAACTGGCTCTAACAAAATGTGAATATTATAGTGAAATAATTTTTAATACTCTACGGGACTAAATTGCCTATTACTAATACAATGATCTGATAATTAAATATGCGACTATTATTTGCTTTTATACATCTACTCACACTGCAAAATTATAAAATATAACAGTTTTATAATTTTAAAATAAAAAAAATGCTATGAATTATTTTTAACATGCTTTGAGCAGCTGTAGAGACGTTTGCAACACAATTAAACCTGTTATAAGATTCTTAGAAGAATAAAGAGAATTAAATGGCCAGAAATTTCTAATATTTCTATATATTTATATTTAAGTACTAGTACCCCGTTTATTTAAATGTTTTTAAAAAAAAATCAACCAAGTGCGAGTCGGACTCGCCCACCAGTAATGCCCCGAAAATTCTGTGTCTCTGGACTGGACTTTAGCTTTGGAGAGATATGTTCATGTAAATGTTGTATTTCTTATTTTTCGGCGCAAAATCCGGGGTGGGCGCCAGACTACTCTGTGGTGATCAAGGAACCTAAGCTGCTTAAACAGGATTGACTGAACTTCTGGATTTGACAATGTGGCAACGTGGCTTGACAATAGAAAACTCTCTCTTTCGCATCACATTTTTAAAATTAAGAAAAAACATATAGTGATTTCGGAGCGAAACGTCTATTTGTTAATTTACTTTCATTTCATTTGCAAATGTATGGGTGTGTCTAGTACGCAGTCTATATAAAGTGTACACATGGGGTAATATGCTAATATACTGTGGAGGCTTGCCAAATGTTAGTCTAATTAAATGATTAGGGCCAATTTACTATTGTAATTCAACTAAAAAAAAATCTTTTTTATAGTAAGATCCTTAAAACCTTTTTTTTATACATACCTATCCCAGTCGTAGCGCAGCGGCACGAAGTGTGACTGTAAAACCGACTGACTGGTGGTGGGTTCGATCCCCACTCGAAGAGGTGAAATATTTACTTAAATTTATATTTCCATTTCTTCACTCTGGTGTCGAGGCTAAGCGCGAGTGTTTTAACACTAGGTTTCCTCTGCCTATTCTGCTGTGTGCGGGATACAGCGTGAAGCTAATTTAATTTTTTATTTTTATAAAAAAAAGAGGTTCGATTCTCACTCTGGGTAATGGCGTATTTAATATTCTCATTTCCTCCACCATAACACGCAATGTCTTCAGAACATTCTGATCTTCGTACAAGACCGTAATTGTATCCCGCCCATATAGCAGGGTTGGCAGAAAGAACCTGGGAACCTAACACCTGCCGCATGGCAATAAGTGAGGAACGGAAGTGTCTTGATGGAAACGAAATGTCTTATTATTAATTCCTATCCAATCCGTTCCCAGGTTCCCTCTGCCTATCCTGCTATATGGGTGGTATACAGTTACAGTCTTGTACGTACTTTGAAAGGAAGGCCTACAAAATATTTTAAAATGAAAAGAAAATGTCTGCTGCTTATATTGGAATATATTTGGAATTGGAAGTATTTTAAAGTTACTGAAAATATTTCCCTGTCCTAATACAAGGTGCTTATCATAACGAACAAAGTCGCGTGCTGTCCGCGTGTCAAAACTTTTAATACGATAGCAATGTATGGGCGTGTCAGATGTAAAACTGCACGGTACGTGTGGTAAAGATCAAGAGATAAACAATAGCGAGCTGCCAAACTGGGAAATAGAATGATGCCAAGACTATTTTTGACCTAAAATCGATATACAATATATTATATGAAAATATTTTAATTAGTATTAAATGATAAAAAAAATGTGTTCAGCGTCACGCTATATCCCGCACACAGCAGACAGAGGGAACCTAGTATTAAGACACTCAATTGCCCATTTTCCGCCGAATTCTGGAGACATTTTGAGTTTTGATTCATTTTGAGTGGTGGAACATAACGCCTCGCTTTGCGCTTTGCCTCGACACCATAGCGAAGATATGAAAATATTAAATAAATATTTTATTTTCTCGAGTGGGAATGGAACCCATAACCCTTTGTGTTTTCAGTCACACTTTGTGCCCCTACGCTACGACCGGAGTCTATGAAAATATTTTTGGATATTTTTTTTTTATAATTTGATTATATTTCTTTAATCTGATGTATAGTGAGGTGGTAGAGTATATACAGGACCTCCTCTTAATTCCTCTGAGAGCCATTTAATATTTTTAACCCAAAATTGATATCGATAACTTTCAAAAGAAAAGTTATAAGTATATCTTAAGGATTTTTTAAGACGGCGTATAAGTGTTTTTTTTTAAATATCTACATATATAGATTATGGTTAGGACATTTGAATTATTGACTTAGGTAGGTACTATTTCACATGCTCTTTAAAAACTAAACTAAACAAATATTTTACATGAGTTAAATAAAACATATTTTTATACAATCTTTTAGTAGAACACAACAGGTGGTTGCGGAATTCACGCAAAGACTAAACGCTATTATTTTTAACTTCCACAAAGTATTCTATACGTTCAACAATTCATTATTTAATGACTCTCAACGATATTATCGTTGTAGCGGCAAACATTCTTACGGTTGAGAGAAACGAAAAAATATATCGTTTAAAGAAAATTTAAAATCCACGTTTTTTTCTACACCAAGATAAGACTTACATATGTGTAATGCACGTGCTGTAAAATATTTTCCGACCTATAATTTATATATGAGCTTAATCTCGAGAAGTTGCTTGTAACCTCTAAAGAGTTCCACAATATTCCAGCTCCTTGCTTCATCGTCACATCAGCTTGATGATATTATGTTACTGTACTATATTGTAAGCTACGTATAAATCCCGTGGATCGAACCCACAACTATCCCTGCGCTAAGATTTTCAATACATTTTAAATACCTATTATACATAACATAACTTCTAATGGTTTACTTGTTTACTATATATTTATTTCTTTGTTTATTCACTCATTCTGATGTTTACAAAGAACGTTTCTATTAAAAAGATAATATGTTTCGAGACTCGTGTAGTAATAAACAATTTATACATTTTTACTAAGTGTCTCACTGTAAGTAGGTAATTGTTGCCGATTTTAATCATGCTTAGGAGGATTTTTTTATTTACCAACACCCCTCCCTTGTCCATACATATTATTCAATATTTAAAATCTACAGAATTCATTTGATTGAAGACGCTTATCTCAAGTACCACTAGTTTGAATTGGAAAATATATTTGTGTTGGATAGTCCACAATCCGTAAGTCGACTAAAGCCGTAGACTGAATTATGTCATGGCGTCAATGCTATCAATGTAGTCAACTCCACTGCGGTCAGAGTTACCTCGGACGCGTACAACGTCTCATGTGTCATACACAACTGTTCTTCTTCTCAGTCGATACGCTCTTGACAGAGCGGTCGTGGCCGTGTTCTTGCCACAGTTTCACGTCATTTCCTCCTGTTGGTTGCCATTCTGGTGCATTCATGCAATTTACCGCCCACAGCTGATTTTACTTGGTCAGTCCATCGCACAACTGTTAGTTATTTCAATTTAAAAGCGCGGGCGAAGCCGCAGGTATCTTTTTAGTAAATGGGCTCCATTGACTGATATTGACCGATCCCTTTTCTATTATGTTTTTTTTATTTACGATATTTTTTTAAATATAATTTCGACGTACTTTAAATAATTACAAATCTTCTACTTAAAAATATAAAATATGTATATAATTTTGTAGATACTACACACTATTAAACTTGTCAGAGAGAAAAAAAAACTATTAGAAAATAACACAATGTTCATAATTTAAAAGCTTAAATAAATATTCAATATTTATTATCAGGCTATTTATTTGTAATTTTATATAGTCGTATTTCAATTTTGCTGCAGCTGTATACTATCATCTCTGTAACTAACTAACTCAGTATGTTAACGTACAAAATATAAACATTGTCATTTAATGTAAACAAACACTATTATTATATATTACTATTACAGATCATTAAAATAAGAATATCTATATAGTATACCTACCTATTATACAAAATTGATTTAAAATTAACAACTTGTGACTAGATAAATACCGCTTTAGATTGCATATTTAGATATTGACGTAATATGACTCTTATAAATAATTCACCATTATCTACTTCTGCTGACATCGCGGGTTAAAGGTTACATCGTCTCATTTTATCTTGCATTTATCTAACGTTCTAGTACCTTTCACATTTATCGCCGTCTTGGCGCAGTGGAAAACGTTTAAATAATTTTGATTTCGAGTTTCGATCACTCTCAGGAGATTGAATTATTTTTATTTTCCCTTTCTGGCAAAACTAGGCGCAGCGTTGAAATTCGACAATCAAGAGGCAATGTCTGAAGTACAGAAAGCGATAAAAGAAAAACGGGGTATCTTGCTACATGTGTTGAATTAAAAATCCAATTAGTGTTCCGTTATAAAAAACTAACATTAAGGCTATAAGTGTAATCTTCTCTCGGTGTTTTTTATTTATCTAAATATACTGATATGAAAGTGTAATATCAACTGTCAACAAACGAAAACTACGTTGTTTAGATTCGTTATCGTTATTATAAGCGTTCATTTGTACAAAAAATTGACTAGAAAATATATATCAAGCAACGTATAACACTATATGAAATTATTTTTATAATATGAAATAATTTTTTTATCAAAATAACTTATTAATAAAAACAACGTTAAAAGATTATTTATTGCAACTGTACTTATCACAAGCCGAAATTTAAAAAATAATTTTGAACATGATTTTAAAGAAAATATTTCAAACTAGCACAATTGTATCCGACCATAACCCTCCCCCCCCCCTCTCCCCCTCTCCTTGTCTCTACTGATTTAACTCATTTTACTGTCAATGTCAGTCATGACATTTTATCGATTTGATGGATCAAATGTGACATTCATATTCGCTAGTTCAGTTGCAAATTATTGTTCATTTAATGTGGTCGTGATAATTATCGTTATAATTGAAATACTCGGTCCATTAATAATAATACATTATTACACGTGTACCTCTACAACAAGGCGTTCATTTAACCATGGATTCCGAGGACAACCGCGCGGAGGGCTGGAAATATCTAAATAAACAATTTTTCGGTGATGGTCAGTGTAATTTTCATAGCTTAATGATGAAGGAGAAAGGCGTATTCTAATGAGATTTAACCGTCAGTAGAGCGATAAGGCATTGTTTTAATATTTCTGATATCTTGACATTGCAAAATGATAGTACAATGTTATTATTTTTTTTATATATAATAGATAAGCATAATGTCCTTCCTCCTACAGGTTATAATCCGACGATTTTGTAATATCACATCTCATTTTAGTATATATATATAAATATAGTTATTGTTTTGATGAACTTGCTAAATAATCATGTGCTGATCACACAGTGCTGGTTGGGGTACTTACTTTATTTATCTCGACAGCTTTGATAGCTTTATGTTTTGACTGTTGGTTATTTGCGCTTACCTATCACCTACTGATACTACTGATATACTGATGAAGTGTTTACAATTAATTCATAGCATAACAAAATAGGTATAAAGATACTTTTCCTCTTAAACTATATAACCTTGAGTGCCATTTTAAAGTAATTGTTTGAATTGCTATTTTTATCAGCATCAGCAATTGTAATCTGATGAGAATATATACTTAAAATTATACAAATTTATTTGAAGTATATAGTATATTTTTTTTTTCTTATTACAATAATACAACGCCTAGTATTTCTTGTAACATTTTTTAGATAATTAATGTGTATTAAAAAAAAACTTAAGTATGCAAATAATTTTTTAATTCTCAAATTAATAGAAATCAGTCTTATATAAACACCTCTTTTAGGAGAAACTAATTATTATTATAATGTTAATACAAATGTTTTGTTGCAATGGCACAACTTGTGGCTGTAAAAGTAAACAGTCCTCATGGATAAAATGAATATTTCACATTTTCTATTCCTCCCTCTGGTAACAAGAGAAAGGCAACATTGATTCCTGCCACTCAACAAGCAATGTCTCGAAAGTTCAGCAGAAAGTGAGAAATAGAGGTTCTCCTAGGCCCTTATTTTGAAATTTGAATAAAAAGTCTATGTTCTTTCTTTTCACACTGCCAGCAACATTAGTTGACCTCAAAATGATTTAAGTTTGATATAATAATTACTTAGCACAAATTGCCAAAACTCAATAATACATTTCTTAACAATATTTTGTCAATGCGGCCTAAGCACAACTGGCAACAATATTCTTCTCGCATCCATCTAGCATCTGCCATATCTACTCAACATACTTCCTGAATATTCCGCTTCATTCTCTTGTACTAAAATCATATCACTTTTTACACATTCTTTCTTCATTTCAAATTTAAATATATAGTAAAGGTACAATTTGAAATAACTTCAAGAGAATATGCATTTTGCTTGGAATACTGACTATTTACTACGGACACTGACTATATACACTAACACTGAGTGGTTATTAAAGTTATTTTTTAAACTTTTTTTATGAGTCAAAGGGGATAAATAGGGAATTTGGTAATGTACATAACTCTAATTGAGACTTGACTCCCTTTCGCTTGATTTGAGATGTGACGTAATGAATATCATTTGTCATAATGAATCTCAATTTTACTTACTTAATTTTTTAGGTGAAAGAGCAAACTATGTGAACATTCCACATGTAATTGCAATGGTCGGGCTGCCTGCTCGCGGCAAGACCTACATCTCAAAGAAACTCTCAAGATATCTCAATTGGATAGGAATTAATACTAGGGGTAAGGAATTTTAAATAATCATATTAGGATAATAAGAAATTTTTGAGATTTTCTAAATATGGGATACTAAGGATAAAAATGAAATTGTATTAATATTTCTTAACAAATTTCCTTTTCAATTTTGTTTCCAGTATTCAACCTAGGCGAGTACAGACGTCACGCGACCACCGCCTACACCAGCCACGAGTTTTTCAGGGCTGACAACAAGGAAGCGATGGCAATAAGACAGCAGTGCGCGTTGGACGCGTTGCATGACGTGTGCGAGTGGCTGGTGAAGGGTGGTGAAGTGGCGGTGAGATCCAGATTCTTTGTTTTTTTAGAAACCTAATATTCAAACACTGTTTTAGATTTCCGGCGAATTTCCGAGATACAAGGTGCCGAGTGATTTTTCATATCATGAGAGCAAGGAAATGAAAACATTAAATTAGTTACTAAAAAATTAAGACTCACCAATCAACAAGAAATCACCTAGTACCTCGAAAATTTTTGAAATTCCCTCAAATGGGAATCGAACCCACAACCGTGGTGTTTACAGTCATCACAGTTTACAGTCAGTCATGCGGCCTTTAATATGTATGGGTAGCTAATGATAAAATAGAATAGTCTTTACTGTACAACTTGAAACTACACGAAATTAGGGCCAGCCCTGGCGCATAAACACGAGCGTGCGCCTGTAAACGTGACGGTCAAAACGAAATATTAAATTTAAACATTTCGTTACTCTTTGATAACGAGACAAAACGCGGCTTTGACCTCCGCCACTCAACACGTAAAGCATCTAGGATAAGGGGGAATGTGGAGAAAAAACGATTTAATTAAAGTAGTTTTGATATTTTTCCAGGTATTCGACGCGACCAACTCCACGATGGAGAGACGGCGGATGATCCGCGACATCGTTGTACACAAAATGGGCTTCAAGTTGTTCTTCGTGGAGTCCATTTGCGATGATCCGCGGATCATTGAACAGAATATTATGGTATGTTTTTTCGCTTTTTTTTATTTACTGTATTTTGAACGTTACGGATTCTCGGCTATTTGGTTTTTTGAGATTGGTTATAAATAATTTTATAAGTAAACGCATCTTAACGATTGAAATTAAACATATAAATAATTAATGATATTATAGATTTTTCTATGCTTTTTGGACTCATTTACTATCTATTCACTTGATTGATTATATTGTTTTTTTAATTTATTATTAGAAAAATAAATATTTGAGAAAATTAACACAAATATGTGATTTTATGATAGTAGTTTGATGAAGTAGTTAGTTAAAATTATGTAATCTACGCTTTTAATATATTTTTGTGATTACATGATACCACACATAAACAATTATAAGATTTTCCTTTCTGACTGTATATACGTGAGCTCGTATCCCGTTCAGGGGAATAATTTGATGTTTTATTTTTGTCGGGCTGGACATTTTTTTTTTGTAAGAAGTTTACTATATCTTAATGATTGTCCGTAAAAAATCTGTTCATAAGGCTGGTATTGCAGCAGCAGCAGCAGTTATAACAAGATTTTTGTAGGATAAAATATTTTATTATTATTTATTTATAGAGACTAACATTTACAAAAAATTCTTGACACTTTACATATTTTTCATAAGTATTTTTAAATGTTTTTTTCTCCAACAGGAAGTGAAAGTGAGCAGCCCGGACTATACAAACATACAAAACACAGACAACGTTCTAAACGACTTCCTCCTGCGAATAGAGCATTACAAAGAGAAATATGAACCCCTAGACGAGGCCCTGGAGTCCGAATGCAGTTTCATGAAGATCTACGACACGGGGGAGAAAGTGGTCGTACACAAACACGAAGGCCACATACAAAGTAGAATTGTGTATTACTTGATGAATATACATATTGTGCCGAGAACTATTTATTTGACTAGGGTGAGTTGGGGTTTTTTTTTGTAATGGTTTGTAAATTATTTTTTTACTTTTAAATGTAGGATTGGGAGTGTGTAATATTTTGTGTTTAAATTACATAAAAAGTATACAGATACTGAAAAATAATAATTTAATGTTTTAACGTGTTTTCTTTCCTTAACATGGATAAAGCTTGCACAGAACAAGACAGGACAATTCCCTGTCACCTCATGGCAACCAATACCCAGAGTGCTAGTGCCACATCAAATATGTTTATTAATAATACATCTCTTAGGATATCACACGTAGTTTTAAATAAAAAGCGTTTAAAATTATATGTATTTATAATCTTAAACGCGTGTAAACGATGTAATATAATATCCTTGTAACTTAATGTTAGAATCTTGGTTTCCATAATTCTCATGACCTAGATTACAATAAACGAAATAGTTATCCTTCCTTCCGTTAAGAATAGATTAAATTTCTTTTTTCATTGGTTGCTTGGAAAGGACCACCTCTATGCATGCTGTTTATATAAAAAGAAACTTGTGTTGTACGTTGTACTGGCTTTTTTTGTAATTAATTATTTGATGACCTCAGGTCGTGACGCACGGACACAAACTGAGAATGTAAACACGACAGTTTATGGGTTCGATCCTCACTCGAAGAAATGATATATTTATTTAAATGTCTAATTTCGTTCGAATGTCCCAGCACGGAGAGAGCGTGCACAACCTGGTGGGCCGCATCGGCGGGGACAGCTCGCTGTCGGCGCGCGGCAAGCAGTACGCGGGCGCGCTGGCCGCCTACATCGAGCAGCAGCGCATCCCGGGACTGCGCGTGTGGACGTCCTGGATGCGGCGCGCCATACGCACCGTCAAGGACGTCAAGGCGCCGCAGGAGAGGTGGAAGGCGCTGAATGAGATTGACGCGGTCAGTGTTCAATTGTAGGGTAGTACAATAGATCGACGGTCCTTAAATAGTGAAGTATAGAAAAGAAAAAAATATGTATTTTTTTATTGGCCGTTTTGAAATACTAACAAGGGTAATTTTCTATTACATATACGTTAAAAACCGCATAAATAAGTGTTCTTTTCAAATTAAAAAAAAATCATAATAAAACTTGTTAGTAGTTCAAAAGAGTAATAAAAACATTGAGAATTTTCGACACTTTACCTAGGGATCATAGATTTAGGCATGATAATTTAATCAAGTGTTAAAATGTAAAGACACAAAACACAAACAAAATTATGATGCTGCATTTGCATAATATCTGCGTTGTCTTTAAAATAAACGACGAAAATTATTACCAGTATAGTAATACAAAAAAAAATATAAACATTTTATATTACAGGGTATCTGTGAAGAGATGACCTATGCTGAAATTCAAGAGAAATACCCATCAGACTTCAACGCGCGCGACGCTAACAAGTTCGCCTACAGATACCCCCGTGGAGAGAGCTACGAAGACTTGGTGGCCAGATTAGAACCCGTTATCATGGAGCTGGAGAGACAGGGCAACGTGCTGGTGGTGTCCC
Organism: Heliconius charithonia; assembly: GCA_030704555.1. Classification (NCBI taxonomy): domain Eukaryota; kingdom Metazoa; phylum Arthropoda; class Insecta; order Lepidoptera; family Nymphalidae; genus Heliconius; species Heliconius charithonia. The sequence continues at coordinate 1,157,093 of CM060819.1, read as the reverse complement.
ATCAAGCGGTCATGAGATGTCTGCTGGCTTATTTCTTGGATAAGTCTGCTGGTGAGTAACGTACATGGATATATATATATACACACACACATAAACACAACCCTACATATACATACAGGCAGGCACATATGTTCCTGTTTTACTCATTTCCTCATATGTACACATGTTTTTTGGCTTCACGCTTTATACCACATGTAGCAGGTTAGGCAGAGGGAACCTGTGAACCTAATGTTAAGACACTTTGTTCCTAAACTATCGTTAAAACACTTCCAGACTTGCTGCCGAATTCTTGAGGCATTGCTTGTTGAGTGGAGTTGGATAAACACATTAGACAAAAAAATGATAAGAAAAAACATGGGAAAATCATCATCAAAAAAACATCATGTTGGAAATGTCTTAAGACGGTGATGAAATGGTGGGTTCTCGACAACTTCGTATGTGTATTAGTTTCGTGTGTATCGTGTTCACACACATGTGTTTACACACAAATTCGTTAACACATAGGATAATATTATTATATATATCATTATGTCACGAATGTGCTCTCGTCTCGTATATGTTCTCCTTATTTGACGAAAGTTCATGATGTCGCGATGTGTCGATGTACCGATAGAAATCTTTTAACAATACAAAAGCTTTATATAGTGTCTAAATGTAAAATATATTTTAAAAACTAATGAGTTTATTTTTGGTGAAAATTACAGAAGAGCTGCCATACCTCCACGTGCCACTCCACACGGTGATAAAGTTGACACCAGTGGCGTACGGGTGTCGCGAGGAACATATAAAACTATCCGTCGACGCAGTTGACACTCACCGCCCAAAGCCCGCGGTGAGTGGAGAGTTTTTCAGTTTTCACTGTATCCTCAATTTAGTAAGTAGGGTAGGCGGAGGGAACTTAGTGTTAAGACACTCAGTCCCCATGGTGTGTCAAGTGGAGGAGAACGCCGCGCTTTGTATCGTTTTGTTTGTACAGAGCGAGGAAATTAAAATATTAAATAATTTATTTCTCCGAGTGGAAATCAAACCCACAACTGATAGCCTCAGATAAGTACTAACAAAACTATGTAGAAAAATTACATAGAAGGATTTACAAACGTCAAATGTTCTGACACATTTGAAGTGCTAAAGTATTCGAAGGACCACACTACTATACCTCAATTAAGCTTTATTTTAGAACTGTTCTTAATTATAGTTTTAGAGGAACCTGTAAGTCATTAGGAAAAAAAATTATGAACTGATTTATTTACTATAAAATCCAGTTAGTCAAACATTCCAATGATGTGCAAATGAGCACAGATCTTTAATACTGACAGCTTATTGAAATTCAATGTAATATAAATTAGGATGAGTTTAAAAATCAGCTTCACGCTGTATCCCGCACAAAGCAGGGTAGGCAGAGGGATCCTAGTGTTAAGACACTCCGTTCCCCACTTTCTGCCGAATGCTGGAGGCATTGCGTGTTGAGTGGTAGAACTCAACACCACGCTTTGCCTCTTGACTTGACACCAAGAGCGAAGCGAAGGAATGAAAATATGAATGTTAATACATATTTCATCTCCTCGAGTAGTGATCGAACCCACAAGACGTCGATTTTACAGTCACACTTTGTGCCCCTGCACCACTACTGGCCTCAGTATAGTAGTATTCAAATCCAAAACCATTATTCACAGTTATACAAACGTTATTGTAATTAACTTAATATAAATATGTTTATTAATTTTTAAATGTTTCATGTCTATTAATAAAAAAAGAAATTAATAATATCTCAGAAAAAAAAAACATATTTTTTAATAAAGAAATAAAAATCATATATTTAAAGTAATATTTTCTTTTATTTATATGGTAAGGAAATTTTAGCCATATTAACTATATACTCAAGTAATTCTAAATATAATCAAAAAGTATGGTGTATTTATCTATAATCAAATATATAAAACAGTTATAATTTTAAATCATTTTTGTAGTAACGTTTAAATAGAATTAATTTTATATATAATAAAATAAAAAATGAGAAAAAAAAATCAAATTTAAAAAACTTACACAGATAGTCTGTATTTTGATCAAATTTTATAGCTAGTAATTTTTACTATTAAAAAAGCACCACTATCCTGATTTTTTTAAAATATATTCTTAAATCCTTCACTTTTTAAACAGGACGAGGATGACGACACATCTGGCACAGACGTACGCAAATCCTCATATTAATATTTTGTCGCCATTTTGCTTGCTTGAATGATTGCTTTATTAATAGAAATTAAGTAAAGAAAATAATGATTCTTAAAATTTTATGATAGTTAACAATATTTACTTTTATAAACCGTGAATATAATTTATATTTGTAAATAAATATGACCTTTTTTTTTGGTTAAGAGATTTTATTATAAAATCTATAGCATTTTAAAAGAAAATAAACATGTACATGAAAACAGCACTAATATTTTATTAGATTTTTGCTAACTTTATGATATCTATTTCAAAAATACCAAAATTACTAAGTGATCATATTCAGTTCATCCAATTGATTATTTTTTTTAGTGTCTTAATAAAGTTCTCACGATTCTACATTTCGTTATGTCCAATAAAACTTCCGAAGCAATTCACGGAACCCAACGCCGTCCTTTGTTTCTATGGAATTTTTACACATCATTACCTATTTATTAACTTTGACCCGTTAATAGGTAATGATGCTAGCTCGTAATTAGTACTTATTGATTATACTGTAGCAGTATAATATCATTTTATAAATAAAAATAAATTCGCTTCAAAATATTTTTAAGTATTAACACTCATAAGCAACATGTCGACAAAATAACCATTTTTAATGATAGTATAGAAAATTTCGTAGCCTAAGAATAGTTTCAAATGAAGATGGGATTTTTTCAAAATTTCAAGTTAAGTCACTATCTTATTTAGTGGTGATGGAGTGTTGGTTTTGGGACATTAGAATAGAGAAGTTAGTGACTTTTTTTTGTTGTATAAATCTTTATATATTGTGTATTTATTCTTTTATTATTAACAATGTATAATATGTTATAGTAAATGTTTGACAATATGAAACCAACAAAATATTTTCAATGTGGCAATTTTTTTTTATTTAGATTTTCAACATTTTTTTAATTCTAAGCAGACAATTGAACTTTATTATTATTAAAATCATTATTTAAATGGCATTGTGCTTTTTAATAGATGTTACTTGAGAGATTTGTAACAAGAATTAAGTAACAAAGCTTTTTGTGACAAAATGAAATGTATGATTGGTTAATTGGTCTAAATCTTGTTAATCATAAAATAAAAATTTAATACTGAGCTTTTACTATATCACAATATTAGAATATATTAAATATTTAAAGTTTTGGTCTTATTTCTTATTCTTAAATATAAGTATATAAGTATGAAATTAAAGCAATTCATGGATTGTATTGTATTGTTATGTATATCTGTGCAATATCCTGACAGCATTCGTTTGTGGTGTGTTTTCTATAGAAATATTCTTCTTAATTTATCTTTAGTTATAAACAATTATTTGTTTCAATATTTATATATAGTAATAACACATACTTTTAAAATATTAATTATATTGTAAATATACTTATCATTACATAAATTGACGTTACTGTCAAATGTCAAAAAGTGGCGGGAATTGCTAATGTTTTTTTTTATTTTTTTCAGGTGATACCAGCTCCACCTATAAAGCCGCCAGCGCCACCAATACTTAATGGCGAAACGAACGGTGAAAATAAAGATAATTACGATAATTAACCATTGAATGTACAGTTATTTAAATGTGTTGGTGTAGACAATACTGTGAGTCGAATTTGAGACTGAAATAGTGAGTTTAGGTTTCATGTAACCGCATTATAAAAATTATAAAAAAAATGAAATTTAATTTCATTTCCATTCCCATCTCAAATGTGTGGAGTTACACGTTTTCTCATGACAATATACATGCATACAAACAATATATAGCATAACACCTATTACAATCAAAAAAAGAAACTACTATATTAAGAAGATCTGCGTATCTTTTTGTAAATCCCGGTAACAAGGTGCACAATTCTGTAAATTTCAAGTAATTATATGTTCTATACTAAGCATCATCTAAATTTTGTATTATACAACACAATCTCACTACTTAACGACCAAAGACATTTTTTTTCTTTTTCTTAATTTAATTAATAATTAAATTTTCTTTGACAAGTATATTATTGAGCCTAGGTATCTAGGAACTTTTCTACTTTAAAAAAAATAAATAAATCATTAACTTTCTATTTTAACTGTGTATAAAATAAATAGATTTTTTTTCAAGTATTTGTACAAAAATGTAAATAATGTCGTGTAACTCCCACTCTTATATTTTTATAATCTCTGTAGTTACATTCACATTCATGTAATATAAGTAAATACATATTAACAATTTTATTGTAAAAGGTTTTTTTACAAAATATCTCTTATGTAATGTATATTTATGATGTTAAATAATTTAATAGTTAATTATAAGTATATCTTAAGTGGGTCTGTGGTTTTCATTTATCCCATTTCTAAAACTGATTTATCAATAATTTATATTTATTAACCTAGTAATGATGTAAATTTATTATTTAGAAAAATCTATTTCACGCTATTTCCCGTAGAAAAAGTAAGGCGTAGTAAGGTTAGTTCTCTACAATTCGCCCAGTTTTTCAGGCATTGCGTATTAAGTGGTAATGCTATGTTTTGTCTTCCAGATCTGGGAAAAGAAAATAATTTAATAATAATTGAATTCACAGTCATCAAGTTTTTACAGCGAAAGTTACTGCGCCATTGCAGCCTCACATAAAGGGCTTTCGTAAGAAAAACCATCTTAAATCCATCCATATCTCTTAATATGATGAAAAGTTAAATTATTCAGTGTATTATAAATAAGGTAAGGTTTTTATAAGTAAAAAAAACGTTTACAATTATTAATTACAGTAAAAATATCCCAATTAAAATAAATAACTTTATTTACAGTTGATTTTCCATTATAGACCACAAATAGTTTTAACAAATAAAACTTACTTTAACCGGATACCGTAATCAGAACCTAACAAAACTTTCATGAAACTACCCTCGAAGTGTATCCTTTCCAATAAAAAAAACAGGACAAGCCAATAAAAAAAAACAGGACAAATCTTCAATTTTTGCAACGCGTGTCAGACGTGTCAGGCGTTGCAAAAATTGAAGGTTTTCTGGAAATCAAGCTTAGCTTAGCCAAAGCCCTTTTAACTGATACCTCATTTAAATATCACTTGAAGTAACTTTTAAGGCTTTCATGTTTTAGCATTTAACTAGTAGGCAGGTAGCATCTACAGGTAGTGCTAGTGAACTAGCACTACCCGTAGATGCTAACTGTTTATTGTTTAAATTTCATAATTCTAGTGCAACCAGAGCACCCTATTAATTTTGTTTCCCGTCGAAATACTTGCGGGATATTGAGGGTTTCGTGCATTTGTCGCCCACATACCTAACGCAAATTGAAGACTGATTGTGATTTTCTCATAGATAACGTAGTCATTGATAGATCAAATTAAAATAGGACCACATAAGAAGCACTAGCTTTCAAATAAAAAAATGTCATTAAAATCAAAATCATTAAAATCGGTTCACTTAGTCAAAAGTTCTGAGGTAAGAAATATAAAAAAAAAATATCGAATTGACAATCTCTACATTTTACAGAAGTCAATTAAAAATCATACCCGGCTTTGTTTCACTGTACTTGCTGTACAAAAACTAAATTTAACAAACTATCATTGAGAGATGTAAACATGCTACATAGCCCAAGATCCCCGGGCTCCCCGACCTACGTCATTTTAGCAAAGCTGAAATTTTGAGGACTAGTAATCTATATGTAGTCAAGACAGTATGCGTATACTGGTAGTAAAGCCCTTTCAGAGCTAGCGCCAAATAAAGGTACATCTCTGTCTTGGAGGATGGTTTAGCCATTGGATTGTCTGGGTGCTTATAAACGGCCTTAAAATAGTCCGTAAATAATATCGGTCAAACTAAAGCTTGCTAGTATAACGTATTTTGCCCCCATTTTAAACAATGTCTGGTATTAGTAAAGGCCTAACGTAAAGGGAGTCTGGAAATAATTAACATACATTTCTTACATTATTCTTAAAAATATATTTGAATACGAGCTTTTCTAATTAACGTAGGTGAGCGTGTACCTTAAATTCAGAGGAAGCTCTGAAAGGAATTACCTACTTTCAATTGCCTACCCTACTGTGTGCGGCATACAGCGTGAAGCTGATACAATCCTCAAAATGTCAGCTTTGCTAAAATAACGTAGGTCTGAAAGACCTGGGATCTAAGCCTAAGATGTTAGCACGCCTCGGCTATGTCATGACTCACGACTAACGTTTAGTTATAAACAGAGATCCCAGGGATCTCAGACCACTGTCATTTTAGCAAAGCTGAAATTTTGGGGATTATTAGTGTAACATGTAGTAAAGACGGTATGCCCACTTATTAGCTAGAAAGTGGGGCCCTTTTAGAAGTAGCACCAACTTATAATAGAGTAAAAAATGCATATTTATTATTGCCGTACTCTTCACATGGGCATTTACTCCCCAGACGTCCTTAAGGTGGTTTAATTTTCAAGCAAACTATACTAACTAGCAAACCTAAATTTTACATATATTATTTATGGTACTGTTTTAGGGTCTCTTATAATATATTTGTCGATGAACCAATAGCACAATATTTTAGAGAGATTATTTATTTGTCTATTTCAAAATGAGCGCCATCTTCCGTAAAATTTTCGAAATAACAAGTAATAGTGTCGTTCATGAAACATTCTTGGCACTACTCATTAGAATGCAAGCTACCAACTGAATTGTAATATCGATTTTTTATATTTATACACACACGACTTATTCATAGATTCTAAAATAAATAACTATATTTACATCATTATTTATAAGTAGATCAGTTCGTAAATTTTAAAATGCATATTTGCGTCTGCACTCACTTACTTACAATTATGACAATTTAAATTGTGTATAATAAATGTCGCTACCTTATTTAAAATGTAAAATTTGATTCACTCAAAGAAAATAAATTTAGTAAGTACGAAAAAATACAATCTTGTGGTAATGAAAATATGAACATATTAGCGCCTTTGAAAAGTGACTTAAGTTACATTTTCTGTAACATCTAATTTAGATTTACTTACTTCCCAATGATGAACTTATATCTTTCTATGTAACGGATTTTATTGAGATTTTCCCTAACACTAAAGTTTAAGAGGAAAGATTATATGTATAGTTTTTTTGGGCTTCCCGCTGCATCACGCACATAGCAAGGAAGACAGAGGAAACCTGCGAACCTGGTTTTGAGATACTCCGCTCCCATTAAGACACTTCCATTCTCCACTTTCCCCCAAATTCTAAATACATTGCGTGTTGAGTGGCGGAACTCAACGCCGCGGTTTATCAGAGCAAAAAAGTGAAATATTAAACGCATGCGCTCCTGGTCCTCGACATGTTTCATAAAAATAATATTTGTTTATTAGGTATTACCAAGCGTATGAAGTTGCAAACGGATACTAGTATATAAATAACATTAGTACAATATTAGTAGAGTTGCGTAAGCTACTTCAATCAAGTTGGTGCGAAAGGAAGTGACGCGTCTGTTGCTACATATCTAAAGAGCGGTCTCGACGATTCATATCACTTATTCCGTCTATTCTAAAAATTTAAGCATCGTATTACACTGTATGAGGATATAGGAAATATTTTGGATAACTGGAAATGTCATTCGCATGCTTAAAATAAGAAAATATGTGTAAAAATATTACAATATATTTTTTATGTATAGTTAGTAGCAATGTTCTCGACTGTCTGCGTCCATTAAAGTTATTCTGTAGGGTAGCAGAAATCAACGCCGTACCAGAACGGGGAAATGAAAATATTTAATTACTCCAGTAGGTAGCGAATCCACGACCACCGTGCCTACAGTGAGCTACTTTTCTAATGGCTCACAACGGCTTCTAAAAGAAATAATTAAAGTTCGTCGAGCATTTTTTAAAAGATAGTATTTCACTAGAACGACAGTTGGTTGGCTCTTAAACTGAAGGGCGTCTCGCCGTTCATGTGTTATGATCGTTTGATTCGTTAATCTACAAAAAAAAACTCAATACTGAAGTTAGACGCAGTATTTGAGCTGCAGAGTTTGTCCAAGCCCTTTGGATTGTACATTGTATATAAAGATTTATTTTTAATTAGTGTAATTTCAAAACAAGAACTTATTATTGAGCTCTATTCGGTACTCTTCGGAACTGTTCCACTGTAAAACTAACTACGATTCTGAAGGCATTGCGTATTGAGTGGCGGAACTCAACGCCACGCTTTGGCTTCAATAACGTCAAGAAATTATATTACGAGGAATACTAGAAAATAAAGTATTTGATTTGTGAATTATTTTGATTCTAATTGTATAAAACATATTTAAGTTACATGCTTCTTTCAGCTAGGTACTTTTACAGTTATAGCACGGTAAAGACATGACACCTATAGTGAAAGTGGTATAGAATTCCGTTCTGTCGTAGTGCAGTGGCACAAAGTATGACTGTAAAACCTACTGGTTGTGGGTTCGATCCCCACTCGAGGAGATATATTTACTTATATATAAGAAGTATTTACTTATCGAGGTAAAAGCGCGGCGTTGAATTCTGCCATTCAACACGCAATACCTCTAGAATTCGGCAGAAAGTAGGAAGCGGAGTGTCTTAACACTAGGTTCCCTCTGCCTATCCAGCTGTGTGCGGGAATTTTAGAAACACTGTAAGTTCATTACTGAAGCTACACGCCACATTAGATACTTTTTCTCATCAGGTAAAACTAATATAAATATATTTATATACATTTACGATTCTAATACATATGTAAGTATAATGTTCCATATACATTATTTTATTTATCACGATTTATTATACCTTGTGTTTTATTTGTAAAACTCTTAGATTAGCTATATTTCGGAGTTTATTCATAATAAGTAGGTAACTTACAAAAAGTACAATTTCTTCGTTATAATTGCCGTTTTCTATATTCAGCTTCCTTTGTTTTCGGTTTGTCTCTTCCTTATTTGTGCATTATTCCCTCCACCAGTTCAGTTAACGGCTTAATTGACTGACATTTCTATTCAATTCAAGCCAATGAGAATTAATCGTTTCGTTTATCTTAGAAAAATACCGAGCAATATAAATTGTTATATACTCTTCCTGTTTACTTTCTTTTACTTATGTATCAACGCTATTGTTGTGAATGTAAAAGTGTGTGTTTGCATATCAAAATGATTATTGTAGATACAAATCGCAATGAGGGGTATAATATGCCTAATTATAACGTAGGAGATTTTGTAAGAGCGCAAAATATATTTGTAAGTAATAATAATAAAATCGAAATATCACCATCATTTGAGCATCAAGCATTCGAAGAGTTACATTTATAACAGCGTTATATAATGCATATTTTTAAAGCTTTATCAACATTGCAATGACCTAAATACAGTAGCAAAATAAACGGACCGTGCGCGGACTATCCTACCTATGTACATACATCCATCCATTTCAATACACATAATACGACGTGAGTAATCGATAAAATACGTATATAGACGGCATGTACTGCCCGACGCCCGCTATATACGTAGCCAGACCGTGTTCCGGCTTACAGAAATGCGTAGAGTAGTTTTATTAATGTTATTCAAACTATTACAGTTGGAAAACTTTATACATTGAATAATTAAAATTAACATGAAAACGATTTATAGTTGTTACAACAATCGTTTCAGTTTTATTGTATATTTTAAGTAACTGTATAAGCTAAAGATTATACTTGATATTTAACATTTAGATAAATAACATACACATTTTTAAAAAAAATCATATTATTAATCCTTATTTAATGACCCAACTGTAATAATAATATGATTCAATACAATATCCTATTAATATTAATAACAGATAATTGAAAATTGTAAAATATCGATTGCCACATCGATTGGCAACCATAGATCATTTATAAACGTGTGTTATTGTCTATAGATCTCAGCTGTCACTGACATTTGTCTTCCAGGGGTCAAAACGTAATATTATTTAATTTAGGATTACTTTAAATGTGATTTATATACCAATGGCAGTGTACACACTAAGTTTTTTATCGTATAAGAAATGTGCTATGTCAATAATTTTCACAAGCTTATTAGTGTAGTGGAAATTTATAAATGTAGTATATTGTTATTTGTGCAGTTTTATCTAATTTGTGACATGATGGTTTCAAATTTACAACTGCAAGAGAAATATAACAGAAGTACGTTGTGATGGTTACGTAAATTATTGTTACATGGTGATAAAAAAATTCTAACGTAAGCATAAATTTTCAGTCAGAAAAAACTTCTGTTTCTACTTGGATATTCAAGATCCCACATTGTCCAGATCGATTTCGCGAAGGCTACAGGACATGGGCCTGGTGAGTAAAAGTACACATATTTGCCGCCAAAAGTTTTCTATTTTGCAAAATAACTTAAGAGACGTTTCTATGCAGTTTTGTGGTTATATATAACAATATAAAACGACAAACTCGTGTTGGTAGGTCAGAGTCATGTCAAAATTTATATTTATAGCACGTTTTTCATTTGTTCGCGTTATACTCGTTTCGTTTTAGGTATTCTTTTACAGACACGGTTTAAAATATCTGATAAAATTTAATTTAGTATTTAAGTTAGAGGGGTATTATATATAATATATTGATTTATTTAATTAATACATAATACTTAATTGTTAAATTATCGAACTACTTCGTCATATTTAATATTTTTATTATACGCCTATGTTCATTTTGAAAAACAATGAAACGGAACGTTTCGCCAGCGCTGTCCAATAACAAGCCGTTCCCCTTCCACGCGATTACAGCGCCGCCCGTGGACAGAACATAAACTAACGCAAAATATCTCCATCTTGTATGACAGATTTGTGTTTGTTGTTACTTTTACGAATTTAATTAGTAAATGTGTACAAATTACAAATAAAAGTATAACAATTGTTTCTCAAACACTTAAGACATACAGTGTGCATTCGTATTCATTGACATTCACAGTGAATATTGTGATTGGAGGATTTTTTAGTGGTGACGAAGTGGTCGTCTCTGTGACTAGTATATAGTTACTTATTTTTGTGATAAGCGGCGCGCGGGGGCCTTGCGGACCGCTTTTGTGTAAGTATATATGCGGTAGGATACCTACACGTGCTGGCTGACACATCGATCGAGTCAGGATTGTTTAGAAAACAGTTTAAAAGTGTCTTGTTCTGGGTAGCTAGATGCGCGCGTAGCTAGCGTTCGATTTTAGGTCATCTTTTGTATGGTAGCGTTAGAGCCGCCGTCGCAGCGCAAAATGCATCGTGCCGAGGCCGAGCGCCGCGTTGCATTACACCCATTTAAAAGCTGTTTCAAATGTAGTTTTCTTTGGCCTACGCGTGTGTATGCTTAATTTTTGACAGTTGATATTACTATAGTGACGCCAAGGCGATGTCATTCTTAAGACGCAAGCGTTATGGATGATTATTGTGTGTATATTAATAGGGAGTGTTATTTTTTTGCGCGGGACGGTTGGCGCGTACCGATGGAGGGCGCGAGCTCGTCCCGGCGTCGATGCCGACTGTATATCAAGGAAACTCGAGTGCACGGCTACCTCAATTGTACCGTGTCGACGACACGCGTTTACGCACACAGCTTTATACATTTCCCAGTAAACGTGATACATGAAACTATATTTTACCTATGAACTAATTGCTAGCATCAGCATTCAAGTTGCAAACGGTCACAATTGCAAAACTGCTACACTTTTAATTTTAGGTCAAACAGTAAACACATACTGCTGACTTTCACAATGTCCCTGTCTGTTGATTAAATTATTTAAAGTTTTGTTTGACATGACATTTCTAATTAGAGTTGCCACTTGAAATTTGTATTTTTTATAATTTAAATATAATCTTTTTAGTAATTATGAATTTATGTCCACTGGCAACATTTTTTGATTAATTTCAGGTCAACACATCAATGTTATATATGAAGTTACTTTTGTGTATTTAACAAACAATGCACTAATAGTATATAAATTGTTTTGTATGTAATTAACAAGTGTGTTATATTAATAGATAATTTAATAATTTTGCTGGATTAAGTTTTTAAACTGTTTTCATTGTTATTTTACAAAGAAAAAAAAATAAAATAAACTTCCCTAAAACAAAATATTCTCAATATATAATTATTTAAAGATAATGATGCACTTTATTAAATCATAAAAAGACAACATTATCATTAAATCAAATAAGAATGGTACATATTATAAATTATGTAAAGTAATTTTATTAGATCTAAATAGTATATGTGTTAAGTTTTTATGGAGTTGATTCACACTTAGAAAATGATAAGATTTAAAATTATTTTTATTTCTCCTTTCTGATATGACAAAGTGCTGCTTTAGAGTCTTATATAAAGCATTGTGAGAACAGGAAAATATTTTATTTTTCTGAATGGAAATCAAAACTACAACCATTATATACAGACAAGCATTGTCTCTCATAGTATTTTTTTTTCATGCAGTATACAACAAATAGCAGGGAAGGCAGATGGAACCTGGGTACCTAGCTTAAAGTTACTGCATTCCTAAATTCAATTCGGGGAACAATGCCTGTCGAGTGGTGGAACTCATTGTGGTGCTTTACATTGTTAGTAGAGCAAAGAAATAAAAATATTTAATTATCTTTTTGGAAATAGAGCCCACACCATGTCACATTCACAATCGCATGCTTGTGCCCCTGCACCACTACTGGCCACAGTAAATAATATTAGTATTTTGTTTCAGAGAGAAGAAATATTCCTAACATCACGTGTGACGCACGTTGTTGGCGCGGAGGCGCGATGTGCGCGGCGTGAGGGCCGCGCGCGCGCCGATGCCATGCTCCAGCGGCTATCTCAGCCGCAAAACTATGTTCACCTCACTGTCCAAAAGGTATACTAACAAAATTATAGTAATATATATACTTACTTAAAATTGATTGCAATAGAAACATTGTTGATTAAACTATTTAAAATTAAAAGCACTTCTGTTACAAAATACCCACAACAGAATAATCTACCAGAATCAGATGTTAGTTCTTTTGTATATGTTACTCAAATAACATTAATTAAATTTACATTCATTATGTATAAATTTCAAAATATAATACTTAAGTATGTTGAGTTTAAATGTACTTTTGGACTGAAACACTTGATTTTATAAACCCTCAACTATAGGATTTTTATTGTTTCATTCTGTATCACCCATATAGCATGGTAGGCATAGGATGTGGTGTTGAGACACTTCCAATTTCATCACATTTTCCCATAAGCTGCCCAATTTTCAAGACATTGTATGCTGAGTCATAGAACTAAATACTGATCTTGTAAAGGAATACAGTAATTCTTTTTTAGTTATTGTTTTATAAAAAAAATCTTCTTGTTTCTTCTATGTATATATATATATTATATGTTTATTGCAACATTTATTAATATTTCAGGCTATAAGTCTATTGGACAAACTGTATGACACATTCTTCGCGGCGCCGCGTAAAACGCATATCAACCTCTTCACTAAACATTTTATCAAGATTGAATTTTTGGACAAGTATGCATTATATTATATATAGAAGTTTTCTATTTTTTTTTTATTTTTCCAAATTTTTTAATACCCGTAACGAATACAGGGGGGTGTAATAAGTTTGACGTGCTTAAGTTTGTATCAGTAGGATGGTCTGTGGCATTATAGGTCCCAAACAGATGAACTGATTTTGATTTAGTTTTCTTTTGTTTGATCGTCAAGTGTTCTCAGCAATGATTCAAGAAAATATGTTCAGCCATTTGAAGATTATCAGCTCTTCTTGTTGTTATTATCTGTTTTTGAGAATTTTTAAATATGTTTTTTTTTAGATTATGCCGGCCGGTTTTTAAAGAATTTGATGAGTGGCCTCACATATCGCTAGAGCCCGATCCGCCTAAGGAGAAGAAAGAGAAAAAGGAAACCCCAGAGAACTTAGTTAACGCAATTCCGTCGAATAATAATAATATACAAAAGTAGGTATTATTGTAATGTAGCTTAGATTGTTTTAAATAATTTTGGTTATAAATTTAGTGTTAGTTATAAGAACATAGACATTTTTAATTACATAAAACCTTTGTTGAAGATTCTTACATGTGTAATCCAAAATATTTTTTGTTTATTATTATTTTTTTATTTAAATTATGTATACTTTGTTACAGAATGACTAGAAAAAGTCGTCCACGTATAAAAGAGAAAGATGACAAAGAACAGCGCGGAGGTTATTGTGAAATGTGTAACGCAGACTATGTTGACGCAGCTCTCCACAGGCGATCACCACACCATCTGGCCTTCGTCAGAGACCATACAAACTTCCTAGCTTTGGACTCCTTAATAACCTCAGGAGCTGATGTCACTTCATTTCTAGATAAAGCCACCCCAGTGAATGGTGAACGTAGATCTCTAAGAAAATTATGTAATGGTGATACGGAACCTAAAACTAAAACTAAAAAATCACAGTCGCCTGATAATATTAATGGCAATGCAAGCCCCAAACGTAATGGCGGGATAGAAGAAGATAGGAGGAGAAAGAGATGTAGTAAAAGAACGAGTGAGTCTCAAACGTCAGAAGATCGACAGTATTATAAAGTGGTGGGAGTTAGTACAAAATTGAGGTCCAGTGGAGGTTTTTCTGTCAAAAAGAAGGAATCTCCGCCAACTGTCAATGGAACTAAGCCTTTAGTTGTTAAATTTAGAAAGATTAGACGGTCTGAGTTGTCAGTGTTAAGTGACGAAGCTGAACAGTTTATGTTTCCTAAGCGGGCGAGTTCGACTAGTTCTACTTCATCAGATGAAGACGAAAAAGTAGATGTGGTGAAATCTAGGAAAAAAACACCCCCAAAACCACCTCCGCCCATAGAAAGACAAAGGTCTGCTCGACCAGTGGCCTTGAAAGAAGAATCTTCAGAAGAAGATAGCTGGCCAGAAGATAAACGAAGAAGGAAACGAAGAGTGCCACCAGTAGCCAAAAGAGCAAGAAGAACTTCTAAAGCACCTACGTCTGAAACATGCAAATTAAAAGAAAAAACTCCAGAACCTGTTAAAGAACAAAGTTCTGCAAAAATTGAACCAGAAGTAAGCCCTCTAAGGGAGGCATCAGAAAGATGTATGAAGTGGGAAGACGGAAAATTGAAGTATACACCAGCAGTGGAACAGTTGGAGTTTGCGTTCGAATCTGTTCCTCATAGTGAACCCTGGTTTGAAACTTTCAAACGACAGGACCAGGACAAACTGGTTACAAAGAATGTGCCTCAGTATTTTGGTAATTTTGCCTATTTTTAAAATGGTTTTTTTTTAATGTGATCAACTTTCATATTTTGTTAGAGTTCAAAAATTTTACTAATAACTTCCTTTTGATATGATTTTTTTATTAATAAAGTAAAACATTAATTATATAACTATATTAATAGATAATATTATTGTTACAGAACTGTACTCTAAGTCACCAAAGTTACCGTATGAAATAGGTCAGTTACCACCACTCAAGCCAAACTGCTGTCCTCTCAGTGACCTAGTAAAAAGAGAGGAAAAACCAGGACCTTCAAGGTCTTATGGCACCCGAGGCATGAAGAAAAAGAGAATAAGGAAACAGAAGAGGACCACTACCCTCATAGCCTTAGAAGGACACCCAAGAAAGTCACCCCGAGAACATGCTTCTACCCTTGCAATTCTTGGTTCCGCTGGCCTTCTACACAGGAGGAAACATGATGATGCTAAATCAACAGCTTCCGAAGACACAATCAGTGACATTCATAGCAATATGAAAATTGAACCTGTACTATCTGAAACTCAGGAAGCCTCAGAAAGACTACAGCAGTTTCTGTCAGAAGTGTTTGAAGAACCCACCGATTATGATATTGCCGATGATTTAATTTGTGATGAAACAGCTGTTATGGCAGCCAAAACATTACCTGATGTGTCCAGCTTGGTCTCAGAGTGTGAAGATTGTGATATAATAAGGAATGAAATCAACCAAGAGTCATCAACCTGCAAAAGAGTAAGACGAGGCAAATTCAAAAAGAAGAACAAAACAGGTTGGCCTAACAAAAGGAAATCTAAGAAAACCTCAAGAACCAGTAGTATGGAGCAAAAGGACAGCAGTCTCGATAGATCATCCGTGGAACCTGATGATGACACTACTCAAGACACTATGAGTGATCAGACAATGTCAGAAAATGAGAAAGAAGATAAAACTTTGACTGAGCTCCAAATTTGTGAATCTCCTAATCCTATTCAACCTTCAAAAGTGGTGATGGAAGTTGACAAAGAACAATTACAACTGGACCTAAAAGTTGTAGTACATGATAAAGTTAGTGAAAAATCTCCTATAAAAAGTGATGAAAAAGACGATAAGCGATCATCTTCTGAGGGTGATGAGGAAAAGAAGAAAAAAAAGAGAGCTTTGCAAGGATTGCTGTTACAGCCTATAGTGAGGGTGGCCAGGGTCAATCCCAATGCAGGGAGAAGGCTACGTTCAGCTTCTCGGGCGAGAGTCAATAGATTCAGATAGCGTAAAGCCAAGCTGATTAGAATCAGTGGATAATTCAAGTGAATTTCAATCTAAAACTCTCTGTGACACTTAAGACCTTTTTTTTTATTTTGTGTAAATATTAGATTGTGTAGTGTTGTGTAAAAATAGGAGAAACAATTAATGTAATGCTTTGTTTGTATGGGTTATTTGTTGCTTGCTGTAAGCATGGTGGCAGCGAGTTTAAATTAAAATAATTTTTAGTATAATATTCTTAATTTTGAATGCTACAAATTCTAATTCAATATCATATTTTCAAAAAAAAATCATAGTTATATAGTAAATAAATTTGCCAAAACCAATTTTTTTTACTTGCTGCCAACATGTTATGTAATGTTGACTTTGCACAAATAAAATATTGACAAAATCCTATTAATTACAAACGTGAATGACAAAGAAATGTAATAATGGAATAATTTACTGATATTTCTCTCAAATACATAGATAAATAATATGTAATTTATATAAAATAATTTATTCTTAATTTCACAATGCAACTTTCATATAGGATAGACAGAAAGAAAGAAATAAGTGTAAATTCACTCTATTCTCCACTATCTACTGGAGTCAAGACTTTGCTTCTAATAAGAGTAGCGTAAGTTAACACTGCACTGTAACATACCAAAGTGGTGAAATTCATTTTATACTGGAAATTAAGCCTACTGCAATCATCATTTTTTGTTTTATTTATTTTATCGATATTATATATTTTTTTATCAAACTTTTAAATATTATTGTTATTTTAATAGTAATACATGTTATTATATCAATTTTGAGATAACTAGACTTTGGATTATATGACCATTATTATTTTTTTTTAAATATTTTTTTAGAATCATAGGTTAAAATTACTTTTGACAAATGCACATTTAAAAATACAAATTAAAACTAACAAACAAAAAATATTTAAATCACATTAATTTAATTGTTTTTGTAAATAAAAATTGACCTATAATAACAAAATTATTGTACATATTGCATCGATAATAAGCTCCTATATCCAATTTTTTATTTATATTTGATATTTCAATTTATTTAATATATTTTTTGTCTATAATCCAAATTTTCAGTTGTTTAAAAAATATTTAGCAATAGTTTATATTATGTAAATGTCATTACCCATAGTAAAAGTTGTTAGTGTTTTAATTTTTAACTTAATTTATTGTTTCGAAATTTCAACACCACAATGTTATACAGTGGAATAATTTTCTGTTTTGCTTATGTTTTTTTTTACTTAATTTCTTTTTTAATAATTTGTATTAACGACAAAGTAATCTACATCTATAAAATAAGAACCCACAACTGTCGCTACAAGGTACAAGGTTTTCTTATAATTCACCACCACTCAAATCCCTTTATCAATATTTTAAATAAACCGGCCAAGTGCGATTCAGTCTCGTGCACAAAGGGTTCCGTACCAATACCTATAAAAACAGACCATGTACCAAATCATGTCTGTTGTATGTGAGCCCCCTTAAATATTTATATTTTCCTTTTTACATACCAATATGAAAATTTCAACTAACTATCACAGTTCATGAGATACAGACAGGTGACAGATAGCGGAGTCTTAGTAATATAATATATAAATAGATTTGGACACTGACCCCTAAAAAAATATTTATTAAGTGAGAACTTAGTGTTAAAGACTAAAAGCAGCGAATAGTTATTTTACTCCCGTCTCCTAAGGAAGGGTTATTTTCTTTTACAATTTGACCTTTTTTTTTTAATTCCTAAAATAAACCTACAGCTTACAATGGGTGATGATTTTCAATGTACAAATACAGTAGCAAGTCCTACATAGGTTAAACCAGTAGATGTAATCCAGATCCAGACATAGTTAGCGACCATTATTATGATTTATTTTTAAATAACTTATTTTTACTACATTTCGAATATTAGAAATTAACTCAATAAAAAGAACTGGCCCAGTTTTGATGAAACTTCTGACACAAAATCTTTAATAAGTAAGAGGCTGTTTTTATGTTTTAAAAGAGATCTTTTTTTTTGTTTTCAAAATGCATGTTATATAGTAAATGTATTTTTTTATGATAATTAATATAATATTTGTAAATATTTTATGTAAAATATAACTTTTGTTTATTTAGTAAGAAATGTGAGAACAAATGTTGAGCTTAGTGTAAATATTGATGTGTTTCTTATGCTTAAAGTATTACATTTATTTTGGATGGAAGCTGTTAATCTTTCGTCACTTGTATAAAATAAAAATGAATATTCATTAACAGTTTTTTTTATAATCACGTTTTCGCACTTTGTCCCGCATATGGCGGGGTAGTCAGGCCTAGTTTAGAGAGGACCCAACCCAGTGGTCCGCCTAGATATGGTCTGTGAACGATTTTAATTTTATGACGGGATGGTGAGGAGAAGTTTCTGTTTAATTATCACAGTTAATTTTTACTATACCTACATGCATAGTGGTTCCTGCTACCAAGAATGATATAAAAGTGGGCCAAGAAAAGGTTGGGAATCCATGGTTTAGAGCCTTATTGAGATATTGCGTATTCAGTGGTAGAAGTGAAAATAATTTATTACCCTAACTGCGAATTGATCCAACAACCATAGCAACTGCAGTCGGACTTTTGTGCCTTTTGATAGTATTTCTTATTATCCATCGTTAAATTATTTTGTTACTTATTTAAACGATAATCGGTTGAGTGACAAGTGGTACTGCACATTTTGTGACTTGGTTATTATTAAGATTTTTTGTTTAGCTTGACTCTGTTGTGTGTGTTTTGTTTACCGGACGTAGCAGGATAGGCAGAGGCAACATGACCACCTAGTGTAAAGCCATGAAAACACTTTTGTTCAACGCCGCGCTCTGACTCGTTACCAAAACGAGGAAATGAAAATCTTTAATTCTCCTCCGTAAGAATCGAACCCACAACCACCGCGTTTACTGTCGCACATTTGTGCCAAATCTTTAGATTTTAGTTTTTATTTAGATATTACGTATGAGTAAGTTTTTTAGTTTCTCAAAGTAAACATTACTTATTAGTAAAGTTTGTTCATTGGGCACAAAACTTCTGGGGTGGGCATGGACCACCCGATATACCCAATTCTTGCGCCCTTGAATAAATAAATCTAGAAATAGACTCTTGCAAATACTTTACAATCGTCAAAAACAAGACTAGCAAATTTAGCAGTAACATATTTGGTGTAAGTTGCCCTTTTCATTACAAATATGATAATTTTATTGTTTATAATATGTAATAGACCCAAATGTTTAATATTTCTTTCTAGGCTTACACTTTTTTCCTCTGCCTACTTCTACATGTGGGATGAAGTATTAAGCTACTTCTATGAAAATATTAACACAAAATAAATATTATATATCAATAAACATATTTAATTTTCCCATTTTATTATCACTTAACAGGTTACAGAGATCAAATGAAAAACAAATGATCTATTCTAACAGCCATATAATTAATAAAAACAATTTACACTTTGTACATCTGAGTACAGTCTAAGATGTTTAATCATTTTAGTCGTACATTAAGGAGATATTAAAAATAAACTTGTTTTCTAAATTAAGCTCAAATAGAATAAGACCAGCGGAAAATAAGATTTATTAATGATACTATTTCATTGGTCTAAAATAACAGAGATTGTGTAGAAATTAAGTTTATTCAAATATATCTTCTTTGTCGGCTATGTATTGTACAATATCTTTGGGTCTGAGAAGTCTTTCTGCATCTGCATCGGGTATTTCAAAACCAAATTCATCTTCCATGGCCATGATAATTTCTACATGGTCTAATGAATCAAGTCCCAGGTCTTGTACAAAGTGGGAGTCGAGGGAAAGCTGAAATAAAAAACAGTGGTAAGTAAGTGGTTTAAAGAATAAAACAAATTAGTTTATAAAATTGTTTGAGTCATGGTGCAGAGGCATTAATTGGCCTGCAACTGTAAGTGCGACAAATTGTGAGTTCTATTCCCACCTGAGGTAACAAAATATTTAATATTTCCTAGCTGTGGTAGTAAGCAAAGCAGTGTTGAGCTCCTCCAGAATTTGCTGGAAAGCGGCAAACTGGAGTGTCTTAACACTAGGTTCCCAGAGTCCCTCTGCCTACCTTGCTTTGTGAGGGATAAGTTAAATGCTACAGTGCCACTTGGTTAGCAATGTCTGATTAAACACAATATTTGTAAACTCAACATTGAATATAATTTGACAACATGAGCTTTATCTTGATCTTTCTATTAAATAAGTAATATGACATATTGGATGATAGTCTCACACAAAATACAGATAATATAGAGAAAAAAAAGGAAGTCTTGCAACTGATATAAAAATTCCAGTAAGTTAGATAAAGAAACAAGTCACACATTTTTAGAAATTGAAAAATAATTCTACCTTTTCTGGCTTAATTTTATCATACAGTTGGAGAACTAGAATAACTCTACTCTTAATTAGATCAAGCGACAACGGAGCACCTCCACTGTAGTTGCGAACAGCGATTTTTTGATTCTGAAACAAAATGAAACAAATAAATGTACCTGAGTTGAAATGAGTTTGTCGTAAGCCTTGCACACTTTCACGACCCGATCGGCGATCTGCTCCTTGGTTACTTTATGCACGGGACCGGTGGCGTACTCTCTGGTACGAGGTAATAGCACCTAAACATTACATTTAGAAATATACTCTCGTTATGCAATAACAGAAATAAGGTTATGTTATTGAAGTTAACAAAATTCGTAAATATAACACTATTCAAAATATAGTCATGACTTATTAGTATCTGTTCGTAATTATCGTGGGACATGTGATAAAGAAGATAAAACAAGGTTTATTGATGAAAAGAAGTCTTACCCCATTTTTTTGCTGGATATTATAAGTCCTAGTAATGGCTTTTATTGTGTGATATTTTTGCTGTAATGCTACAGTGGATAATCTGCACACAACCGGTGCTTGATACGTTACGGATTTTCGTAATAATCCGTTGAAAACACTTCGCACAAGATTAGCAGCAGCCATTTTTCCGCTTCAAAATCGCATAGACAAACTGACAATGGAATGTGAATGTTGCCTGCTGCTTACAGAAAATCTTTAAGAAATAATGTTGGTCATATGAAAATAATATTTTATTGATTAAACGGTATATCGTATTGTAATGCCGGTACACACGTATTAAAAAATGGTTTATGTTACAGTACACTTCACGTTTACTCATTTAATATTTTTAATTGTAGGAGTTTTCTATAGTGATTTTCTTTTTATTATTTTAAGTCTGTATTATGGTTTATAAATATCACACATCTAACGTACAGTTTATATAAAATTTTGACATATTACCAAAGAAGATCAAGGATAAAAAAAAATGTGTTTGGACCTATTGGTACGTTAGAGATACGTTTTTGGCGTAATAAGATAAAAATCATTCTAAAAATTTTACCGATTTAGAAGGATAATTTCCAAACGCTTTTTCCACATATAGTATAAAATTTCAGCGTTTTCGGAATATTGGTCATTAATAAAATATTTATACCATATGTTCGTAATTTCTTAACACAACGAAAATTGTCACGAAATTGTCTGATATATGCTATGCCTCTATTCAATTATGCAATACGTTATATTTAGTTAGTCCCCTTTCATCTGTATTGCTTTATCTACCTATCTGTATATTAATAAGCAGATCTATTATACATATAGTTATAGCTTCATGAGATGAGATTAGAATAAATACAAATGTCCAAAATAATACCTGAAAAGCCGAAAAAGAAATGAAAACTGGACCAAGAGCAATGCTTAATAATGCGGGTAGCATAAAAAAAGTTCTTATAAAAATGTAGGTAATACATGTATGTGTACCAAGCCTAAGAACTGTCAACTTCCAACATGTCAATTGTCATTTTCCTTTTGTTTTGTGTAGACGTATGTTGGAAATGAATTTATTGTTTTTTAAATAAATATAATAACAGAAATGGGTAACGCTGATACAAAATTAAATTTTAGAAAGGCTGTCGTTCAATTAACATCTAAATCTCAGGTAAAAAATCATTGAGCTTCCCACGCAATTTGTGAATGTGATAGTATTATTGATTGGATTTATTTATTTCAGCCTATTGACGCAGCTGATGAAAGTTTTTGGGACCAATTCTGGTCAGAAAGCGTGACAAACGTACAAGATGTGTTCGCATTGGTTCCTGGAGCAGAGATCCGTGCATTACGGGAAGAGTCACCAAACAATTTGGCTACACTTGTATACAAGGCTGTAGAAAAGCTAGTGAAAATAGTCGATAGTAGTTGTAGAACACAACGTGAACAACAAACAGGTATATTATTATAGATAATGCTTGTAACATGCTTAAATAATTTATAACTTTGCTTTTTATATGATTGATTATATATTCATGACATACATAGATTTTTAAAACAATCAAATTGTGTCCAAAATAATAAGTTAAGAGCTTAACAATCACACATATTTTAATATCTTGTAACTAGAGAAGTAGAACATAAGCATAACATATAGAAGCAGATACAATTGTTCTAGATGTGATTCCCACTTGTTGATAATAATTATTTGAATTTGATGTTAAAATTAGTCTAACAGGCAAAGTTCTCAACAGGCAAAATTAGTCTAACAGGCAAATTTATGTAAAAAAGAATATAACTCTGCAAATAAATAAATTGGGGTAATATTTATACTTTTTGTAACCAAAAACACCATGTAAAACTTTATATATGTAAATGAATTATTCTCTTTTTAAAAACACAACACACTACATTACCTCACACTACGTAAATAAACTGAACTCTAAAACAAGCAAAACAAAATGAAAATAAAATTGTATTAAATTTGCATTGATTTTTTGTTAGAAAGGGAGTCCCCAAATTTTGATGGCATGGTGCAATTAAAAACAAGGATGTTGCCATATTTTAGGAAAAAAAAAATTAAAGACTCGAATTAAAAAAAAACGCAACTTTGAAAATCTAACAACAGTGAAAATCAGTAAAAATTAAGCAGTGACCCAACTTCGAAAAAAACACAAAACAAAACGACGCAAATACTTCGCGTATTGGTGTACATACATTTATATCTAAAGTATTTGTTCCCCAGCGTTAAACTGCGCACGCTTACTGACCCGCGTGCTACCCTACATGCTGGAGGAGCCCGAATGGCACAGTTTCTTCTGGTCGTCCTTACCTGCGTCTGGTGAGAATGAGTCGGTGCCACTCGCACAGTCGCTTATCAATGCTATTTGTGTAAGTATTATAGATAGAATTGTTTTTCGTTTTGTTAACTATTTTAATATTCTCTTTATTAATATGTTATAAAAGGTTAAATCAATATTTCTTAATAATTAATATCAATTAGAATGATCCAAATATGTATATTTTTTAAATAATTTAAAAACACAGTTTGACAATGTATGTGATACTATTAGAATTGGATAATAGTTAAAGAAATAAATAAAAAAAACGGTTTCGCGCTGTATCTTCCCGCTGGGCTTTTGGCCTTGACGTCAGACAAATGAAAATATTACCAAATAATCGATTGATCGACAACCCACAACCACCTCTGCCACGGCAATTAAATAAGACAATCTATTTACTCCTCTAGGCCAGTCGTGGCGCAGGGGATCTAAGTGTGACTGTAAAACCTCTGTATCTCTTCACTGCGGATTCGATCAGCTAACCTGACTGCTACTAAGAGATCGCATCTCCACAGCATTCGTCTTTCTTTCATTCTACTTCTCTAGTAACCACGTTTCGCTAGCGTAACAGCACTGCATTATGTGCGGCCAAAGGCGCAGCTGCGCTGACATTTCCCTGTCTCATTAAAGCAGCTAAGGTTCCGTTAACCCTGTTACCGGCAGCAATATGCCTTCCCGCATCGATATCGTATACTAGAGATGGACTAATATGGTTTAGGCTTACATTCAGGCTTAGGTCATTATTTTTACACACTTCTTTCAGATTAATGCCTGCAACTCGCATTCTGATGATGCAATGAGCACTGCATCATCAGCGTACTGCAGGCAATTTACACTTAAGTCACCTACCTTCACTATCATGTCATTTTGTTTCACTCCTTGGAGACATTTAACGATTTTTTTATATTTAATTAAATAATAATTTTGATTACAAGAACAAAAATATTTTATTCGCAGGATCTCTTATTTTGCCCGGATTTCACGGTAGTGAGCACGAAGAGATCAGGACCAGTAAGTGGAATTTAATATTTTCAAATGTAAAAAGTTGCGAAAGATCTCTTATCTGATCGCATATAAAAAACTAGCTTTAAACAATAAGATGTTTATATTATAGAGTTTTTAATCAGCTTCATTTCGCTGTATCCCGCACACGGCATGGTAGGTAGAGGGAACCTAGTGTTAAGGCGCTCTGTTCCCCACTTTCTGCCGGATTCTGAAGGCATTGCATGTTGAGTGGCAGAACTCAACGCCGCACTTTGCAGTGCGCAGTGGCACAAAGTGTGACTGTAAAACCGACAGACCGACAGACAGAACCGATGGTTGTGGATTCGATCCCCACTCGGGAGATTGTATATTATATTTAACTTAGCTCTGTCTCTGCTCTGATAAGCAAATAAGCAACGAGTTCCGTTACTTAACGGTTACAAATTAATTTTGTTGGAAAATGGAGAACGGACTGTCTTAACATTGGGATCTCCCTGCTTGCCCTGTTTTGCTGGGAAAAGAAGGAATCCTCTATAAAGTACCAAAAATATATATATTTTTTAAAAGACCCTATGGGCTAAAATGGGGGGGTCCCCCCTTTAGTCTGTAGGACCAAGGAATATAAATCCAATTAGCAAATTAAATCTTTGTTCCAACAGATGCTGGTGGTATATTTTATGTAGTTTGTCAGGGAACACGTACTAATAATTTATGTATAACTAGAATTTTATATTCGACAAATTATTATTATTAAAAATATATATTATTATTTAGAATCCCAAAATTGTATACTGTATTGTGTACTTCTCAGGAACGTGCAGAAGAACTATCATCTCTAGATAGTTGTGAATACATCTGGGCGGGCGGCGTGGGCTTCGCTCGAAGCCCGCCCAGAAACGCCCAGCACGAGGCCGCCAGGACGGAGTTATTAAGGCTACTGTTAACGTGTTTCAGTGAAACTGTATACAAACCCTCCAATATGGCCGCCACACATCACAACAAGTGGATTGCGTGAGATACTTTTTTATCTGTTTCCCGTTTAGTATATATAACCTTTATCTTGTGTAACTATTAATATAGGTTTTTAGTCATTTTAATAATAATGAATTATTACACAATTTATTGTTATAAAAATTGCTATATTTTGAGACAGTCGTCGTGGCGCAGTGGTACTTCTGACGGTAAAGGCGACAGTTGTGAATTTAATTCCCACTCGTGGACGTGGTAATAAATATAATTAATTCTACTGAATTAACTGTCCTGGTAACAAGGCCTGGCCTAGGCAAGGCAAGACAGTACAACGTTGAATTGAAAAAACCGACCCTTCTATAAGCGTGATACAGCGTGAAGCTATTAAAAAAAAAACAATTTCCTTGCAGATATCTCACAAGTCCTGATAATCGTCACGCCCTACCTTTATTTACCTCGCTCTTGAACACAGTGTGTTCGTACGACCCAGTAGGTCTTGGTTTGCCGTACAACCATTTGTTGTTTTCGGATACATTAGAGCCATTGGTTGAGGTGAGTTTGGATGTATTTCAATGAATTTGTAATGCCAATCAATTTTATTTCTTATAAAGATTTATTTTTTTTAATATTTGTAATTTGTGAATGATTAATATGAATGTATAATATTTTTCTAGTAGGCGTTGCCATAGTTTTTTACATTGCTTATTAATATAAATTGAAATTTTGACTTCGGCCCTAAGGATTTATTATTATACCAAAAATATTGGAAAATACAAAACAAATATTATATGTATTAAAATTTGTTTATTTATTTTACAGGTAGCCTTACAAGTTCTAATTGTGACATTAGATCACGACACTAGTAATGTCATAAATGAAGATTCTGACGAGGTACGAATGAACACACCCATGC
This sequence comes from Heliconius charithonia, assembly GCA_030704555.1. Taxonomy (NCBI): domain Eukaryota; kingdom Metazoa; phylum Arthropoda; class Insecta; order Lepidoptera; family Nymphalidae; genus Heliconius; species Heliconius charithonia. The sequence goes on along the minus strand of CM060819.1, from coordinate 1,130,358 downwards.
TTATATAAACTGTGACAGTTGTAAAGATACTATTGACAATTAGACAAGCTGTTGATGGTGAAGTATCTAAAGATATTCTCTTCTTTCTCTAGCGTCTCCCAGACAATCTCTTCATCAACTACCTTTCCCGGATACACCGTGATGAGGACTTCCACTTCGCCCTCCGCGGAGTGACGCGTCTCTTGAACAACCCCCTGCAGCAGACCTACTTGCCCAATTCGAGCAAGAAGGTGGCTCTACATCAGGAACTTTTGGTGCTGTTCTGGAAGATGTGTGATTATAATAAGGTGAATTGTGATTGATATATTTTTCTTAATATATTAGTATAGTACTTTGAATTATAACATAAAATAATGTCTCTCCCATTTTGCGTAGTATTTACAGAAAACGTAGTTGAAGGCCATTTGGTTCTATTTTAGCCTAAAAAAAATACTTTTTTAAATACCATCGTGGTTTTAATTGATAATGTAAACTTAAAAAGATTAGATTTACTTATAAATAATATTAGAATTATTGAAGTTAGGTGTTTTATTTTTTCTTTCAGTAACAAATATCTTTAAATAAATAGTATTTAAGTTAAATATTATAGTATGTATAAAGTGATATTTTTAAATTTCATGTTTCAGAAATTTATGTATTATGTACTGAAAAGTAGCGACGTTCTAGAAGTTTTGGTGCCAATTTTGTACCATTTAAACGACTCGCGCGCAGACCAATGTTCGTATATATTTGTTTTTGCTTAAATATTTCACAGACTAATTTAAGTTTAAGACGTTGTGTCGTCGTTTTTTACCCAAATTTAAGACATTGCTGAATTAAGTGGAATTTGCAATTTTTTATAATCCTATAAAGCCACATTGAACTATATTTAATATGTAAGAAAATGCTTTTATCAGAACATTTTGATGTCTTATTATTAGTTACTAAATTACTTATTTTTATTTTAGCCCGAGTAGGCCTAATGCACATCGGCGTGTTTATCCTCCTTCTACTATCCGGGGAAAGGAACTTCGGTGTCCGTCTAAACAAGCCGTACACAGCCACCGTGCCTATGGATATACCGGTGTTTACGGGAACCCACGCCGACCTCCTAGTGGTGGTGTTCCACAAGATAGTGACCACTGGACATCAGCGGTTGCAGCCGCTGTTTGATTGCTTGTTAACGATATTGGTTAATGGTGAGCTCTTTTTCAATTTTTATCTTTTTTTTTAAATACAAATACAGCTTCACGCTGTATCCCGCACACAGTAGGGTAGGCAGACAGAACCTTGTGTTAAGACACTCCGTTCCCCACTTTCCGCCAAGTTTTGGAGGTATTGCGTGTTGAGCGGCGGAACTCAACTCCGCTCTTTGCCTCGCCACAAGAGCAAAGAAATGGAAATATAATTGTAAATAAATATTTTATTTTATCGATTGGGGATGACTGATTATGACTTTTTAGCCTCAATAATCCTGCTGACCAGCAAAGTGTATGAATTTAATGTGTTGCCTTATCCTGTAAAGGAAAGGAATATATTTATTAAAACATAAAAATATTCACCAGTATCCCTACGAAAACGCTCTCATTGGTGCGCCGCGTCCACAAAAGCTCTCGATATTTGTTTGGAAATAGTAAAGACATTAAGTTCCGCCACTTAACACTCATTTTCTCGAATTCCGACGGAAAGAAGAAAACCGAGTGTCTCAACACTAGATTCCCTTCGCTTACCCTATATTATGCTGGACAAATAAAACTAAAAAACATTTTTGTTCCACCAGTATCCCCTTACCTGAAGACGCTCTCAATGGTGGCGTCCACAAAACTCCTCCATCTGCTCGAGGCGTTCGGCACACCATGGTTCCTGTTCTCCAGACCTCATCATCATCATCTGGTGTTCTTTTTGCTGGAGATGTTTAATAACATGATACAGTATCAGTTTGATGGTAAGTACAATAATGGTTCTTGTGAAAGTAAACATATAATAATGAAAATATAGTTTTGAATTTTATTACATTCATAAATACCCTTAATAAAAGTTTGTTTGTGTTGTTGTTTGTTTTCATGTACAAGACAACAATTGGCTTATTATATGTATTGATTATAGTAAAATGTATAAAAATATGGGAATGAGAGATTGGGTCAAACTGATTTATAAATATGGTAATTACTGAATGCATGAAAGTAAATGAGACTCAAGTCGAAACTCAAGTCCGCGAGGCGTAAGCTGAGCTTAGCATTAGTGTGAGAGTGCATAGATATGATACACAGGTGTGACGACGAGTTGAGGCGCGGTGCTTCATTATCTACACCTCTTATATTGGTAGCGACGTAACCTAAAATGTTAATATTTTATTTTTTGTTCGATTTAATAAAAGAGAATGAAAATGTTGACACAATCATTGATGTATACAAGAGTAGAAAAAATACTACTTAGAACGCTGTTCTAGATGATATATTACAATTAATATTCTTTGCCACGTGTGCAGGTAACTCCAACCTGGTGTACACCATCATCCGCAAGCGCGCCGTGTTCCACAGCCTCGCCAACCTGCCGCACGAGCACGCCGCCATCGCGCGCGCCTCCGCCGCGCCCGCGCCCGGGGCCAAGCCGCTGCCCAGGTACCATAAGGTGTTAGTTGTATTAAGTGAGGAAAATGTAGTTGGAAGTCCTGTTCAGTTCAATCGTGAATCCCGACTTATAACGTAACAAACTAAATAAAACTAGTCGATTGTCAAGGAACAATCTAAAGTCAGTCAACAATATTTCTGTTTGGTTTTAAAGAATTTTTTTGTAGCAGGTAGCAGGGTAGGCAAAGGGAGCTGAGTGTTAAGATATTCCACTCTCCATTTTCCGCCGAATTCTGTAGTTGAATTTTACATTGCATTGCATATTGAGTGGCGCCGCCTCCGCGCTCAACGCCGCGCTTGGTGGTGTTTTAAATCACACAACACCCTGCACTGCGGCTGACCTCTTTTAAGATACATTTTAATAAATCTTGTATATGTCAGAGTGTAGTTGTCGTACGCGGCCGACATGATCAGTGTGCACAACTGTCACAGTCGGAACTCACTCGGAAGTAAACCCTCACTACTGACGCACGTTATTTACACTATCTTACAGTAATGTTTTGTAAAGTACCATCAGAGAACTACCTACCAAATTATTTAAGAAACATCATATCTGTTAATTCAAGTAGTCATTAAGCTCTAAAATATATAATAATTATTGTCTTCTCAAAGGTCCCGTAGTACGGAGTCCGTAGCGGAGGCACCCATGGAGGGTTCGAGACCAGCTCTACCCGCTGAACCTGGAACTCTAAATGCCACGCTACCTGACACGCCTGGTAATTGTTGACAGTAACATATGTTTTTAAATAATACTTTAGATTTCTTTTTATTCTATTCCATTCTATTACAGCAATAGCTACTATGACGGAAAAGGAATCAGCTCATCCGCCAGCTAGAGAGCAACTCCTGCCGCGAAGAGACGGTGACGGAGAAGACTGCAGTTCTGATAGAAACGATCATAGCAACGAGTCCACTACGCATACTGTCACACAAGTATATATAGATTTATTTATCAAAACTTTATTTTATTTGGCTTTGCTTTTGCCTCGCTACCAGAGCGAGGAAATTAAAATTTTAAATATTTTATTCCCCCGGATTGGAATCGAACCGACAATTGTCGCGTTAGGAGTCGCTAGTGCCTGCGCCACGACGGCAGCAATATATACCATATGCTTTAATTGTGTTTAATAACACAGTATTAGGGTGGTTTTGTGAGTTCAATCCCCATGAAAGGAAAGTACTTATAAATTATTCTCTTAACCGCTCTGGTAAGACAAAATATGGCGTTTATTTTCGTCACTTATTGATTGTCACTCACTGGTCATCTGCGTCCACCACACATAGTGTTATGCAAGTCTTTTGTTTATATGGTTTATATGTGGTATAAAAAGATGGTGGAGTGAATTATTGTTGTTTGCTGGTTCTGGTAAGATATAGTGTGGTGTTGAGTTCTGTCAAGTTCTGTAAAGCTGAAGAAAAATGAACCTATAATGGGATAATAATAAAATACAAATATACCTGATATCAGACAGCTTGATATATTTTTTACATTATTTTATTGTATATTAAGTTACTACGATAAATTTTAATATGTTTTCGCAAATTTTCTTACATTTATTATTAATAACTAATTATTAATAGCACAACACGTATCAGGTATAGAGCCTTAGGTCATTAGTTAATGTAATTTTCAATAATCAATGTATATACCAAACGAAAAAAAAAAACAATTATCCCCATAGAAAGACACAATCCGCGTCATACCCGAAGAGGATATCGGCGTTAAGCGCATCCCCAAAGGTGACAAAGGTGAAGAGGAAGGCTGGCGTCCAAGCAGCGAGTGGGTGTCGAGCTGGAGGGCGAGGCTGCCACTGCAGACCATCATGAGGCTACTGCAGGTCCTCGTGCCGCAGGTGGAGAAAATATGTATTGATAAGTGAGTGGAATTGCATTATATACTAGCGATTTAGCCGGTTTGGACTTCGCATTATTTATTAACTAGGGACTTCGCGGCTTTATTATTTTAAAGGCGATATGTATATAATAAAAACTAAAGTTACAAACAGATTCCCTCTGCCTACCTCGGTGTGTGCGGGATACAGCGTGAAACTGATTTTAAAAACTAAAGTTTCACCTGATTCAATAAAACAGTTATTTTGTTGTGTGTGTTGAACGAAGTATTTCATGTTGATGTAACTTTTTTTATGAACCAATTGGAATAAAACAACACTAAATATTTATACGAAGTGAAAACCGCATTAAAATGTGTTTAGTCGTATCTGAGATAAGCGTTCTATAACATTCATAAATGGAATATCAAATGTCAATCCTTTTGAGGGAGAATTAAATATTTTTATTTCTCAGCTCTGGTATTTTTTTTATTGAACATATTGAAAATGTGAAACCTTCTGTTAAGACGTCTCAGATCTCTCTGCCTTTTTATTTATTGTATAGAAAATTGTGTTATAAAATGGCACATGTGTATCTAATATTTGGCAATAAATTTGCTTTATATTAGTTTACTAAAGCTGCACTCATTTTTGCAGAGGACTAACAGATGAATCAGAGATCCTACGTTTCCTCCAGCATGGTACTCTCGTGGGTCTTCTACCTGTGCCTCACCCCATTCTCATCAGAAAGTACCAGGCCAACGCCGGAACAGCCACCTGGTTCAGGACTTATATGTGGGGCGTTATTTACATACGGTAAGTAGTTTTGAGTTGAGGTTTTCTGGACTAGAGATCCCCGCTTTTCTTCTTTTCTTTCTGTCCTTCGATACCTATCAGTGCTTTTTTGTAGTTTTTAATATGTCATTATTAAAATAAAATCTTTAATTTTCGAGAATATTAAAAAAATTAAATTATACTCTTTAAATGGATTAATCGTGTATATTTAATTATACATTACTTATACTTATATACATACTATTAATTCAAACACTTTGCAGTAGTCCGTGTTCGCACGTGACGGTAGACTGAGGTGACGTCCGTCCGTCAGTTGAAATAATCATTATATCAAACTCAACAACGACTTTTTAATTGCCTCGTGTGCTGCCTCGGATTCTTATAGACTGAGTTCCCAAAAATCTATAATACACTAAATATACGCGACTAATCCGGTTGAAGAGGTTGATTTAAAATACTATTGTTATTGTTTTAAAACAGTTAGGTACATGATTCGTCAATTGGGCTAGATATATAAAATATGTGATGCCGCTCTGTAATCTGTATTACGTTAAAAATATTGAAAAATTCCCAATAATTGATAATTATTGCAGAATTTCAATGTAATGTTATCTTTTTAATTGTTTTTTTTTTCTTTCAGTAATGTCGACCCCCCAATATGGTACGATACAGACGTAAAACTCTTCGAAATACAGCGGGTATGATTTTTTGAAATTTATGGCTTTATGTATAATTGTATTAGACAATTGCCTCGTCATTGTTTCTGTTACATCACTATTGGGTCACACTTGTGTTTAAATTTTACTTGTTTTTAATAATAAATCAGTGTTGTGCATGTATAATTTATTTATTTTTGTTAATGAAACCATTATCGCGTAAATATTGTCGTCGCTGCTTATTAAAATGACTTAGCATTTTTTTTATTGTTAAATAAAAAAGTTCTTTTAATTGTGATATTTTAATTATTGCTTATACAAGAAATGTCTCGAGATTTTTATTCCTCAAATTGTCTATATTCATATTATATATTTATTATTTTCATTTTATGTAGTTCATAATGATTAAAACACAATTGGCTGTCTATGGTTTTTTATGGTTTAACTAATCTATTTCAAGGTATCACTAAGTCCAATTAATAATTATAAATTGTTAAAGCAGTTTTATTTAGCATTTTTTTTATGTTGTGTTTAAGATCATAAGTTTCGTAATTATTATAAATATTGTTAGTAAGAAAAATGACTTGATTGATTGATTTTTAAGGTCCGTGATGACGCAGAGGCACCAAAGTACACTGTAAACGTGACAAGTTGGGGGTTCGATTCCTATCCGAGGAAATTAAATAGTTCATATCTTCATTTCTTCGCTCTGGTAAAGAGGGAAAGCGCGGCGTTGAATTCTGCCACTTAACATGCAATGCCTCCAGAATTCGGCGGAAAGTCGGGAACGGAGTGTCTTAACATTAGGTTCTCCCTGGCTACTGTGCTATATGCAGAATAAAGTGTGGAGCCAAAAAAAAAAAGAAAATTGGAATTAATGATTACTTGAATGGGATATTTTAATTAAAAATTTCTCTAAATGTTTCTTCTGTGTATCGTGCGACCCAATATCTCTTCGTTTCAATCGCTTTCATGACAGACAGATATTATATAATACATATATAAAAAAAAAGAAATGTTATTATCGTTCAAATTAGTGTTTTAATATATATATATTTTTAATATGAAAATCTTGAATGTAATAAACGTTTTATCTCATAAATCTAAGGGATAGACATTTTAATTACGTTAGTAAAACTATTATTTGTAAATGAGTGAGACCAAAGGAAAAACATTATATTACTTTTTTATAGCATTTTACCACAAACACATTGGTACTACATTTTTATTGTTCTGTAAATTTATTTTATCTTATATAACAGATAAAAAATAAACAATGTAAATTAATTTGAACGATAATTTTTTTTTTATTAGCATGCTGTGTATAGTTTGTAATTGTGTAGGCAAATTAAATTAATTTTCTTCTGTTTATTTATTGTACATCAATGTTGAAGACAAAAAAAATATTGTCAGTGAGATGAGACGGAAGTTTTTTAAAAGTAATATACGAGGACTTAAATAAGTTTTGTAATTTCTTTAAAGAAATAGTATTTTGAGAAATACATACGTATTCTGGAGTTGATAATAAAAAAAACTTTTTTTTTTGCCTAAAATCTAATACATTAATTTTACTTGAAAATACCTTAATAAAATTATGTTAAAATTATTGTAAAATATATATGTTAAAGTATTTCGTGTGACTTGAGCATTTATTTAGTCTACATTTAATATTATATTTTTCTTTTTTTTTTTTTTCAATTACAAAAAAATATTAAACAACTATGAAAAAAAATCGGCCAGCCCGTTCATTTTCGAATAACTTAATTTCATTTTTATGATTTTAAATGAAAACTTTAAATTTTATCACGTTTTTTAAAAATATAATTGAATATTGTTAATAAATGTTCTTAATAATTTAGTTTTAATATAACATATCTTATGATGTGAAGCGCTTTACAAAGCTTTTATGGACACCCTAGTCATATGATTATTTATATTATAAATAAATAATAAAAAATGGACATGCCTGTATTATTTGCTATGATTATTTAAACTTACATATGTTTATAAATTATTTTATTTTAAAGCTACTGCTTTTTTCTTATAATTTTTATACTGTTATAAAGTTAATTATTTGCCCTACGGTTGGAAAAAATAATTTTGCCGTTTTTTTAATACCTTATGAATTTTTGTTATTATGGGTTTATCAATAAACACAAATTTTTCAGACATCTTTAACATGATTAATTTGTATTTACCTGCTATTTTTTTAATAAATAAAATATAGGGCATGTCCAAATTAGATCGTTTATAATAGTTATAATGATAATGAAACTGTTTTATATATATAAAAAGTTTTATTTTATTGGCACACATTCCATATTGTTCTATGAGTATTCTAAATAAAAAAAAAACAAATAAAAAAATGTTTTATTTTGTTTTGTACTGATATGTTAATTAAATGAAAAATAATTTTGTAAATTATTAAAATGTATCAAAATATTTATTCATTAAAGAATAGTACTTAGTATTACGGAGGTTTTCTAGGTACTTGCGTTTTTTTTTTATTTAAAGATGTTTCTTTAAAGATGTTTCAATAAAATAATTGTTTATAAAAAATATATTTTATGTGCGAAATACCAAATGATTAACATTCTATCTATATTAATTATAAGTTTTATTTCTCATGCACTATTTGTATGTAGCATAATGTAGGTAGATTAATTCATTAGAATATTATATTTTATAATATTACTATTTTAATTGTACTTAAATGTTAATGATGATTAAATTAAAATATGAGCTTCGGACTTTGATTTTTTTGTTCTTGGTGTTTTTGAATGGTTGTTGATGAAGTGGTCTAACGTTATTTTTGTTTAAAATATTACTTTGTACGAGTTTAAAAAAAATTGTTGATGATAAAATCTGATATTTTTTAATATAATTTTATTGTTAGATCATTTTAGTGTGTTGAATGTTCTTATATCACTGTTAATGTTTATGTAACTTTCAAGTTCTTAAAATATTTCACACTTACAAGGCAAGTTTAAAAGTAAAAGACGGAGATTTTTGTCACTAAAATAAAAGAAAGACAGTTATAATAAGTTTATTCAAAGCGTCAGTTACAAAGACGAACGCAGTCCCTTCTATAAAGGTACATACAAAAATAACACTGTCAATAAATAACGAACGCCAAATGAATACATCACATTTAGTATTTACTAATATCCACATAATATATTGCAGATTATTGCCGTATCTAAAAAAATGAGTAGAGAGATAGCAAATTCTCACTCTCCTCTTTCTTACAGGTAAACATACATTTTTCTACCGTCCTTATAATGAAACGAAAACTTTCTTCAAAACGTATCATGGCTGGACCCATTAAAATCGATCCGTAAGCGAGACAATACAAAATAAACAAAAATAAACATACACGTACAGATATATATATATATATATATATATATAGTTAAAAAAATCTGCAATATAAAATGTCTGACTAGACATAACTAACATTAATTTCACTAAATTCATGTTATAATGGGTCTTTGTTGTTGGGCCCGCTATACATTATTTTATGTTTAATAATAATAATAATAATTATCCTAATTTAAAGCAACATTTATGAGATCGAAAACCATTGTTTTATATAAAAAAAGTATCATTAACTTTTAAATGACATTTTGATGAATATAATAAATTGTTAACTGTGTTATATTAACAAATACTATAAAATATATCAATGGCTTAGTAAAAAATATATAATATATAAGTTACAAGTAATGGAAACTATGTTACAAAAGCAAAGTAAATGTAATATTATGCAATATTATTTGTATTTGAAAAATAAGTATATATGATGATAATACAGAAATTAATACAATAAGTAATAAATCATCATACTCATAAACAGATCTGACATTTAAAAAATATTATACCAGTTGTTGAAAACCTTTTTCTTAAATGTAATTATTTCGATATTGGATATAACAAAATAATATATGTAAAAATTAGTATCAGACCAATTTTTTATTATATTGTATTGTAATTTTTTTTTTGAATAAAATTATTCACTTTTGCAACAATAGTGCAAACAATAAGTATATCATACTTAACATCAAATGCTAAAAAGAATGTAAAAACAAATGAACTTACTTATATACTATGTAACTAAGCCATTGATATATTATAATTGTATACAATTAAAGGAACTCCGTTAACATAAATGCAGTAGCGTGAGCAAGGTTGTTTTTTTTGGGTAGTATACAACAAAAATGGCAGCTAACAGGAAACATTTAAATATTCAAATTAAATTAAGTTTATTTAGAACCTAAAAACACGATATTTTCACAATTACACAATTATAAGAAGAATATTTTCATTTCATTTTATTACAAAGTTACTTAATTAATTACAGCTCGACCTAATTAAAGCATACAGTTAATTATAAATCATTATTTTTACTTTGTTATTATGTTAAAAACATATAAAATTACATGTCACTTGCTCACTCTAATTTTGATTTGATTTTTTTTATTTTAGCCGATTTATTATTTTGAATCTGTGATTTTTCTGTTTTAAATTTCATAATTATTAAATTTAGTTCAAATATTTGTATACTATTTAAATGTTAATAAATATATTATACAATTACAAATAATAATAAAAAAAGAAATAAAAAATTGTGTACAAAAAAATTCTCGCCAAAATTTTTTGCCTTTTTTTGATTTATTAAGTTATTAAGTGAGGCGTTTTAAAACAATATTATGTATAAAAAATATTTTTAAATACTACTCTAGATACTGGACGATAAACTAATTCTATCAATTTTATTTTTTTAAAGTTTTGAGGCTAGTGTGGCTATAAAACAGATTGGTTATGGGTTCGATCCCCACTCGAGGAGATGAAATATTTACTTAAATTTATATTTCTATTTCTTCGCTCTGGTGTCGAGGCAAAGCGCTGCGTTGAGATCTACTACTTACACGTAATGCCCTCAGATTCAGAATTCGGCAGAACGTAGGAGCGGGGTGTCTTATACTGGGTCTTATACCTACTGTGTGCGGGACACAGCGTGAAGCTGATTTTTTACTTTTTTAATTATAAATTATATATATTATTGAAGTAAAATACTACGAAAATGTCTTTTTTAATTTTCGAGGTCACTTTAAATTTACAAGGTAAGTTAAAAAAATCATGTTTACCTTTTTTAAATTAAACAAAAAAAAAAAGAAATACAAAAGAAGATTAACTGCTAGTCAATATAAATAAATAGTGACTGCAATTTCTCTTTTCAAACAATATTAGTTGCTTTAATAAACTGGGAAATTCACTTGTAACCATATTAGTAAGCATCTCTAATGTGTATGTATAATATTTGAATAAAAAATAATATTGTCATTATAACAGAGCAGATTATTTTGCTTAAAACTGTACCTACATAGCAGATGGGTAAAAAGGGCACAGAGTTAAAACGCTAGTCTCCTTCCAATTGCAAGATTATTGTGTTGAATGGCGGAACCTAAAGCCGCACTTTGCCTTCATTCATTCATTTTATACAAAAACATATGTATGCAGTATGTCTGTCCATTTACAATAAAAATAATCATTTCGTCTACAAACATTTATTTAAACATTCATTTAATTTTATCTTATTATGAATCTTTTTTCATAAAATTCGTATTTTCATTTCAGTTCATTTTATTCTCTACATTTATTTAGAGACGTTGAAATAATATTTTAAACTCAACTACATACAAACATATTTATAACAGCTCTTTCGGTTTATTTAGTTTAAAAAAAAAATTAATACAATATACAACTTGTAACTTACATGTTATTATGCTGTTTTTGACACCATACAGAATTATTCCTATTATAATACATCTAAATTTGAAAATAGAACTAATTTTAAAAAATTTAAAATACATAAAAAAAACAACATTTTATTTAGGACTGTCGTGTACAGCGTCACGGCGTCTGATTGTAAACGTGATGGTTGTACGTTAGATTTTTATTATCAGGAATGTACATTCTGAAGAATGTATTATTTTAATTTCCTCGCTCTAGTAACAAGACAAAACGCAGCACTGAGTTCCGTTACTCAAAAACCAATGTCTCGAAAATCGAGCGGTAACCAATAGGCAGAGTATCTTAACACTAGGTTGCCTCTACATACAATGCAATGTTTGTGGTATACAGAGCGTTTGCTGATTGATTATCACCCTTAGCTGGCTTCATTCAGCCAAGAAGCTCAAAGTAATAGAATGTAACAGTGAAAGTGATTTAGGCCTTTACAATATATAAATCTATCTATTGACCTATAAATAAATATGGCACACCAATGTTATTTATTACAATTATTAAATAAGATGTTGGTCCTTAAACAACACACTAATATTCATCATCTATACAACATTCATGAACTACAGCGTAAGTTATTTAAAAAAAATTATTAAAAAAATTAAATGAAGAATAATCAAATAATCTTTGCCAATTAATTGGGACATATAAAAAAAAAATTCAACTTCCATTAATAGCTTTTTTAACTTTTTAAAGTACATATTATTTATTATAAGCCTAATTCATATACGTATATCCACGTAAACCCAAATGAAAGAAATAAATTTAAAAATTAACTTTTCAAAAGAAAACAAAAAAAATCATATCATAAACCAAAAAACACAATCATATATCGCACAAGCACAACAACACTAACACTGTATCACTAGCACTAATCCACCACCATACCTCAAACTCTTAATAGTGACACCGTATCACTATTACTTGTCTCACTATCACTAAATAATCAGCTCTGGCGAGCATATATTCTGCTAGCTGAGTGCAGAATATGCTGGTGGAGGGGGCGAGGGCCCACGCGTGGGTAGCAGCACAGCGATGTGATAGGGAGGGGGAGCTTCGCCCTCGTTATCCCTCGCGGGCTCTCGCTCTCTTTCCGGACGAGAGAGTATTGTTAATGATATGTCTTCCGTTTCATTATTTGCTGTCTGTAAGATTAATAATAAATTATCAATATTTTCTAATTCTGTTTAAATTGATGTGGGACAGAAAAAAATTGCGAATCTCCATTTCCACCATCTCCGTCCTGTTTCGTTGGTTGCTGTCAAATTTTAACGTTACGTATAATATTTTGTACGACAGCGGTGGCGACGCGTAATCGACCTCACTTGTAGAAAACTATCCCCAGTGGTTTTTTTTCTCAACAGTCTCATAAATGACTTTATAAATAAATATAAAAGCTAATATTAACATGAACGAATAGTATTAAAAACTATGAAATGCTCAAAGAGGTAAAATGTAGTTATTCCTAAAATAAATATTTAAAAAACCTCAAGTTTAAAATAAATCATAAGAGACAAAATTTAAATAAGAAGAAAATTAAGGAGAAAAAGGACACAAGCCGAATATCTAGTGTTAATAATTAAATTTTAATAAATAAATAAAATAACAAAACAACCCACCTCTCTCGTATTAACCACACGAGTCGGAGTCCTAGGTAACGGCCGTCTAGCAGTGGACGACACCCGCTCAGGCGCCTGCGGGGGCGGAGCTCTACTCCTGCAAAGGGACAGGGCGCACCCCACCCCGCACACACAGGCTACAGCCGCACAGACCACGCCCACCTCCCCACTTACCTCTGAACTACCCCCGTTACTGCGAACCAGCTGGGGAAGCAATTAATTAGATATATTAACAATTAACGTGATATATGATGACACCCGCCAAGTCACTCCTACAAAGAAAAAAAGACCCATTTCGTACTGCACACAGGCCACTGCCCACATCTGGATTAACCCTGTTACTGTGTGAGCTGGGAAATTATTAAAAAAGTGTTTATTTTCTGTAATAAGTCATCCCATCAGTTGATTAATTGGAGTCTAGCGAAACAATTGGAAATAGCTTAGAGGGTTTAATAATGTATTTTACATTTATAGTAACATTTAATAAATCGCTTTGAACCTAGCTAGATAAGGATCGTAAATATCCTTTAACATACACTTATCAGGGAAGAGGTATAACTTTACATTCCTTCAGATAGCATTTTGGTCAATCAGACACATTTTAGTCAAGTCAAGTAATCAATCAGTTTCAATAACACTCAATCTAAAATTAACAAAATCAGAAATGTTGAACTCACTTGTCTATCAAAATAATATTTTGCACCAGCTAAGAAAACCGTAGCCAGCGCAAAAGATACCAGCATGCCGAACTTCAAATGCGGCGCCATCATGGGCGAATGGTGGAGCCCCAGGGCTGCGGTCCTCAACAAGGTGTCCGGGGTCACGCTACGAGCCGCTGCAAGACTTGCTATGGTCGGTTGGGGCGGTTCAGGAGGTATTTCGACGTAGAGACTCGATTCGTCATTTTGACGTCGGGTCGAATGTACAGCTGGCATCGGTGGTGGCCTTTAAAATGATTTTTTTTAAATTTTAGAATACATTAGAATAAAGTGCAATATTGTAAATATTTAATCATTTTAAATTTTGCAGAGGTAGGGTGTTCGATTCCATAAGTTCCACTTATAAAACGTCCGGCAAACGGCATTGTTTTTCTTATTTTTGTAAGTGAGTATAGAAGGTTAATAAGTCAATTTTAACTATTTATATAAATAAAGCGATATTAATAACATTTTAAGCTGTATTTCACACCCATAAAAACATACTTTTTTCAGAAAAAATATAAAAAATTGAGCGTATCGAGATTTAAACACGCGCCTCGTGGAAACCGTGAAAGCGCCTGTGACCACAACGATACGTTCTCATCGAGCTATGTCGAAATTGTTATACGCTTGTTGCAAGTTATTTATGTTGTTAACACATCTGTAGGGATATTTTTATAAATTTCCACTACCCTTAGTGGTCACAGCGCTTGGGTGGTTTCCGTGCGGCGCCGGTTCAAATCCCGCTGCGATCAAATTGTTAGACATATTCTAAAAAAGGAATCTGTTTAAAGGTTCTATAATATTATTTTTGTCAAAATAATAGTACCAATGGCAAAACATTGTTGGATATTGGTTACTTAAGTCGTATGAATTTGATACAAACATTGAAATTAGCTACTAACAATTATCACAAATGAGAATCGAACCCACATTCATATAAGCAGTCAGAAGTCATAGCTGTTATTAATAAGAAACAACTTTTCAGTTATCTATACAATAAATTAGTAAAAAAAGAGTACCCATAGTGGCGCAGTGGTCGAGGGCGGCGTGGCGCGCAATCGACGGGCGCAAACCGGTGTACCGGCGCCGCCATGCCCTTGCGCCCCGCCGCTGCGCACACGCGGCCTCGCGACCGTCCCACGCCTGGTGCGATTGAAAAATTTATAATCTATACTATGTTTATAGTATAGTATAGCTGAAGACTTTGTTCCGTTAAATGCGCTAATCACAGGAGGTGCTGGACTCACACTAGCACTAGTAGTAATGAACTTAGGTGGAAAGCGGAAAATGGAGTGTCCAGATGCTACGTGCTGTTTGCTTCAATCCCAAAGGGCAGTAAATGGAAGCTCCATGACAAAGGACATAATTCCTTTATGGAATAAAAATATTGGTATAAGAGTCCGCTAACCAGACACATGAATATGGATGGAAAGTCAGGGGAAAATGTTACATATTAAAACATATCAGCATATCTTACCATAAGTGAGTATAACACAAATATCCATCTGTCATATACAAATAATTTGTAATGATGACAGAATATGTGGTAAAAAATAACCTTTACCGTGTTAGATCTCATTGCATGTCAGATGCCATAGAATTAGGCTACAATTTAAAGAAACAAAAGTGTTTCTAATACTATAATGGCCATTAGTCATTAGTTGTAGCAAGCATGCCACAATCACATTAAATAGCATTTTCACATAAAACAAAATTTTAATTAGGTAAGAGCTTATTAATTTCAAAAATGATTTAACAAATTAATTAAAATAAGTCAGTTTTTAGTAAATTGTTGTGAAATAAAAAATGCTCAAGTGAAAGAAATTGTTCCATAGGTTTTAAAATGCTCGACATTTTTACTGGACACACCATAGATAACTCAGAAGATGGGTGTAAGAACCATTTCCACACCCAGCTTCTGAGTTACTTCAATTTTAGTTTAATATGTTATAATCATCATAATATTCATTACTTTAACAAGGTAGCCATAAATTATAGCATTCTAAAATAGTTCTTTTTATTTTTTGGCTATCTGAATAAAAATTAATTTAGAAGTTTCTGATATGGCCCTAAATAAGGCAAATTAAGCAAACCTGAAATTGAATTTGAATTTACAATAAATAAAATGTTACGTAGTTTCTCTCTGCTTATCCTGTTATGCAGGAAAAACACAAAGGTTCTGTATGTGTATTATATTCAAATATAACACTGACTAAGCCATATTACCTTTATCTTATTAAAATTTATATTTGATTACTTTTGTCCTTTTTTTTAAACAATTTGTTTATTCTTAGTAGCGGCAATCACAAAGACTAGTAACCAACCATTAATTTTAACGTGAGAAAAATTTGATAAATGTTGTAAAATATATATTAATCAGGATGACAGTGCGAAAATCACTGAGTCACACCACATTTCATACAAGTAATTAAAATGTTACAAAATTTATTACTTCCATGTTTGAATTAATTTATTATTTAGCTATAAATGATTATATTACATTGTATTGATGAATTGTTAAACATATTACTGTCAATGTTTGAAAAAAATACTAAAAATTGTTAAAAAACTGAAAAGTTTTTATGACAAAATAACATTCAACTACCATCTACTGTGGATAGATTATTAATTAGATGAAGAACGGCATTGAGTTCCACTAAGGCACAAATACATTTCTTTTATTAATATAATAACATTCACAGGCTCACAGATGCCAATTTCCCTTTTTTGTGGTGTCTGTATATTTCTTGGTATATACACTACCATCACTAACTGATGTTATACAGATTTTTTTCCATAGCAAACAGGAACAGTAGGTAATGCTTAAGAAGAGCAGACCTGAACCACCAGATCCTTTTAAATAAGAGAGGTTTACATTTCCAACAACAAAGAGTATTGTATTTGCGCTCCCTACAACTGGGCTAGTTCATTTTAACGCTTTCCACTTGCTCAGTCCTTTCGATCCACATTATGGTGGAATACATGTAGACATTTCACTCTTATGAGTTCAATGTAGGCCTTAATGGGCCCAATCTGTGTGCAGTGAATATCAAGCCTTATTTGTGGATTAAAGCAATAATATATCTTCTATGAATTTTTTGTTGATTGAAGAGAAGAATTGTAATGAAACAACATATAAGAGATATCTTATATGTTGTTTCATTACAATTCATTACTTAAGAGATATGAGATAAGAGATATCTTATATGTTGTTTCATTACAATTCCGAAGAGAAAAGGATTTTGAAACTACTAATGAAGAATATTAAATGAATTACATTAATTTTAATCAGTGTACTTTTGATTTACCTAGCAATTTTTAATGTGATACATATAAAAAATGAAATATAAATTATATCTTTTAAAACTAATTTATATATGAACTTTATTTTTTTTGTATGAACTAAGTACATTTCAATTGAATTTGTATTTTTTTATAATATGGTCAATAAATTAATATGACCTTCTGGTAGGTATTAAAGGAGTTTTTTCCTCCACATTTTAAACTAAACAATTTCAAAATATCATTACCAAAATAAATTCTGCTGAAATATCACAATATACAAACAAAAAACATAATTTAAATAACACGGGTCACGACAGACGTTATAAAAAATATTTTACATAAATATATAACGTATAAATTTTTATTATATTTTGCTTACCAGCTGACAAGGAGGACGGTACACGATGACGGCCGCTGTATGAGCACTGGCTCCGTTTATCAATCCAGAAATGCATCTGAGCTTACCCTTAATTGCACTTCCCTAATTATCTTAAAAGCTTTACAGTGACTGCATTGAATAAATTACTTTATTCACTTCATATTTAAATATGTATCTATAGAAAATATTTAATATACAACTACGTATTTAATTATTTTATTGAAAAACTAGTGATTACCTACTGATTTATGAAAACCTTTGTTAAGTGCTCTGACTTTGTTCAAAATAATTTAACACATGACGATAGTTTACAAAACTTCAAAAATCATACTAGATTTTAACCTAAATAATTTTACATTCTATCTATTGTTTACCTAATATATTATAACTAAATATACATGTTCTTTTCTTAATAAAACTCAGTATAATATTAAATAAACCACTTCAATAAATGCACTTGACAGCGATAGCCATTAGTGGGCGGGGTGCGCAAAGCAAAACAAACAGAACTGCCAACTTTATACCTGGAATAATTTACAAATCAATATATTTTGGGGAGGAAATTGGACGTTTTGGGTGTTGCATTTTATAAAATAGTAAATACAATATAAATGTTATGTTTAATTGAAATGATTAATACTTCTGCTGAAATAGTATGTCTTTATGGTGACAAGAATAAAGCTTTACACAACTAATTTGTGTTATTGTTTAAAAGAACAAAAAATGTTTAATGTAAAAAAATGATACTATTAAAACAATAACTTCTCAAAATATACATTTCATTTTCGATTTGTTGAGTAAAAGTCTACATTATTTCTTTATTCAAAATCAATAAGCATCAAACAACGGCTAAAGTATTATTTCAAATTCCCGCCATTATACATTACGCCTTATACAAATAGGACAACGATATTTCCGGAACTTTTTCGTAAATAAACGTTTAGAAATAAATTTATTTCATAAACATAATAAAATTATTTTAGTTTCAAAATATATAAAAAACAGTTTAAATACTAAATAAAAATATGAAAAATAAATGTTATTATTTGTCAAATTTATGTAATATGTTAATTGTTGTCAATATATGTCAATGATTACAATATTTCTAAACGCAGCGAGAGGTCGTATAAATATCATTTCAACTGCCACTCGTTAGTTTTTCATTGTTTTCAGTTGTCGGATTTGATCTTTTCGCGTGTAAATAATCGCTTATTAATTGATAAATAAGAAATTCAACAGAATATTCATACATGTTGCTGTGGGTCTTATTACGAGAGAACCGTAGTGTGTTATATATACTGGCATTGCAAAATTTAACCTTTAACGAGTTATTAGAAAAATTGGCAATTTTAATATTATAGCTTTTTATTTATGCGGTCACGATGCTGATCAAATTAAGCTCTAAATCTGGTAGTGACGAAAGGTGTGCGAAGCCCTATTGCCAATGTTGGAATAAAAAAGCACCTGTACTGTGGACACAGCTGGGTTCTTGTACTTGCGGTGAAGACAATGACGGTAAGTTACTGTAATCTTATTAATTCACAATGAAATGTAAGGAATGAACTATTTTCATTTCCTCGCTTTTGGTTAAAAGACAAAGCGCTTCCTTTGAGTTCGACCACTCAATACACTATATGTTGAAAATTGGGCAGATCGTGGGAATCGAAATGCATTAACACTAGGGTTCTTGGTTGTCTATAAGCGGGACACAGCGTGCTAAAGGCTAAAAATAATATATATATATTTTAATTGTATTGTTTAATAATGTTAATAAAATTTCACCAGTAAGTGAATGGGGTTGGACTCAGCCTAGTTCAGCCTCAGTTGGATCTAGTTGGGTTGTGGTCAGTGAGGACAAGAAGCAAGTGACCTTCCACCCCCTATATAGTTCAGGAACAGCTGCAGCTAAAGGGGACACACCACTTTTACACAATTACCATTATTATTGGGAAGTTAAGATACTGACTGAAACATATGGCACTGATATTGTGAGTTGATTTTTCTTAATCTAAATAATCTTTGTTTTTATTTATTGAGTGAAGGCTGTTGTGGCATGCATGGTGTTATTGTTTGGATTCAACTCTCACAAGGCAGAATTATTTATTTATGTGTGTATTCTTTATTACACTTTGTAATAAATCAGCCTTACTCTGTATCCTGGGAGTACACACAGTGTTAGGACCCTCCATTCCTCTCTTTCTGCTGATTTTTTTGAGCCAATCAAAATAATAATGAGTAATAATAGTTTTTTTTAAGTGGTTATTGAACCACAATTGCTGCATTTCAGTCACACCTTTGTCGCCCCTGTGTGCCACAACAGCCTCAATAATACATAATATTAGATTGTTACAGTGTTGGCTAAGTGTATGAGTAATTATTATATAGATTAATTTTCTCTATCTGGTTAGAAACCACCATATATATGTGGAATACAGTGTAAAGATAAAAAATATATAATTCTTATTATTTTTTCAGATGCGCGGAAATGTTTTGATTTCCAAAGATTTTGTTTTTATTCCTGCTTAGTTCATTGATACTCTTAGCTGTTAATCTCTTTGTAGGTTTATTTATCTTAAAATGTTAGACCACTTATATTTTTATTGGTTTAGTAAATAAAGATGTTTTGTTGTTATAATAACTTTCTTTCATATATTGAATTTAATATGATAATTCGGACAAATGCGAGTTGGGCTCGCCCTCCGTGGGTTTTGTACAAAAATTGGAGGTCTCGAGCTTTTGAGATGAATTTCAAGTTTAGCTTAAACAGAGCCCTTTCACGTGATACCTCACTTATACAAACGAAAAAATATAAGCCAATATAAAGCCGCTAGGACTTTATTACTAAATTTTGCCCCCTAAGGCTATTATTTTTTAGGATTTAACCACAATTGTGTAGTGTTTAAGTTTTTTTCCAGAATTAATACTACCTGTAGATGCTAGCTACCAAATTTCATAATTCCAGGTCAACCGGAAGTATCCTTTTTTATTCCCTTTATTGTGTCGAAATACGCGTTTTTTGAGATATAACGGCCATAACTTTTTTTTTTAGGTTAATCTAGAAATACGATTTTTTTCTCTTCAACTCGGTATCTCCAAGCACTCTTGAGATAGAAGCTCTCGACAGACAGACAGAAGATAGTGATCTTATAAGGGTTCCCTTTTTCTTAAAAGATACGGAACCCTGAAATTGTTAGAAATGCTTCTAATATACATATATTATTTATTTACAGATGGTAGGCCTAGGTTCTGACAAAGTGAATGTAGTTGACTCCCAATTTATATTCACATCACTGTTAGGCAAGGACGACGAATCCTACGGCTTATCGTACACCGGTGCTATTAGACATAATGGGGTTATTGCTAAAGACTCCGTGGGGTTCTGCCGTGGCAGCATTGTTGGTGTAAGAGTTGATATGTGGCGAGGGACACTGGAGTTCTATGTTAATAGAAAGCCTCAAGGTATGTTTTCACGCTATATCCCGCAAATAGCAGGGTAGAGGAAACATGGGAACCTAGTAGTAAGACACTAGTGGCGGAACTCAACGCCGAACGAACTTTGTCCGCCAGAGCGGGGAAACGTAAATAAATCCACTAATAAACAATCCTTGGAGTGGACCTGTAACTGATGATATTTAAAATGTATTATATCAAAATGTTTAATAGTTTTTTTAGTGTAACTCAATGTCTGCCTCACGTTTTTAGATTAATTGAACAAACTATGATAAGTGATAACATTGTTTGAAATAGAGTTCCTATGTAAATGATAAATTAACAAAATGTCGAGAACGTCGTGGCTCACAGGGAACGCGATAGTTGTGAGCTCGATTTTCACTCTGGGTTATTAATTAATTATTAGTTATTAATTATTTATTGTTTACGGGTATAAAATTACCGTAATATTTGATCGCTTAGTTCTTATGGCGTTGAGTTCTGACAATCGATATGAGAAATGCGTCAAGACAAGTGGAACTTGCTTTTCTTTATATATTTTTTTAATTTCACGCTGTATCACTCAAACAACGGGTAAGGCAGAAGAAGCCAGTTCATCATTATTACCAACCTCGAGAATTCTCTCGAGGCATTGTGTGTTGAGTGGCGGAAGTCAAACCTCGTCATATTAAATATTTCATTCAATTATTCCCACAAATAGAAATCGAACCCAAAACCGTCACTTTTGTCCCTATGCCACAGGTCTCAACTTCTTTATATAATGTCTGTCGAGTATCATTTCAATGGGGGAACTTTCTCACTTTTATATTACCAACTTATTTCATTATAATTATCTGTAGTTGTTTTAGTATCAATTAGAGTACGAATTAAGATAAGCTTAGGTCATTTAAGGTCACTGATAACGATGTCAGTGTACAAAGATCCTAACGTGTACGGCTTATCTGTTTCCTTATTAATGCATTTGTTATTCCGATTATATTATAGCTAGATTTACCCCGCGGGTTCGCCCGCGATTTAAATGGAATTAAATAAGTGCCCGAGGTAAATCTGACCGCGGGTACATTGGGCTACGCTGAAATTATCATGTAAAGTAATATAGCCGACAGTGCCGTACTCGAAAGTAGACTTTCAATGGACAGTATTAGCATTGTTTAAAAGGTTTTTCAATAGAAGCCTATAATTCTTAAACTAACTAAAGTGCACAAACAAACAAACTCTCTATGGCGTTATAAAAGTAGTATATGTTAATATTTTAAATGGAACTATTT
This sequence comes from Heliconius charithonia, assembly GCA_030704555.1. NCBI lineage: Eukaryota > Metazoa > Arthropoda > Insecta > Lepidoptera > Nymphalidae > Heliconius > Heliconius charithonia. Next base: position 1,107,962 of record CM060819.1, on the reverse strand, counting down.
AACTGGATTAACCGCGTATATTTCGTATTATATATTTTTTTGGAAACCCGACGTTTCGAAGAGTCCGCGGTCACATGTGGTGGCGGACCGAGATGGCGCCTGTTTGTCTGTCAGGACTGGTTCAAACACCCAAAACAATAGATTCATTTATTGTTATAGGTTAAAATGTCAAGATGTGACATAATAGGTACTTGAGTAATAAGAAATAGTACTTTATAAGATATATCCATTTACCTAGTATAATTCATATATTCAATATCACAACACTATATTACATTATAAAATATATATTTCTTTCGCTTCTAATCATAGAAGTCGGTTAAATATCTAAGGTATAGATAAAGTCAATAAAAGCGTGGTAGCACTAGAGTTGAGTTGAGAGCACACGCGTGCGACTGTAACCGTGGCAGGTTGTTAGTTCGATTACCACTCGAGGAAATGAAATATTGTAATATTAATTTAATTTCCTCGCTCTGGTAACGAGAGCTCAAAAATTAGGCGAAAAGTGGAGCACGAAAATATGTTAATGGGAATGGAGTGTCTTATTACTAGTCTCGCAGATTCCCTCTGGTAACCCAGCTGTGTGCGGGATCTGTTTTATTATAATAAATCATAACTTTCAATTTATTTAAAATTCTATTACAGGCATAGCTTTCTATAACCTCCGCCGCCACGAAGCCCTATACCCAATGATCTGTTCGACAGCGGCCCAGTCGTCCATGAGGCTCATATACGCCGCCTCCTGGCGCGCCTCGCTGCTAGTAGACGCCGCGAAGATATTAGCGAGTACACTGAACAGCGATAGACGGTCGGAAATACCGCCCGGACTTCAGTATACGCTTAGGTCGCAGTTTTGGTTGACTTTGCCTTCTGAGGGTAAGTTTGATTTTCAATTTCTTTTTTGTTTCTTTATTTATTTTAACTTCTCTCCATATATCCTTAGTATAACATGGTTGGTAAATGGAAGCTAGTGTTAAAACGCTCCGTTTCCCACGCGTCGCCCAATTTACGAAACATTGTCTGTTGAATGGAAAAACTCGACTTTTTATTTCTTTATGTCACTTGACAACAAAAAGAACAAGTATCTAAATTTCCTTTGTTTAATTTGACAAGTCAAATAATAGGATTAGAAAGATAAACAAATAAAACACGTTTATAAAATTGTGCCTTTATTCTATAGCGTGATTATGAATGTATGTAGATAGATATCTTATTACTATTATGTATCTCTAATACTATTTGGAGTACGTGGATATTAAAACCCCGTTGATTTTATAGTCTATACGCCACTCACAGTTTGTTAGTGGCGTAACCAATCGCCGTACTTTTTCCAACTACACTAAGGGAACTATTTTTCTTTAAATATATATGTTCTCTCTAGTGGTAATTGAATATGTATTGTTAGAAATCGGAAGAGGGTAACGTTTTTTAAAATAAACACGTTAAAAACAAACATCGTCTATATGATTCTAAACTATTTGGAAAGGGATACTATGTAATTGCTATAGGTGATATGTATCACCTACTAACAATACTTCACACTAGTTTCCTTCCAATAGGGCCGTCACTTACAAGCGACTGTTCCCCGATTGACACAATACCACTGTTTTTATAGTTATATACACGAATACGCTAACAGTATAACTAATGCATATGCATATAATAAATCTAAAGTGGATGTGTCTGATTGTAAACGCGATGAGTGTAGATACGATGCCCACTCTGGCAAATGATTTTTTTTATGTAAAAACCACCGCGAGTAATGAAGCACGTCATCAGTAGTTATCATAATGTTATGCAAAATTTTGCATTCTTGTTATTCTTATTTTAAATATAAATAAAATGTAATTAATCATTTGTAGCTTGTTTGTTTTTAACAGAGATAACATTATTCTAAACCAAAGTCATTATTAATACTCGTATATGCATTTAATGATATACATACATTTAATATATATATATTTTAAACATTTTTTAAAGTGTTATTCCACACTTAGGAAAAAATTTGGACTCGAACCCGCGCCTCCTGGTCGATTTCCAGGAGGCGCGGGTTCGAGTCCCGCTGCGTTCAAATTTTTATACCTTTTTTTAAATAAGTATTTATATATTTTTAGTTTTACAATAAACATAAGGTAATTAATATACGCATATTACATTTTTCTTAACTTTCAATGGCAGGGTAAACCTAATGTTAAGTTTGCGTGTTGACTGGAATTCAACGTCGCACTTTGTTACCACAGCGAATAAATCGGAGAAATGAGAATATATAATACTTTATTTCCCCGAGTGGGAATCGAACCCACAACAGCCGCGTCTACAGTTATACGCTCGTGCTCGTGCTCTTCACATTAATGCACTAATCCAAAAACTACTGCCTTAAATTTGAATAGGCTTTTTGTGCTGGATAGTTAATTTGTCAAGAATATGCTATATAATTTATTACATCACGAATCGTTTCGATTTCGTTTCGATAGCAAAGCCCTGAGTGGAAATCGAAACCACATGACCTCTGGCCTAAAAGTCAAAGTCAATAACCACTAAACAAACAAATCATTCCAAATATAGGTTACTTCCTAATCGGTAGAAGTTTATAAAAATTCCCATCAAATAATAAACAGATAAAATAATACATTGACCTTACATTGAAAAAAAAGTATAATAATAAATATGTAGATAAGAAATTAAAATTGTACTCTATATGTTTTGTATGTATAAACAATTTTAATTTGATTGATTACAACTAATCATTTATAGATTTTTTTATTGTTACTAGGGAGATACTTAAAGCTATCGTGGCTTGGTCTCGGACCAATTTCTAACCGAAAACGCGACGACTATAGGCTTGAACCCCACTCAGAGCAATACTTTTATTTAAATTATTTTTACTTTTATTTGTAATAAGTCAAAGCGCGGCGTTGAGTTCTGTCACTGAATATGCATTGTCCAAAGTGCAATTCAAATATAGCAATACGTGTTAAGATTGGAATATATAGTAAAAATTAAATTAAATTAGCTTCACGCTATATCCCGCATACAGCAGGGTAGACAGAGGGAACCTAGTGTTAAGACACTCCGTTCCCCACTTTCTGCCGAATTTTTGAAGGCATTGCGTGTTGAGTGGCAGAACTCAATGCCGCGCTTTGCCTCGACACCAGAGCGAAGAAATGAAAATATAAATTTTAAGTAAATATTTCATCTCTTCGAGCGGGGATCGAACCCACAACCAGTCGGTTTTACAGTCACACTTTGTACCACTGCGCCACGACTGGCCTGGAATATATAGTCACTTATCTGTAAACATATTTTTCTATATGTTACAGGTGACGATATAATAGAAGACAGTGATAGCGAAGATATAACTGAGACTGAAGTGAAAATTAACGATAGTGTGGTAAGTAGTAAATATAATGTTGCACCATTTCATATATCTTTTTAATGATATATATCGATTTTTTAATTTGAAAAATAATAATAGTAATATTTTCATACCATACAATTTTCATATCTTTTTTATTAATATAAAAATAATAATAATCAACTAAAACTTGGGCAGCACCGCTAAAATTAAGCATACATACATACATATGTGTACCCGTGTTTTTTACATATTTTAACCTATCGTCAATTAATCTTAAATTATAAAAAATACCAAAATTTGCTTTTAAAATGTCTTTGATTTGAACCTCTCCAATATTGTTCAAGAGATGCAGGCTTCAATTTTGGAATTTTTATAATTATTTTTGTGTCTTACCTTTTACTATATTCTTAAAATATCACATGTTGCATGACAGGGAAGACACTAAAACATACAGATAAAAATTTAATAAGAAGAATCATATACATATAATAGAAATTGTCCATTTACATATTAACAATAAAAACTTACAATATACTTTACATCCAAATACTACCACATACTTATAAATTACTTATAATAACAAGAACAACATAAAAAAAATAGAAAAAGAAACAAAATATGTTAAATTAGATATATTATATTTTTATTATAGACCCTGTCATCCTGCATGAGGAGGCGCCATTGGCAGAGGGCGCGGCCATATTTCGTTTTGTCTAACCAATCGAATTAGAATTTATTATTATTTATGTCCATTTACTTGTTTTTATGTCCATTTTATGTGATTTTTGGCTTTCATTTTTGTGTATTTGTGTTTCATTTTCATTTACAAATGTCATGATTTAATTTTTTGTGCAAGGACACAAAATTTTTGAAAAATGTATATTTACTAATTAATTTAAGTATGTGTATATTTGTTACAAAAAATATATTTTTTATAAGACAATTTTTGACCATGTGTTTATGTTACAAATAGATTTGAACCAACTATTAAATTAATCTAGATAAAGGTATTTATTACCTTTCAAAATGGGGTGGTCTCTTAATAGTAATTAGTTGGCATCATACAATTTTTAATATATATGTATTGACATATATATTGCACTCAATACAGCACACATGCTTTGCAGAGGTGAAAGCCAGTGGTGGAAGAGTAGTTTCATAGATTTACAACATGGTACTCTAAATTCTTAGGTTTGAATAAGTCTAAGAATTTATAGTACAAAGGTAAGGTACAAGCTTACAAATAAGTAAATTTATAAGACCACTGTGACATTTTTAAAAATGTATGATTCTATCACAATTATTATTAATTAATCACCATCTTGAAATGGTAAATATTTAGAGTTTGTGAGGCTTAAGCTGAGCTTGGATATACACATTTACACATAGCATCCTCATTATTTTTACTCTTGTCTTTCGTTTGATGAGTTAATAATTAGTCTTTCCTTTTTATCGTCAAGAACAGCGTCATTTCTTTTACATTATTCCATTCTTGTACAGTGATAATGGCAATTTTATCTTATACTTTTTATAAATAAAACTCAATAAAAGTGAAGTGAAGTTTCCACACCTACACTGTATATGAACACGCACAAATACGAAGCTCAGCTTAGATCTCACGGGCTGTAAGTAAGTTAGTGTAGTAGTGGGTGTTAATTTGCAAACATTTCCTCACACAGGATTCGAATGTATAACTTTCGCATTTACCATTTCTTGATTGACTTTTGACAAAAAAAAAATGGATGCATTGATAACATTTTTTTTAACATAATTATATTATCATTATTTTATGGATAAGCGTAAAAATTAAGGAACTTTATTTATTTATTGTTTTTATAATTGTAGATATTAACTAGTCCATTATATGTTTTAATAAAATTTCAGTTCAGTTAAAATGTATATACAAATAATCATTTGACGTTTCATAGTGTATAGATAAAAAATGTGTTCTGTTTATGAAATGTGTCATCAATAATAATTAGCAAGCAAGTGAAGTCTATATATATTAAAGATCTGTGATACATATATTTTGTTTTATTTTTGTCATTGTTTTGTCATAATTATTTTGATTCAAAGTCTTGGAATATATAATTATTTAGTGATATGCATACTGATCATGTTTATTTTTTCTATTTTATTTGAAATTAAAATGTTTGTTGTCATAAGTTTAATTTTTTTATATATACTATATACAGTTAATATTATAGTTTTTATTATTGTTTATTTATTTTTATTCTATGTCTTGTGAAACAAAAATTATAAATAATATAACGAATATTGCCTGCTGTCCAAGTTTTTAGTGTTATTCATAAATTTTCGTAGACTGTCAAAAAATTTTATAATTTATTTTTCTATTAGCTACTACACTATATATTTACAGCTTATGTTTGGTTCTATCTATATGTATAATTAAAATAAATATATTTTTTTTCAGCTAAACGAAGTTCTTCCAAGTCCATATATAAATGGCTTCTATGTAGACAGCGTGGAAAGAGACTACAGGGTAGTGGTTTGGGAGTAAATACCTTATTTTATTCAGTTCGTATTTGCTTATTATTTATTGTATAAATGTATAGTATTTGTTTTATAAAGGCATTTTGTTGCAGATTAGTTTTAGGGAATTAATTATAACAATCAGCCTTTTTTCATTAATGGTCAATTTAATTTATGTAACCAACCAGCATGATAATATACATAATTAAGTTGTTTATGTTTTTGTTTATTTGAAAAAAAAAACATAAACAACTTAATTATTGATAAATACTGTACACTTTTTAGTTAGCAATTTTTTGTCTGCAACTGCTTTTGTTTTAATTGTAATACATTGTTAGCCTCTTGACTAATTTAATCAATAAAATGTATTTGCTAGACAAAAATCTATAATAAAACAATGACTTCATATATTAAATTATTTGAAAAACTCGAAACTTTTATTTGAGCACATGACGCATCTGAAGCTTAAATAACTTAACATCACGCTTTATCCCTGCCGGAGTAGTCAGAGAGAACGGAGCGCCAAACGCGTTTGGTCAACCGAGAAGGTAAGAGGAGGATTAAAAACAATAGAAATAAGTAACATTTTTATGTAAGTCTTGAATTGTAGATAAATGCCCCTTAGTACATCGCTAGATATTGAACTAATGAATATTAGACTTGATATTTTTCTTTAATAGAATATTACATGTTTCAAAACATAGTACTTACTAGTACTTAATTGTTGTATAAGAAATAAGAATGTGGTTTATAATTTTAATAAATATTGTCAAGACTTAATGTTCTTTTATTTAGAATGGAAATTATCAAGTTCCTTTTTAAGTATCTACTAAGTATTTTAAGATTATTTTGCCTTTTTTAAATGTAATTACATTTACAAAAACAATATTTTTTAAATTTGCACTTTTTATATATATAAAATCAATTGTCAACCTACACTATATGGTATAAGTAGTCGAATTTTAATACTTTATCATCGAAAAACACACAAAACCCTAACAAGAACCATGGCTCTTCCATAAAAAAAAATATAAAAGGATATGTTCCTGACTGACTGAGGTAAGACGCACGCACGTAACCGCTGTGCGTAGAAACGTGAAATTTGGACAAATGTTTATTTGCATAATCTGGACATCCACTAAGGAGTTGAAAGTTTCTATGATTTTTTTTTTTAAATCTGCACCGATTCTTATAAAATTTGAAATTCAGACTTAAAAATATTTCATTGAATACGTGTTTTAATGGTTTTTAAAGTCTAAAAGGTTGCAAATAAGTGGCTAAAAGTTTGTATAGAAAAATCTTTAAATCGCCACCGATTTTTATAAAAAATGTAATTCTGACTGTTAAAAATATTTTATTGAACATGTGTTTCGTGGTTTTTTTAGAATTCATCCCTATCCGAAGCTGCGCGCGCCCACTAGTATAATATTATTTATTATACTTTGTACATGATTTTGTCTATTATATATTTTACATAATAGTCAAAAACATGTACAAAGGTGGACATATCTCTATAATAGATCTCTATCAGTCGACTAGTGGAAGTGGATAAGTGAAAAGTTGCGAGTAAAAACAAAGTACAATTTAAGAAATTTTAAAGAAAACATTTCTATGGCAACATTACATTTAAAATGTCAATTACGTCATCAATTCGGCATTCTTAATTTCTTATTAGAAATTAGGATAGGAAATGTCAGTCGGTGTTTTTCGTGGCAGCAGTAATACCAGTTATTCGTGTTTTCGTGCGAAAAAAATATATTTTGTATAAAAATAACATCTCATTAGAATTATTGTTCGATACATTATCTGAATTATTCAGTTTTACGTTGCACATTTATAAAATGTCTCCCCACGTAAGTAGCTAAACGTAATTTTATTAGTAGTGTTTACAAAAATGTTTTAGGGCGGGCCCTGGTGACATCAGGGTGTAATTAAGCTTAGGGCGGGAAATTGCCTTGACCTATTTCTTTTTTGTCGTCTATTCAACTATATTAAACTTATTGGCATATAATTTATATATGAATCATCATTGTAATATACTTCAATTATGAATCAGTGAAGGTGTCATATGTATTTTAGTTAAGTAGTTGACATAACTACGGTATGAATTAAGAATTTCTTTACTACACTGTATGGAAAAAAGGATAGTAATGGGAAATGAGGTGTCATAACACTAGGTTCTCCCTGCCAACCTTGCTACATATTCAAATTCAGATTCGATTCAGAGTCAAGTTACAAAAGACAAAATAAATAAAACATTGTTTAACATTTCTAGCGTGAGCCTACTGTATATGGTGTTACCAACTTCAATGCAGCAGAAGATGCAGCTACCCTTAGAGCAGCAATGAAAGGCTTTGGAACTGATGAGCAGGCTATTATTGATATATTGACTACACGGTCTAATGCCCAGCGTCAAGCTATTTCTCAGGCATTCACTCATGAGTATGGCAGGGTATGTAAAAATATCCAGTTCAAGTTTTATCCTTCATAATTATTAGTAAAAAAATATAGTGTATCTGTACAGATATCACATAATAATTTTGAAAATAACATCATTATAAACAAAATTAAGTAATAATGTTAAAGAAAGTTAGATGCATGATGGGGAGAGGGGACCTAGTGTTAAGAGGTTCCCTCTGTCTACCTTGCTATGAGTTGTATTGTTTGTATGTCAATCCTCACTGGGACATACAACTGACTGCAACCTATATATGTATATGAAGGATATATATTGACAATATCCTGAAGAGGTAAAAAGATTTTTTTGTGTGTATTGTGTGAAATGCACAAGATTATTAGAGATTAAAAATAGAATATTTCTATAGAATATTTTACATTTTAAAACAATGTTAAGGCAACATGTCTGTAATTTATCATATCAAGGTCAACATTGTACTAGCATTTATAATGGTGCAAGTTGTTACATAACATCTATAAACAACGGTGTGTTTCTGTATAGAATTGTTTGTATTACTACTCTACTAATTAAAGGCTATAATAGACCCAGTTTTTAAGGTATTTTTTATTATTTTTTCCAGTAAATTTGTAATATTGATTAATATCTTTGATGTATATTATTTGAACTGATGATTTAATTTGTTTAAAAAAATTAAAGAGAGAAGCAAACCTACAACTATCAACATACTACAATGCTTAAAATAATATCTTTTTAGAGTTATACAATTTTATTGTTTCATACATGTTACAAATAACATATGATATAAATTAAAATTAGCAATAACATTCTTTACAAAATAATTTGATTAATACCATTTGATGATGTTTTTTTTTAGAATTTCTACTAATTATAATCTTCCTTATAAAAAACTATTTATGCAATATAAAACAATTACAATTTCCCACAAACACAGAACATAATAGAAGATCTAAAATCTGAGCTTGGTGGTCATTTTGAAGATGTGATAGTAGCACTGATGCTACCACCAGCAGAGTACCTCTGCAAAGAATTGAACCACTGTATGGAGGGCATGGGCACCGATGAGGAGGTTCTCGTGGAGATACTGTGCACTCGCACCAAGCCGGAGATAGCAGAGATTGTTGAGAGTTACGAGAGATGTAAGTGATTTTTTTTCTTTAAGGGTTGTTGCTCCATCTTCCAGTCAGGAAAATGAAATATTTAATACTTTAACTTTTTTTGCTTTAGTAAAAAGGCAAAGTGTGGCGTTGAGTGCCACAACTCAACATGCAATACTTTGAGGGTATAGCTGAAGCTGAGGAAAAAAATTGTCTTAATGGGAATGGAGTGTCTTACCTATATTTGAGATACAACATGAAGCTAAAAACTCTTTATATGTATATTCATAGGGGAAAATGGTCTGTACTCTGTCAAAAATAAAAAAAATATTATTCTCTACTTATTCTCTTATGTGCGGGGAATACAGCGTGTAGCTTAAAAACAATATAGCAAGGTGATCGTGGTGCAGCATTTGAATAGCGCGCAATGATTATGGATTTATTCCCAATCGGGGGAACAAATTATTTTAATTTCTTTGCTCCGATGACTCTACAAAGCGCGGCATTGAGTTCCGTCATTAAACACTTAAAAACTATTTACATGCAGAATTTTTATATACAGTATACAGTCGTCCTCTTGCTGAGCACATGTGTTCAGAAACTTCAGGTGACTTCCGCCGGCTTCTGACACTCATTGTTACTGTAAGTTATTGTTACTTATATAGTAATATAAGATTTTTTATTATTATATTAATAATATAGGCAGAAAGTTTTTGTATGTTGTGATAATGAGTTTTTGTTATGTATATTTTTGTGTTTGTATGTTTTAGTAACATACTTATGTCGTGTATTTGATGTGTGGCATGCGGGTTCAAATCTCACTCAGTGATATCTTCTTTTTTCTGAAATATTGACATTTACACAACCTCTTAAAACCAAGTATGGGTAACGTGCGTATATTGACTAATTTAATAACACTAACGACAGCTTGTGCGTTGATTTTCTCAGCTAACAATTATTAATAGCTTTTATTAATATTAATTAATTTAAATTTTCAACCACTTGAATAAATATTAGGCCAGTTGTGGCGCAGGGGCACAAAGAGTGACTGTAAACGCATCTAGTTGTGTGTGCGATCCCCACTCGAGGAATTGAATGTTTATTTAAATTTATATTTCCATTTCTTCGCTCTGTTGTCAAGGCAAAGCGCGTCGTTGGTTTCCGCCACTCAACACGCAAACGGCGGAAAGTGGGAAATGGAGTGCCTTTACACTAGCTTCCCTCAGCCTACACTGATGTGCGCGGAATTCAACGTGAAGCTGATTATTATTATTATGAATCAATATTAAATGATTATTTATTACTTAATAATTAATATTCATTTAGTAGTATATCATGTTATACGTCATGTCTTTTTTTAAATTTGATATATTATAAATTGATTTTGAAAGTTTTGGAGGTGTTTGTCTGTTACGTGTTCGAGTCCCATTTTGTGTATTCAATTTTTTTTATGCTCGTATAAATAAGGAAATAGCTTGAATGGAGAAAGTCGAGATTAGAGTGGAATTTTATTATTTGCTGTAGCGGCTCAATTTATGCTACGCTGGATATACAAGTAACATTCTCCTATACGAGTTTCTAAAATTGTATATAAATAAAAATATTTTTTTGTATTAAAATGTCAATGTTACATTTGCCAGAAAATGGGGAACTCAAGTCTTTAACTCTAGATTCCCTGGTTCCTTCTGCATACTCCGTTATTTACGAGATACAGTGTAAAGCTAACAAAAATATAACATAAAGACATGTAATTTTAATACTAAAGCACAATTATGAAGAAGAATGCTTCTCACAAACTTTACTTTCGCTTAAGCATTATCTTTGCCTCGGATGGACGCCCCAACATAGCCCTCCTTTCACTTTTTCCTTTCATTTAATTTCGTTGTCGTTAGAAAGTGAACTTTATGTACCTTTTTGTGTTCAAGTGTCATTATTTCTTAGATTATTTTTGAGTTTTTGTATATATTTTTTTGTGGGTTCGATTCTCACTCGGGGCAATAAAGTGAAGTGAAGTAAAAAAAAAAATTGAACGCAGCGTGTCTCTTGGCAACTGTTTCTCCATTGACGCTATTTCAAGTCGGGCGACGTTAAGATGTAATATGGTTATATATATTTTTTCCTTAATGTGAAAGTAAACACTTTAAAATAAATTGATATATAATAACCTTTTTGAAACCAAGTTCACTAATCTCCTCTCCCTAATCTCCTTTATCTCTATACCCTGCGACTCTGGGTGCTTCATCCGAGGCATAGAGCATACAGCACGTGTCATTTAGCGTTCAACACAGGGTGCTCGTGACGAAGAGGCGGGAGTGGACCCTCAAAGGGCAGGGGAATGTGCTCAGCAGCTGTACGACGCGGGTGAAGCCAAGTGGGGCACAGACGAGGAGGTTTTCAATAAGGTGAATGTGGCTTATAGTATGATAATAAAATATTTTTTATATTTAAGTTACATGATTTACATTAATCTGAATGCTATAAAGCTTAGAGACAGGTAGTGGCGCAGGAGTGTACTCGAAGAAATGAAATATTTTTAGTATTTTTATTTCCCCGCTTTGCGTCACAATGCCTCCAAAATTAGGCAGAAAGAGTGTAACGGAACGAAAATAAGACAGGAGTGTCTAAATACTGGATTTTCATAGTTCATTTATCGAGGTAGGCAACATATAGGCTATTCATATGTAAATATGTTAATAATAAAAGTAAATATGTTTGGCTTCCTCCAGATACTAGCCCATGAGAGCTTCGAGCAGCTCCGCTTGGTGTTCGAAGCGTACAAGCAGCTGTCGGGGAGGACCATCGAGCAGGCCATCAAGGCGGAGATAGACGGAGAGCTCAAGGACGCGCTCTCTGCCATAGGTTAGTATTGAATTAATACCCGTAAACAGTGGGCGTGTGACTGTACGGCCGATTCTCACTGTGGGAGATGTATTATTAAAGTGTTTTGATTTTCTCGCTCTGATACTAGACCAGGCATAGCGCGGTGTTAAGTTCCGCCACTCAACACGCAAAATCTAGTATGGGAGGAAATATCACGTTACCTTGTGTTTTGTATTGTTCAGGTAATGAAAATAATTTAAGTATATTTTTTTCTATTTTTTTAGCTTTAAGCTATAAGGCTTAAAGCTAAAAAAATCGAGGTTATATAACCTATAGCTTATATTTTCGAAATGTTTAGGGTTATTTAGTGAAATTGGGCATTACCTAGGTTAGCTAGCTAGGCCAGGTCCTTTGCCCACTTACTTATTTTTTGTATAAAAAATTAAATAATTTCTATGTTTTTTGTTAACTTTTTACTTACTTACTTTTTACAAATAGACTTATGGTTCCTAATGAAACACAACACATCCAGAGAATAATATTTTAAATTAACTTTCGAGTTATATTCGTAGTAAAAGGCTCCTAAATGTATAAGAAATGCGACGTCGTGAAGTTCAACGACAATTGATACAATTCATTCTCAGACTCCAAAGGAAGTTGCCAATTGACACTTGCCAGTCGCTTTTAAGGGGCCGTTTCTCCATCATTTTTATTTGTTTCTCAAGTATTATTGAAAGAGAGTATTCTTTATTTTGTTTGTATGACCTTTTTTTGTTGATGTGGACCATTTATTTATATGACGGGACGGGACAAATCTTAAAATGAAAATCTTAAAATCATCTATTCTACCGTCTATTAGCTAATAGACCGTAGAGTTGAGTGACCGTCTATAGCTAACTTTAGGGTGGTCACGACTCAACGACTATAATAATAACGTTACAATAATTAATAATACAAAAAATGTCTTATGTCTTCGTCCCAAAAAAAAAATTCCAGTGGAGTGTGTAGAAAGTGCACCAGCTTGGTTCGCGAGTCGTCTCCGAGCTTCAATGCAAGGGATGGGAACTGACGACCGCACTCTTATCCGAATTATCGTGAGCCGATCGGAACTGGACCTCGGCGCCATCAAGAGGGAATATGAACGACTTTACGATAAAACTCTGGAAAGTGAAGTGCGGGTATGTTCTGGTGTCACGTCACGGCGTCTTATGGTGTCATGTCATGAGTATATGCTAACCGTGACGAGTACTTCGTTGTCATGTCATGTCTTGTGATGTGTTAACTTGTCGTTGTCGTAATGTGTGTATATATATATGTTATAATTGATTTAACTACTAACGTTTGTGTATTTTTTTATTTTATTTTTATAATAATATTGATTAACTTCTATATGCATAATAAATTGTGTGCGCACGTCGTGACACGTTAACACATTATTAAGATTGACATATAACACCGTCACACTTAGTAGTCAGAGACATTGTGTCACCAATGCCAATTCCAAACAAGGTAAGTTTCTTTATTTCAGGTTATTCACTTTTCAGCGTTAACCATCACCCTGGCGTGACATAGTGACCCGACTCTCTTTTCTCCATCGGTGGCTTCAAAACTGATCAGGTAATTATTGTTTTAGTGGAATGCGTGGAGAACGCGCCGGCATGGTTCGCCCAGCGCCTTCGCGACGCAATGCAGGGCGCCGGGACTGCTGATAAGGTGCTGATAAGAGTGATCACGACCCGCTCGGAGATAGACCTGGCCAATATAAAGAGGGAGTACGAACGATTGTTCGATAAGACCCTGGAAAGTGATATTTCGGTTAGTTTTTGTCTTTTTTTGTGTTGGTTGGAATGTTTTGTCGCTTGATTACTAAACTGTGACGTCACTACTATCATTTGTCTCACTAATATTTATTTTAACTATACTGTAAAAGGGAATATTGATATTATTGTATATATCAAAACGTCATCTCTTGAAATTAAATCCGTGACTTTATAAGAAAAAATGACAGATATGTCTAAATAATTGGCTTTATTTATTTGCATAATAATATGTATATACCATGAATTATGCTTGGCTTCATTGTTGGTAATACTTTATTGTCTTCTTTTATTTATTTATTATTATTTAATTTTTCTCTAGAATATAACTTTACAATATCTATTATTCTTATTATACCGTGAATTAAAATTAAATTATATATATAAAAAAAAACAAGATACTCTATTTAGTTGTCTCTGCAATTATACTGTTTATTTTTTTAACTAAGTATTGCCAACACCCCAGCACTTTTAATTTTAACAAATTAAAGCACATTATAAGGAATTTTCTAAATTTTACAAGTTTCCACTGTATTATAAGTAATTTTTATCGTCTTTTATAAGTTATCCGTGACTGTGTGTTATTTTATATGTTGTAATGTGTTTTAATTTTCCATTTTCTCTGCATCTTCATGGCTGGATTAGGAGGTGAGGGAGATGTTTGTCTTTTTTATATTATAAAAGTATTTTTAAATATATATATAAATTATCTTAAGATAAATTCTGAATAAAATAAAATATTATATTCAGTAAATATTGATTTCGAGTGTAGAGCCATTCAAGCTTAATTAAAATTATTTAGCATGGTCTCTTTTAATTAAATAAAAAAAAAGTAAATAATTCACTTTTTTGCGTATCACACAATACTAATCACGACGCGTTTCTTTACGCATGTTCCACTTTGCTGAACTCTTGCACTACGACGATTGTTGCGGGTTCGATTTTCATAACTTCGGGTGTAGCAGGGCGAGACTTCAGGCGACTACAAACGGGCCCTCGTCGCCCTTCTGGGACCCGCTTAGAAGACATAGTTTTAGAAAATGCCTATTTAACTTTTTTTCTCGTATATTTATGATTATTAATGGAGTATACTCGAATTTGTATAAGAGAAATGAATGTTTTATAGAAAAGAAAACATTTTTTTTATAGATATTTAATTATATTTTTTTAGTCTACTTTGTTGCCTTGACTGTGCCTTGATAAAGTTATTTTGCGAACTGATTGTTAACACTGATTGAATTTTAAAATCGTTATTGAATTAAAATATATTAGAGGCATTCCATTTCTCATGTTGTCACCAGTGTGTGTTAAGCTTTAATTTATTCTTCTAATTTTTTATGAAAATAAATGTTCATTTTACTATAAGTGTAAATTTGTGTTTTATTTTGTACCATTGTAGTATGAGAAGATTTCGCTAAGTTAAGCTTCGCCCGCTGTGATGACTCAACAGTTTAAAAAATTTTAAAAACATTTTTTAAGCCTGTTGATGTATCTTGATTCATTTCTTTAGGTATGGGTTTGAAATATTTTACCCTATATGTATCCGCAGGGGCAAAGACGCATCCACCTGTGTATTCTTAAATTTTTATTACAAAATACATACATATAGTATATACATATAACATATCCTATAATTGTTTATATTTTAATTTAAGCATTTTACTGAAAATTTAATACTGTTATTTATGTATTTGAGTAACCATTTATTTATTTGAAATATTGTTATAAATAAAACAACAAAGTTCATCATAAAACGTATTTATTAACGTCTTACACGCGTAACAGCCACTGATACAGGAGGAGGATATGCTGCACTTACGCTTACACAATTTATAATTACCCTCAATCTCATAAGTTCTAATGCTAGAGGTTTCCAAATCGTCTATAACCTGTCTTTAAATTGAAAATTACGAAATAAAAAATATTTTTAAAAAGTATGATTACAATCAATTATTTTAAACGAATCTTAAACGAATCATAAGACTATTGCCCTTTTGTATTGTCTATAATGTCTTATTATAATTAATAATTTGGGAAAAATTCAAATAATTTGGGTTAAATTCATATTTGTGATATACTACTAGATAAGCAAATTGGCTACAATCATACAATATAGATGCTACAACAAGTTATTAAAGTAAAGCAAAAAAATTGATGCTAAATCGGCATTTACTCGAGCGTCATAGAGACCAATTGGGTTGCGAAGCTTAAATGATTACAAAAAAAAAATGTCATATAATACATATCTTGTGAGCGGTTATAGATTTTCAAAAATGTAAAGAAAATCAGTTTCGTCAGATTGAGATGTATGTGTATGGTTCATCTTCATGCCCCAGATCCTTATCTGAAGTAATTTGCCTAATATGAGATTTTTTTATTTAATTTTAATTCATTGATCGTAATCAATTAGAAAGCTCTAGAAAAATAGCATGTAAAGAAAAGAGTGTATGTTTGAAGTAGGATACTTGTCTTTATAAGACAAAAATAAAGAATATACTTTTTAAAGATTTTTTCAAATTGTGATCTTTATTATTGATGAGTGAGAGTAATAAATATATAAACAGTGAAAGAAGATAAGATAAAAATACAGAGAGGAATATAAGCAGCCCATAGTTGCTTGTTGCATTGTTGGCTTTGGTCGGTCCTGGTCGGTTTCCAGGAGGCGCGGGTTTGATTTGCAGGTTTATATTTTTGTACGTTTTCTAAATAAATATTTTTCTTTCATAAGTGTGCAATAACAAATAAAAGAGTTTATAAAAAAAAAAGCTTTATAGATATTTTTTTATTGCTTCGGTTTGTGGAACTCGTCAGATTATAGTTATATTTCACATGTAACTAACTCACTCTACCTTAATCTGACGCGCCCGAGAATTTCAAATGAAGTTTTTTTACACATCTAATCTTTCATATGATCCATATATATGGGCTCATGTTTGGTGGAAGTATTTAACCAAGTACAGGGAATACCCTAGTATATTAATTTGCCGCACTTTAGTAAATCCTGAAGTCTTCGCTTCGGCCCCTATCATGACCGTTAATTATTTAAGTACCACAAAAGAAAGGAGTTTCAGTATAATAGCAACACTGGCAAGAAAACTATATACAACACTCGCCACATTGAATTGCATACATTAAAATTACTTTAACCAAAATATAACTACATGTTTTTTTACAGATATTATTAATATCTGTAAAAATAAAAAAAAATTAAAAAATTAGCTTCACGCTATATCCCGCACACAGCAGGGTAGGCAGAGGGAACCTAGTGTTAAGACACTTCGTTCCCCACTTTCTGCCGAATTTTGGAGGCATTGCGTGTTGAGTGGCAGAACTCAACGCCGCGCTTTGCCTCGACACCAGAGCGAAGAAATGAAAATATAAATTTGAGTAAATATTTTATCTCCTCGAGTGGGGATCGAACCCACAACCAGTCGGTTTTACAGTCACACTTTGTACCACTGCGCCACGACTGGCCTCATCTGTAAAAATAAATACTGTATAAAAGGAAAAACTTAATATTTTTACAAGTAAAGTCAGGAACATAAGCTCAAGGCATGCATTATTGTATTATTTTCAGCTTCACGCTGTATCCCGCACACAGCAGCGTAGGCAGAGGTAACCTAGTGTTAAAACACACCGTTGCCCACTTTCCGCCGAGTTCCGGAGTTATTGCGTCTGGAGTGGCGGAACTCAACTTTGCTTTTGAGAACTTTGCTAAAGATCGAATAAATGAAAATATAAGTAAATATTTTATCTCGTCGAATGGGGATCATATTCTTTATTTGTTTTTTATTTGTTACAATATTCTATATTGAATCTCTTGAATGATAGAGAAGTTAAAATTGCAACTTTTTTTGACTACAACTCGGTTCGGTACAAGCGTCAGGTTGTTGATTCCATTCCCACTCGAGGATGCGCTATGGTGTCAAGGTTGAGTTCCGCCACTCAACACGCAGTGTCTCCAGAATTCGGTGTAAAGTTTTGTATTACACATTGGCCCCCTCTACCTATCGTGCTACGAAGCTAAAAAAAATGCATTCAATTCAATATGTTTCGTGGTGGAGCTGAACAGCAAACTTCGGGGTACCACAGTCATAATTAAATGGCGACTGAAGAGTTACAGTTAGATAATGTCACATTTGAGGTCACTTTTATGGTAAAGGCGTAATATAGACATATAAGTCAGCGTTTCACTAAGGTTATGAGAACTGGTTAAAAACAAATAATTCATTCACAAATTGTTACAAACATTATTATGTAATTTACAATCCCTTCATAGACACCTACTTACATATTATGTATAAATATATATAATAATAATATATATAACGATAACGATAATTTTGTGCGATATCAACATTATAAATAGAGGCACAAACTTAGCCGCACTCCTGTTGCCATCACTTCATTTTCTCTATAGAGAATAGGGAGCCTGTAAAGTGAATCCCACGGGTTTTGAAGGTCATATTTGTTTACTTAGCAAAATTAAACAAGAAAATAGTATGAAAAGAAAAAGTGTCACTATCTAGTGACTCAGTGAAGGTTTAACAGGCCTCTCTAGGTGCTCACCTCCACTGTACGAGCTCCCCTCGACGACAGACAACAAATTATATTGCCTTTTTTAATGCAAATTTTACCTTAAAGTAATCTCATTTTTTAAAATATGTGTAATACTGTATTATAATGTGTAATAAGTATTTAATGATTTTTTGTAATCGTCCAAAACAATTATAACATGTATAAGTTAAAATTTACTACAATTTTTATTGTTTTAAGTAACATTTTCCATCCCATGGGATCTAATTAACATATAATACGGGAATCCCACCTAAGCATACATCACAACATTCCCTAAATAACAAATACTAAGTGCTTTTATATAATACATTTAATGTTTATATTATTATTAAGTAGTTATAATGTTATAAGACTGAGTGAGTTCACATTACTTCACTTCACTTCACTGTTTTTAGACAAAAGTTCTAGAAGTCAGGCACTTTGATAGATATTTCTCGTGTGAAAGCAGCTATAACTTTAAGAATAGACTAGATTTACTTGATAAGATAAGAATCGGAGTGATATGAAAAAATATCTTGAGAGAAATATTTCAAAGCTTTTGAAGGCGCAAAGAAAAATTTAATAAATTATTAAAATTTTACTTTTATCTTAAGCGATTCAGAGGTAAGTAATAATAAAAAAAAAATGGTCCAAATTAAAATATTTTAGAAACAGATGAGAAACAGAAAAGTTAACTTTTAAAACAAAATTGTTTTTAATATCATATTAAATGAAAAAGCAAAAACAAATTATATATGTGTATATAATAAAAATAAAAATATGTAATAAATACACATTTACATAACATTACTATAACTTACGATTATAATAAAATTAAATATCTAGTTTCATATAAAAAAGTACTTTAAAACGACTTGACAAAGCTTTTTATTTATTTATTTATTTATTTATCTAAATTTAATTTGGTGTGAGCTTCGCACTCCCATACAAAGTTAATTAATAACATCAGAAGAGCACAGCAAAGTGTACACTTTATATAATATATGTGTATATTAAATAATTTAAGAATATCGTTTTGTTAACAGTTTTACGTCAAAATCGTAATTTTAAGCTTCAAATTCGTATTTTTACATCTTAAATTCATCTGATTAAATGGAATCGAATTTCTATGTCAAAATTGCTACTAGTTACTATCTAAGTTAATAATTTTAAACTCATATTATTAAAATAAAACTGTAAATTATATAATGAAATTGCCAAAATGTTTCGCAAACATTGGAAAAATAACTGTATATTTTTTTTCTAAATACGAATAAATAAATAACACAATGTAAAATTAAAAATTGTATCAAAATATGAATTTGAAGTTCAAAGCCTCCAAATAAATATATATTTATATTATTAATAATAAATATTTATACTATTTATTTACTTAAAGTTTACTAGCAAAAAGGCTGTGAGCGCGAAGCTAATGGCAGTTTTCTACCGTGTTCATACAAACACTGTGCGTATTAACCGTGCAGGGAACCGAACCCACACTGAGTGGACGTGACAACATTTGAGCATATATAAAAAGAAAAATAATAATTTTCACTTGATGCCAAGAACCGTAACTATTTTGTATTATGAATTTTTTTTAAAGGGTGATAAAAAAAAACATGTATATATATTTTTTTTATATATATTAATTATACTTCAATTATAAATTAAAAACTAAATTCATTGATTTTGCTAAAAACTTTAAATTAAGTATACAATCTCATATATTTGATAAAAAATACACAAACTTGTCACGCCACAAATGCACAGCCTTACACTAAACTATTACACAATGCAATACAATACAATATAACTATCCAACACACTTTTAGTCACTGATATATAAGTACTGACACTTCATAAACACTTTTAGTCACTTTTCACTTTAATCTTCCACACTTCGTTATAACTTTGTAAGTTACACATATCTTCTTCATTTTCCCGCGGGATTGACAAGTTTGACTTGGGTCCGGGATTCATATCCCGTGGTGTTCAGTCAGTGGGTCTCTGTGGCAGTACTAAAGAATTTTGACTGTAATTGGTCTAAAGGAATTACTTTTTCATCACCTATGGCTGGTTGTTGTTCCGCTTTCGATTGTTCTCTGAGATCTGAAATTACAAAATCTAACTATAGTGCGTTTTCTTATAAAATATTTAGTTATTTCATAGAACTCATTGTTTTGTTTACTATCTGATATGGCCACCTTGCAAAATTATTTCTTGTGATATTTTGATGGAGTAATTAAGTAATTTTGCATTTATTGTTAAAAATGTATGTTCCATTTGTAAAGCTTTTAACGTACATTTTTTTTATAAATTTTTGTAAATGTTAAAATAAATGTGAGCGAGAGAGAGTAGTAATTGCAAACTCAAGTAAAAGAAAACCGGTCAAGCGCAAGCCGGACTCTGCCACCGTGAGTTTCATATTAATTTCAGGATTGTAGGCCAACTTTTGAGTCTTAACTATATATTAGAATCGTCAAAAAGTCAGCTTTGCTAAATTGACGTAGGTGTGGGTGGTGAAGTGTTACCGTGCCAGTGCTGCAGCAGCGCGTTGTAGTGGCGCGCGCGCTCGTGGCGCTTCAGCTGCGTGAACACGTGCACGAGGCCGCGGTAGTCGTACTCCAGGCCCGAGTAGCGCTCGCCGAACAACTTTAGACCTACAATAAACACAATATATGTTTAGATATACATACATTTTATACATGTAACTTAGTATTGAGTGCGGAATGTGGAGAGTGGCAGAACCCAACCGCGGTTTGTCTCATTATCAGAGATAAGAAGTGAAATTTTTACATGTTTCATTTCCTCGAATGGGAATCGACCCCACAACCTGTCATATACAGTCACACACTTGTGGGGGCGCCATGACATGGTACATAATTAAAAAAAACACAAAAAAATATATTTATGTTAAAATTGTATAGAGATTATACCAAAGAATCCACTTTCATACTCTTATATATAGATAGGCAGATACAATATATAGAATAAGCAAAATAAAAGAAATAAGATCGTGGCGCCGTCTTACTGTGAACAAGACGGTTATTGGATTGATCCCCATTCGGACAAATGAATGAATGAATGAACATTTGTTTCCCACAAAATTAAGTCTAAACACTAGACTCCCTCCGCCTATCCTGCTATATGCGGGAAACAGGGTGAAAATAAACAAAATATACAAATAGAAAAATAGACGTTAATAAGTTATTTATTTATTTATTTATTTATTTATTTATTTATTTATTTATGTATATGGATCTCCAACTGTCGTACATATTGGTTAACATGACATACATTTTTAAGATATATTTATACTATTATGTACAACTGATTATAGGAGAACACATCATTCAAATTATAACAGAGATTAAATTATGCTATATAAAAAAAAATAACAAAAACATAAAAATTAAAGGTTAACATTGATTGCTTAAAATTAGATATTAATTAAATCTATTAAATATTTGAATGCATTTTCTTAAGAAAGCTGAGAGCCCGTCGCAACCAATGTCTAACGTTACATCTTCTTTTAAGTGCTCGTTAAAAGAACGAGAGATGCGATTAATTGGACTGTTATATCCTAGGTTCGTTTTAGTTTTGTCCGTCTTGAAGAACAGACATGGGTTGCGAACGGATCTCTGAGGTATTTTAATACTAAATCTACTCAACAGTTCACTATCATCGATCTTTCCATTGAATAAACTATGTAGAAACTTCATGTCTACGAGAGATCTACGGGTTGAAAGCAATTGCAACTTAAAGCTGCCCATTATGTCTTCATAGTGTTCACTATGACTTACAGTCTTAAACCTGTAAACTAAATATTTAATAAATCTTTTTTGGACGCTTTCGAGTCTATTAATATGCTTCCTATAAGTAGGGGACCATACTTGGCAACAATATTCAAGCTTACTACGGATTAAACTGTTGTAAAGGCATACAATTGTTGTTGGATTTTTAAAATCCTTTGATTGCCTAAAAATGAAACCGAGTAACTTGAAGGAAGCTGTCACAACAGCATTAACGTGCTCTTCAAATCGCAATTTGCCATCAAATATTACGCCCAGGTCCCTAATAGAATCTGTTACATTAAGATTTTTACCAGAGATATTGTAGCAGCTCATAATAGGTTTTTTTTCCTTGAAAATCTTATAAAACTACATTTGCTTGGATTGAGGACCATTCGATTTAAATCACACCATTTAACAAGTTCATCAAGATTGCCTTGCAACGCCACCACGTCTGATTCCTGTGTTATAATTTTTGCTATTTTTAGGTCATCCGCAAACAAATAAATCTGACAATTTTTAAATATATCCGCTATATCATTGATAAATAACACAAAGAATAAAGGCCCCAAATTAGACCCCTGGGGAACGCCAGAAGTAGCACTAAAAGGCTCAGAGCTCTCACCATGTATAACTACTCTGCCACTACGATTAGAGAGGTAGGATTTGCACCAATCAAGAAGAATATCAGATATACCAAAGCTTAACAGTTTTCTCACCAGTATATTATGGTCTACCTTATCAAATGCCTTAGAGAAGTCCGTGTAAATTACATCCACTTGTAGGTTTTTGTCAACTGAATCAATAAGATATGAAACGTAATTAAGCAAATTCGAGTTAGTAGATTTCTTTGGTATAAAGCCATATTGACGTGGATGCAGTTGGTCTTTAACATGATGAAATATGAAGGGGTGAACGATTGATTCAAAAACCTTTGACATGGTTGAGAGTATAGATATTGGTCTATAGTTACATATAAGTTCCTTTTTTCCATCTTTAAAAATAGGCACAATTCTTGCCTCCTTCCATATTTCTGGAAACCGACCCTGCCTAAGTGAAGCATTATAAATTAATTGCAATGGAAAAGATATTAAGTCAACGCATTTAAATAGAAATACAGGGGGTATATTATCAGGTCCAGAACTCTGTTTTAAATCAAGTCTTTTTATTTTATTTATTATGGCTTCCTGGGATATATATATATTAGGCATTTCAGAAAACTGCTGGTGCGAATCAAGCATTTGACCAGATGAGTCGACTACAGGAATAAAGACACTGGCGAAATGCTCAGAAAATAAATTACAAGATTCTCTCAGGTCATGCGAGTGCTTGTCACCCAAACACATAGATGATGGGTACCTAGAAGAGTTTCGACGTTTGTTAGAAATGTGGGTCCAAAAATATTTAGAATCTGTACCAATTTGATTTTACAGAGTGTGTATGTATTTCTCATAACACGTTGTTATTAGTATTTCACAGTCATGACGGAGATATTGAAATTCGATTAGGTCTAGGGGATTATTATAAATCTTGTATCTAGTATGAAACTTCTTTTTTTTCTTTAATAGGTATATAAGATAAGAGTTGAACCAAGCTGGATGATTATTGTTATGCTTTTTACTCTTAGGTACGTAAAGATTGATTATTTTATAAAGAATTTGATAGAATCTGCTAATCATGTCATTCACATTATCATATTTTAGGAGTTCATCTTTCCAGGAAATTTCGCTCAGAGCTTTAGTTATTTTATTATAATCACCCTTAAAATAGTTATTCCTTTGTATTTTTAATTGAGGCGAATAGTGAGCAGGGGAAATTGAAATTGAAATCTCTAGTGGTGGATGGTGAGGGTCAACACTTCGTATAGGATTAGAGCATTCCTTAATATTTACTATTTCAGAGTTACAAACAACTAAATCTAAGATTTTATCATTAATATTTTTAATATGATTGAATTGCTTAAAACTATAAAACTCCAAGAAGTCTGACAGTAAGTTGTGAATTCCGCTGTTGTTTAATAAGGGCAGGAGATGTGAGCTAGAGGTATGAATTTCCCAAGGAATATTTGAAATATTAAAGTCACCTGCTATAAGTGTGTATTTAGTGATACACTTATCCATCACTCGGTTTGTGCTTTCAATAAATTTCCCTAATAAGTTAAGATTGAGAGGTGGTGGTAGGTAAGTTGCGCAAATTTTGAGAAATTCAGTTTCTTTCCCAGCAGATATTTTAATTTTTACCCAAAGATCTTCACATTCTGAGTTGCAACTGAACACTCTAGATGAAGTAAAGTTGTTGGAGACGGCGATAAGAACACCGCCACCAAGTGTTTTGTTAATGCGATCCCTTCTATACACAGTATATCTATTATCAAAAATTTCAGAGTCATAAATATTACAATTTAACCACGTTTCGGAAAGAATTATGATATCAAAAGAACTATTCAGAATTTTCAGTGCGACATCTTTTGCGTATGATCTTAGGCCTCGAAAGTTCTGATAATAACAAGAAATGTTATCGAAAACAATGGAGACATAACCCAACACATTATTAAAATTTAAATAAATATACTTTAAGGAATTATGGTTAATTTAAACTGTTGAGAGATTCAATATTTTTAATACACTTATGTTCAGATGAATCAGTTTTGCGTACATATATGCGTCCCGACTTAATCCATACATATTTATAGCCCTTTTCTTTGGCTTTTATACGAGTTGCTGCATGAAGAGACTTAACCGATGGAGATAAGTGCTCCATTACAAAAACAGGCCTTCGCTCACCTGATATTCCTATATGACTTGAGTTAAGCTTTTCGTTTCTGTCTTTTTGTTTCTTGTTAAAAAACATTGTCGATGCAAGAAAACCGTCTCGAATTCTGGGACTAGCAAATTTTACGAGAACAGGGCGTGGCTTCGGATTCGTTTTATCCATTTTCGATATTCGGGTGCATAAGTGAATATCCGCTTCGTTTAGTTTAAATTCCGTAACATTTGCTATTTGTTTTATAACTGAGACTAAGTTTTCTGATCTATGTTCGGGTAGACAATGAATTTCAAGGTTGGTAGCCCTTGAGTGGCTTTCCATTTGAGCTAGCCTAGAGTTAAGATCGGAGACAGATTTTTTCAACTCATTGTTTTCATTGTGAACTTTCTTTAATAATTCATTCTTACTCTGCACATCAGCGCGTATTTCTTCATATTTTTCCTCGATGAAGTTGAGCGAGATAGAAAGTTGATGTACTCGCTCTAATAGTTCAGCATTTTTTGTCTCCATATTTTTTAACAGTCTCGTTTCAAACAGTGAAAAGACAGCGCTTAGTTCATCTCTTACTATACCACGTAGTACCTCCATAGGCGGGTCGACCACAGGAGAAAGTTTATTATGCTCACATGGTGAAACTCTCGTCGATGTATTGTTGACTGCACCCGTGGTTGACTGGAATGATGCATCATGTCGATTCTTATTTCGCATTGTGATATTGGCTGATCCAGTGCTACCGGGTGAAGATGGGGGTGAGATAGTTGGTAGTTGAGAGGCGTTCATTCGTACCGGTGTGTTAGTATTGTCACGCTTAGGAATCTTGCAACGGCAAGCGTGACAGATCCATGTATTTTTGCTATCTTTACTCATTTGGTTAAATTTGTGTATAGTCAAGTTGGCACATAGAAGATCATATAAGTCCTTACATTTAAAACAAACTAAATAATCTTTTCGTAGGTGAGCAGAACAACCTGCACATAATTTTGTCATTTTTATATATTTGGTTTAGCTAAACTCAACCTTATTGCAATTAGTTAAGACGCACAATTCTTGGACGCAATCACAAACGGCCTTGCACTTGTTGACAGCACAAGCAAAGGTCAATGCCCTCCCTGGACAAAGCGAAGTAAACGTTACTGTTGCACTAGCAAATTTAAATTATCCTTTTAATAACTAGTAAAATACGAACACTTTCACTACACTTATGATTAGCAAAACACAACTGCATTAATGTTTAATGTATATAAAAAAAAAAAAAAAATCGTTAAATAGTGCGTTATAACTGACTTTAAGATTTATTTTAGAGGAGCAAATATTAATCACTGTTATTAGATCGGCACGCAACGGCTTTCAGAATAGCTAGCAACGGCTAGCAGATAAGAATAACACTCAATACTCACTAATTGAAATCGATCGCAAATACAATTTCTCAGCAGCGCGATGCATGTTCATATGGTAGTTGTATAACGACGCCAGGTGTCCCACGCTTAAACCTACTTCGTAGTCTTCCGGGCCTAGAAGTTCTTCTTTAATTGCTATTGCTTTTAAGTGCATCGTTTCTGCATCCTGTTGAAAAATTAGAGAAATTAATTTAATTATTAATATAATAATTCTAACACTCGAACGAATTGGACGAGAAAATTAAATACTTTTAAATATACATAAACAAGTTTTTACTAAAATAAAAATTAAATATATATTTTTTATAAGTAAAAAAAGAAATCGAACCTGGAACTTCTGCATGCTCTGATAAAGCCTGCCAAGGTTGCCGTAATGCTTTGCCGTCTGTACATTCTTCTCACCGAACGCCATCATACTCAACTCTAGAGCTGCTTTGTGAAGGGACTCGGATTCTTCTAGAAGACTGGGTTCTGGGGACAAGAGATTTATATTTATTAACCTATAAAAAAGTACAGGGCTGCGTTTAGTTCCTCCACTTATAACGCAATGTCTCGATAATCGTTGTCTTACTGGTAAACGCAGTGTTTTAACATTAGGTTTCCAAGTTCCCTCTGCCAACCGTGCTTTGTGATGGATACAGTGTAAACCTAAAAAAACTTACAAAAGAGGCCGTCCTGGCTCAGTGGCATAGTGTATGACTATTAACGCGGCAGTTGAGAATTTGATTCCCACACAGAGGAATGAAATATTTAATATTCTCCTTTTTTCGCTTTGGTAAGAGAGGATAAAATACGGCATTAGGGAAAAGTAGGGAACGAGATATTATTAGGAACTAAATATATTAACATTAGGTTCCATTTGCCTTCCATGCTATTGACGGGATAAAGTGTAAAGCTAACATAAATTTACCTCTCATGTCCTGTCCCGCGGGTGTGTCCAACGCGATCTCCTCTAATATAAGGGCTTTCACACGTTTCGCGGACGCCAATAGCAAATGATCGGGAGGTACAAGGTTCTGAAAAGTAAAAGTTAATATAATAATATTATTTTTAAGCCGCACACCGTATCCCACAATAGGCAATAGGCAGAGGGAAATTAGTGTCAGGACACCTCGTTCAAATTAAGACACTTCCGTTCCACACTTTCCGCTGAAGCATTGTGTGTTGTGTGGTGGAACGCAATAAACTTTTTACCAGAGCGAGGGAATTATAATATTAAGTATTTAACTCCTTCGAGGGGTAAAATCGAACCCATAACCTTTCGTGTTTGCAATCACACGCTTGTGCTCTTGCTCGGTTAAACTCTTAATTGTAATAAATAAATACATAAGACATACAATCAATCACAAAAAAGTATAATAATATAAAAGTGTATAAGTGTAAAGTAGCGGATAGAAGGAAGGTCATACAATTTTTTTTACTAGCTTTAAAACTAGTTGTTTAGAAACATTCTTTTACAGTCCAATTATTTATATTGTATAATTTATCTAGATATCCAAAATGCATGATTTTTTTTATAATAAAAATAAAAATGTTGTTGTTGTTAGGATATTAGTGTTTAACTGTAGACACTAAGCTTCTTTTCTTCTGGTAAGAATATAATTACTTAATAATTAATAAGAATTTTCACGGTTGAAAATTTAATATAAAATTTTGTCGCATTTTTGTCCGTCCAAATTTCATTGCATGTTGTAGAACTCAATCAAAATAGACAAACCCCCACCCACCTGTATAATGCGTATCGCTCGCTCAGCGTGATCTCTCGCCTTGTAGAACCGTCCAGAAGAGTATTCTAGAACGTACAACGCGTATGCGAGGTCCTCTTGCGCCGTTGCCACGTGGAGGCTGCTGCGGCCGAACACGCGACGCAGCGTCGATAATGCTTCCTTTTAAACATAATATGACATATTATGTCAAATGTACGTCAAAATGCGTCAAATATCATCTACGGCACAGTGACGTGATTATAAGTCACATGATTATAAGTCTTAAATTATATATAGTGTGTGAAAATAAGGCAAAGCACGGTGTTGAAATTCAACACGCTGTTTTTCAAGTTTTGCTGAAAGTGCAAACCGGACCTTATTAACACTGCGGCCCCTCAGCCACTTAAATGCTAACTCACCTCATAAACAGCAACAGAATGGGTAATGGAGTCCACATTCAATAAATAAAACCCATAATCCAACAACGCAGCCGCGTATCTAGGGTGCGCGGGGCCGAACGCCGCCCGGGCGAGCGCCACACCTTGTCGTACTAGTAGCCCAGCTTCAGAGAAACGGCGTTTAACTACGCAGGCCTTGCCGCAAGCGCGCAGTACTTCTATTGTTATTCTGGAAATTTAAAAGGGATGATTATTTCTTATCACATGTTAAAATTTTTAATCAAACCAAATGTTGGTTTTAATCAATATGTTGGGTTACGTCTGAAGCAAAACCAGAAAGACTATTATACAATATGTGCACTGTCAGAAAGAGACAGATATACAATACATACATAAGTCAGAAAGAGACAACACTCACTTGACGGGCGTGTGCGGGGTGAGCAGCGACAGCGCCCTCATGCTCCACCTGTGCGCGGCGCTGTAGTCGCAGCGGACGAAGAACAATGCGCTGAACTCCTTGCAGAGTCGAGCCAGGAGGGTGGAGACACCCCATGCACCACACCATTCCTCTGAACACGACGATCTGTGAAACGAAATAAATAAAAAATATATAAATTTAAACAGTTAACTTTGGTTGAAGAAGAGTGCCTTTATATTATGTTCCCAGATTCCCTCTACCTAACCTGCCATGCACGAGATACAGCGTGAAGCTAAAAAGGTTTATTTGTACATTGAGGCCTCAATATATATTTTTTTCTTCTCTTGTAAGGAGAGAGGAAATGAGAATAATTCATTCCCTCGAGTAGTGAGTGCAGCCATCACCATAGCTTTGAAGGTCATATGCCATTGTATCGCGGTTTGCTACTAAACAATGGCATCATATACATATATTGTACGTAATTTTGAAACGTGGAAATATAATTACTTTCAATAAACAATCACAACTTGTTTTTGTTTCCTTAAGTTCTTTATACAAAATTGTTTTATAAAAAGGTAATAAAAAATATTATATTGTATTAGTTATACTTATATTATTATATAAGGAATTAAATTGTTTATAACTACAGATGCAACATATAGGTATAAACAATGAGTTGTGAAATATTTTAATATTCTTCCGAATCTCAAAATAATTATAATTAAAAAAAACCGACTTCAGTCCGGTCCCAAAAATAGAACCGTAATCGGAATCGGTATCATAAACCTATATGTAGATCCAATCGGTTCGTGAAGTTGAGCTATTCATCCATTTGTCGCTCACATACTTAATGCAAATTTCACACTTATGTGATTATCTCAAGGATAACATTGTCCAGATTGGATTGGTCTAGAAATGGACCAATTTAAAATAGGACTACACGGAAAGCAGCAGCAAAGTCCTGAGGTAACAAACATAAAGAAAAAACAGATAAACTTCCCACTTTTTACAGAAGTCAGTTAAAAAAACCACTAACTTTTTCATCTCCTCATCTTCCAAGGCGTTTAGACAGTATTTCTCTGAGAAAGCATCGCCGGGTGACTTGCTGGTGCTCTCCTCTTCTATTCCTAGTAATTTCAGTGCTAGCGCGTAGGTCTCAGCTGCAGCTGGGAAACAGCAGTAGGCTGATTGTGTGTTTAGTAATCTGAAATGTGCAAGTTTTTGTCTTTATTTTATGTTTAAAACTAGCATTTATTTACAACCGTGATTAAACAGAAGATATTAAGAGTTTCGTATGACACACGACACATTCAAAGTGCGAGACGTAACTCTGACCGCAAGTGCAGTAGGTTACATTAAATACTAACTTGGTGTAAAATATTATAGTATATATAGGTTATCTACAATAAATGGACTATACGGATAAGTAAGGTTTTTGTATCTTATATGGCACCTTCTCTATGACCGACTGAGGTAGCACTGAACTCGGACAGTATTTTACATCAAAAGTATTCACTTGAAACATAGCGTTCCTAGATAAATAGATAAACAGATATTTTTCTATTCCCAGCAGTTGTTCCTGTGATAAGCACGCTCAACCAAGCAAACAAATTTTTCAACTTTGAATCATTAGTAGTATAGAAGTATATATATAAACAGGTACTACAATACCCACCTGTGACAGCATTCCAAAGTTAGTCGTTTATAGTGCGTGGTCTGCGGCTGCGCTTGACAGAGGTCTCGGCATCTCAGTAAGACGCGCTGCGCGTCCGCGTACCACCCGGCCTCGTTTAGGAAACCACCTGGAAATAATAAATGAAATGTATTTATTTATTTACTTACATAATGAAACATAAAGAGTGGGTACGTTCCCCACTAGCGGGGATGTTCTCCGCAGTGGAGACACTTCATTGAACGTTCCAACAATAGCACTCACTCCTTTTGCTTACCCTGCGTGCTGCGTGTTGAGTGAAATCGATTCCCTTGAGTACAAACGAACCCACAACCGTCTTGCGCCCCCGTGCCACGTCTGGCCTCCTATCTATATAATGTTAGTAAAACTAAAGATAACGTAGATATTAGTAACAATTTAATTAAAAAAAAACAGTAACACTTACCAAGTCTTAAACCAAGCTGTATGAGTGAGTTTTGAGATTTTGTATTGGCGTCACACCTCGCCAAGTAACCGCTGGCCAGCTCTGCTGATAGTTTGGAGCCATGTTCTATCACAGCCTGTAATTTATAATAAATTATTTTAAAATAAATTATTTTCAATAATAGCAGAGTGAGCAGTCGGTTTTTTCTGTATTTTATAGCTAGAATCTTAATCAATTCTAACTGCTGATTCGGATTGAAAAAAATCTTTTTGCGGTTGAACTCCACTTGACGAGGAATGCTATAAGGTACGGTAAACAGTTAGCCATTTCAATCCAAACCATTATCTAATCTCCTGTGTTACCAAGAAAAAAGCAATTTATTAATAAGCTATCTTATTTGCTATTCAACATATTAAACTGTAAATTTTATAATAAGAACTTTATAGAGTCTAGTTCACATTTCGTTCAGACACTGTATTTAGTGACGGGACCCATTGTCACACTCAATAAACATAATCATCATTTTATTACTTTATAATAAGTAGCACTTATACTACTATGTAAGTCCCTATATATTACTAACATTGTACAAGCGATAATTAACGACTAATAAAAAAGAAATAAAAATAATCGATACTTAATCCATTTCATTTTAACAGCTATAATTGTTTATAATTAGGAACATGTTTCTCTAGATTCTCGTGGCGCAGTGATACAACTGTAAAATGTCGAAACTAACTAAACTAAACTAACTTAACTGACACTTGGACTGTACTGTACGAAAGGCGGTGTTATGAACGGAGTGTGTAACACCAGGTTCTCTCTGTATCCCATGCTATATGCGAAAAAAAGCGATCTTGCTGTTTCTTTAGAACTCGATTCTCAAAAAAAATCGATGTTCGATGTTTGTATGTAACGAATTATCATCTTAGCAACAAGAAGACAGATACTAATGAAGCACTATAAACGGTATTGTATATCACTTGCTGCTATAGTCAGTAACTTAGTAACTAGAAATGTTCAAGCAAAAACTACTTGTTACACTGCATTCCTACAATGTAAACATCGTGAAGCCCTATAGTAATATACGACACGCACGCTATCGATAGTCTATTAACAACATTGTTTCAATATGTGATATGATAATAAATTATGTAAATAGAATTATAAGAAAATAATTAAATTTGAATGGAAATAAGATTATCGGTCTTTGCATTATATTTAATACAAGCGAAGCCCAATCGCGACGTCGCCCACTTTTACTGCGCAGTTATTTATCTGCCTGAATTATTTTCGCGTTCTAATAACTTACATTTCGTAACTTTTTAAAGTATTTTTTTTGAAAAAAAAAATTGACTACATATATATTTTTTTTTGGAGTATATGTTAAATATTTAA
This sequence comes from Heliconius charithonia, assembly GCA_030704555.1. Lineage (NCBI taxonomy): Eukaryota > Metazoa > Arthropoda > Insecta > Lepidoptera > Nymphalidae > Heliconius > Heliconius charithonia. The sequence continues at coordinate 1,075,413 of CM060819.1, read as the reverse complement.
CAGATAAGATTAGATATCTTATGCAAAAATCTTAGTCAAAAGTTATATAATAAAATATATGATGCAGGGGCACAAGGGTGTGGCTGTAACGCGATGGTTACTAATTCGATTTCCACTCGGGGGAATGAATTATTGTTTATAGATATTTTTATTTCTTCGCTCTGGCACCAAAGCAAAAGCCCGGCATTGAATACGCAATGCTCGGAAAAAATGGTGGAAAGTAGCAAACGGAGTGTGTTAATATTACATTTTCTCTGCCTATCCTGCTATTTGCGTGATACAGCGTGAAGCTGCTTTTTTTCCTTCCAATAAATAAATAGCTGTGTAGTGAGAGTGTAAGTGACGTCACTCGCAACAATTTAAACAGCTGTTGTTTATAAAATAAAACAATAACAAACCCCTTCTCGCACTCGCACCTTATTGATTATGTGTACTTACTTACTTACGTGTACAGATTTTTTTACTAATATTAAATAATAATCCTGACCTGACCTGAGAAGAACCGGCGCAAGAGACTCAGCGGGACTTAAAAATAATCTAGTGGCTATATGCTTATTATACTTGTTCACATTTACGAAAGAATGCTACAGATTAACGGCACTCTTACTTTGTGTATTTTTTTCCGCATATAAGGTTGGCGAAAGCCGAATTTTCGAGGCATTGCGTATTGAGTGGCAAAGCTTAACGCTTTTTGGCTTGGTTTTCAGAGGGAAGAAATGAAAATGTTAATAAATACAAATGAATTTTCCAGAGTGGGGACCGAACCCGCAGCCGTCGCGTTACGCGCTTACCGCTTCGCTACGACGGCCTTTAATTTACTACTTTATGTTACTATCTATTACCGAATAAACTAATATTTCAGTTGTCTTATTATATATACATACACAATGAACGCGAACGCTTTACAGGTTAAATATTTATTATACATTTAAATAAAAAACAAAAATAGCAGGAAGGGAATCTAGAGACGGTACTCATCGTCACGCTTTATTTTCACGCCAGAGGTAAGAACTCAACATAATTAATTCTCCCATGTAGGAATCAAATCCATAACCATCACGGTCACAGTCGAAATATACATTTTTAATTAGCAAAATATATTTTTAAAATTTACTTGTGAAAAGATGATAGCACCGATGTTGGCAGCCAATAATTGATGGGATGCTATTTGATTGAGAACTAGATACAATCTGATATAACAACGGGCGCTGTAATATAATTGGCTCGAGTGCAAGCGCGTGCGCAGCCACGTGGCATGGATCATATGATATTACATAAACGTGAATAACTTACTAACACTAAAAATATCTATTTAATTTTATTGTTGCCTAAAAAGTATATTGAATTCTCATTGAAAATCTCAAGTGATTTTCCATTTTAGGTAACCTGTCCTAACCTAACCTAATTTGGTTAGGCGTGGTGATAACTTAAATATCGGTCATGAAGGATTGAACCGTCAGGCCTACTGGTATGTAGGCAGTGGAAACATAATATAAAGACACTCCGTGCCCCACGAATCGCTTAATTTTCGAGTTGTTGCACGTTGACCAGCTTTGATATATACAATTTTTTAAGCATTATATTGATAGGACTCTTGAATCTTAATATTATTTGAACCATATAAAAGAAAAAAAGTAAAAAGAGTCAGAAAGTTTGTCAGTTAGTCTCAGGCACGGGGTCACTAAAAATGTTCGACGAGTTCAGCGATTTTTTTGTTCACTTTATTATTTAGTTAACTGTCATACATATTTATAATCCAAATGGTATGAGTAATGTTTACGATTTTATAATAGCATATGAACTCTATTTCATTTTTCACGTCTAATTACTAAACTGACTCCAACGTCTTCCTATGATTCATAAGAGGATGTTCCACTTAAACATCTATACTATAATAATATTATAAAAAACAGATTATTTAATAGAACGCGCTTATCTCACAAACTACTGTGGTATGAATTGCAAAAAAATATATTTTTGCATTAGAAGTACATATTACAAAACGTTAATGGTTTCAATTTAATCTACTGAACTCTGCTATCATTTACCCGGCGGCGTTAAGCTCCGCCTGTCAACACACAACGCCTCAAGAATTCGGCGGGAAATGACAAACGCAAATATTCTAATGAGAACGTAGTGTCTTTCCACTTGATTACCTTCTACCTACCCTACTATGTGCGGGATACAGTGTGAAACTAGAACAAATAATATACTCACAATTTTTCTGCGAACAGAAAAAGGTGGGTTTTTAATAAAAACAAATTACATATAGGCAAAATAAAACGTAAGTAAGTAATTAATGCATTAATATTTTTTAATTTTTTTACACATCCTGACATCTTTTCTTTTTCGGTTTATATTGTTTCTCAGGTGGATAAATAAAACCGACAACCATCGTATCAGACTTGTCCATCATGCTGATGTTAAATTACTTAAATAAATTGTGCACTCGAAAAAAAAAAACACATTTATAGAAACAAATTAGAATATATTATAATAATATATTAATATATTATAGTGCAGAGACTAAATCTTGTCAATTTTAGACGTAAACTATAACGGTTGTTACATTTACATAGAATATTATCATATTAAGTCCAGACCGCAAGTAATTAATTCAAACTTTTCTAGACGACGCGAGGCAATTAAGAAATCGTTGGCGGTTGTTTCATATAATAATTATGTCAACTTACAGACGGACACCACATATCATCATCGGATTTTATTATTTTGTTTTTTATTATAATCTTCATGTGATTTAGCATCTATCCCTACAGCCACTTTCCAAATCAAAGAACTCTAAATTAATTATTAGTGATGAAACATTGATTAAAGTTGAAATATATAGAATATATACGTGCTATTTTCTATTTTTTTTATCACTTTTCACAATTTTGTGCCTCACAACCATAACTTATTACAGTCCTCATATAAAACAGTCCAATTTTCATTTTACGTGTAATTAAAACAAAATGAAACCTGTATAAATCGACCTGTTTTCTTATATAACATACATATATACGGAAAGCGATCCCTCACATTTTTATTATATGTAGTACATAGATTTTAACATTTAACTAATATAATATATTACGCTAAAATAAAGCAATTTATTGTGAGTTAAACTCTAATTGCCTCCTTTGATATCCTTACAAGAATTGTCCATTTGGCAGTTGCGTGCACGCATCATCAGGCCGCATTATTGACGTGTTGACTGTTTAATAGAAATGACATTGAGCTACAGCAGCCGTGGCGACTGGATTTATACTGTTTGTTAACTATACTCGTACATTACTCTGTATTTACAGTAATATATTTATTTAAAATATACTACGTGTGAGATACAGCGTAAAGATAAAAAAGACAATTCTTGAAACATAAAATCAATAACACCCTTAAAACGTTCTTCCTTTTCCTCCAATTCGAGGCAGAAATTTTGAGTGGCGGATCCACGCCGCACTCGGCCTGACTAGAGCAACAAATTAAAAATGATACTTTCCCCAGAGTGGTGATCGAACCCATAACCCACGTACTTCATTTCATCACGCATCACCTTAAAACATAATTAACAGTTGAAATAAGATTTGAAACAGACTATCTGGGTGTGAGGTCAGAGGCGGCTAAACAGTGCGAGCGTGCTAATTTGTTGCTAATTACATACATACAATATTATAGCAATTTTATTAATAACAGTGCAATTGTTATAAAACAAACTTCCTATATATAATTAACACATGTGTCAAATAATAGAGGAGCTTTATTTTTTCTTTTAAATATATTATTTACATATATATTAGCTATTAAAGTGAGACAAGATACACAGACAATACAGTGTAAAGACACTTTCTCCTCTTTCCTTCCGAATTCGAGACACCGAGTGACGAAGAGGTTGATTCGAATAATCAAATTATTTATATAACCAATAAAAATAGGTATATACTTAATAATTACAAAGTACACAAATTCAAAGAAATCTTTATATAACATCATTTTCTATTGAAATAGATACAATAAAAAATATATAAATTAGTTACGCTTTGCGACACGAACACCGTCGCATAGAGTTCGATAGGCAGTCTCCGAATGAATATAGCCCACGTCATTTTCAACGTGACTCGGTTTCGTGTTGTTATAGAAAATCGTGAACATTACGTAATGTTTACCTTATATAAAATCAGGCCAGGTGAGGCCACCAGTCGTGGCGCCATTTTAAACGCATCAGGTTGTGTATTCGATTCCGAAATAAAAGTATTTAATATTTTCATTTCTTTGCTCTGGCAAAGAGGCAAAGCACGGTGTTGATCTCCGCCACTCAACACACACTGTTTCAAATTTTCTCACGTTTGCATCATATATAGGCAGTTCGTTCGTTTGTACAAAATATTAATAATATTAATTATTAGATACAGTAGCAAAGTACAATATCATTATCCACATTTATATTTATTTCTAAAATACAATTCAAACTAGAATAATTAACTTTCTAACAGAAACTCCAAAAAAAACGACCTACAAGTTTAATAATGTTTACAAGGCCTCACTTTCGTGCCCATTCTATTCCACTTTTCAACAATGAACAATGTAAATGTCAATAGGTCGACGGTAGAAAGGCCGTTTGGTGACAGACAAGGTCGCTGAATTATCCCAACGTACTACTTAAACTCAGATTATCTCAAAGAACAAATAACAGGTTAATTTAAAATCGATTTATTGTATACATATATCAAATGATTACCGCCTTTTGCCTATACACGCACGTTCAGCAGAAATATTTAAACCAATGTTAGTGAACATCTAAGTTAATACAATATTATTTTATTTATGAGTAATAACAATTCGCATATGAACGGTCAGTCGTGGCGCAAGGGTATTAGCATGCGACTGTAACGCATTAAGTTCTTATTTCGATTCCCAATCGGGGCACATTAAATATTTTCAATTCATCGTAGCAATGAGGCAACACTCGATGTTGAGAGAAATTGGCGGATAGTGGGCAACGCAAGTGTTTTATTACGCACGGAGTGTCTTAACACAAAGTGCCCAGGTTCTCTCTGCCTACTCAGCTCAGCCAGCATGTGCGTGATACAGCGTGAAGCCAATAAAAACACTAACATAACATATCGTTACAAAATTCCGGTACAACACAAAATAAATGGGTATTCTAAAATCAACAAACAATATAGATACCTGAAAACACTGTAAAAGTCGTAACTGAGCCCCGGAGAAACGCAGCAAGCGTTCGAAGATGTCCAATTCTGATAGCTCCGCACCCAGGATGCATAAACGCTTCTCCTGGAGCATCTGAAACAATTATACATTCATTTTTGATTATTATTATGCTTACAGCCTTGAAAAACAAAAAGAGATAATACTCACATATCTATCTCTAGTATTTTCATAATATATGTTACTAGCGCCTAATTTGATTCTTATATATAGCCAAATAATCAACTAGCCAAAACATCATCCAATCCGTTCAGCAGTTTTTGCGTGTATGTGAAAAAACATCCAACCTCGCAAATTTTCACATTTTTAATATTAGTAGGGAGTAGGATTATCGTGGTGCGTACCGTGACGTGGTCCTAGGTTTAGCACGCAGAGGTCTGGACTTTTGTTTCATTGTTGTAAAAAAAATAAGTGTTAAAGATATTATTATTATTATTTACTAGTGGGCACGCGCAGCTTCGCCCGCGTATTCGCACCATTAGGGGTGACTTCTAATAAAACCACGAAACATGTGCAATCAATTATTCTTAACAATATGAATTTAATTTTTTATAAAAATCGGTAGCAATTAAAAGGGTTTTCCGTATAAACTTTCAACCCCTTATTTGAACCTTTCGGGGATGAATTCTAAAAAACCACGAAACACGTGTTCAATGAAATGTTTTAGAGTTTTTAAGAGTCTGAATATCAAATTTTATAAAAATCGGTGCCGATTTAATTTTTTTTTCATACAAACTTTCAATTTCAATTTCATCCCTTTAGGGTAAAAATTTTTCAAAATCCCTTCTTAGTGAATGTTCAGATTATGAAAAAAAAACTTCTGTCCAAATTTCACGTTTCCACCATTAGCGGTAACGGTTGTGCGTGCGTCTTACCTCAGTCAGTCAGTACATATCCTTTTATATAGTATATAGATTACGCAGTATCCCGCATACAGCAGATGGAGGTAGAAGTAACCTAGTGTTAAGACACTCTATTTCCCACGCACCGCCCACTTTTTATTCTTAGTGCATAAAAAAATATGAAATGTAAAGATATCGATACTGTATTACATATAATGTGTATCGATCACAACACGAGTTACTCTGTAAGGAGTAAAATAATGTAGATAGTTGTCAACGAGGAGACGCCGCGTAGCAACTGTACGGCTGTAACGATACAATGACTCGTAAAACGGTCTGTGGACGAGCGGCTAACATTATAGCACACGTACTTTGTGCTGGTGATACTTTTTACAGCCAATAGATTGTGTAGAATTGAAAATATATTATTAAGGTGATCCATGATTTAGAAACAAAAACAATTTTCTTCCTTCCCTTTATGAGTGCATAAAAGAGGAAATGTCTTACAATCCTGTGTTACAATGCTTTGGCTGCTTGTTGTGTCTCAGGGAGACGAGCTTCGAGCAGTGCCTGGGACGTGCGTAAAAATCGAACGACTGCCGATTTTCAAGCAAGCTCGACATTAACATGCTCATTATTAGCAACGGTTTGACACACACGCTACTATGAGTAATTACTTAATAATAGCATGCTTCCGTGCCAGTAACGAGCATCTGTAACTGTAGCTTACGTCAAAAACAAATGACCATCCCTTATTAAATAATAAATACGCTTCATATAATTGACTTAGTTCCGGCGCACAAAATATAAATTACTATCAAACTGTAAATTAACAGATTCGTGATATCGAATTTCGCTAACAAACATATTATATTTGTTTACATACGAGTATAATGAATAATAACTCGGTATCAGCTACCTACATTTCCAATACTTCATGATTACTAGACAAGAAGAGAGAAAATACGTTTGATCAATGAATCTAAGTAAACACTTAACATAATATTATAAGACTTAGAAGAATGTTTGTAATCTGAGATGATTTGTCTGGGTGAATCGATTTTGATGATTCTTTTTTTTTTTATTTAAAAGCTGGCTCTCCGTTTGTATTCATTTTGAATTGGTCCATTTCTGACAATGTATTCCATAAAAATCACTAGTTCTAAATTTACCTTAAGTGTGTGCGCGACAAATGGACGAATAACTCAACATCATGCCAACCAATCTCGGTTTGGTTTTTTTAATTACATATTATTATATACTAACCAAGAGGACGATGAACCATATGTTATACCTTGCTAAATTTACCCATAATAATAATATGAGCTGTCTCATTTATCTGTACGATGGCATGTTTTTAAATTAATGTAAAAAAGTCGGTATTTATCTACTTTGAGGTAATTTGTTATATTGGACTAGAGCAGTGGAGGCGGATAATGCATTATAAAGGGGCCCCTGAACCTACACTTGCGGTCGCAAGTCCCACGCAATGTTCCGTCCTCTACAGTATTAGTAAATAAAATAAATAAATAAATCAGCTTCACGCTGTATCCCGCACACAGCAGAGAGAACCTCGTGTTAGGACACTCCGTTCCCCACTTTCTGCCGAATTCTGGAGGCATTGCGTGCTTAGTGAGTGGCAGAACTCAACGCCGCGCTTTGCCTCGACACCAGAACGAAGAAATGGAAATATAAATTTAAGTAAATATTTCACCTCGTCGAGTGGGGATCAAACCTACAACCAGTCGCGTTTACAGTCACACTTCGTGCCACTGTACAGTATTAGTATATCTAATAATTGTTGTAAGTTCATTCAATGAAATACATTTTACGAACTGCAGTGTTCTTCACATCACTTCATACACAAAGATAACATACCCATATAAGCCTCATTATAAACCTTAAGCATCATAAAACATCTGCTTCTCATATTGAGCCTTGACGACACTCAAGAACGACGTTCAATTAGAGACACTGTAAGGAACATATATCCATAATCCGTCCTCTATCCAATTTAATCGTTAGAAAACACTAAAGTACTTAGCACAGCCAATTAGTTAGTAAGCAGGATTAGTGCAAATTTAATTAACGTGGCGGACGTGAATGAACGGTACTAATGCTAACAACCTAGACCTAGGTGTGTTGCTACATACCTTGTATATGTCTACTTACATGACTTTTAAACTCCAAATTCATACTTTTACATTGTGTCGTTTTTTTATAACTTCACGCTGCATCCTGCATATAGAAGAGCATAAACAGAGGGAACCTAGTGTTACGACATTTCACGTTCAAATTAAGACACTTCCGTTTCCTACTTTTCAAGTTTCCAGAGCAAATAAATAAAAATATCCAATATTTCTTTCTCCGAGTGGGAATGGAACCCACGAACATCGTGCCACGACGAGCAAAAAAAATGTTATTCACCATTTATTAAAACGAAAAAAACGTATACAAAATTCCTGGTACTTCTTTTTCACCTAAGAATACTGTCAAGGAAGATGTGTAAATAATAGAAATGAATCATTTGACCAATAAGCGTTAATGTGGTTCTACTGTGATGGTTGAACATACATGAGCAATACTGTGTATTTCATGTGTCATAAAAAGTTTCACTGTGTTTATAGTTCTATATTATTTACATTATATTTTAAGAGAGCAACGAATGTTGAATATGTTACAATCAGGATTGGGTTCAGAGACGGTGACTGACACTACTGACATTTTAATATAACAATTTACATTACATAAAGAAAAAAGTTTAACAAATTTTAAAGAGAACTTTATATAGCAATCGTGTATAGAAGCTTAAAATAGCAAAATAACTTTGGATTAATTGATTACAAGCAAGTAGGTATACACTAAATCATATTTTTACTTGTTTAAAATTGAATTGAATATTTTCATATATATGTATGTATGTTCATTATAAACATAGCAAGTTATAGAATTTCTCAATCTTACAATTGCAAAGTAAAAATAAATAAAATAAGTAAATTAACAAATTTTCGTCAAGAGGAAATTGAATCTATCTAGAAAAGGATATGAAATAAATAAAATATAAACTTTAAATAATCAATAAATTAATAAAAAATATATATATGACCAACTTAAAACATTTAAAAAACAATTCTTTGTTTCAAACATTGATGCGAATAAAATCAATGTCGATCACGTCGCCGATCGGCCATAATGAAAACAAGATTGAATAAACAATGGCGTGTTTATAATATTGTATTGAAAATATTGCCCATAGAATGTTCGAGATATTCATAAAAATTGTAGTATATGTATAGGTTTTTTTTGTATTTGTGTAAATATATATTTAGTTTGTTATTAAGTAAATAACGCTATTAATAAAATTACTGAATAAGCCAATTAAAGCGACAGCTATTTTATTTATTATCTAGTGTAGTATCTGTTTTTACGTTTCAATATATCACAATGCACATGTTATTGACAAAAGAATAACAAAGAATTAATTAAAAATAACTTTTTATGGAGTAAATATATTTTTATACACATGTAGGTAACATTAAAATGTCAACAGTCAATCAGCAAAATTTGATCAAAACTCCATTTATTATATTAAAATAAGTAAGTAATATAATTGCGGCGTTGAGTTCTGCCACTGAACACATAATGCCTTCAGAATTCGGCAGAAAGTGGGGAACGGAGTGTTTTAACACTAACTTCCCTCTGCCTATCCTGCTGTGTGCGGGATAAATTTGAAAAGGTTGTTCAGTTTCCAGGCTAATCTCAAAAGGTACCTACTGGTTAAAACTAATTGATATGTAATGATTGATTGTAATTACCATACAAAATATGCGGGCGAAGCCGCACGTACAAATTAATCTAATATAAGATTTACTTTTAATTAACACAATTACAATAGTTGACCTCTACTTAAAGTTAATTAAATTTAATAAATTTATACACATGAAACACTGGCAACATTATAAACACATTAGTGTTGTACTCAGGTATGACAGTTGGGCACTAAGTTTTTAGATGGCATAGATCGATTGCGTCGGCATTGAACGCGATGACACCAATACGGTACTTACCCGTGTCCCACACAATTACACTTTGATGTGTACAGTTATAAACAAAGTATTAAAGCCAGTTTCGACGTGTACATAATATATATTTTTTTATATAATAGAAAAGTAATAATGGAATTCTGATAAAATTATTTTATAATTTATTATTACAATAATATAAATCTCTGGAACATTGCGTGTTTTTTAAATTGGAATATACAAGACGTTATGTTTGTAAAAAAAGAAAATGAGATCTATCAAGAGATATATTAGGTGAGATGAATTTTATAAACAAATGTAAATAAACAAATAAAAAAATGTAAAAAGTATAATAAAAATTCCCTTGATATGAACTATAAATCAACTTTTAAATAAATCGACGTCATTTTTATATCTTAGTGTAATATAACAAGTAAATATTAAAAAATATATTTTGTGTTCGTCAAGTTTCAGCGGCACAACGTGTGCATAAGCGTTGGCGGCTGTGGGTACGATTCCCAATTTAAATTAGATAGGATAGATAAAGATACAAAATCTTTATTGCACACAACCTAATATAACAAAATACAGATTACTTTGAGTAAAATGAATACAAAGCATGCAAAAGCGGTCTTATTGCCACAAGCAAGTCTCTTACAGACAGCACATGTAGGGAGGAAATTTGTCTTAGCAAAGAATACTTAAAATACAAAAAAAAGCTCTGGTTATAAGGTAAGCCACTGGGCGTTGAGTGAGGTGGAAAAGAAGATAGTGTCCTAACACTAGATTCACTACATTAATGCCGTAAATATGCCGTAAAAACGTGAAGCTGTTTTGTAAAATATAAATTAATTGTAATAGACAGTAGGACACACCGATCTTGATATTCGATTTGCAATCGATTGGTTTACATAAACACAACATTTACACAAAAATGAGTTTTATTACAATGACGCAAATTCAAAATTGGGTTGAACCGTGTCATTACATGGTGATTTGTAAACAGAAGTGCGTTGTTTCAGCGCAAGGTCGCGGCACGGCGGTGATCGCCAAGTTTCTCTACTACCACCATCTATCTCAATTTATTTCTGTCCGCATAAATGCCAACAGTGCATTCAGTTTGTTTAAAATGTTAATAAGTATAGAAAACATGTAATATGATTAAATCTATATTTAGTTTGTTAAATAAGGGCACAAGTGTACGTCTGTAAGCGCGAGAGGTTGTGGGTTCGATTATCACTAGATGAAATGAAATATTTTTTATTTTTATTTTCGCGCTCGCTCGCGCTAATAAGGCAAAGCGCGGCATTCAGTTCAGTCACTCACCACCAACACTAGGCTCTCCCTACTTACTCTGCTATGAGTACAAAACTGACCCAAAACTGGTCTCAATAATTAATCGAATTAAAAATGTATCATCAATATTAAAAGAGCAACATTTGGGTCTCTTATCGACTTCTCGACGTAACTGCCTTCCGACACGGTAGCGCGGCACCGACATATTTATTGGACGATTCAAAAATGCATGCAAAATCTACGTGTACAAAACAATATGAGTACAAGAGTACAATGTTTTTGAATTGAAGCTTAAAATACGAGTATAACTTATAGATATCCAAACAAAATCTCACAAACTTCGCATAGATTTAACTAACGAAATCTTCAAAGAGCGTTCTAGATACATCAATCAAAACATGTCAAAAAGCACAAAAAAGTTAAAACCTACGAACTTTCTCAATTGCACGTGTACAAACAATTGTAAAAACCTTGACCGGTCAGCTCGCTCAATGCTCAATGCTCAGTATTGGCCGGCGGGTCATCGACCCCGCCACAGTTTCCGATGATTCGCTACATCGCCTTGAAACTCACGTTTAACGATCTACTTACAGAGATAAGATTGACGCGAGCTAATTATCTTAATCGCAAAGGTATATCAAGAGTTATGTGACAATATTTTCCTTATAACTTATTGATATTTACAATAAAGATTTAATTGCGGTGTTAAGCTCCGCCATTTAACACGCACATACTCTTAAGGCGGTATGCGGAGAATTCAGTGTCTTATTATTATGTGGTACTTGTATTGTAGGGATAAAGCGTGTAGCTAAAAGAGCTTAAACTATATGTCAATACTATAATCGAGAGGCAAAATGGATTATCTGATAAAACACCCTATTAGCACAAGTTGGTTACGACTCTAATCCCATATAAGCTTGTTTTATTGACCGTGCATAATACATTTATTCCGATACATTATATATTCGTCGTATAGTTAAATTGCAAAAATATTTACACTGTTGTATTGTTTTATGATTAGAAAAATAGAACTAAACTAACACTAATCTGTATTAAAATGTTATTCTCGATATCACAAATATCAACGCAGTTTGTTGAATATCGTCTTGTTTGATGGTTCGAGTTTCGATTCCCGCAATTTTTTATACGTTTCCAAATATATTCATTACCTAAATAAATAATAACATTGACAATTTCAATCAAAGCAAAATAACAGCAATTCCTATAAAAGATTTAGTAATTAGCAGTTCATTGTTACGCAAACCAAAACAATAGAATGTCCTCATCAAACGGACGACAGTAGATACTTGGACGTGGAATAACACCGGCCACCGCGTAAACACATGCCGCGGACACATCGATCTTGATGCAGCAGTATTTGTTATGTTATAGGTACGTACCTACGTATAAGATAACAAAATATCCTAGAGCCAGTCTATTCACCTGCGGCTAGGCACCTGTGATCAAATAGTTTTTGTATTTGACCATCATTTCATTTGATTAGATATATAATAAGAGATCGAGGTAACGTTTAACGTGATAAAAAAATCGTCGATAGCTATCAGACGTTTCCGAGATTACTGCCTTTAAACAACAAACCCTTTAGTTTTTTTTAATATAGAACAATCATGTTAAGTATGAGGTAAAAATAACTTTTAGTTTATTATTTTGATCACACTATAACACTTAACTTTTCGCGTAATGAACAGCTATAGAGAAATTAAAAATATTTTATATATAATTCTTGCTACATTGCATTTCATTCCATATTCTTGAATTTGATAATAAAAATAATAATATTTCATAATTATTACTAGATATTTCATTTTAAATTTAAAGTAGATAACAAATATATATAGATAGATAGTCTTAAATAACAGTAATTACTACATTGCATTTTTTTAATATTAATAACCTAACATTTTTTCCTAATCAAACCAAGGACACAAAAACGTAGGAACGTCCATAAGTGGGAATGGCGTCACTCATCTTAATATGTGATACATTTTAACTGATAATGCGTTCTAATCAACTTAGTGGTGGAGCACAGAGCGGGAAGTATGTACACAGAATTCGAGCGCAATCACGTGGCAAGGTTGTGTGCTAATTTGACACTATGTCGAGGATTGTCTTATTTGTAGTATTGACTACATTTTGGTCAATATATGTATGTCTAATACAAACAATCATATTTTTAGCTTTACACTGTATACGCATGTAGCAGGGCAAGCCCTATATTAGAAAAACTGCGTGTTGAGTGGTTGAACAAAACGCCGCATACGCTTTATCTTGTTACCAGAGCGATATAGAGGAAATAAACACCTCCCCCGAATGGCAACCGAATCCACGACAGTCGCGGTATAGGGTAGTCTAAAGGAACCTAGTACTAAAATACTGCGGTCTTCACTTTTCAACTAATTTTCGAGACATTTGCATGTTAATTTACAATACAAAACGCAACGCCGCGCTTTGTATTGTTGAATATTGGTATTTTCTATTTTCATACTTGACATACCTACTTAATTATGACAACAAACGATCCGTATCGTATCTTAATAAAAGATTTAGCAATTAGTATAGTTTTTTTCACATTATTTGAATATAGAAAAAAACGTACAATATATAAATATTTACAAAACAAAGTAGCAAATTCAAACAATTAATCGTCTAGTCATACACAATATTGCTATTACATTACATCATCGAGGTCGTCGTGACGCAGGTTAATGTGACTGTTGTAGGTTCGATTCCAACGCATGGGAATTAAATATTTAATATTATCATTTCTCAACGAGGCAAAGCGCGGCGTTGAGTTCCGCCACTTAACTCCACTAGAACTCCCTTCCCAACTTCCCTACATACCCTGCACATTCTGGATACAGCGTGAAGTTACAAAAAAAAAAGGAACATCATGTAAGAAAACAAAAACAGCGTTAATTTCAATAATTAATTAGGTGTGCGTATGAATCACCTGTAGACCGTAGACAATAACCTCTCGTTTCGTCTGGCGGTTCTAATTCACTTCCTACTTTATCTATTTGGAAGTGTCAATGACCATTACATTAATATACTATAATATCATTATATATGTATATTGTATATTTAATGTAAATGACATCCGCGTGCGCGTACGTTGATAAGAAAGCTTTGTTTTGTTATTGTTACGGATGCATATTTTATCATTTTGTTTAAATATATTATATTGATAGGTAGCATTAAAACTGGCTTCGTCATAATCGCGATGGTTGTATATTCGATTCTCGTTTCCCGCTTACCGCTATGTACCAGACCGGCACAATACGCGGCGTTGAATTCCGCATTTAACATGAAATTTATTTGAAAGGAAGGGTATAGTAAAAAGGAAAAACATTAATTAAATATTGATGTTATTTGACATTCACATCAATTTTTTGAAAGGGTTACTGATAATTTCACAAGTAAAACTTAAGAAAAACCCACAAACTTAATTTGGCCTGGAACTGTATACTTTATAGTTTAAAAATTATTTCATTATAATTAAGAAAATATAAAAAGTAATAATGGACCCAGTATAAAGTACTTGCGGTATTCCAGATATCTAGTGAACACAATTCTCGAATTACGAATATCATAACAGGAAGACAAGTAGAAATCCCGTTAAAACCAAAAAAACGGAAATATCTCATTAACAAAAATTAAAAAGATATAAAAAAACTGTAATTTACTTATCTTATATACATATTAATGAGTGATTCACACAATTACACCATTTTAAATAAATTTTCATTGCATATTTGTCATAAAATTGAAATAATTTAAAATATGGTATTTTTTTGCATTGAATAAATTTAATGTATTTAATATTGAAAATATTAATTTATAGCTGCTGCCAGGTTCGCTGTGCCGACACTGCTATCTATGTACAGGATACAGCGTAAAGCTAAAAAAAATTTTCGTCGCGGCGCAGCAGCACAGTATCTGATTGCAAGGTTTTGGGTTCGACCCACTTGAGGAATTAATTATTTTCATAGTAAAACACTGATATTAAGCGCGCGGCTCTAAGTTCACTCACTCAACACGCAACGGAGTGCCTTAACAGTAGGTTCACTCTGCCTTACCCGCTACATGTGCGATAAATATGTCTACATGTATGTAGGCTCCCAAATAAAAAACAGATAGTTCTATAACAGTTCACTCGGAGGCGCTGCACTTAAAGGGCAGATTCATCCGTTCATTTTTAACCCAAATTTACATATATTTTAAATATAAATTGAGGCCGTCGTGGCTCAGGTGCACGAGGGTATGACTGTAACGCGACAGTTGGGCTATGAAGCGATATGTTATTACAGCATGAAGTTAAAAAAACCCATAATCGAAACACAAAATTTAACCACTACTGTCCTAGAAAAGAACAAAATATATAACCAACAAAAAAAAAACGTCCAATCATTCGTCTATTAAATAACAGTCACGTCTTGGAGTTACATACATTGAAACGAAACGGCTCCAAAACGCAACTCGACCGAGCCACACCCGACAAGTGGGCAAGCAGGCCACCAGGTTACCGGGTGCCTAGAACGCCTAGACCGTCTGAGACTAGAAACGTGGCACACATACCCGACCAAATAGATATATACTATTATAAATCAAGACGTAGTAGGTATTTAGTGACCAAATATGTTTTTATTGATCGCTCAATTTAAGTACATCTGGGAATCTTTGAAATTGAGGCCATTGTGGCGCAATGAGAGAGGGTCTGATTGGAAAGGTTTCTGTTGTAGGTTTGATTCCCATTATGCTAATAAAAACTGAAATAAAGCGCAGCGTTAAGTTCCACTACTCAACGTACTATGTACCGAAATAACACAGTGTCTTAATACTATGTTCCCTCTGCTGCCTCTGCGAAAATAAGTGTAAAGTAGTTTTTTTTTTAACATTTATTGATATAAAAAAAAAATGTTTGTAATACTTTAACTGTAACTAAATTATAATTTCCAATCGAGATTGCAGGCATAAATTCTCCGCTCTGGTAAAAATACAAAGCGCGGCGTTGAATTCCGCCACTCATCACATAACAGTGTTATGTAAAAAAAAAGCAAGAAAATTTCGTATCTAAGTGGCTCATTAGGCTGCCCTAGCGCCCTACATAGCGATTGCAATGCAACGGAACTCTCTCGTAACCTTATGTAACCGACAACAAACGTATACGGCGACCATTAGCACCGTTCTCAAATAAAATACTACGTTACAGTATGCACAAGAAATGCAGTCGAAGATTTCTATTTAATTACATATACTTTAATTGTACGCTATTACTTCCGTACAAGTAATACCTAGTAGTAGTAATATAGAAGTAGAATTAAGGGGCACAAGCACGCGATTGTAAACGTGATAGGTTGTGGGTTCAATTCGAATTTGACTCGAGGAAAATCAAATGTTTATTATTATAATTTCCTCGCTCAACGCGCAATGCTTGCAGAATTCGACGGAATGGAAGTGTCAAAATAGGAACGGAGTGTCTTAAAATAGGGTCCCTCTGTCTACACTGCTATACGAGGGATACAGCGTGAATCTTAACAAAAAGACGTATTTAGTAGGCAAAGAAACCACTGTCACATTCTAGTTGTTTCAAAGTATTTTCCATTGGAATCCATGTCAGTGCTGTAAACGTCTCGCGACTGGAAGCCTAGATTCCCTGTGTGAAGAGAGAATAATGTATCTATTGTTTAGAGAAGAGTTGCTCTATTGACTCGAAATGGAGTAGTGCCTTAAGAAAGTGCAAATAACCTTATTTAGACAATATAAAAGTGGTCATGGTAGTCAAAGTCGTTATGGCACAGTGGTACAACACCTTAATGTCACGCGACGGTCGTAGGACCGACTCTTAATCGGAGGTATGAATTATTGGATATTTTTATTTCGTAGCTCTATATACGAAGCAAGACTTTCGAGTTCCATAGGCAGAAAAAGAGGTGCACAGGGTCTTAACACTAAGTTCTCTGTGCAGGGTACACAGAGAACTGAGTGTTAAGACCCTGCTATATGCGGGATATAGCGTGAAACTAAAAGAAGTATTAACACGACAAGATACAGCGTGTAATAGTTAAACATTTCGAAATATCAAAACTACTAATTGCAACTAAAATGCAAATAGCATGCAATGCCTTTTTTGTATAAGCAAAATAATATTTTTAAAAAAACTTTAGGAAATTGTATTTAAAAATACATTTAAAATGGGCGATTAATAATTTAAAGAGTATATCGCCTTGACCAAGCCACTGTATTGAATGTAATGATAAAAATGATAAATGTCACGTGCGCGGAGCAAAATACAAAAATAGTGTGGCGCAGCAGTCACTATCTACGGTGGTCAATTGACATTACCGAGATTACTTGCAACGCTACTGTCCAATATGGAATTGAAAAAAATAATTATACATTTGTCGGAATAATGTCGAGCCAAAGCGCGGCGTTGAAATCCGCCACTCAACACGCAATGCCTGAATTTGGCGGAAAGTGAGGAACGGAGAGTCTTAACACTAGGTTTTCTCTGCTGTGTGCGGGATACAGCGTAAAGCTGTTTTATTTATTTATTTATTAATGTTATGTCTAATAGGTTTGTAGGTTGTAAAGAATAATTATTAGGTATTATAAATTATAAAAGTTCGTGAGTCTGTATTTTTGTACTACTTTCACGCAAAAACTACTGAACAGATTTAGATGAAACTTTACATTAATATAACTGATACTTCAGAATAACATGAGGCTACAATTTATGTGAAAAATTTTACAATATAGGATCTTCAACAAAAGTTTAGTTATTCAACTCATTAAATCCCGTATTCCACTTAAAATTATTTTGTTATGAGATATTTTATATTGTTATTATAAGATATTTGTATAAGATTGATTATATCATTTATACATTCAATCATTTTTCATAATTTAGAGGTAGCACTACGTCTCTGTTTGAAAGGATGAAGTCCGCGGCAAGGGCGCCCGTAAACAGAATGTTGAATTATTTTTATTTTACATTTTCTCGAAAATCAAACGTCCAAATTACAAAACCTATAGTCAAAGCTAATAAAGCTTCATAAAACTTCCTTAAATAGAATAATTTTCGCTCGTAAGCCAAATAACAAACGGTGAAATATCACCAAAATGCCTTATTGTGACTTATTTATATGTTTTTATTACATAAGATGTCGCGGACTTTATTTTAGTTTAGTTAAAGTAATATAATGTCGTTCCTAATTACTATTATTTCATTATTTATGGATAAGATTAAACCGTAATGTTGTAGCCTATAGTAGTTCCGATCGAGAGATCTTAGCATTTAAACCAACAAACAGACACACTCTTCCGCTTTATTATATTAGTACAGATATTATATGGATAATTTAAAAGAACCGTCTTAACCTTGAAAAGTGCAAATTAAATACATTAAAACTAATACACTTAGATCTACTTCAAACTGTGAACACGGAAATTTTTGTATGCAAATTGTTACCCGCTGAATATTTAGCGGAGCGGATTGCGGAAGCAGTAAGTCAAATATAGAAAACTACTGTAATAGTAATCTCTCGCTGATGAGTTAGACGTCTAGATTGGAGTCCACGTCGATAAGCAAAATTGAATAATAATAATAGTTTCTTAGGCATTAAAGTGTTTTAAGCGATTTTAGGTATAACATTCAAAATTGAAAAGACTAGCAGAAAATAGTACGTACCACAACCTCTCTAATGTGAACTATTTTGTATTGTTGTTCGCTGTAACTTGGTGATTCAGACTGAATAATGATCATTACATTATGCTACGTGAATCCTAGTTTCGGGCAGAAATAGATTTTTAAAAATAGATTCTAATATTGTTCCGCTATTAAATAAGCAACTTAAAAAAAACTTTTATAATTTTCCCAACATAGCAAGGTGAACTAGTACCATTCCGTTCTACCATTTTTTCTAATATTATCGAGCAGAATTCAACACCCCACAAAAAAATTGCACCAGCCCACAAAAGGGCATCACTGCGCTGTAGTTCATATAATAACTATTGCGCTAATAGAATTCAGATCGTCGTCCATTTCGCAATCCGCCAGAACGTATTTGCAACCTATTTAACTGGTGCATATTGATAAGCTAGCGCAGATATCGTTGCTCTGATTGATATTTGTGTTCAACCTACATAGGTTCGAGAGAGTGTAGGCATATTGTCAAATAATAATAGCCACTGATAAGGTAACTGGTAAAATATGTATTGATTATAAAATAAAACGTCCTTCAAATTTTGTTTATTTTTATTTCCTCAAAATACCTACCTACATAAGTACTAACATATATCTGTGGCCTTGCCCATGTGGTCAAACGTAACTAGGAAAGTAGACAACGCAATTGTCGTAATGGGAACTGAATGTCTTGACACTAGGTTCCCAAGTCCAGAGACTTGGGTTCCTTGTTTCCTCTGCCTACTCTGCTATTGTGCGGGATCATAAAAAAAATATGTACAATATACACATTATATTTGTTTTGATCATATCCGTTCGACCGGAGGTTTCTACCTACCGAACTGAACGAGTCATACATCGCATTTGCAATCCGCATGAATGCACATTGTGAGCTATTCCTGGAAATACAATGTACCCACTTATAATACTTTAAATGATTTATAAATTAATACTTAAATATGTCTTATTTTAATGTCTGGATATCGATTTAATTCTAAGGAAAGGAAGGTGTTCATTAAAATTGTTCTCGTTTATGGCTGGATAAGCTTTTCTCTTTTTTTTTTCTTTTATCAAGAAGCCAGTAATTTATGTCCATAATTTTGAATATGTTACCCATGACAAATAATTAGTTAGATAACGGTCTATCGTGCACAGTGAAACAGAGTTTGACTTTAAACACGTTCTCATTGCCTAGTAATACAATGCGCGGCGTTGAGTCTCGCCATTTAACACGCAATGCTACCAAAGGCGGAAAACAAATTGTCTTGTTACTAGGTCATCTCTGCTTACCCAACTTACTATATGTAGCATGTATCCCAGGATGGAGACAGAACCTAAATAGTGGATCTCTTTAGAAGTTACTAGAAAACCGCTTGAGTTTAGGCATACGGCATATCTAATATATTATTTATAACGAGCACATTGAGAAAATTAAATTAATTATTTATTTATATTTACCGTATATTATACCTATATACATATTATTATTTTGAGTTAAACGTGAACTTCACTTAACAATTCCAATTGACTTACAACGAGTCACAAAATTTGAGCTGCTGCTGCCATGCACAGTTTAACTGCATTACCTGAAAATAGAAATATTATATCAAATATTTACCACAGTATACATTACTTAAATTATATAACGTATTAGAAATATAAACTCATAATAAATATTAAGCATCTTTTGTGGCCAATTATAAAATAAATATTTTTTATATTATACTTAGATGACAAATAATTATACTGAGGCCGTCGTGGCATAACACCAGCGTGTGACTACGCCACGGTGGTGGGTTTGATTCCTATTCCCTGTAATGGAGGCCATAGACGTTAGGTTTCGCATGATGGTTTTAGCCGTACATGCATAACTGACCTAAAGAGGTATAACGGAGTTTCATTTGGCACATACACGTTAGGGTTTGCATGCACAGTTTTGCCATGAAACTGCAGTTGAGCTACGTGACGATGTGTGTATGGCACCTACCTGTTAAGGACTGTGTAAGGTGCCAAACTACAATAGACGAGGATGATGTTGTAGCTGTACTTAGCTTAACACTTGTCCTGTAGAACAGAAAAGAGATCGCCCGGAATGGTCTCAATACTTTTTATTGAAAAGAAATTATTTCTCCCAAGTAAATTTGACAAATGAATTGAGACATCAACAAATTTTAAAATGTATTTATCAATAGATGTAAAATTTTATATGAAACTAGTAATAACAGAACTGTGGCAGGCAAGCTCGCCGACCGCCACACATGCTCTATGCTCGCGCGCAAGCAAAACCGAGCGGTATAAAATATCAATTTTGATATTTCCTCGGTTGCCTGTTCATGCACCGATAACTGTACAGTTTTATCACAAAAACGCTAGGATTTGCATGTCGGTTATCCGTGCAAGATCAAAAAACCATCATGCAAAGTCTAATTTGTATGACCTCCATAATAGATAATTTTCATCTTCGTGCTCTAGTATCAAGTCACAAGCCCGGTGTTGAGGTCCGCCACTTAATACGCAGTGTCTTGAAAGTTGGGTTTCTCTAAGTTTTTGCACAATTTACATAAAAGCTAATAATATGTTAATATCTAGATGGCGTATAAAGGTCTTGTTTACGTAACTGCGCGAAAGTGAAATCTCGTCTCTACCACGCGTGCCTTAAGGGAGAGCTGTCTTTCATATTATTATTTTTTTATTTCAAATTTAGCCAGAGCCAAGTAGCCAGAGAGAATGTCGATTTTTTTAAAAAGTAGATTTCTCCGTTTTTCACTTCCTATTTAAATAAAGACTGGTGTAGTGTTTATTTCAGTGGAATGAAGCGAATTTGATTGGATCGAGGAAAACACTCAGTGTTTATGCTACGTCAGTCAGTTTTTATGTATAATTTAAATTTTATATCTATGTATTTTATATACATATTTATGTATTTTATTTTTGAAATAAAATATTATTTTAAAATATAAGAATAAAACTTAGTAACAACACAAATAGTTACAAACACAAAAATACGATTTGATTAAATCAAATTGTTTTAACAAGATGTATCTATATTTATTTATATCTTAATTTTTAATTATTTTATTCTCTTAAATAAATGTTAACAATACCTCAATGATGCCATTGATATTTGTCTAGAAGCGGTGATGGTAGGTAGGTGGTATAGTGGTAGTGGTGGTAGCGGTAATATTTATCTATTAAGTATTCTTAGCATTTGGGTGCTCGAACCAGTCGAAGAAGTAATTTATAATTAGAGAAATAGAAATAAAAATATATACCTAATGTATACAAGTAAAAATACTTAGGCAAAAAAGGTAGTAACGTATTTATACTTCCGCGCTCTGGTAAGAAGAAAAAACGCCGCGTTCCGCCACTCAACACGATTTTTCTCGAAAATTTGCTGGGGAACCCTGTCTACCATAAAGCTAAATAACAAATTAATAAGGAAAAGTTATAGGTATACAAGTATACAACCATCAAGTACAGTTTCAAAAGTTGCAAACTTTCACTAATATCAAGTATGTAACTATGACATTCACTATATTTCTATTTAATATTCTAATAGATTTATCGCTTCGCCTTAATCGTGCGTTGGTGAAATTCACCTTGAAAAGCGAAAGGAGCTGTCACGTATGTCATGAGAGACCAGTGCGAGAGGAAAGTTTCACATCTTTATGATGGTCATAAATAAAAGTGCGACAAGCTATCATATTTCCGAATTAAAATAGATTTAGTAATTTTGTGTTATTAATGTATTATTTTAATAATATTAAATATGGAAGTTCCAAATGTCGATGTTAAGGCAGGCCATAGTGACCGTCCCGGTCGTAGGTTCGATCCCCGCTATATACCGGATGCGGCATGTCATGCATTCAATAGCTTGTCTTTTCCTCCTTGACAGAATTGTATAGTAAAGAATTGTAAAAATATTAGATAATAATATCCCTTACCACATAATAAATCTATCAACTTGTATCATTTGACCTAATAATTCCAATGTTTTCATTACATTATACATAATAATGTATCGAGTTTATCTAACCGGGTCTAGGTGAAATTCACCTTGAAAAGCGAAAGGGACTGTCGCGTGTTAGACCAGTTCGAGAAAAGAAAGCTGTACAGGCATTGTGCTTAGATAATCGTTTCAAGTTAACTTGAAAATCAAATTCGCTGTATCCCGTATTCCATTTTAGTATATGGCGATGCGAGCGTGCCAGTTAAGCACTAAATAAAATTAGTTATATAGGTTTCTTTTTTTAATTTAAGCAAATAATCTATATATACATATATAAAACTCTTCTGTTATTGACTAACAGACGAAACTACTGGCATGAAGTCATTGTTAATGGTACAAAAATGTGTATGTTTTCAAATACCGAACATGAATAGTATAATTTTAGTCTTTATTAATCGCCTAAAGTTGCTAAGAATTGCCAATAAATAAACAAAGCGAAACAAATCGCGACATTGACATATTATCTGCTCACTAAATCTATACTAAATATTCATGAATCGAAAGTAGCACGGAAGTAAAGCTACTAAGAAACGGACTTTTTTTTATACACACACAAACAATATTTTTTCTTCACATTTATTAGGGTCAACTGAGAGATTCTAGTGTTAAAACACTGCGTTATTCATTTACTTCTCAATTTTAAAGACGTTGATTGTCGAATGGCGAAACTCAACGCCGCGCTGTGATTTGTATCTAGAGCAAGGAAATGAAAATAATCACTAATCTAAAAATTATAAATTATTATTACATTAAATTATTTATTTAAAGAATATTAGTATAAATGTTTTTACTTATGTATATTTAATAAGTTCACTTCCTCGCTCTGGTATCGTCACCAGGCAAAGCGCGGCGTTTAGTACCGCCACACAATCCCCAAAAGCCTCCAGAATTTGACGGAAAATTGGGAACGGAAATGTCTTAACAATACAGCTTGAAGCTAAAAAAATTGATTCATTGATTCCAACATTTCATATCGATCCTGTCTTCGAGTAATTGCTGTTTAAATGTTAAACTAATCGGAGTTTACCAAAGTTTCACTTTCGTTGGCCTTTGATGGCGAAGCTTTAAAACACGAAAGCTCGGTACAAGGTCACTTCAGGGTTTCAAAGTTACCCGTACTTTGGTTAATGTGTTGTATTATTTTAAGTGACCTTTACCAATGCGAATTAGTTACACTTTATTGTAGCAATAACACATATTTTAATCTTAATGAGATTTAAATAGTTGTTTCTTTGTTTTAGTGTTTCTAGCTAAAAGGGTCTTCCTTTTAGCTAGAGACACTAAAACAAAAAAAAGGCCAGTCGTGGCGAAGAGGCACAAAGTGCGGGGACAACTTCAATATTTTAATAAATAGTTTTATAAAATTTTGTACGGTAGGGGGTAAAAAATATATATTACAAAAAAACAGCACTAATTGGTTGGTGTAAATAAATTACAGATGGTCGAAGGTGAAAGTGTCAATTAAAATATCTAACGGTAGTAATAAAAATCAAAAAAAAAATTTTTATAAACACAACTACATAACAGTCAAAAAAATACTTAACTCACACGATCTTAGTGAGTTCGAAACGGAATTAAATCTGTTAACAGCCTACTAAGCAAATTCTCAGGAGAGAATCAAACAAGACCCTTAAAAAAAATATGAGTATACGTATATTCAATACATAAACAGACAAAAAATTATCGGAATCGTTTTCGAAACTTAACGCCGCACTTTATCATGTCTAGTATCTGTATCTATTGAGAGGAGAAATTAAGATTAAACATCATAATTGTTCCTCCGATTGTATCCGCGACCATCTATATTGCAGCCAGACGCAGTTCGATTGCACCACGGTAGCGTTGTTCAATAATATTAAATGCAATCAATACCAGTAATGTCAACAGCAAGAAGAGTGACGTCTTTTACGACACTCGCTCTTAAACAATAGGTACACAAAAAGACCATTGGGTTTTTACAAACAATATAAACTTAAATAAATATAAAATTTATTATATAATAGCAATTAAATAATAACTGTAATTAAAATGATAATTTTAATGACAGCAATTACAACTTCCATGTCGATCGCAACTGTCTTAAACGGCCATAAATATATAAAATGAGTACAAATTTAGGATGTAACTTTCACTTTAACGTTTCGTGACTTAGATAAATTTGTTATTCATAATTCTCATTTTTAAATTGAACTTGCTCTCTTGACACGAATAAACTTTTACCTATAACTGTTGAAAGGAAGTATATAGGTATTTGTCACAAGGGAGAAATATATATTTTTTCTCATCTTCGCTCTGGTGTCGAGGCAAAGTGTGGCGTTGAGTTCTGCCACTCAACACGAAGTGCCTCCAGAACTCCGCAGAAAGTGGGGAACGAAGTATCTTAACACCAAATTCCTTCTGCCTACCCTGCTGTGTGCAGGATACAGCCTGGAGCTGATTAAATTAGATTTTATAATTAATCCTTGAGTGAGAATCGTAACCGTGACCATCGCATTGATAACCAAATGCATACATAAATTTTATTTAAATATAATTTTATATTTTTTAAATAGAATCAGCTTATATCAGAACTTACAATAAAATCTAAATAATACTATCATTAATACACCATCAACTTCATTAAAACATACAAAAAAATATAAAATCTTTTTTCCAAGCTCATAAAATATCCTTTTTACACAGTACAAGAATGAGTCATACGAAATCGCTACAATTTTTTACGCTTTACGATGACCACACTATAATATTCAAATATTGTCAATCATCGCCTTAGTGACTGACATTACGACACAACCAATGGATACCAGCGAGATCACGTTTTCTTATTGAAATTAACTGAAATAATAATTTTAAATGGTGTATAAGTGCATGTCATTTATAATGTGTTTTCTAAGAATAGAACGAAGGACAACGCAATTTTATTATATTTACAATACCATACCAGATGCACATAAGTAAGAAAAGTAAACATGAAAATATTGTCAAAATTTGGATAATTAATAACTACTTTCGTCAGTTTTATATTTCTTTACAAGCAAACCTCTCGAAGAGGTGTAGAATACACGAAAAAATAATCCAAACAAAAACACACAAACCAAAAAAAGGCCATTAAATTCAAACAAAAAAAAAACTAAAGACAACCAATTAATCATACAAGGTTTTTGCTCAAAATAAAAAACAGACCCCTAAAAACATGCCAAAACTTTCTATATTAAAATAGCACGACAAACAACAATTTATACATACACAGACAGAAATTAATTCGAACCTGATTTATGTGTCGAGACAAAAAAAAATGCAGCAGTGGGCGGCATGAATTATACCGTAACGGTAGACCGCGGGCCGTTATGCCGAGATGACTAACGATGCTGCCAGCCTGAGATTTTTAAGCCAATTTTAGCAATCACCGCTCTGTCTGGCTGCCTGTCGTTTTATTATATTGTACTTGTAGCAACTGCATTTACGTGAAGCGTAAAACGCTAAATCCCGCATCCATTTCGGGAAATCCTCCCTCAGCACTCCCTTATAAACGACATCAACCTCCAAGCCAAATTTCAGTTTCATTTTCTGTTCTACAGCTGCTGTCCTTTATCTATCAGTCAATCAGTAACTTAAGAGTTACTTAAATAATTTTTTATAGGGAACCTGGGAACCTAGTGTTAAGACACTGTTCCCATTAAGAAGATACTTACTTACGTTCCCCATTTTACACTGTATTCTGAAAGCCTTGTGTGTAGAGAATGTTCTGAATAACTATCAAACTGGACACTGTTAATCTTATAATCACGCTGACATTAATTAGCCCAATTTGCAATAAAAATAATTCCCCATAATACCTCTAACCGTTGCAACTCGCATACGGCTTAATATTTATTGGTATCACGCGGGAACAGTGTATGACCTGATTCCTTATATGTGTAGACTATAAAAACTGACTGTACAAAGACAAAGTATCGAATTGAACTACTTTACTTTTCTACTATCTATTCAGTTTTCGTTGGAAATGTACAATCAACTAAGATGTACCGTTCGGCCATTTCTTCGGTGAAATAATATTCCACACTAAGGAAAGCACCTAGTCGGTTTTCAGGAGGCGCGGGTTCGAGTCACGCTACGTTCAAATTTTTATACGTCTTCTAAATAAGTAAATAGGTTCAAATTTTATTTAGTAAATAGTTTCAAATTTTATTGCTGAAGAAATACACCATTAAAATAATTTTAGAATCATATACATAAGTAAATTAGTTTTTTTTATTGAGTTTGGTTGCTTTGTTTCTTTTTAGGATTTTATGCAGTTGAGTTGTCTTTTTCTATTCCCAATTTATTCATAAAACCGTTTATTAGAACTGTCTATGATTTTTTTTCAAAGACATTTAATATCATTTCAGCTTTAATTGGTGAATCAAATCCGTTTCGCTCTAAAACTTCAGCGTAATTAAAATTTCACTAAGTCTAGTGCGCAACTCGCAACTTATTATTATATGAAACGGAAAGAGATGGGTTATTCGTTTTCAGAAATTAAAAAAAAAACCACATGGCAGGGTAGTCCGTTACCCGCTTCCCACCGTGTTTTCGAGATATTGTGTGTTAAATAACGTTACCTGAACGAGAAAATGAAAATATATCAAGTGGGAGTCGAACTCACAACCTTTCAGACGTTAACAACTTTAACTGTCGCACGCTGGTACCCCTGCGCAATGACGGCCTGTATTATATATATAGTTATTCAAGTTTAAATTTTTACAAGCTTTATTTAACAAAATCGTAATACATACAAATTAATTACAATAGACAGTGAAAAAATATTAAGTTTATTTTTAACCACACATAACAAAAAAACATTTTGTAGTAATTATAAATATTTGATGTAAATTATCATTAATATAACTATTAATATAACTATTATATACAATGACTTTAAGACTTAATATATATTAGATTTTTAATGTTGTTTATTGCAGCGCTGAGTTCCGCCACTTAACCTAAAAACTGGTTTATTTGGCAGCAATAGAACAAAATGATCTCTCAAAAGGTTCTCTGATCTTAGTACTCTGATGTAATTTTTTTCGCTTTACGCAGTATCCCGTATTAAGCTGCGTATGAAAAAGAATCCCAGTATTAACTTTCCTTCGCACCGCAAAATGTTGTATGAAGAGTAGCGTAATGAAATATTAAAATAATACATTACTTAAGTAGAAATCGAACCCACAACCATCGCGATTCTGCTTTGAAAATGTACGAACATGCGAAAAAAAACTATTTTATAATAAACTTCAATTACATGAAACACAAGAATAATTTCAGTTGAGTTCAATATTATTTGTCATATATTCCTTCCTGTCCTTAATATGAGGTTCCGTCACTGGGTCATTTTTATTCCTCGTTTGGGATTCAAACCCACAATTACCTTTAGGCAAAGTAACAAATGCGTCAAGTTGACTACATTAACATTGAATTTTGTAACAGGTATATAATTCCAAACGCCACACTATTATCTGCACGCCTAGTAGACGTCATTTACAATTGTTACTGTTTATTAATATTCATGTATCAAGATAATAAGTAAAGATTTAAAAGGCGCTTATGTAATAATTTATACAATTCTTTGTGATTTTGGCCACGGATGTATGAAGTAAGCAAACATAGACATTACGTTGTTTGTACACTAAACATGTTTATATCCCGCAGTAGTGTAGGCAGAGGGAACCTAGTGTTAAGATATTCCGTTCTCCACTTTCCGGCAAGCATTGCCTCAAACATTGCGTGTTGAGTGGCGGAACTCAACAACGCGCTTTGATGATTTGAAATATTTCATCTTCTCGAGTGGGAATCGAACCCACAACCACTCGATTTTGCAGTCACACTTTGTGCCCCTGCGTTACGACCAGTTGGATTTGTCTTGATGGAGCGAGTGTTGCTAAATATTTTGATTTAGTTTATGCATATAAAAATAATATACAGATTTCGCGAGTATTTAAATTTTTGAGTCATATTACGAGAAAGGTAGCTCAATCTCAAAATTTACCAATATGATGATTTACAAAAAAAAAGCTTTTAAGAGACAATTTGCATACTCGTCGACTTTAGTTTTTATTTGTCATAAATGATATTTGCACTTTTTCAAATACTGCAGGAGACGCAACCAAAGATATTATATAGTTTTTCCGCATACAATTTAAATACTTAAATTGTTAAAAAAGGTAATGTAATTGAAAAAAAAAATGCAATAACCTCTAAGTTGCAACAAACGAGTGGTGTCGACCTAGGAAACTCAAGAGGTTGATAAACTTAAGCTTTTTTTTTTTTATGGAAAAGGACAAGGCAAACGAGCGTTCGGGTCACCTGATGGTAAGTGATTGCCGCCGCCCACGGCCCCGTGCAACACCAGAGGAGCTACAGGTGCGTTGCCGGCCTTTAAGGTGGAGATAGACGCGCTTTTTGAAGGTACCCATGTCATATCGACCTGGAAACACTGCCGCGGGTAGGTCATTCCACAGTTCCGTGGCGCGTGGAAGGAAGTTCCTACGAAACCGCACAGTAGTGGATTGCCACGTATCCAGGTGGTGTGGATGATATTTTAGCTTATGACGTGCTGTGCGGTTAGAAAATTCGGCGGCAGGTAACAGGTCAAACAGTTCTTCAGAACACTCCCCGTGGTAAATGCGATAGAGAACGCAAAGCGAGGAGACGTCTCTACGCAAAGCCAAAGTATCAAGCCTTTCACAGATCATTGGGTCCCCAATGATTCGAGTGGCTCTACGTTGTATGCGATCAAATGGTTCAAGCTGATACTTCAAGCTACACATATATTTAAAATTTTCACCGTTACACAGTAATAAGTTTTGTCATTTTTTTCTAAAACTGTACGGTAACAAAACCACTCTTACATTAAAATTCGTAAGAAACGGACGGCTGTTACAGTACATTTTCACAAAGCATATAACCAAAACTATTGTAGAACTTAGAAAATTGCCTCCCTGGCGACCGAGCACTCCATATTTTCTTCAATGGGAAAAAAACTTCGCTGCTTTTTTTGAAAAGCTCTGAGCCCGGCATCATTTAAGAGTAGGTCAAGCTAAAGTACTGTGTGGGTTAACGATTGCTACGCTTATATTACAGGTCTTTTTAGTTTTTTTTTTTATATATTATCAATCTCGTGTAACGCGGCGTTGAGTACCGCCACATTACACGCAAAACTCTCGAATTCTACTTTATTCTAATTGTAGCGAGAACGTTAATGTCTTAATGGGAACGAAGTATCCTAGCACTAGGTTCTCGCGTATAGAGTTGTGTGGGAAGACTACACGTGTAATATGAGATACCATGATTTCTGAACCAGAACAGAAAAACCACAACATACATAATATGTTTATTGCAAAATACCCACGTGAAAATTGAACATCATGGTGAATACTTAAAAAATCATAAATAAATAAAAAAAATAGAAGCAATAATATACCGAATTGGGTTGTAATCGAATTCTAATCGTGGTGGGTTTGTATTCGATTTTCACTCGGAGAAATAAATTAGCTTTCATTTTCCTGATCTGATATGACATCATAGCCTATCCTATCCTATCGTTAAATTCCGTTATGTATAACGCTTCACGCTGTTTCCCGCACGCAATAGCAATATGCAGAGGGAACCTGGGAAACTATTGTTAATACACTCCGTTCCCCACTTTTTGCAAATTTTTTGAGGTATTGCTAGTTAACTACAGGAACTCCACGACTCACTTTGCCTCGTTACTAGATATAATTATTATATAAGTATAAATATAATACTTCTGACGCAGTGTTTCTAATTTAATAATAATTTCTAAATTATGACATTTATTTTCTTGTGTTGCCGATCAAACTACCTTCATCAAGTAAACAATATATTAACCTGGTAACTATATAAATGGAGGCCAGTCGTGGCGCAGTGCCACGAAGTGTGACTGAAAAACCTTTGTGTTTGTTATGGTTGTGGGTTCGATCTCCAGTAGAGGAGATGAAATATTTACTTAAATTTATATTACCATTTGTTCGCTCTAGTGTCGAGGCAAAATGCGGCGTTGAGTTCTGCCACTCAACACGCAATGCCTCCAGAATTCGACAGAAAGTGGGGAACGGAGTGTCTAAAAACACTAGGTTCTCTCTGCCTACCCTGCTGTGAGCGGGATACAGTGTGAACTGATTTATTTTATTTATTTTATCTTTATAAATAATGTATATTTGTCAATACTATGGCAATGACAACAGAACAGTATCATACACATCTACATATCTACTTACTCAGGTTGCTCAAGTTTGATGAGCGTAAACAAAACAATTTGTCATATATAATGTTTCATATTTCACTTACTATAGCAAAATACTTTTTCAATAAGGTTCGTTATAAATATGTGTTTATAAAAGTATAAAGTGTTTATTTACAGAGCATATTATAAATTAGATTCATTCTTTTTGGTTTCACACTGTATCCCGTGTAGAGCAAGATACACTGCGGAAACGTAGTCTTCAGTCACTCCGTTCCCGACTCAACTCCCAATTTTCGGGACATTCCGTCTTGAGTGGCAGAAATGAACGCCGCGCCTTGTCTTGTTACCTTTACCAGAGTGACAGAGTGAAAGTAATTTATCCCGCCAAGTTGGAATAGAACCCACAATCATTACCTTTTCAGTCACGCTGTGCCGCTTTGGGCCCAGTAGGCTATTTTAGTATTTTAATAGCTTGTACATCTATCACTTGCACCTTTTATTTATTCCATAATTAAGTCTAAATAGAATATCTCAACACACGACATCAATCCTCAACAGTCAACAGTCAACAACCACCAGCCGTCACCGATCCAGTCCAAATGGTCGTGGACTCGTAGTATTTCACGCGTCACAATTACAAAACGTCGGGGCACAGGCTCGCTCGCCTTCACCTAAAAATGGTAATCGCTAGCGGTACCGAGTGCGCCACGTCTAACGGTAAAGGACGGGCCAGTTTCGAGCGATCGTGGAATCTCTGTGGAGTAATAATGACCTAATTTGGTATGTTTTGCTTGTTTCTTTTTGTTTTCTTATTAGCCTAACTTAAACCTATCATTTCCCGCTTCACGCTTCATCCCGCGGTGAGCAGGCTTGGCAGATAGAACCGAGTGTTAAGTATATTAGTTCTCCACTTCTACGTCGCATATTGTGTAACTAAAACGGGGTACCACATTAATTTGCAGCTATCATGGCGCCAGTTGAACGCCGTCTGGCCACACAAATGGGTACTCAAGGATGTTTATAATGGTACATGGTATAGGTACTAATATTATAAAGCTGAGAAGTCACTTTGGATGAACGCGCTAATCTCTGGAATAAGTGGCTTTTCGGTTAAATAAAAAAAATGGTGCTGTACAATATGTACAAAGTTACCGAGTATTTAGGTTATCATTTATTATTGAGGAAGGCTATTATAAAAGCTGCACACCAAGTTAATCGTTTCTATGTAACCCACTGTACTTTTGTCATGTGTCATACGCTACGACATGTGGCAAAACTCTTAGTTATTTCCATCGCGCGGTCAAAACCGCAGTAGGAAGCTTGTAGCTTCACGTTGTATCCCGACAATGGCAGGGTAGGTAGAGAGAACCTGGGAACCTAGCGTTAAGACACTCTGTTCCTATTAAGATATTTCTGTTGCGTTCTTTCCGCCGAACTTTGGAGGCATTGCGTATGGAGTTACGGAACAAGATTGGGTTTATCAAGTATTGAATATTCATTTAAAATATGAAATGTTTAACATCATTTGGTTTTAATAGCGCTCTCCAGCATAACCTATTTGCAGTCAATAGAATATGGGAATATATATTGTAACACAATCTCTAAGTTATCTGCTTCCACCGTTAAATACCTTTCGAAATAATAAAATATTATTCATATAAACGCTGAATTCTGCCTAGAACTTAGTACATTAAAAAAATATTATTCATTTTCTTTCAAGTTAATAATATTTCAAATGTAGGCATATGTATGTAATAATACTTTAAAATATTAGAAAATCCACCAAATAAGTTCCGTGTACGGTAGAAAGTGTTACCTAGGAACATCCCACTCGCGCCAATGCACTGTGGAAACGACGGTAACGGCATATTCTAATAGAATAACGCCTTAAAAACTGTAATCAGACAACGCAAGACTATATTATATTTATATTTTTCTAAGTGCGTCGTGACACAGGTGTGTGTTCGATTCCCAGTCAGTGTAACAAGACAACTCGGCGTTGAGTCCCGCCACTCATGTTAAAAACCACAACACATGTTAAAAAAAAATAGCAAAAAGTGCCGTAGTACACGGTGAAGCTTAAAAAAAATTATCTTCTGTAAATAGGTGTGTTAAGTAAACGTAAAAGTTCGTTACGAATCACTATATTCTTTTTTTTTTTCAACGAATTTGGACATTTATAGTTTATATAAAATGTACCTTGGACATGATTTGAACTCTACTTTCATCGTGTTTAATTAAAAAAGTTTCTATACTAATCAAATTGTTGATCTAAAGATTAATTAATAAAAAATAAACAAAAAAATATATAAAAATTTAAATATTTATAGAGTTTATATAAAACGAAACTGGGACACGATTTGAACTCTACTCCCGTCGTGTTTGATTAAACAGGTTTCGATACTTCCCAAACTGTTGATCTATCTTTAGATTAATTATTTAAAAAAAAAAAAAAAAAAATATATAAATTGAAATATATGTTATTGTACATATTGTATTCTATTTGCTCTACCGGAGTAACTATTAACTTTGTATGAGTCATACCGAATAAGCATCCTCGTGAACATATAAATTGGTAAAACCGAGATCAAAAATGCGATAAAATCACGGCCACAAGATCTCGCGATCAGTTCAAACATTAAAAAAAATTATCATGCGTTACCTGTCGTGATTCATTAAAGACAAAGGAAAATCACATTGTAGCGAAGCACCTCAAGAGGAGGTCTCTTAATCCATCATACCTATAAATGCGATGGTCGTTGGTTCGTCTTTCATGGTCTCCTTTACGAGACGTTTAAAGATTATAAAAAAAAATAATTATAATATTAAAAGTTGTAAGAGACCGTCGTGGCGCAGTGGAAAAATATCTTAAAGTAAATTCGACAGTTGAGGGTTGAAAACGCAGGTGAATTCATTATTTTCACATCCTCATTCTGACAAGACAAAGCACAGCGTACAGTAAATTCCGTCATCTCTGAGTGGCGTAACGCAATGTCTCGATATTGGCAGCAAGCGGAGAAGCGAGCCTAAGAGCGATCTTGAGAGTTTTCATTCACAGTTTATTAAGACGGCATCTCAAAATAGATATCAGAGTTGAGAGCAGTTCCTAAATAAGAACCTAGGTTCTCTCTGTTTATCCTGCTATATACAGGACAAAGGCGTGGAGCTAAAAAAAGTATTTTTATAACAAATTAGGAAAACGTACAATTCAATTAGGTACTATACCCATTAAAAAAATGCCACTTACAGTATAATGAATTCTTTATTTCCATTTATAATTGAATTGAATATATTTAGAAACATAAGTACTACATGATTTAAACAGCAGTTTTTCTAGTATAATATATTTGTTACTACAACTTACGAGTCTAGTTTTTATGAATTACATATAGCAAGGTTATATATATAAATATTCATTTTACAGTATAACACCTTAAAAGTGGCTATAGTTTTTAGATTGTAATAATAATTAAAACACCACATAATTCGTAAATTATAAAGTGCAATTTTTTTTTAACTCAACGGCACGGTGTATCTTACTACAGGAGAGTAATGAAAATATATTTTTGCGCCGAGCGAGGCTCGAATACACAATCATCAATTATTTTTAGCTGTTATGTTTGTATTATATTATATTATAAGTATTTATGTATCAGTATATATTAAAATACATTTATTGTGTTTTTTTACTTATATTTTTTAACTACGTCCACCAC
The DNA here is from genome assembly GCA_030704555.1 of Heliconius charithonia. Lineage (NCBI taxonomy): Eukaryota > Metazoa > Arthropoda > Insecta > Lepidoptera > Nymphalidae > Heliconius > Heliconius charithonia. Next base: position 1,040,358 of record CM060819.1, on the reverse strand, counting down.
CTACGTTCTTGAAATGAATTTTCGCCATAAACCACTGGATTTTTTGATATTTGCTATATAGGTATGTCATGGATTGTAGGGGAGCACTAAGAGAGGATTTCTCGAAAAAACTTACGCAAGCGGGAAAACACAGGAATTTCCATTTTAAATCAAAGTCCACAATCAAAGTCCGCAAACAAAGTTGCCGACGTCGAAAGTATAAATATAGAATCATCCTTTTATTTTATTGTCATATCGTCTTGACAGTTGTAAAAATAATCACATTTAAAACCTGTTAATAAATTACATGTTTTTATTATAATTATGTTATGTTTATGCTAAATTAATATAATTTATGTTTACTTATATTGTAAAGATAGAATAATTAATTATGTTTTAAGTGATAAAAAACATCCAAAAATAGCTAGCTATTTTTAAAGAAATCTCTACCATCTTTTATTTGCTTCTAATATTTTATGCATGATTCGTATATTTGAGTATATGTCTACATTGACTTTATAAAGTTGAAGATTTAGTTTGGTTCCTTCGCGTAACGCGATAATCCCAGGAACTGGTCACCTATCCAGGAAGACTATATATTATTTTACATGACCTTATAAACAATATGAGCAGAGTGACAAGTTTGTTTTACTGCCAAGGCATTAAGTGACAGTAGAATAAAAGTACAATTATTTAGAAAACAAAAACAACTACATATCGGAATAAAGACTAACGAACATATCGTGTTATCAGTATTCAATGGAAGAAGACACTTTCGATGAGCGCGCCCATCTGCATGACAAACACCTTTCACGACGCCGCGCCGATCAAAACAAAGTGAACATTCCAGAAGGATTCCAAGAGAATGTTTGATTTCTCTTATTAAGAAGAGTTACGTGATGCCGCCTTGGCGCAGCGACACAGAGTCTGACTCACTTGGGGAATTCATTATTTTCATTTATTATCTCTGGTACACGACATACATAAAGCACGGCGTTGAGGCGTGCAGAATTCGGCGGGAAAACTGAAACGGTAGCTTCTTAACACTAGGTTCCCAGACTCCCTCTGCCTACTCTTCTATGTGCGGGATACACCCTGATAACTAAAGTTTTAAAAATGGATTACACCAGAATTAGTCAAATGTCTATGAAAGTTTGACGTTTGACTGCTGATCGCGCTACTGTAAACATCAAGACATTGTGTTGTACCGCCTGCATATACTGTATAAGCTACTGTGAGTGGAGACTAAGCGTCTGACTACAACCGTATATGTATCTCTTACATTACACTACTACTGATGTAATTATGTACAGCTTCCTTCATCGAGTAACTAAAAAATTGATGCATTATGGAAGCAGACACGTGCGTTGTTTTTGGTTACCAATTTTGCATTTTTTTTAAATACATTAGTCAACTAACTTTTAACTTCGATTTTGCCCGCGTTTTCAGATATAAGCAATAAGCATAATATCTTAGAATTGTGTATGGCATATGAGAGGCCAGTCGTGGACTCAGAAGCACAAACGTGCGACTGTAAGCGCGGCTAGTAATGGGTTCGATTCCCACTCGAGAAAATTCAATATTTAATATTTTTAACGAAGCAATGCGCGGCGTTGAGTTCTGTCACTCATCACGCAATCGGCGTACTCTGCTATGTGCACGATAGAGCGTAAATCTAAATACATAGAATAATATAAAATAATAAGAGTAGGTAATTGGTAATTTTATGCCTTTTTATAATAACGTATACATTTTTCCTTTAAAAATTACAACACTATAGTATAGTAGATAGTGAGTAGTGTGTGTATAAGCGACGACGGTTGTGACTTTGCAAATTCTTTATTTTTCTGAATTACATAGGCTTCTATCACAAAATACGCTTAATAAAAACACAACGGGTATATACATATATATTGTGTTGTCCTGCATTCGACTAGTGTGTAGGTCTATTTATAATATTAATTCAACCAACGCACCGTGCAGAGATTCTATAGGTGCGATTAGTGCAACAAACCACTGTTGCAATTGTTACCTAATGTAAGCACAATGTATCAAAGGCCACGTCCGCCTAATACTTTGATATTTTTACGATATGAAACCTACAGCTCATTTCTTTATTATGCTATCGTCATATAGCAAAAATCGCCCTTCTAAAGTTACTGTTATATTATAGCTAAATTATACAAAATCTTTACATAAAATGTAGCCTGTGTTATGTATAAGCTATATTATTGTTAAATATATTAATCCGTTTAGTAGTTTTTGTATTAAAATGGAACTCTAAACTAACATCCTTTCTCAGGTCTATTTAACATTAGCCCGAGGACGAGTCGGGGATGCGGTAACGGCTCGTTCACGGCCCGATTTTAAATTCTTTTACGCGTAATTTAATCGGAACTTGACCTGAATGATGCTATGAATGCTCTTATTGATTTTCATATAAGAATATTATTAATAGACTGGACCCCGAACCGTGACTGGCACTATAGTGTGGATCCCCCTCTTGAAGTGTGTCACAACTTTTATTAATTTTTCATCGACCACCCCGGCGAAGCCGTATATAAATGGAGCATACTGTATAACCAATAAAAACACACGATTATAATATTACTTTGAGGGCTTTAAAAGATATTCTGCTTTATGTTAAAAATATTTGCATATTCATAAACGTTATCTAAGCTCGGTATGGAGGTTAATCAATGCTCACATGTGCAATTGTTTGTCACGTGTGGTATGATTTACACGGAATTATAGTGGAAAAAACGCGGTTCATACGTATTTATAAAACAATAATGCAATCGAACTGTTCGTCCGTTACATTTAACACGTGGATGGTTGTAGGTTCGATTCGATGTATTTATATATTTAAACTATTTTAATTTTTCAGCTCTAACTCTTAATGTCTCGAAAATTGGACGGTGCATGATGAACGGAATGTCTCAATACAATTTTCCAACTGCTATACGCGGGATACAGCGTGAAGGCAAAAAAAACGAAACACAAAAGCTTTCCTATCATCCATAATGTAACCGTGTTATCTAAAAGATCTTAAAAACGTTTCGCAAGCATTTTATCAGGAGATTCTACAATGTCTACATAATAAAGACTGATACAATAACGTACAGAGTACGTAAATACACTCGAAATCCTCAAAGAAGATAATACGGTATACAATTTAAAGTATCAATATACAAAACATTGTAAAAAGAAACCCTACCTACCTATATTTCAAATGAAATGTAATATTCCTACACTGTACGGTAACGACGACTCATGAAAGTTACATTGTGAACAGTATGTTTCAATTTTATTGTGGCAATGGCCTGACAAAGTCTCCGAGTGCGTATAGTCTACATAATTTTTATATTTATATTAGTTTAATATGGACATTATATATCGCGGCACAGTGAGACAGCCGCTCCAGTAAACGTAATGGTTGCATGTTCAATTCCCACTTTGGTAATACTTAAAATTAGTAGACAAAGCACGATGTTGAGTTTCATCACTTAATATGCAATATTTTTTAACATTTTTTAAAGTGTTATTCCACACTCAGGAAAGAAATATATCAATAAGTATAATATGCAATATCTCGAAAAATTGGTAGGAAAGTCGGAAACCGAGTGCTTTAAAATTAAGATTACTGCGTACATCCTGCTTTGCGCGAAAAACGTAATGAACTAATTTAGTAAGTGAAGGCTTTAAGCTAGAAAATATTTTTAAGTATTTATTTTAATTTGTCTGCTTTAAATAGTCTTGTAAGTAAAAAAAAAATTTAGACATTTTTAATATTTCAGAAAACCTACAAACAAATCACTAATCACAACGTTGGATAAAAGCTAAATTAAAATATAATACATTTTCAAAAATGACAAAAACGACAAATGACGACTTTGACGAAAAAACCAATGTACTATACATTGGTTTTTTCGTCAACTTAATAGTAACCGACTAATATTTCATAATTATGAAAAATGTAGAAATGTCCCAAGATTATTATTATATATTATTACATTTTAAACACGCGATTGAGATTAAACACGTAAAAAATATCTTACGGACATACAATGATAATAAAAAACGAGTAAAAAATAAAGTATGTCGTAAACACTACTTTTTATGTCTTAATTACTAGATAAGGTATGGTTTTACCTTTTTTATTTAGTTGCAAGAACATTGTTTGGAAGAAAGTTGTTTTTTTTTTTATCTTTGCAGTCTATCCCGACATATTAAGAAAAGTAGAGCGAACCTGGGAACCTAGTTTTAAGATACTCTATTTCCATTAAGACATCTATTTACCTCTTTCCGCCAAACTTTAGAAGCAATGCGCTTTTAATGGTGGTACTTAACATCGCGCTTCTTGCCTCGTTATTAAAGCGAGGAATGAAAAATATTAAACATTTCTTTTCCTCGGGTAGGAATCGAACCCACAACCTGTCGCGTTTATAGTCGCACGCCGCTATACCACGACCGGCCTCACTATAGCACAGTAAGCAGAGTAAACATATTGTTACCTAGTGTAAAACACTCCGTTCACTGTCCAAATTTGAAATACTGCAGGTTGAGTGGTGGAACTCAAAGCCACACTTTCCCAAAGCGGTAAAATTTAAATAATTCATTACCCCCAGTAGGGATCAACACCTACAACCACGTCACGTCACGTTTACAATTTGATTTACCTAATATTTTTTTTTTAAAGCCTATACCTAGTATACCTAAGTATTCAATACAATTATAAAAGAATGTTCTAAGAAAGGCCCAATTACTAATCACAGTACAATATATAAAAATATTTAAAATAAATATCTAGGTCGAAACAGTAATAAAAACGTTACACGCAGGTCATAAATCTAAATTAAATTTATTAAATACAATTAAAAATATATTTATTAATTAAAAAATTATATGTTCCCGTGCACGATAAAAAAGATTGTAAACATGATTTTTGTGGGTTTCTTACTTGGTGGAATGAATCATTCCATTTCCCTGTTCTAATGTACTACCTACTGTTCGCAATTAAAAAAAATATCACTACAAAACTTTATACCGTTTATTCCACGCAAAATTTTACCTACATTAAATATTGTTGTAGTACAAATAAAAAATATAATGTAGCAGAACTCGTACTCGCGCTTAGTAGTCAGTACGCTAGCATGATTTTCGTCACCACTAAGCCCTACGACTAAATACGTCGAAGAAGGTTTAAATTACATTAAAAATATATATAAATATATTTTGTAAAAAAAAATCTTTTTCTTTAGTAGGGAATGACACTTAAATAAAGTTAAAACTAAAATAAAAACTTCATTGTAAGTAAAAACAAAAAATAACTAAAAGTTCAACTCAACTAGATTCTCCAAGTTGGTAATAATTTGTAGGAAGTCATTCCCAATATGGAAAGAAGTCAGACGATAACATTTACATTGATACTTTTAATAATGGCGGCATTGTTTTTAATATCCTTGTGGCTCAGTAAAGAATCGACTAGCCATTTTATTTCTATTTATGTAGCTTCACGTTGCATCCCGTTATCCCGTCCCCCTGCGTTTAGTTACATAGACAAGGTGAACCTAGTGCTGAACCACCTTTGGCGAACGCCCCAAGCACCGATCTTATTAAGACATTTTGTGTTGAGTGGCGGAACTCAACCCCAAGCTTTGACTAATTGAGTTGTTAGCCGAATGGGAATCGAAGCCACAATTGTTGTATGTACTGTCATACGCCGCGTTTTTAATTGAATAGTAATTAGTGCTAAGTGTAATTACTGATTAAAAGCGATTGGTACAGGTACACGAAAATTGTAGAGGTAGTCAAGAGCCGACTGAGCTGGTTTTACTTAACTTGTTAGGCTAGTATTTACTGATTTTCACTTTTGTTTAGGAGAAATTTTAATTGGACATTTATAAAGAGCAAAAAAGTAATATAAAATTATATTACGTTATAAAATATATATTTTCTAGGTTCATGTTGCATCCCACACGTAAAAGGGAGGACGGAGGGAACCTGGTTATCTAGTGTTAAAACACTCCGTTCCCATTATGACACTTTCGATGTCTACTTCCTGCCGAATTTTGGAGGCATTGCGTACTGATCGGTGGAACTACGCCACGCTTTGCCTTGTACCAGAGTAAGAAAAATAAAAATATTAAATATTTCATTTTCTAGAGTGCGAGATTGAACCCACAACTGTCGGCCAACGGCCACGTACGCTTGTACCATGCTATTTAATTTTCGATAGCTCCTGTACCACGGAGTGGAGAGAAGAATATTCAGAAATACTTTTCTTTTGTTATGCACATATGGAATGTAATAAAATGTGAGAAACTGAATTTGAACAACTTGTGATAATTCTATCATCATGAAAGTTGGCAGTATGTAGCTTAAGTGACAATATTATAATATTATTACATCGAGCTGATCTGATAATGAAGCCCAAGATAGGGGACGATAGCCTGGGGAACCTATTAGTAAAACCCTCGAATTTAGGCTCTTTATTTGTCCTGGGACCTGACAAAAATGGAAGGTGGCTGATAAAAACTTAAGCGATTTTTAGTTTAAACTAATATTAAAATACTCATAAATATAAATCGGTCAGTATATAAACAATTGTATACACAAAAATCTAATTATCACAATAGGCAATGTTGTATGTTACGTTTCTTATTTAACTTGTTCGTGTTTGTAATATAAACATTTATAGCGTTGAGCTTTTCAAGAAGTTGTTATATAATTTATATATAAAAAAAAGCATAATGCTGATACTTTTATAAAAAAAAAATATGTTTAGCGAAATATCTATTTCATTTGATATGTTTATAGTCTATGATATTTTGACTAAGTATGGAAAATAATATCGAAATAATTAATCAAAAAGGTCGGACAGCATTTATTATATAAACAAAAAAATAGTTTCTTTACATTACATAAAACTTTACAGCAAGATAAATATAGATAACTATTGATCGATGTTAAAACTTTCAGGGTTATTACAAAAATAGACTAACACATTTTTCTAATATAATATTATTGAAGTAATATTTAACTGTCTTGATCTATTTAATCAGAATCTAAATACATTTCAAACAAAAAAAAACAAAAGAGAAAGGCTAATAAAAACATTGTATAATACAAAACGCGATAGATTTCGCAACAAAGAACAGGGATCGTACGACGAATGAGCTAGCAAGTCAGTGAAAGTGATTTACCGACGCACCCACAGCCATCACATGACCGTGACCCGACACGAGGCAAATATCATAAATAAATAAAATAAATAAAGCACACAAATACATCAAATAGTTATGCGTAACGGTGAATTTGTCGGTCTGTTTTTGTAGATAAGAACTACATATCTATTTGGCACTCACCTTATAATAAACATCCATGAGGATGCTGTCCGGTAAAGATCGTAAATCATTCCGTTCGCACTTGGATTTCTGCAGATAGTTCACTAAATTAGTTAAGCACACCTCGTATAAATTGTCGGGTATTTTTTTCACTTGCACCGACGACGACGCGTCAGCCATTTTGGAGGGATAGAATAAAACTCGCTGTGTGAATCGTTTTGCTTGGCGAATATCGATGACAGCTCGAATCGAATCGCGCGATGTTCACATCAGTATCATACTTTCTATAGGTTAATATTATTTATGCTTAACCCTCATTGGTTAATTTAAAATATTACCGAATTGCTATTGGTTGAAATAGTTGGTAATATGAATCCGTCAAATAAGGTGTTTATCGCGATTTTGGGGGTCATGTGATAAGCAACAACAACAGAGGAAAAGATAAATCAATGTGGATAGATTTTATCAGCTGTTACATTATATGATATGGTTATAAATTCTGCCCACGCATTTAAATTTACTGAGGCCACCTGACACTAATCGCCACGGCTGTCGGTTCGATTGCCACTCAGGACTACTACAAAGAAAAAGCGCGGCGTTAAGTTCCGACACTTAACACGATCTCTCGGACTTTGGGCGGTGAGTGTGAGACAGAGTGTTTTAACAATATGTTCCCTCTGCTTACTATGAAAGTATCGTTTTTTATCATTGAAGCTTAATACGAAAAATATTAACGTCAAGTATTTGATCGTTCGACTCTTACGATATCTCGCTAAATAATTTTATCCTACAAAGATTGTTTATATTGTAAGGTTCTGGGTAGAAGTACGTAAGGTTATTCTCTAAAGGAAGATTGCCATAAACATAGTATCAAGCTATATTTAAAGAATGCTATTTATTTATTATTAAAGACCTTCTAATAAAATCTGTACTAGGAATAAGTTATATGCAATGGCGTAAAAAATATTGAAAAAGAAGCAAATATTTTATCTATTTACGAAAAATAAAACAATTAAATCACAATTAAAAAAAATTAAGAAGCCACAAATAAGGAAGCATTAACATAGAAACAATCAATAATAACGTTAATATTTCTCAATACACTCCATTAATGCGACTTTACAATAAAAACTACGATCTACATTTTTACATTATTGTTCCCATTCAAGGAGCCATTATAAATGTAGATTAATTACATAATAATTATGTCAATTATATAGTAATAAAGAATTATGTTAATACTAGGATAATATGAGGCCGTCGTGGCGCAGGGGCACAAGCGTGCGAATGTGGTAGTAGGTTCGAGTCCCACTTTGGGGATTTTTTTTTGTAGAGTTCCGCCAATCAACATGCAATGTCTCGAAAATAAGAAAACAGAGTGTATTAATATCAAGTTCCCTCCATCCACTCCGCTATATGCTGAAATAAAAAGTAAACACGAAGCTGCTGTTAAACAGCAGTTTCGTCTCAATTATTAAATAGAAATAAATAAGTTGTTTGAGTTATAGTACATTCAGCATTTAAATTATCTGTTACACTTGACCTGATTTGAAATATTATTAGGTTTCAAATATTACTAGGTAGACCCTCAAAACATAATCTGAAATGTGTAAAGAAACACACAAATACATTATATATGAATAATCAAAAAATAACAATATCTTCATATTACTAATTTCATTTATAGAGCTACAGACTGAGGATGTCCAAATAAAACAAAAACAAACATGAACATCATTTATTCACAACTAAACACTAAAATAAACAAACATTATTGTTTAAAACTAAATATTGTTTAAAGCTGTATTAAACAGAATAAATGCCTCACCATTTATAATAACATAAATTCAATATCTGTAAAACCCATAAAACAATTTAAAACCCATTAATATCAAGAGAATTTTGAAAATTATTTATACAATACAAAATGCTGAACGAAACATGGTAAAACTTTAGGCATGTAATGGTATCCACTTATGAGGCAGTAGGGGATTCTACAAAAAATGTCTACATTCTAATATAATATTTATTTGTAATGTCTATATTATTTTCCAATGGTAAATTTAGAAATGCTTTCTAACAAGTTGATATATGCAGCATGTTCATAGGCAGTGCTGAAGTCCGCGAGCTTCTGGACAAATTCATTGCTAATACCCTTTTCTTCTAATACATTCATCAACAGATCATATAAATACTGAAAAAATAGAAAATGTTGTTTTAGATACAGATTGTATAAATAATAATATATTTTTTACATCATTTCAATTTTATAAGTTATTTTAATTAATTTTTTGCTAATTATTATATTGTAAATAAAAATATTGTATTGGTAGAAATATTTGGAAATGAAAACACAAAGCTGATGTAAATTTTCCATGTGTCTTGATTTATATATATAAAGTAAATTGTCACTAATAAAAAAAAAATCACAAAACAATATTTAAAAAAAGGTAAGATATTTGTATTAAATTTAAAAAGTAATGGTTCATTTATAAATAATTAGTACTAAACAAAAATGTTAAAAAATAAAGATAAAAGAAATTGAACACAACAAAAATTTTAATAATCTTCAAAAATACAATAAACCAGGCCCAACAAAAGAAAAATATAAAATAAAAAACATATTTTACGATTTTATAAATTATAGTATAAAATCATTTACAGAAGATAATGGTGTTTTTATATAACATATAAAAATTATAAAACAAAATGTAGAACTTCAATGAATATACGCCACATTTAGTGATGTACAAACTTCATATCAGCACATTAATTTTCCCCAATTTTTGGCACTCGATCACTACTATGTAACGTAGCTCAAGTATGGCGGATAATGGGGTTAAGAAAATATTTATCGAGGCGGGAATCGAACTCGGGACCTGTCGGTTTATATGGAGTACGTATTACCATGACACCATGACGCTATTACAATTACTTGTGAAAATATGCTACATATTGTTATTAGTCACGAAATTTAAGAACTGAGTTTTCTTTTTTTTTTATATTTTCATTTCCTAAAAACAATTAGATAATATATAAAAAAAATATGACTAAAATATTTAATGTTTTTTTTTATTAAAGCCTTCCATAAATATAAACATAATAAACAAAATAAATAAACGTAATATACAAAAGTATGGATATTAAAAATCTAATATTTTTAAACAGAAAATGGAGTGGTCACGTAAGTTTTTTTCCATCATTAAAAAAAAAGTGTATGCTAATAGTTAGAATATACAGAAATGTATATATAACCAATGTATATTATAATAATAAAATATTACAAATTATACAATAATACTAACCCCATCTAACACATCACCGGCCACAGCATACACTTTGTCATTCCACTCCCCTTTGTGCAATGTCACTTCATCAATACCGAAGACATCATCTTGAAAGAAAAAAATATAACACTATATAGAAAAATCAAAGAATCATGTGGAGCCATATAAAATCTATCAGAAAAGCTATTGTAAGTCAATTTGTTTTCAATTCTGTGTCAAAAGCAGACATTGTGTATTTAGTAATGTAACACTGTGGTGCTGTTTGATCACAAATACATTCATATTTCCAAAGTACAACAGATAAATATACACAAGACTTTAAGTGCCTTTAATTTCATTAAGTTTTTTTCACAGATACTTTAAGTGCCTTTAATTTCATTAAGTTTTTTTCTCAAATTAGTCAAGAAAATAAATGTCACAAAACATTAAAAAAAACCTGCCCCACAACCAGCCTTCATTTTCATCTCCTCGAGTGGTTTTTTAATCCACAACCAGTCAGTTTTTCTGTCACACTTTGTACTTCTGCACCACGACTGGCCTTAATTTTTAACTTTATACTTTATTCTTAATATACACGATTTTCCCCTTTCTTCCCGAATTCAAAACATTGAAAGTTTGTGGAAATCAATAAGTTTTATCATTATTGTCATTTGACAATAATTTTTTGCCTCAAGAAAGAATCAAACATATAATTGATGCATTAACAGTGAGCTTTAGTCCCACTGTATCTCATTGGCCAAAATAAACTGTTTAAATCTCAAAATATATAAGAAAACATAAAATAACCACTCACTATATTCATCACTACCCCCCGCATTAGCTTGTTCTTGTAGGAATGAGCAAGTGAACCCAAGTGTTGTGTCTCCCCTAACCAAGTCTACTTCAAACTGGGGCTTGGACCTCATCTCAGAGAACTCCTGTTTATCAGCCTGGACATCCTCGGCAAAATCTTCAGAATCCACTGTGTGGTTGACGTTAAAAGTTACTCTTACTCTGTAAAGTATGCATCACAATAATTATAATAAAATATTTACATAGTATATTTCAGTCTTCTTAATCTCATAGAAGGACAAACTACTTTTTGGCATGACATTATGAGAAGTGTTAAATTGAGATTTTCTTTATATCTATCCAGACAGAAGATTAATAGAATACCAAATAAATCATTTATTTAAAATTCTTACACAAAGGTTTCAACCTATTCTAATAAGGTTTTGTCAGGCATTATGATAGGATAATCACAACATATTAATAATATTTTACTTATTTAAAAATTTTAATATTAATTTTGTGTTTGAAAATCATATGATATTATTTATAATTGTATAATATGTTCAATACCCTTATACAGAGTCCAGACAGTATTCAAATGGACCTGGATGTAAGTATTGTTTTTCTATACCCTGCAATTGGTTCCGTGACACCCATCAGAGTGACAAAGTGTAAAATTGCAGGGACAAAATTATATATAAGATAATAAAATATAAATTGTTTGTATGCTTTACTTTACGTAAGATAACTATTTTGAGGTGTGGTAATATTTAAATTGTTCTACTTAAAATATCTCAAAATTAAGCAGAAGACAGAAAAAGGCATCCTAAGAAAGCATTGGTGTATGGGTGAGATTGAAATCAGATTCACATTGTATCCCACACACAGTAGGGTAGGCAGAGAGAACCCAGTGTTAAGACACTCTATTTCCCACTTCCCCACGGAGCAGGAGCAGTGTAGAAATTGTGACAAAGTATAGGTTTCAGGGGCCCCTCTAAATATGCTTTAAAACTCTTCTACACTGTCCAAGCTCCCTAATATCACAAAATTCAAAATATTTCTACAAGAGCAACTTCAAAGTACATTCTATAATCTTTTAGCAAATTGGACTGGACAAAGTGGTTAAATGTGATGTTGCAAGATTACAGATAAAAATAAAAAATAAATCAGCTTCACGCTGTATCCCGCACACAGCAGGGTAGGCAGAGGGAACCTAGTGTTAAGACACTCCGTTCCCCACTTTCTGCCGAATTCTGGAGGCATTGCGTGTTGAGTGGCAGAACTCAACGCCGCTCTTAACCTCATCACCAGAGCAAAGAAATGGAAATATAAATTTAAGTAAATATTTCATCTCCTCAAGTGGGGATCGAACCCACAACCAGTCGGTTTTACAGTCACACCTCGTGCCGCTGCGCCACGACTGGCCTCAAGATTACAGATAATGCTATTAATATGTTAATTACAGTTACATGATTACTTACAGTTCATCTTTCAATTGCTTGCTGAGCACAACTTCTGCACCGTCACCCTTCACAGCAAAACCTTCTAATTCAGTAGGCAAGTTCTTTAATTTCTGAGCTTTCCTCTCAGCTACTATTTCTTCAGTTAAAAATTCCACTAATTCTCTTTCACCTTAAAAAAAAAACTAATTAAAATAATAATTATAAAGACATTTGAATTACTTAGTATTTATTTGAGAAGTTGTACAAATATTTTCTGATGTACACAAAGACAACTTATTGTCAACACTTCAATTTCTTTTATTAGAAATATTTCATGTTGAGAGTAAAATCCAACATTTCACTGTGTTAAAAATAAGTGGTGATTGTGATTATGTTACAAATGTAAAACAATTTATAGCTGTAACTAAGAATAAAACCCACAGCTATCATATTAACAGTCAGCTATTCCACTATACCAAACTTTATATCTCATCTCATATTCAATAAATATATAAACTCATTTTCAATAAATATTAATAGAATATCTATACAAAAAAAATCTACACTAACTATGAATATAATATGCATAAAGAAACATGAAAAGGATTAGGATTGGGAATAAGGATAAGGAACTCACCAAGGGCTTTAGTGGATGTGGATTTTTCATCTTGTTGATCTGCCGATATTATTAATTTTAATAACATAGCATACTATCGTAGTCTTATCAAACAATAGTGAAGCATTGTTATTTAGGAAACACTTACTAAATGATATAAAATCTGTGCCATTTTTTTTGTGTATTGATGTGAAGAGTTTATTACTTACAAGGTAGCATCTTTCTTAAAAAAAATTCAATTGTCTACCAACCGGCGACAAGCGCCTCTCGTTTGGCGAGTTAAGTAGTAACACCATTTGGGACTAAATTGTAACAAGTATTATTTAAATCAGTGAACAGTATTGATGTGCATAAAACATTTTATACTTTTGAGATTATAATTAAGCTTGAATACGAGTTTAAGTGTGGTGCAATCCTAACCTCAAAATTGGTAGCGGCAGTGAACAAAATTACCTTTAGTATGCAATGCTTTAAGTCCACAGCCGCAGCCACAGGTGTTCGAGTGGTTCTGTAGAAGGCTAGAGGAGGCTGAGGTACTGTCCATCCTCTTGGAACAGCTCATATGCCATATTCCCCTGGTGAAGTCACGTTTTACAGGAACCTGGGTGCGGGATACTATCGATCCCGTGAGTCCTGTATTCTTTACACATGTCTGAAGAACTTTGTGTGCTGTTCTCACTAAGCCGCTCATTTTGTTATTTAATTATTTGGCGTTAATTCAAGAAAATAAGAAGAATGTCAAGATTTAAGAAAAAGAAACGCTAATCGCTATCTCAATTCTCAAAGTCTCTGTGGGCCACACTGAGATGGTATTACCATGTGCATGTCTCGTAAAATATTAATATTTTAAAAATTAATTCAAATATTATCTTTTTTAATATATTTTTTTAAATCTATTAAAAAGTTACCAAATCTTGATTATATTATATAATACACTAATATATATTTAATATTTTTGTTGTATGGGGAAGCAAACATTTATCAGAGACAACATCGTCTCAAAAAGATAACGCATAAAGCACTATAAGCTTTAAAAAAATTGCACATTTTGCCATTCAAATTTCAATTCAACAGTACATGTCTACTTGTCATTGTCACTTTCGCGTGTTGAGGTTCTATGATAAACGTTTTACCGTATTAGTATTTAAATTATAATTTTATTCAAATATATTATAAAAAAATGGGCAAAAAGAGATTGTTTGTAGCAACAGAAGGTTTACCTAAAAGCCATTCTCCAGTCGAAGTCATTGTAGAAGACGTAACAAGCCATCCACTTTGCTTACACGGACCGACTTTATTATTTTCAAGCGAAAAAGGCAGATTTTTCGCGTGTGCTTCTTGTAGAAACAAAAAAGATTGCACTGTCCATATTGATGAAGAAGATTGGAAAAAGGAGAATGTTAGAAAGCGCAATGAGAAGTACTATAGTCTCATACCAAAAGTTAATAAAACTGCAGCATGGAATAACCTAAAAGAGGTTGGTTTTGTTTATTCTTATTTTATTGCACAGTTATCACGATATTATTATTATTATTACACTGACGTGATTTATATTAAATATATTAAAAAGAGGAATATAATTTTGGAGTAACAGGGCTTATCATGACAGATGATATCTTCTAGGCAATTCTTACAAAGTGGTTGGTGTAGAAATTTATTAAATATTTTTAAAGTTTAGAAAAGTGACTTAAAATTTCAATGTTGATATTGTTTCAAAATTTTCAAAATTAAGTCTCGACATGTTTTAAAACAGAGTCATCAATGTCATTACCATTTCAGGTTAAATCTCGTCATGCATCAGATAGAGCATTTTGTAATACTTGTCAAGAGTTATATATCATTTCTCAAAGTAAGAAGCATTTAAAAGATCATAAGGTAGTGATGCCGCTGACAGAGGAACAGCTTTTACATCCTACTACATTCTTGCCACCACTTGAAGATGACCAGAGAGAGGCACAATATATATTTTCAAAGAAATCTGTCAGTACTGTACTGGGAATATTGAAGAATAATAAAATAAGGTAGTGTTTATCCAATTGACTTATATACTAGAATTTCACAAATTCAGCACCATTTAAGACCAGAGGTTGCTAGATTGTATTGTCAGTACAGTATTTTAAAAACAGAACATGTTTTTTGTGTGTGTTTATTGTGTTGTACAGGTTTTTTCATAACTATAATAAATTTCATATGTATAATTTAAAAGTAATTGTTAATTAGAGGATGTTGTTGTGTAAATTGAATAGTGATTTAAAAAAAAATTACACTTTTAACATTATTTAACATATAAACAAACCTATTATTGGATCTTAGAAAATACACTATTGTACTTTATTATGAGCAATCTTAAATATTTGCTATTTTTCTTGTTTTTTTTACAGTAATTTATTATGTATTGGCACTCCTTCAATCCACGAAGCAGCTCAAGAACATCCTGATTTTGATTCTCTTTTACTAGACTATGACACTCGACACAACTTGTTTTATGCTCCTAATAAATTTTTGTGGTACAATATGTTTAATAATTATCTCTTTAATGGCAATGAAGATGAAAAAGTACTGAAAAAATTCATAAAGGCTTCCAAGTAAGTGTTTTTAATATGTTCTACCTTATTTATTGTTCTGTGATTGAAGCAGTTGTGGCACAGGGTGTGACTGTAATGCGACGGTTGTAGGTTTGATACCCACTTGAGGAAATGGAATGTTAATTAAAATTATTACATCTACTTCTTTGCTCTGGTGTCAAGGCAAAAGAGCGGCATTGAGTTCTGCCACTCACCACACAATGCCTCCAAAATTCTGCAGAAAGTGAGTAACAGAGTGTTTGCTTAACACTAGATTCCCTCTGCCTATCCTGCTGTGTGTGGGATACAGCGTGAAGATTTTTTTTTATTTTGTGTTATTTATTTTTTTCTTATTTCTAAACTACAGAAGTATGAAATATATTTTAAATATTGGTAACATTGTGATTTTATTATTCTGTCAACACAATTTTTAAATATTTTCTCTAATAAACACAAAATATGCTGCTTTATCCCTGGGGAAGTACTACAGTCCCTAAACATCTTTTTTTTGCCTCATCCACTGTCAATGCCCGTCTGATGCTCTCCAGTATCCATACTGTGTTCTGAAAAGTCTATTAAGGTCTCCTTTGCCTCTCTTATGGCTGAATATTATTACATATTTTTTTAATAATTCAGCGAGGCCAGTCGTGGCGCAGCGTCACAAAGTGTGACTGTAAACCGACTGGTTGTGGGTTCGATCCCCACTCGAGGAGATGAAATATTTACTTAAATTTATATTTCCATTTCTTCGCTCTGGTGTCGAGGCTAAGCGCGGCGTTGAGTTCTGCCACTCAACACGCAATCCTCCAGAATTCGGCAGAAAGTGGGGAATGGAGTGTCTAAAAACACTAGGTTCCCTCTGCCTACCCTGCTGTGTGCGGGATACAGCGTGAAGCTGATTAGATTAATAATTCAGCCTAAACCTCCTATACATTTTTCTTTGTCTCCACTAAGCGTTTTTTTTGCTTCATGGTAGACAGATGGTGCTTAGTTTCTTCATTTCCAATGCAAGGAATTAAAAGTGATATAATTCCTTCCCCAATAGCACTAGAACACACAACCATAGCGTTTACAGACAGGGCCTTCTGTAATTTATATATAATGAATATTAATTTTAGAAATAAAGGCCTATGCATAGTAATGGATCCTCCATTTGGTGGACGAGTGGAACCCTTAATCCACACAATAAGAGAGTTATCAGATACATACAACAAACTATGCGAGAGAGAAAACAAATTGTTGCCAGTTATTTGGGCTTTCCCCTATTTTGCTGAACCTTATATTATTAATATGGAGCCAGAAATCAAAATGCATGATTATAGAGTAAGTATTTATATATTTTTTTCCATCTCTTAGTCTATCTTCCTAATAGGTTTGTTAATAATTTGGTGTGATCGGTGATTTTGTGTTTATAAAAATAAAACACTTTATGGAGATGTTTAATTAATAATTATTTATCACACATCTCTAAACTATACATACATGTATCTGTAATCTGTATTATTATTATTTTTTTTCCATGACATACTAATTTTGTATAATGTTGTCAACATGCATTATGTTTCGTTCTTTTTATTCTTTGAATATAAATGATAAAGGAAAGTAAGCTAGAACATATTTATCTGTAACATATTGTTTTTTTATTATATTAATAAATATATAATTTAACCACAGGTTGACTATCAAAACCACAAAAAATTTCAAAGCTCAAAAGGTGGTAGAAAATTGGGATCACCAGTTCGTTTCTTCACAAATCTACCGTTTTCTACCATCGATCTGTCAAATGACAGTAGCTATAAGAAATGTGATAAATGCAAATTCTGGGTGTCCACTAGTAATAGCCATTGTACCAAATGCAGAGAATGCACTAGCAAGAATGGCATGACATATAAACATTGTAATAATTGCAAGAAATGTGTTAAACCTACGTATGTACATTGCGAGACGTGTGGCCGGTGTTGCCAGGAGAAACATGTTTGTGGTACAATTGTTGAATCCCAGGTAACTTAAATTTTAACTTTCTTTAAAGATTTCATTTTAATAGTTCACTTATATAGTCTACCCGTGACCACTGATTACTGCAAAGTGTTCGAAATGTCGGGGTTTTCAAAAATGTATAAAAATACAAAAGCGATTAATCTGGTTAAAATAGTTTCATTTAAAACATGTAATAATTGTGAAAATCCAGGAACTTATTAATTAAGCGACAGTTTTTTTATAAGCGCCACATTGATCTCATTATCTTAAAATAAAACAACATATATAACACATTGACTATTTATTGAAATAATTTGTACAAACTAGGATTACATTTTTTTAATTTTAAATGTGTTTTTTTACAGTCCTGCTATAATTGCAATGAAAAAGGTCATAAAAAGTCTGAATGTCCACAAAAAAATAATCAGATCAAAAAAAAGAAGCTTGGATCTTTAAAGAAATGAATAAAAATAATTATAAGATTACAAAATAAATTGTTATAAAAATTAAAATGCCTTTCACTTATTAAAAACAGTCTTCTGATTTCTTTGATTAAGATAAAATTGTTTTATAAAATCAATATTTCACTACAAAACTACAACTTAATGTTTTCTAAAACCCACTGCTATTTAAAGTGCACTGAAAAGAAAAAAAAAACAATATAAATGCAAAATAAAAAGTATAAAAGTTACTTAAAGAAATTAAAGTTCATACAGACACTAGTTACAACTAAATCAGTTTATTAATTAAATGCTTAGCTTATTAATAAGGTTTTGGTCACTTACGAAATTATTTTGTAAAAATAAAAGGGAACAGAATCGATAAAGAACGTATATTTGTGCACTTATCTAATTCCTACGCCTATATACAGAGTGGAATCGACTGCACTGCTTTTACGGGAACAGCATATATATAGGGTATATTTCAAATCTGGACTAAAAAAGTTTAATCAAGATACGTCAACAGTTCGTAGGCAATTTTTTTCATTTCATGTTTTTTATACGTACTGTATTTCGTGTGGCGCAGTTACGAATAAATAGATACCAATAACGTTTATACCTACAAATATACTACTAAAAGGTGGCCGATCTGCCACTTTTCTTTGTCAAAATGCATACCAGAACGAGGTGGGGATATCTCTCGTTCTATTTTACGCAGTTATCTATATTCTACAATAAACCTAAATAACGTTCAACTTTACTGCCATTACCTACTCGATTCGACTCGATTTCGTGAGTGAGGCGTGTGTAATGTTGTAGTTTGTCTGTTTGCGTCATTCGTAACAAGTGGCGTTTTATATAACAACGATAATTTTATTATTTATTTTGTTAATCACTTATTCTTTTTTAGCAAAATCTCTTTTATTTTGTATACATTTTTTATAGACTAGTTAAAACTGTGCTTTCATTTAAAGTGGCAAAGACAAAAACCATCTGCACAACAATGATGACGAAAGAAAGAAATATTAATTTGATCTTGGAAAAAAGTTACTATAAATATAATTTGACATCTCTATCTTTATTGTGTACTATACAAAGAAAGTAGTCTCTACTCAATGAAATGCAGTGATTTTAACACACTACTTTTATAGAGCATATGTATATTTGGATGTGGGGCACTAGCTTAAACTTTAAGACAGATCACTATATGTAGTCATCTAATTAGTAGTGCACTAGATTATTTATGACTAAATAAGACTTTTAAAAAACTCACTTAACATTAATTTTATTAAGCACAGTCTGTGTCGCATTATATCTTGATTCCACTACAGCGGCTTGTTTAAGCCACGCTGTACGAACATTTGTCCACCGAGACATGTGCTGGTGGAGTAGTTGTTCCTTGGATGGAGGTGGGGATTCACGCTTGAAATTATTACAAATAGTTTTTATACCATTACATAAAGAGCCATGAAATTAACTGTAGATTGTGGCTGATTTGATTTTAATTTAATTTTTTCTTTTTTTTTCTTCTCAAGTGGACAGTGGGTAAAAGTTCAGGAAGCCTAACTTTAGGACGACCATTACTCATCAATCATAACTGTACTTAGAGATTATGTAGATTTTATATATTATTTTTTCATTACCTCCCTTTATAGAATTCAAATTAAAAATATTTTATATTCAAATAGAGTTTTACAAGCATCAATGAATCGTTTAATGAACACAAAACTGTCACCAGCTTGGAAAGAGCTGGCTAGAGACTCATATGTATGTAAATACGAGGCTGTTGTTGTGCAGGTTGTTGTAGTTTCGATTTCCACTCTAGAGAATGAAATATTTAATACTTTTATTTCATTGCTCAGTAAATGTGGCAAAGTGTGGCATTGAGTATCACTTACATAGTTCAAATTAATATTATCTTTGCTACAGGTTTTTTGCTCTGGTAATAAGTTAGGTATCCTAGATATAGGTGGCCCATCAGGTCCTGGCAGCTCAAACATTTCATCTAATAGTTGCATCCCTGGATTCTCCTTATTGTAGTATAAAGAGCTAAAAATATAACACTAAATTTGTATATTATTATAAATAAATTTACCAAACTTAGTTTCTGTATGCACACTTTAAAATTATCATGAGATGGTTATGGCAAAGTAGGACAAGTGGAATCTGTACCACAGTGCTATAATGATGTCAAAATACATTTCATGTAATTAATATATACTAATAAGTGGTATACAAAAAAAATTACTATTAAATATGATGAAATAAACAACTGTAAAATATGTGAAATGTTTGTTCCTGAAACTAAAAGTTAAGAAAAAATATTGAAGGCCTCTATGGTCCATTAAACACACTGTTTCATTGTAAACATGATGGTTATAAATTTGATTCCCAGTCAAGGGAATAAATTATTTTCATTTCATCACTCTGTTGACCTTTAATCTAACACTAGGTTTCCACACCTTGCCCTGCTATTATTTTTAAAATTAAAAAAGCACAGGTTCTTACCCCAACTCTTTATAATTAGCCTTAGGTTGATTAGCCATCCAAGCTCGGCATATAGGATATAAAGGTGAATTCTCACTAAATTGTGATAAATCAACACTTCTATCAAAAAGTTTTAGCACATATGACTGCCTCTGCGATGACTTTCTTCTTATTTCATCATCTGAAGATTCCTCTTTTTGCTCTTGATTTATAGTACTTCTAAAAATGTTTTTAAAATAAATGGTTAGCTCTTTTAAATAATAAAACATTAGTAAAATGACAATCTCACTATTCTAGGTCCCTCTAAATATAATTTTTACATCCATGCTTATGTTATGTACAGTTGTCGAAAAACCTGTAGATCACTAACCAAAAACATTATATTCTTTTTAAGAACTGATTTATTTCCTTTGTAATCCATTAATCTGAATGTTACAATAATCCAGCAATCTTTAATAAGCCGAATTCGTGAGATTGTACTGTATTTTAATAATTACTATAGATTTGTAATCGTTGGAATGCCTTAAATATTATATTAAAGATTATACCTGTCCCGTTTCGAAGGAGTATATTCTGAGGACGCATCAGATTCATAAGCTATTGGTTCCATCATTTCCATTAAAGCACCTTTGAGGCGCCCGCGAGCTGTTGTCACCTCATTTTCTGTATAATAATGTATTTTTTTACTTTTTCAACCAAATTTTGTGTTATAGAATCGTATAGTATTATACATAGTTTACCTTTAGGTTCTTCTTGATCTTTGCTATTTTGTTTAGTTTTATGTTTCTTAGGTGTAAATAATCTTCGTCGCTTTGATAATGGCATTATTAATTTTCAAATATTTTGATAAATAATAAAAGAGAAAGCTGAAGAACTAAAATATAAACTTAAATTAATAACATTTACAACAGATTCAAACAAATCAACAGAGTTTAAATGTAACAGATAAAATATTAGAATTTAGAACGAAGAAAAGCATTAGTCTGTATTCTGTAGTATTTCGTTAACTAACACAGAACACATAATAAAACCCATACTTAGGTTAGGGTTTTAAATGAGTTTTATCTGTGTATTTATTTTATCTGTATTAACCTCCAAAACAAAATAATATAGATTAAATATAATGTTCATAAAATATTTTAGTCCTTTCTTATAAACAAATTTATTGGCCAGTTTCCAACAAATATTAAGTAAATATAAGCAAATGGCTTTTAAATATATTTTTAATTTAACTATAAAATGTTGGACCTACCAAAAACGACAACTTACCATACATAACTGAAGACGATTCTATTCATGTTATTTGTAAAAAACATAATAAAAAAATACGCTTCTGATAAAGTATTTTGACATTGTCACTTAAAGTTTTTTTTTTAAAACAAATGTCAAAGTACTTGGAGCGAACAGCGACCGATGTTACGAAAATAGCACTGCCACAGTTTAACAAGGTTGTTTCATAAAACACATATTTTATAAATAATAAAGGACAATTACATTGCATTTAATACAATGGCCACAACAGCATACGAACACGATGCTGACGGTGAGGATGGAATTTATAAATAATATGGGAATATGTCAGTGACTATAACTAATAATCAATATGTCAATATTTATATTTGCGGAAGCATTATTACGTTTTTAGTAATACCCAAAGTAATATATCAATCAATATATGTATATATTCTAATTAAATATTAAAAAAAAAATACTACACAAGTGACTAAAATTGATTTAAGAGTTGTGCCATCTTTAGAAAGTGAACTAATAAATTACTGGAAGAATTCAAGTGCTAAATATTTATAGTTTTTTTTAAGAGTTTCTTAGCGATCATTTTACGTAAACGTCTTACGTATGTATAGTACATGGAATTTCTTAACATTATAAGAATAAGTATATAGTAGAAATATTATGCTAAAAGAAACATATGAATTCAATTTTAGGCTCTAAGTTCATACCTGCCACCCAACGCCCAGATGGTACCTGGCGTAAACCAAGACGTATCAAAGATGGGTATGTGCCGCAGGAGGAAGTACCTCTATATGAGAGTAAAGGCAAACAATTCAAAGCTAGACAAAATACAGGACTCCCCGTTGGCTTAACTCCAGAAATTGCTGCAGAGGTTAAAAAAAATAAGAAAGGTACTATTCAACCTATTCCTGGAATGATCATTAATGTTGAAAAGAAGAAAAAGAAAAAGAAGACTGGTTAGTGAAATTTTTTCTGTCTTTTTTATCAGCTGCATGCTATATTCCACATATAAATTAATAGGCAGTGGGAACCTAGTTTTAAGAGACTGCATTCCTGATCTATCACATTTTTGCGATACGCTGATAAAGAAGTGATTATTTATATTTAATATAAAAATAATTATAATCTTACCCTTTCTTATAGGAGTAGAAGATGTTGCACAAAAACTCATAAAATGTGAAATAACAGAACCAACATTTAACAATCCATCTCAAATTCCACCCACACAAGTAGACCCAGCAAAAAGGTTAAAGAATTTAAAAAAGAAACTTCGAGAAATTGAAGCACTTGAGGAAAAAATAAAATCTGGGATCTTAAAAAACCCCGACAAGGAGCAAAAGGAAAAAATATCCAGAAAAAACGAAATTATTAAAGAAATAGAAACATTAGATAAAGTTAGTGATCAATAAGCCAAAATAATAATATTTTAAGATATTATATTATTAACAATCAATTTTTTAATTTTTTTCTTGTACAAGTGTGCAGATTTTTAGCATTGGCAAGATTAAAATTTTATTTACAAATATTATGTTTTTCATTTCCTCTTTAACAATTTGTTTACATAATATATTTTCATAAGAAATGGATTTTTTTTATGAAAAATTCTTTTACCATACTTAAAAAAAAATACATGGCTACCTTCCACCTGTGGCCCCATGGCCAAATAGATACAAATAGTGTGTTCACAATACATTCTAAGTATCAGGTAAGTTTGAGAACAGGTACAGTGACTACATTAAAACAATGTGAAACATTATAGCCTATAAAACTATAGGCTCTGTAAATGGTCAAGCAAACAAAAATATTTTTTCATTTTGAGCTAGTAGTTTTGAAGATAATTATGCAACCGAACAATCCTTTGGCTTTTTAATATTAATGTAAAAGTATGGTATGTATCTAGAAAGTAAAGTTCTTATTAGACAATCAAAGGACAGCTATTATTAGGTAAATAAAACAGGAAAAAAATATTTATATTCAATATAATTTAAAATTGTAAAAATCATGAAGAATTATAATGAGAAGTAATGCTTAACATTTACATTATAAATATATTTTAAAAATTGTTATGTTGTGCTATACACATTACATATATGATGATATATAATTTAATTATTATGATTTTTTCAGTCACACATTAATGTGGAGGTTGTTTTCTTGGCATATCTTTTATATCTGAAATAAATAAGTTGAATTAATTGTTACATATTTATGTTTTGCGGCTAATAGAGCATAACATGCACTCTATGAAAAATATAACAATAAAAAACATTGGCTCTACGAAAATAGAGTTAATTATGTAAATTAGATATAGCGTAAAGTCAAAATACTTACGTTAATACATTAAATAAATTCGTTTCTTGCACGTTGTCTCGCATATTTACCTAAGCATGCCAGAATACCTACTACAGCTATGCCAACACCCAGCACTGTAGCTAAGAAATCGCCAAAATCGTAATTTCCTGCCGCCTCTACATTGCTAATAGCTAGTAAAGAAAATACTAGAACAAAAACTTGCAACAACATTTTTACGCAGGAACAAAATTTGTGATTATTATTGAATGGTAAATATGCAGATACTTGATAGTGATAATAAGATTTATATTTATATGCCAATTGTCATCACAGAGTACATATACACAAAGGGAGATGACAAACTAAGGGGGTGGAACATATATTCTATCTATAGAGTTGTCATTTGTACTTTAATCTGATAAAATATAGAACTTAGGTCAAATTATTCTGTCAATTCTCTTACTATGTAAAATTATCTTTTTTTGCTCTAATGACTCTGATGTGTTCTTCATACAGTTTGATAAATGATGCCAAGTCATTAATGCTCAAATAGCACTTTCGAAATGCATAAAGAACAAAGCAATAGTCAGATTCTCATTTTCACTTTTAAGTGAATGTTAATCTTAGTTGAAACTTTGTATTTAAAATTATATTAAATATCGTACCACTTTTGTTAAATACAACGGTCCATATGATGCGATGACACAATTGTGTCCTTTTATTAGCTTATATACCGTAATGTGTGTCCTAAGTCCTTTATTATACATTTTATTATTTTTATTTATACTAATACTCTGCAATTTTTACCTACTGGCAATATTTAACATTTTGTGAAGTGTAAGCCCTTTGGGTATATGTGTTCTGTGGTGTAAACTGACATTTTAGTTAAGTTTGACATTTTGTAAGCTGTTGTTGGTTTTATTGAAAATATCTAATTTCCCAATTTTAACCTAAATTATATTATGCAGGGCTAACGACTAGTTAAACAAATATTGATATATTTTATTTAGTAATTACGCTTAAGTGATGATAAAGTATCTTTATTTATATAACATATAGAATAATATATCCAAAATGAGTTATAATTCGAGTGGAAATAAAGGCTTTGGTTTCGCTGGGTTTTCAATGCCCAAACGGAACCCGTCTAATATGTCATTGCATGCAGTTCCACCACCTCCTGCGTCGATGCACGCTGTTCCACCACCAGCTTCTGGTCTCTCTAAGCAAGGGTACTCTACCATGAACTCTATTACCGAAACAGCGGTTACCGGTAATCTAGGGTCAATTGGTAAAAGACGAGCGAAAACTGAAGATGAGTAAGTGCTTTAAGAAATATTACATAAAAATAACATATTGTAGTATATTTAAAATATATAATTGAAATGTATATTCATTTTAGATATTTTGATGAAGATGAAGAACCTCCCACCCCAGCTCTGGCATACATTCCTGCCCCTGGGAGTCCTACTTTTGAAGCTACTAGTTCTAGGGTAAGGGAAAAGCATGTTGGGCAGAAAGTTGGAAAAGGCTTCTATGAGGAAAAATGAATATAAAAAAATAAATATCAGCTTCACACTGTATCACCAGGACATGACAAACCCAGTGTTAAGACACTATTCTCAACTTTCTGCTGAATTTTGGAGGCACTTGCATGTTAAGTGGCAGAGCTCAATATCATGCTTGGCCTCATCACCAGAGCAAGGAAATGGAATTATAAATTAAAATAAATATTTTATTTCCTTGAGTGGGGATTGAACCAATAACCAGTTGTTTTAACAGTTAAACTTTGTGCCCTTGCACCACAACTAGCCTCTGGCTTGCTTAAAAATGAAGCTTTTAAATTTTTTTTTTAAAAATCTTTTTTTGGTATATTTATTAATTTAAATTAATTACATGCATATTTTATAAGCTCATATATATTTCTTTGTAAAAAAGGCAGATGATGATGAGGAGGATCCTTTAGATGCATACATGGCAGGGCTAGAACAGCAAGCAGCTAAAGACCTGAAGACCAGTAAGGAAAATGAAGTTAGCGGGAAAGACACAGCAAGAGGCACAAGAGGTGATATTGACGATATGGACGATGAAGAAAGTTATTATAAGTTAGTAATTTTTTTTATTTACTTTGATAACTAATGTTCTTAAATTTTATTTATTGGTTATCTTTTTATTTAATACTTTAATTCACCAATTTAAAACATAAACCAATGAAAAATGGTCTAAAAGTGGCCTTACAACAGATGATCTCTTCCAGGCAACCCTTACAAAAAAAAAAAGAAAATAAAAACACATGAATGTTTATTTAGTTATTTTAATGTAACTAAAATATTAATTTTAAAATTATCTTTGTTATTTTAAATAATAGTCTTGGTGATCTAACATCAGTTTGATGTTGTACACACACACAGCAGGATTGCATGTTGACATATAGCAATTGATTACTTGGTAGTGAAAAACTGAAATTTCATTTTACATAGTTAAAATGTTAGTACTAACATAATTTCAAGTGTGACTTGAACCCATTATCATAGTATTTAGTCAGTCAAACACATCACAAATCTTATTTTTTTAATATCTCCAGATACATGGAAGATCATCCACTAACAACACAAGACGACGGTTCAGACGTAGAAATAGAGTACGACGAAGATGGTAACCCCTTACCACCCCCAAAGAAAAAGTTCATAGATCCCCTCCCACCCATAGACCACTCAGAGTTTGAATACGAACCATTTGAAAAGAACTTCTACACTCCACATGCTGACATAGAGAAACTTGATCATCAGCAGGTTGAGGAGTTGAAGAAGAACTTGGGGGTTAAAGTGAGTGTTATTTTTTTTTATAGCTTATCCATAATCGTTACAGTATGATAGCATAAAGTATTATCCCATATTGTGAAAAAACTAATAGATTAAGATTCAACATCACACACTTTGGTTTGTCGTGGCGCAGACGCACAAACTTGCCACTGTAAACAAAATATTTAAAATTTGCATTTCCTCGCTCTGTGTCTGTTGTGTCTTGACACAATTTCCCATGTTCCTTCTGCCCATCTATGTGCGGGATATAATAAAGAAATATATATCCAAACAGATAACAGGCCCAGACCCTCCAAAGCCAGTCAGCAGCTTTGCCCATCTTGGCTTTGATGAACAACTAATGAAGGCAATACGGAAGTCGGAGTATACGCAGCCGACGCCCATACAGGCTGCTGGTATACCGGCTGCATTGTCGGGAAGGGATCTTATTGGTGAGCTATCTCTAATCGTATATATTTTTTTATTTTTTAATCATCAGAGTGGAATATTTTTTTATGTAAATAAAATAAAATCAGAGGTGTTGTTGATGTTATAACAAAAAAATATGTCAGTGTAATTTTTTTTTACTATTTTATAGCTACTATGTTTTTAACGATTTCTAAATTATGTTCAAATATAGAAATAAATAATAACTAACATAATAGAATTTGAATTTATATTTCAAGCTTTATTAGCTTGGGATTGAACTTGAAACATGAAGATTGTGAGTTCGATTGCTATCCGCGAGAACGAAATATTTAATATTTTCATTTCCTTTGGCAAAGAGGAAAGGCGCGGCGTTGTGTTCCGCTACTCAACACTCAATGTCCTAAAAATTGGGCAGTATTTAAAAAAATGGGATATTTTGATACAACTTCCTTTGCCTACATTGTTATATGCGGGATACAGCGTGGATAAAAGTGTAATTAACTACATGTAGGGCTAAATAATATATTTTTCTTTTTTTTATCAGGTATTGCTCGTACGGGTTCGGGTAAAACGGCAGCATTTCTATGGCCTTTGCTAGTTCATGTCATGGATCAGAAGGAGTTGGCGCCCGGCGACGGACCTATCGGACTCATATTGGCACCTACAAGAGAATTGGCTCAACAGGTGGGATTTTTTTATACATATTGCAGTACATAATATATTATAAATAAAAATATTTTTTCTAAGTTAGTTAATGTTTATTACGAAAATAGTTTCTTAACTTTAATTCGTATTTTTTTTAAATTTTAGATATATATGGAGGCAAAGAAATTTGGCAAGGTTTACAATATTCGTTGCATTTGCTGTTACGGTGGTGGCTCTAAATGGGAACAGAGCAAAGCGTTAGAAGGTAATTTTTTGGTTATTAATTGGATTGTTATTAGTTAAATTATTTACATTTCTCTTATTGAGTATGTGCTATCTCCGTAAATGAGTATATAATCATCGATGGATGGTCATAAGATTTGCGTACTACTACTATCTATGTATTAATATTTCTATACTAATAATACAAAGCTGAAGAGTTTGCTTAAAGGCGTGCGTTAATCTCAGGAACCATTGGTTCATTGACAGGAAGTATAGAAATATTTTTAATGTGTTGTCTATTTATCGACGAAGTCATATTACATTATATTAATGGTTCTACTTTAACCCCACTGTTCATGCGGTTAGAATCTCTTACACTTCTGGTACGAATAAACTATGACAGAAATTCCGACATAAATGTCAGACAGTAATAAAAAATACTTTGTACAGTTGGTAGTGTCTATACGTAAGTGTACGGAAATTGTGTCCCAGTTCAAACGAAAACTGATGATAATGTTATGCGTTAATTGTGCGCAGTGCGGTCTATTGAAAATGTCAAACCTTTAATTAATCTTTTACACTACACTAGACACTTGGACACAGCGGCTGATGCGACACTAAGTAACGTGTCACAATAAATTTTACAATTAGTGACACTTGTGTTCATACAGAGACACTCGATGTATACGCTGAGTGTACCATAAACGAGTATAGTTTCGAACTCGATACGTATCAATAAAAGGTGTCATTTAGGATCCCTGGTTATGTCTATTTGGCTCAGATAACACCTACGTAAAAGATAGATTTGCTATAAGAAATTGAAAATTATGAAAAATGATTTTTTTTGTTAATTTTTTTTTATTAATTTTCTTAACAGATGGAGCAGAAATAGTAGTGGGGACACCCGGCAGAGTGATAGACATGATCAAGTGTAAAGCGACCAATCTACAAAGAGTCACATATTTGGTGCTCGACGAGGCTGACAGGATGTTTGATATGGGTTTTGGTAAGTCAATGTTGTTTGTTTGTTATGTTTTATAAAAAAATAAATAAAGTAATATGCTGATAGCACAGACATTGTAATATTATACTAGCGGAAACGCGGGGCTTCGCCCGCTTGAACTATACAAATATTTTTTTAAATATATTTATGAAGTTATTGTCAGTTTTTATCAAGGAATGAGGCTTTCAAAAAAAAAACATAAGAACAAAAACAAACTTGAGAAACCCTTACCTACGAAAATAAAATAGAAATAAGAGAGTGAACAAGAAGATTGAGAAATTTTGTTTTCTTTGTTTGTCTCTCGTCCAAACGAATAAATAATAGTTGTATTTATTGAGCGTGTGTGTTCTTTTTATGAATGTATACATGTGAATATGGCGCCCCGCAGAGCCGCAGGTACGGTCGATCTGCGCGCACGTGCGGCCGGAGCGGCAGGCGCTGCTGTTCTCGGCCACGTTCCCGCGCCGCGTGGAGCGCCTGGCGCGCGACGCGCTGCACGACCCCGTGCGCGTGCAGCACGGCGCCGCCGGGGAGGCCGCCAGGCTCGTCACGCAGAGGGTGCGGTGAGTGCTGTCTGTCTGTCACATACCTCCACTCGCCCTCGTGCGCTCGACCTGCGCGCACGTGCGGCCGGAGCGGCAGGCGCTGCTGTTCTCGGCCACGTTCCCGCGCCGCGTGGAGCGCCTGGCGCGACGCGCTGCACGACCCCGTGCGCGTGCAGCACGGCGCCGCCGGGGAGGCCGCCAGGCTCGTCACGCAGAGGGTGCGGTGAGTGCTGTCTGTCTGTCTGTCTGTCACATACCTCCACTCGCCCTCGTGCGCTCGACCTGCGCGCACGTGCGGCCGGAGCGGCAGGCGCTGCTGTTCTCGGCCACGTTCCCGCGCCGCGTGGAGCGCCTGGCGCGCGACGCGCTGCACGACCCCGTGCGCGTGCAGCACGGCGCCGCCGGGGAGGCCGCCAGGCTCGTCACGCAGAGGGTGCGGTGAGTGCTGTCTGTCTGTCACATACCTCCACTCGCCCTCGTGCGCTCGACCTGCGCGCACGTGCGGCCGGAGCGGCAGGCGCTGCTGTTCTCGGCCACGTTCCCGCGCCGCGTGGAGCGCCTGGCGCGCGACGCGCTGCACGACCCCGTGCGCGTGCAGCACGGCGCCGCCGGGGAGGCCGCCAGGCTCGTCACGCAGAGGGTGCGGTGAGTGCTGTCTGTCTGTCACATACCTCCACTCGCCCTCGTGCGCTCGACCTGCGCGCACGTGCGGCCGGAGCGGCAGGCGCTGCTGTTCTCGGCCACGTTCCCGCGCCGCGTGGAGCGCCTGGCGCGCGACGCGCTGCACGACCCCGTGCGCGTGCAGCACGGCGCCGCCGGGGAGGCCGCCAGGCTCGTCACGCAGAGGGTGCGGTGAGTGCTGTCTGTCTGTCACATACCTCCACTCGCCCTCGTGCGCTCGACCTGCGCGCACGTGCGGCCGGAGCGGCAGGCGCTGCTGTTCTCGGCCACGTTCCCGCGCCGCGTGGAGCGCCTGGCGCGCGACGCGCTGCACGACCCCGTGCGCGTGCAGCACGGCGCCGCCGGGGAGGCCGCCAGACTCGTCACGCAGAGGGTGCGGTGAGTGCTGTCTGTCACATACTTATTTATCCACATGCCTCGTGGAGCGCTGCGATTATGATTATCACATACATCATACAGCTAGCTAGCAGTTTTTGAATGTTGAATTCGTCAGTTTCTATAATTATGATTGAAATACGGATATGGGCCACATTAACTTTAAAAATGGCTTTCTTAAAAAAGAGAGGGATTATTTTTATCGGCAAAAGTTGTTACTGATTTTCATTACTCCTTGTCAACCTCATCATAGTCTCTTTATGATTACAGAATATTCAACAAACCAGAAGAAAAGTGGCCCTGGTTATTAGAAAATTTAGTAGAATTCTTATCTGCCGGAAGTGTCTTAATATTTGTTACTAAAAAGGTAAAATACATTTTTTTATAAATTCAATATGAAAAGCATGATTTTTCATATAACATATTAAATATGTAATTAATGGGTTTAAATTGAATTTTATTTATTTAAAATATGCAATGCTAGTTTTAGATTTAAATATAATGTTAAAGAATATTTATTAAATATTTTCGTTATGTTATTTTGGTTAACATTTAACATGATAATAATTTTTAATTTACTATATGGATATGATGTTATGATTGTAGCAACAAGTATATCAATACATCTTAACTTAAGTTTTCTTTATCCCTATTTGTCCTATTTTGATCTAACGAACGAACTATTTTACCTACAAATAATCTACATTCCAGTTGGAAGCAGAACAAACAGCAGCCAATCTAGGCATCCAGCAGTACGACGCGCTCCTCCTGCATGGCGATATGGAGCAGGCAGACCGTAACAAGGTGATCACAGCCTTCAAGAGACAGGAGACCAGTATTCTGGTTGCTACTGATGTTGCTGGTATGCTTATATTTATATACTTAATGATTAACTCGTTAATGAATAATAATTCAATCACCCATTCAATAACATGACTATTTATTTATACACTTATCAATTTATTTCTTCGTCCTATTGATTTATTGTATGATTCATTCATTCACCTGCTCAGGCATTATTATATATAGCTCATTCATTCGTTCATCTAGTGAACATGACCAGTTTCAATCGTTGATATATTTGTTAAATCATTCAGTTAGCACTTCATCGTTAAAGTCCCACAGCTTTATGTGTTTTTGCATATTAAACTTATTGGCATTGAACTGTCTTGTTTCGAGGCCAATGTTGTTTAAACAATGTCTGTACAGATAGGAAAAACTTGTCTTTATTTATATCCAGTTACAAATAACGTTCTGCAAACTTTGTTTTCGCATAATAGAGAATGATAATGATATAGAATGAAGTTAATCTATATTGGTTAAAATGTAAATATTTAATTAAAGGAAAAATATTGATTGGTGTAATTACCAATTCGGAGACATGGATATGTATAATCGCACGTGTGACGTACTGACATTTGTCCGTGGTGCAGCGCGCGGGCTGGACATCCCGCACATCCGCACGGTGGTGAACTACACGGTGGCGCGCGACGTGGACACGCACACGCACCGCGTGGGGCGCACGGGCCGCGCGGGCGTGCCCGGCGCCGCCTACACGCTGCTCGCGCGCGACAAGGACAGGGAGTTCGCGGGGCACCTGCTGAGGAACCTGGAGGGCGCTCAGCAGGTAGGTTAATTGATCAAGTTTATTGTTCGTTGTCACGAATGTGAGTTAAAATGTAGGTTGACTCCAACCACTGAAGTATACTAAATTATATGCTATAATAACTACATCCAACAATATAATCGACAGGAAGTACCAGAGGAACTAATGCAGCTCGCGATGCAGTCTGCTTGGTTCCGCAAATCTCGCTTCAAGAAGGGCAAAGGAAAGAACCTCAACATAGGCGGGTGTGGATTAGGGTATGTGAGGCTGTTATTGTTTAGTTTTAAAGAAATGCCTTGTTTTTAAATAAGTGGATTTTGTGGATTGTTAGAATTGAATATAGAAGTAGAAATTATTCTGTTAATTCTTTTTCTATTTAAATATATTGCTTGGTGTTCTTACGAAATGAAAAGTAATATATTTTTTAAATCAGGTATTTTCTCATAAGAATATTGATCTAAGTGAAATTCGTACGTACAATACAATAATGCCATGTCTGAAGAAGATTAATTGTATTTTATTTTGTATAGTTATAAAGAACGTCCAGGCCTGCCCTCCTACAACGAAGAGACGTCGGCGCCCGCCCCCGCGCCCTCCGAGAAGGGCGGACCCGCCACCAACCGCCTCGCGTCACTCAAACAGGCATTCAGATCACAGTATAATCAGGTAAATATATATATATTTTTATAAACAGTCCTTGTTTTTCGCTCCTTACCCTGATGTATGCGAGACACAGTGTAAATCAAGAGTAAACTCACTTATTTTATGCAAATATGTGTAGTACCTGTTTTTTTTTGTAGTAATATATGTTTTTTTTAAATGGCTTTCTTTCCGCCTATAGTGACAAAAGAATGTGTGGTTCTTTAAAATTATGCCTTAATATGCTAATTTGAACCCAAGATGAGATGTCACACATGCACTATATGTATGAACACTCACACAAATGCAAAGCTCAACTTAGACCTAATCTAATGAATCAACAAATATATGATATTTTGTTTGTTTTGTTCCAGTTCACAGCATCGACAGACCACTCGTGGGAACAAACGCGGCCGGTCCTGCAGCCCGGGGTCAACGCCCCCGCCACGGACGCGGAGGAGAGGGGCGAGAGGGTGCGCCGCGGCGGTAAACGCAGTAGATGGGAGTGACGTGTTACGTGTATATACCTACATATGTCATGTGAATATATGAGCGTTGTTGTCATGTTGCTTGTTTAATTTTTATCCCTAAATTCTTTAAATATATATATGATATCTATGTATGTATTTATCTATGAATAGTGTGTGTATAGTTTCTATAAATAAAAGGTTGCCCGTAAGAGATCACTTATGTGTGTGTGATAAGGCCGCCTTTGCACTGTACTAAAATTACTAATTTTATTGAATTTGTGTATTATCTAATAGTAAAACTATATATATATATATATATATATATATATATATATATATTTATTGTTTTACTATTAGTTTTACAATGTAAGTGAACTAAAAATGAAAATGCTGTTCTGTTCTTTGATGAAACATGGGAGGATCCCCTCCGTATTTCTCCATACAGGTACATACATACAGGTAGGAATGGCAAAAAGGGATAATATTATACTATAGGAAAAGTATGTTTAAGTTTACATTTAAAATACTGTATTCACTTATAACAAATCAATAAATATTTGTTAAATTTAAACAGATTTTGAGATTATCGTGGCGCAGTGGCATAAGTGTATGACTGTAACGCGACGCTTGAGGGTTCAATATCCAATCGGGGTAACGAATTATTATTAAATAAAAATTTCATGTGTTTGCTGTTGTGTCAGACAAAAACTTGGTGTTGATTTCCGCCACTCAACACGCAATGCCTCGAAATAAGGAACGGAGGGTCTTGACACTAGGTTCCCTCTGCCTAAAAAAACCACTTAATATGTTAAAATATTCTACACCTTACTTTCGAAATTCTGTAGGGATTGCGTTTTGGTTGGCGCAACTCAACGCAGCGCTTTGCTTCGACATCAAATATTATACATTTCATTTCCTCGAGGGGAAATCGAACCTACGAACTGTCTCGTTTACAGTCATACACTTGTACCTAAAGTAGTACTAGTTCTTGTAAAATAAATAAAAATTGTTTTAATAATGCTGTATTTTTAAAAGAAATTTTAAATATTTCATTTTTTATTGTAAAATATACACATAACACAGATATTATAGAATATCAAAAAAGTAGGGAGCGGTCAAGAGAGTCTTACGACCTTCCTATCCCTCATTTTATAAAACATTTATTCATAGCAATCTTTAAAATTAAAAAATTATGGCCTAGACAGCGCTTATTCGGCTATATACATCGTGATAGTTCAAAACTACACCACAGTATATAGGGAGTTAAAATTCTGAGTTTGAATTAAATATTTAACTACTAAAAACCTTTTCCTATCTCCTTTACACCTACCGCGGATTTCTCGAGGCGATGTGGTAACTGGCGGTACTCAACGCTGCGACTTGCTATATACCAGAGCGAGGAAATTCTACCATCAATTTCCTTGCTGCGAGTGGGAACCTAAACCAACACAACAACTTGTGCCTCTGCCCCACGACAGCCTCTAATAATACGTTGTTCTAACAGCCGATATGAAATGAAAAGTGAAAAGTTATTATTTCCCCTTAATAATTCTTTCCCAAATTCTAATAAGTATCGGAATCACTAAATACTATAATAGTTTCAGGAATCTCTTTTAGGAAATTTGAAAGAGTTGTATTCGTGTGTCGATTGCAAGTCGTGATTCTATATTCTAGAACAGAAGTTCCCTTTTCTTGATCAAGGACCACTTTTATATAATTCTTGATAGCAGGGACCACTATGCATGTAGGTATATCAAAAATTAACTGTGATAATCAAACAGAGACTTCCCCTCACCATCCCCAGTCATACAATTAAAATCATTCGCGGACCACTTTTAGGCTTTTGCAGACTACTGGTAGTCCGCGGACCACTGGTTGGGAACCACTGTTCTAGAACGATAGCGGTCACATCTGTCATTTAACTTTACAATAAATAGTTCTCAATATTAATAAAATATTGTTGTTACATTGTCTTCTAACATAACACTTATCATTTGCACATGTTTTAAGTACATTTGTATCGTAAATGTACTTTAAATTAGTCATATGAAAGAGAAAAAAATTGCTAACTTTCACATTTGACTTATTGATTCATATTATATTTTATATATATTCATTTTATATTCAATCTGTTTTAAATACTAAAATAACTACTAAATATAGGAATATTGTTTTATTTTAAATTCAATTATTACTCTTGTTTGACCAATATTTTTTAAATTTATTTTTTAATAAAACCGGATGTATTAGCATTGCGGATAGCTGAAACAGAACTATTTTCCATAGTATTGTTTCTAAAATCTGTTCTCTTGCTATATCTTATTCATAGAGAACAATATTAATACATAATAACATCAAACATGTACATATTATTATATCGTATGTAAACGCATTTAAACTTCACATCTGCGTCAGCGCTCGCTGGCGTGCCAACCGACAGTTAGTAGAATAAATTAAAACTTACTCTACACCAATCGGTGGAGCGATTAGCTGCTACGATTTGTTCTAATACTTAATACGAAGAAATACTCCGGATTCACTTGTAGTGAAAACATATAATTTTATGAAAATTAGATATAATTAATTTTACAAGTAATATATAGTATCGTTTAGCGAAATATAGCGTTTGGCGCTCCGTTCTCGACTACCGCGCTAGGGATAGTTAACTTCAGTAAGTAAGTAGAAATGAAGAACGAAATATATTTTATATCTAGGCTCTTTCTGCTAATTTTCTATAAAAATGATGATTTTTCACTTTCACTTTATATCCCGCATGTAGCGGGTGTTTATCTTGTCGTATGTAGTGGCATAGGAGATAGGAAGCACTCTGTTTTCGATTTTCCCATTTTTCCAGACATTGCGATTGTGTTAAGTTGAGTTCATTCCCCTTAGTTGGATTTAAACCCACAACCATAGCGTTTACAGTCAGAGACTTTGTCGCTGCGCTACTCCTGCTGCTGTTGAGTAATAATATACTTTATAATTAAGAGAGCTCAGGATTCAATTCCGCAACTTTTCATATAATATAGTGAGTAGTTATAACATTTACAGTCTTGTATTACATTTTTTTCATTAAACAGACTACAATTAGTTTACAACTGCGTTCTCCAGTTTTCGAAACATTGCGCGTTTAATAGTGAAACTTAACGCTGTGAAAAGTTAAAATTAAACTAAGTCGTCGATCAGACGGGGGAAATGAAAAAGTAGTAAGTCATGACTAAGGAATTAAAAAAAGATTATATACTTATCATTAATATCACAGACAAACAATTTTGAAGAATAATTTATGTATTTGTATAATATACATAAACGTAAATAAGCTTAATTTTCGTACCACATGAGTCGAAGTAGGGCGTCCTTAATAACTTTTTAATTCGAACAGACTTTGAGGCGAAACTTTAATGATAAAGTGTTTTGACTGATAAGGAAACTATTTTAGACACTGACGTGAATACATTAGTGTATGTTAATGGTACACGTTATTTGTTACAAAAAAAAGATATAATGGTAATTAAATTATTTATCTTTTTTGTTTCATGCTGTACCTCGTATGGTAGGCAAAGGGAACCTAGTGTTAAGGCACTCCGTTCACAATTGCACAATTTTCGTGACTTTGCGTGTAACGCGTGTTAAACAGTGAAACGCCGCGTTTTGCTTTGTTGAAAAAAAATATAAGTTCGCATTTGCGAATTTCGCTGTCCTATTATGTCACGATAGCCTTCTATAAGATATTTTTACAATTAAGTAAATTTTTGTTATTAAACATTTGAAATAATATAGTAGGTACACCGAGTAAAGTATCTCAAATAGTGCATATCGAATTACGAACTAGTCCTTTAGATGTCAACCTTGATATGTAATTAAAGTCATTGTTAGAAAAAGTTTTAAAATACAACAATAACGTCTAGATTTTTCTAAAATTAAATTTTAAATCTTTACATAATTTTATAATTGTAAGAACTGATCATCCGTCCTTGTGAAGTGTTTGTATGTCTGCTGGTTACTTTTTCTTAACTATATTAGTGTGGTACGGAACTCCCTAAATTTTCTTCTGCATTATTATAACGTCTGTGGATATTATATATATTATAAATTCCACAAGAATCAAATTGTTTTAAATAAGCAAAGACCATCTTTATAATATTTTTTTAAGGCTCTTTAGCCTTCTAGTACAATTGTCACTTTACTATTTATACAAATTGTCGCACATACAATTTTTTATGAAAAAAATATCTAGAGTAAGCTCTATGTTTTTGCAATAAACGTTTTAGGTTTTAAAATTATTTTGTAACTCTTTTCACATTTTGTATTTATCATACAAATATAGGTATTGCCTGTATATTAGATATTTCAAATCAAACTAAAAAATAATATCTAAAAACTTTAAAAAATAACTAGAAATAAACGCAACACCACACACAATAGTATCCATTTGTGTACAAAACACTACAATCAACCGTACTTCCGACCACTCGTCACCGTCAGACGCCATCGCCAGTAGCCAAACACTTGTCAGTGAGAGCTGTTAGATCGAGTGTCTGTGCCGGCTGGCGCGAAAAAAAAAGAAAAAAAGGGCGGCAATTCTGACTGTTTATATAATCTATAAATAAGAAAAAGAAAAAAGGCGGCAATTTCGACAGTTTATATAATTATAATCTATTTTGAAATATTTTTTTGGCTTTTAGTTTTAGTTTCGATTGTTTTTGTTGTGATGTACGTTTTTATGGATTGATTTTTTACTTAAAATTTAAAAGGTGAGTTTAATTTTGTTTTAATTATTATTATTTTAAAGTACTTTAATAATTATTATTCATATTGATAATTTGATTTGACTTATCAATAAAATTAGTATGGTGGCTTAAATATTTACTCAACACGAAAAAATCGGCGGAAAGTGGGGAACCGAGTGTCTTAAATAGGGTAAGCTAGTTAAATTTAGCTATTGTCTTAGCCAGGTTTCCTCTGCCTACCATGCTGTATGAGGAATACAGCGTAAGCTGATTTAAATATTACCATAGTTAAATTAAAATATAATATACTAATATATTGTTATTAATAAAAATCTTAAACCTGAAAATAATATACGCCAAAAGGCTGTATATGTAATACCTAAGTTACATTATACAATTCTACATATAACAAAAGAACTAAATTATAGAATATATTACTCAATTATGTTAAATAGCTTCAAATTAGTTTTATTTTTTTCTTATATCTTCTTAATGACAAATCAAGCGTCATACACGAGTGGTTTGACCTTCTACACTGTAAGGCACTAGCGATAAGTATATGTTGACGATAATTGAAAATTTTAAAGGTAAAATTACATAAGTGTTAGCAAAACTTCTAATTATTAACATCGTCTATTTCACTCAAGCTGTGTGTCGCTCGTGGCGCAACGGTAGATTGCCTTAATGTAAGCGCGACGGTTGTGGTTTCTATTTTCATTCGTGGGAATTAATTATTTAGATTTCTCTTCTCTGGTAACCAGACGAATCGCTGACGTTGAAGTGCGAAACTTAACACACCATGGTTCGAAAATTGTGCGGAAGAAGTTGGGAAAGAAGTGACTTAAGGTTCTCTAAAAGATCTGTTATATACCTATACTTCATATAGCGATAATGTATGATAATGTTCTATGCAATAAATATATAAGTTAATAATATATGTCTATACGTAAAGCTTTTGTTTGTAGTTTCAATAATAATACATATACATAATATGTAAATTAACAATAACAAAGTAATATAGTAAATTATATTACTTAATAAAACTAATTACTTAGCGGGTGACAGAGAGTGAACTTAGATTTAAATTATTCCGTTCTCCCTTTTTCGCTCGGATTAGAGACTCCGCGTGTTGACTAGCATATTGGAAGCTGAGAAATGACACTGATGAGAATAGAACCCGCAACCTTCGCACTAGCACTCAGGACGCTAGTTGCTACAAGATGAATTAACTTTAATATTGTCAGTAGTGGTTTATATTTTATATAATTTGTATTTGTTTACGTTCGTTTTTGTTTTCGTTCTCTGGCTCTAATTAACCAATCCGTCACTTAGCAAAACATATGATTACATTATTTTGTCCATCAATTTATGAAAATAAAGACCGATTTAAATAAATAAAAATCCTTTTTTTATTATTTTAATTATTATTTTGACTGGTAAAACGCGGCGTTAAGCTCCACCACTGTTCACGCCTCGGAACGTATCAAAAATTGAGGAAAAGAGTCTTATCTTAACATTAGTTGCCCCCGCAATATGCGACAGCGTGAAGCTGCTTATTTGAACTCTTCAACATAACAATAATTATTTCAAACTATAATGGCAGAAGGTTAAAATTATCCAAGTTAATATAAATAGTTAACCATTGTCACATTTACAAGGCGTCGCCTTGAACTGGTTTTCCCATGAGTTTATTATGTTCTTAAGTAATACTCGCAAAAAAGTGCTTGAGCTATACGCGTTGACCTGATTTTTGTTTAGAAAATTGAAGTTTTTTAAATTTAAAACCAGCGAAGTGATTTAAAATTAGATTAG
Organism: Heliconius charithonia; assembly: GCA_030704555.1. NCBI lineage: Eukaryota > Metazoa > Arthropoda > Insecta > Lepidoptera > Nymphalidae > Heliconius > Heliconius charithonia. The sequence continues at coordinate 999,951 of CM060819.1, read as the reverse complement.
ATGTATGATGTTAACGAGAAATAATTATAATATTATAGGTGTGTGTTATATCTATTCTATTATATAGATGATAGTTCTAGTCACTCTTATCATTGCATTTTGCTTTAGTTTCGTCGATATTTTCATGATCCGTATGAACCTGTTCATTTTAAGGATCCGTAAGTCAAATGAGAGGAACCGCAATCTCACAGAATCATTTTGTTGTCTGTCTGTCAGCCAAGGCTAAGCAAATATCAAGCTGAAATAAATATTATATATCCAGGTCTACGGTTACTTGGAGTACATACAAAAATAAACTTTTATGTCAGTGCATTCAAAACATATCAGTTTATGCTTTTTATTATGAAACATTTATCGTCGTGGTGCAGGGGCACAAACGTGTGATAGTAAATGCGACGGTTGTGGATTCGATGCAAAATCGGGGGCATGGAGTGTTTAATATTGTCAGTTCCTCGCTCAGGAAGAGGCAAACGACGCTCAACACACAACGTGTCAAGATTTCGGCTATATATCTATAAACGGGGAAATATTGTAAGTAAGCTACTCCGTTATAAATTCTGTCATCTTCGTGTCTTCTTTGTTTTACGTGACATTGTCGAGATTATACTAAATATTCATAAGGCACGTCTGAAGGCCACATACTTAGAATTCAAAGAAAGTAAATTAATTTTATCTATTTATATTAACACGGAGAGAGCTAATATAAAAAAATGGCCGAAATACAAATCTATTTGAAAACTTACTTAAAACACATTTATGATATTATTTTGCAAAAAGCAGCGTAGGCAGACGAAACTGAGTGTTAAGACCCTCCGTTTCCCTCGCACACTTTATTTTCGAGACGTACCTAATTATTGGAAGACCCAGGCTGTCTACTCTACAAAAGCGGGATAAAGCGTGGAGTAAGAAAAGAAACCTAAATAATATAGCGATGGTTGTTGGTTCGATTCCAATTTGGGGGAATTATTTTAATTTCCCCACTCTAGGAAGACGGAGTGTCGTGTTAAGTTCAACTACTCAACTGGACAATACTCTTGGAAAATGTTTAATATCGTATTTTTCAGAACTATTTTCGCCCAACAACATTTTATTTTAGAACATAACATAAACATAAATCAAATCAAATTTACGCACTATTAAACCTTTTTTGTATGATCCAAACATACTTTATATATTTGTATGAACTCTGAAAGAAGTAATCATGTAAATAAACGCAATCATTCACGGCCATTGCGCACGGCCGGCGAGCGGCGCATAATGACTGAACGAGTTCCGCCGGATGTTGGGCACTGGACACAACAAGTGCTTTTGATTTCTCATGTTGTGTGGTGGCGTGGATAATTGATGTTTTATAATCGATCAATTGTAGCAAACGTATTCTTTTATTTATTTCTATTTTAGTTTCGCGAACTTAATATTAACACACCCCTCGGTACCGTCGTATTTTTGAGATATTGCGTAGCGTAGCGCAACCCTGCGTTTTGTTGTTTAGAAGGAAATTAAAAAAATGTAATTGAACTGTATTAATATAACTTCATTTAAGATATCTTACATGTACGATTAGAAATGGCTGTACAAATGTAGAAATAATCCACTGCGCCAGCATGGATTATTTCCGACTATAAACGCGACGTTTGTGGGTTCGATTACAATTACTAAAGCCTATTCTGCTATATGCGGGATACAGTGTAAAAATAAAGAAAAAAATACGTTCTTATTTGCGAATAATTGTCATTTATGAAAATGTCTATTACTTAATTATTTTTATTTCCTAAGATTAGACAAACTGTATTTATAATTTTATCCAATTATGTTTGTACTACAGATGTATTTCCTTAGAGAGTTATAAGGCGGGTGGAATGATTCACTTATTGTATTAGAGTTGACAGGCATGTTGTGAAGTCAATTAATTTAAATAAATGTATTTATCAAGTATATTCCTTAACTTTATCTTAGATATGGGGTCGGGAGGATCTGTACTGGCCGTTGACACGCCAGGGTCAGATTTACGTCTCCCTACGTCAGGGTTACGGTTTTCAGCTCAGCAAGTGCGATCTCTTAACTCTTATGTGGATACCCTGTATGAAGAGGATCAGAATGGTTGGTAGATATTTAAAGTTTTTATATATATACATAATAATAATAAAAAAATTAATTGAAAAAGAATTATAACTCAAATTAATATCGTATCAATTATAAAATTTAAGGTAAAATATATTTTTATGAAATTTTAGTTTATATAGCATTTAAATAGAGCATTAAAAGTGAGTGAGTTATAATTTTTGGCAATTATTAGTAGAAGTTTTTATAATTATTTTAATTAACATTGATGCAATTTTTAAAATAAATGAAAAAAAAAAATGATTACAGCACATATGCCAATGGAAAAAGAATGTGCGGTGGAAAGCCTGGTGCAACGTATCGTAGATGGAGCTGGTCAAAGAGATCAGAGGTTCAGATGCTGTCATCCCATCGCCTTGCATAGAGAGAAGAAGGTTTATATTTTGATTGTTACTTTTGGGTGCATTTTAATTTCTCGGTTTAACAAATGTTTCGTAAGCCGGGCAAGTAGAAGACATCTAGTGTAAGGAAGCTATGTTCTTCAATTTTGGTTTATTTTGGAGTTTTTCTGTAATACATAGAAAGAAGGGGAAAGACTTAGTATAATCTTCTAGCTTAGCTTCTTGATCCAGTTAAAGTAAACATTGTGTATACAGTGTATGAAATGATTATAATGAGAAAATTTGAATTGGAATGGGATTTTTTCGTTTATATTGGAGTCAAATGCAATTGCGTCACAAAATGAAAACGTTAAATAATTTACCACCAGATCACTAAAGTATTAAATGCTTTAACTTTAAGAAGAATCGGCGCTAAAAAAACAGCGGTACTTTTAAATCACCGTCCATTTACTAACTTCTAGTAACTATACAAATTAGCGTGCTCAAATCGCAAGGACTTATTACTCGTTGAATTAAATAAGTGAATTTATTTTAAATAAGGACTGATTTGTTTGGGCAGCGATGTGTATACGTATAAATGTCCCGTAATATAAATGTTGACTTAGCTGGTTAAATCGTGATTATTATGGCAACAGAACTTTGCTTAGGTACTCGTATGTAGACTTTTGGTCATAAGATGGAGAATCTCGAATGAATTTTTAAAAATCTCCTCTTACTGCTATCCTATACTACCTAAGCCAGAGCTAGTTTGAACGTTTCGAGTCAAGTAGTATTGTTTTTAGTCAGTCATTCAGTAGAAGAATATTTTTAATTACGTATGTATACAAATTAGGGAAACGACGTCGTGGTCGTCGTGGCGCAGCGGCACGAACAATGCAAGTTTTCTAGATTTCCTCTTTGAAATATGTGACAAATATCTCAATAATTATTATTTCATTCATTAGATGCGATCCCGATCACTAGAATACATAGTGACTTTGGACTCTTTACCAACCCTGAACTCTGATAACGAAGACTGTCGATTAGAAGAAGGACCAATTGGTTATGGGAAAATCAAGTTATCTGGATGTGAAGCGGAGAAATGGGCAGATTTTGTTACTCCTTCGGGGTATCTTTGCAGGTAAAACTAAATTTGTTTGGCACTCGAGGTGCGTCACGTATGCGTGCGTATGTTGATAAATGTGTGATTTGACCATGTTTTTGGGAATCAGAGCATTTTTTATGTATTTTTATTTTCCCAGATTAGGTGGAAAAAAAAAATCATATATTTTTTTACACTGCGCCGGGAATTGTTAATGCTACGGAAAAAGCCATGTCAAAAAAACATATTTGCCTCAGAAATTTTATTTCAGCTCTTTATCTCGCAATTACCAGGGTAGGCAAATGAATCCTAATTTTAAGACACTTCTTTAGTGTAGAGTAGCGGAACTCAACGCCTCGCTTTGGCCTATTTCATTTAAATTAAAATTAAATTAAATTAGCTTCACGCTATATCCCGCACACAGCAGGGTAGGCAGAGGGAACCTAGTGTTAAGACACTCCGTTCCCCACTTTCTGCCGAATTTTGGAAGCATTGCGTGTTGAGTGGCAGAACTCAACGCCGCGCTTTGCCTCGACACCAGAGCGAAGAAATGAAAATATAAATTTAAGTAAATATTTCATATCCTCGAGTGGGGATCGAACCCACAACCAGTCGGTTTGCAGTCACACTTTGTACCACTGCGCCACGACTGGCCTATTTCATTTCTTGAAAGTATTAAATATTTTATTCCCCCGAGTGAGAATCTAACCTACAACCATCGTAATAATGACTTGTTTACAGTATGCCACGGCTGTGTCTATTTTAAACAATGTAACTAATTTAAATAGTTTTGTCTTTATCTTTCGCATTTTTGGGTATACATACGTCGAAATAACTTACTGACGATTAAACGTTATCGGTGCTTAACGACTCCTTGCTTCCTGTCTTTTGTCCATAATCTATGGTTATATAATATACTGGTATCTACACATGTATTCTTTACTTGAATGTGAATCGTCTGCTGTATGCAGAAGATACATTGCTCATTGCATCATCAGAATGCAAGTTGCAGAAGGGTGTGATAAGTGTGATAAGTGGTCTAAGCCCGAATACGAATAAGACAAAGGTTTTGACTTTTGAACAAGATGAAGAAAGAAAGTCGGAATGTAATATCAGTTTAAATGGTAAGATAAAAAAAAGAAAAGTGGTATATTTGGGAAGTATGTTCAGTAGAGATGGAAGACACGAGATGGATGTGGAAAGGTGTATTGTTGCCGGCAACAGGGTTAACGGAGCTTAAAGTGCATTAATGAGACGGTGAAACGTCAGCACAGTTGCGCGTAAACAAAATACACTACTTGCTAAGTGTTAAATCAAAAGCTTTTTCCAGAATCAATTTCACTTTGTTCTCAATATTTACCTATTTTTGCGAAGTATAAGAGGAAACAATAATTCTATTAGTATTAGAGGAAAATCACTGTAAATATGGAATACACTTATTTGTAATTTATAATTTTAAACTGACAGGGACAAAATAATAGAGAAATGGGTGGAACTGATCGCGCTCAGTGCGGCGTCGCGCGGCGGCGCCTCCCGCGCACTGAGCGCGCGCGCCGCCGCGCGGGCGCGCCCCCGCCGCTACTGCTACTTGGAGAGGGGTAACTATCCATTTGGTCACATTCGCGCTATTCCTACTAGTGCGAGGAAATGAAAATAGTTATTGTGTGTGTTTAATTTCAGCTTAGACAACTAATGTCATGGATACAGTCAAGTGCTGTGCAAAGAAGTTATAAAGTCGACCTATGGACTTTTATTTCATGTTATGTCGATTTTTTGTTTCTATGTTATTTCCAAAAAAACCACAAATTCCCAAGGTTGAATTTGTTGTTTTTTAATGATTATTACCTCTTTAGTAAGTCTTATTTAAAAAATCAAGTTTTATTTTTGCAGTAAAATAAACCTACACATTTATTTTCTTATATCTTCATGCTTTCTCACACACACGCCCGAGGAAATGAAAATATTAAATATTACAATCCGCAACCGTCGCGTCTGTGCCACTGCGCCACAATGGCCTTACTGCTTTTTATGTTAAAAAAAATTATGTATATAAATTCACTTGTTAATTTATTCAAGCCTGTTATGATATAATATGTCTGTTTTAAAATACATACATACACATTAATACAGAAATACATACATATTCCTCTCATAAGAGGAAATAAGATATGTAGAGGAAATCTAATTGAGACATTGTATAGATTTTTTTCGTCCAATTTCCAAATTTTCCGTGTTTTAAGTGCCAGAACCCGCTTTCGCGCTAATGAAACATTGTTAACACTGAAACACGTATTTTTTACTACTATTCTATGAATTTTGTATAAAATATATGCATCAATTTAACATTACCTTTAAATAAGAGTAAGCAGGTAAATAAAATTGTACGTCAGAAACGTATTAAACTAAAGGCAAATATCTCGACTCCATATTTAACTTTCTCAACATATTCGCCATATTTACAAAAGTCAAAATACTATAACAGTAAATTAAACTGAGCTGAAAACTAACTTTGCTAACAAATCCATTTAAAACTCGAAATGTCCCAGTTATGAAGTTAGGGGTGAGTGGGGCAACTGCGAACAGCGGGAGGAGAGCTTAGTAAAACTAATTCTGATTTAGTAGTTTTTCTTATTGGTTCAAAGTTTTTCACGATAGGCCTTTTATATTTTTTAATGGTATAGTAATAATCGAAATATATGAGGATCCAAGAAGGAATGGATAATACTGAAATATCTCTTATAATGGACGTACTCTGTATAATTTTATAAAGAAAATATCAAAGTAAATTACATAAATGGAGCGAGTTATTCGAAATTATTTTAATCTCTTAAATATTTATATTTTATTATATTGTACCAAACAACCATAACAAAACTCGCGTCTTTTTAAAATTTAAGAAAATAAATCTATTGGCTTCGTGATATCGATATAATAGTTATAATTTACGGCTTTGTCAGTGATTTTACAACCGAGTTGTAAAGTTGATCTTTACCACTTAAATATTTCTTCTAGCTTCACGCTGTATCCCGCATAGGAGTGTAGACAGAGGAAACCTTGGAACCTAATATTAAGAAATCCCGTTCCCAACAAGATTTCTGTTCTTTGTAAATATTGATGTTTATATTATTAATTGTCCGCGTTCTCCCTGTTTGCCTCTAGTTCAAAGTTGATGCAATAACTGCATCGACATCACAGTTTCACATTACATTATAATTTGATTTGTTTGAATATATAAAGTTTTATAAAACTCCAATTAATTTATATATGTTTGTGTGAAATATATTATATCGCATATGTATATACGAGTACAGTACGTACTAAAAATTATGTTATGTATCTATTTATATAGAGTCCTGTCATGGTGCAGGGGTACAAGCAACTGTAAACGTGGCAGGTTGTAGGTGCGATTTTCACTCAAGGAAATAGACAGACAAAAAAAAACATTATTTTAGGTTATTTTATATTGAGAACAGGAAAGGAACGAAATGTCGGGTTCTTTTGCCTATGAAAAAGTATAACTCTTTTTATATAGTTATAATATTTTTCCCTAGTGTCTCATGAAGGCAGCAGGGAGCGCCGCCTAGCGATAGTGGAAGGGGCGTCGTGGGTGATGGTGCGCGTGGGCGCGGGCGAGGCCGAGGCTAAGCTGGTGCTGGGAGTTAGCGTGGCGGGTGTCAGTCCCAATTCCTACACTACGAGGGTGCCTTTGACACACCCCTTGGCTTTACTGCATTACACTGCTGCTCAGAATGTAAGCTTTTTATTTTTAGCTTCACGTTGTATCAAGAATGCAGCAGGGTAAGCAAAGGTTTGACATTTTTTGCAGAGACGTTTTTATACTGTGCGTTCTTTACCGCATCATTTGAAGTGTGCTAAAGAACTGTTTGGCTTGATATCTGCCGCCTAATTTTCTAACTGTACAGTATGTCAAAAGCTTATGTTCCATCCAAACGCGAGTTTGCCTTGTCTATTTATTATTTATTTATTTATCATCATAAGTCTTACTTTTTTATTATTCTTTTGTATCGTTAAATAAACAATATAAAAACAAATTTTGTACGTAACACAAACTTCGTCTGTGAATCTAAGCAATTACGCGTGGGTTTTTAGTAATGTTATAGATGTCGGGGAGTTGCGCGATCATCTCGAGTGTAGGCGTATTTAATAGAAAATTTTAAAGTTTTAACAACTAATGGTACCTAAATATAGGCACTTAATTACTTAGTTGCGAGTTCTTGAACTAACTAAGTTTATGACTCAAAAGTTGAGTTGTATATGAAGCTACTGTGACGCAATGACACAATGACTGGAAACGTTATTAAAGTGAGTTCAAATCCCATTTGGATTAATCATTATATTAACATTTTTATAATGTCCCTGCTTAAGTAGGGACAGAGACATTGCTAGCTGGTCTAAGTGATAAGTTTATAAAACATATGTCAGGTAGGAGATATGTAAAGATAAACCACGAGGTTAAGTTACACCACTAAAAGAACAACGTCCCAAAAATAGGGCGGTGCGTGGGGAACTGAATGTCTTGACACTAAATGTCCTTTGCCTTCCTTGCTAAATGCGACATACATCGTGAAGCGAATGATATTGTTTTAATTTTACTTATAAACCATAATTCAATCGTCTAGGGTTATTACGCAGTCGCCATAGGTCCCCCCACACCAATATCAAGTGAACGAGGTACCACCTGGCAACTGTGGCATCCTGCCTTGGAAGCAACATTAGACAACCACTGCGCCGACGGGTCCCCCGCGGGAAGGATCGCGGGGGCCTTGAATATTTTGGTTGATAAAATGAGGGAGGGATGTTTTGAAGTAAGTAGAAATAAAATATTTTATATTATTATTTACATTTTTTTTACTATTGAGATCCTTGCAAGACAAAGCTAGTTAAACTTCAGCCCTTTATAGAGCTGTTTTATGCTGGTCTTAGTAGCCTTAATTTTTATTTTTTATTTTATTGATTTTTAAAACTTTTTTTGTGATATGTATCTATAAAAAATATGTATTTTTGCAAGTTTTCTTTCGTAATATTAAGCCATACTATACTTACAACATTATTCGTTTTTATAATACTGCCGTAGTGCAGTTGGTTAGCATTTTAATAATGTGACAATGTGACAGTGTGCATGGGTTCGATTTTTACTTTGGATATATTTATTTCTTTGCACTGGTACGACAACAATACTTCCATCGCATAGCGCACACTGTCTTGAAAATTGGGCGGCGAGTGTCTTAAAACTAGGTATCCTTTACTTGCACTCTTGTGGGCATACAACGTAAAAGTATATTTAAAAAAATATGCTTTCAGGGTTCAGCACAACTATTAAGTAGGTACATGGCGTGGTGCACCTTCAGGAAGCGCTTGGAGAGGGTCGCTACGTATCGCGGCGCAGCTCGCTTCTGCGGCTCCTCGCACGTGGCTCATCATTTGTTGGTCATATTGGATAAGTTAGTGCTGTTTTTTTACTATTCATATTCAAATATTACGTACTTTGTAGAACAATTTGATATTTGTAATTTTATCGCTAAGGAGAGATTGTGTCCGTGTCGCGCAGTGTGCAGCGCGCGTGCGCGGCGCGCGGCGCGGCGGGCTTCGTGTACGCGAGCGAGCGCGCCGCGCTGGCGAGACGCGGCGCGCGGCGCGGCGCCTGGGCGGCGGACGCGGCCGCCGTGCACAACTGCCTCTTGTACTTGCAGAGGGTCGCAGGTATTTGTTCAGTGTTATTGTGTTTCAGTTTCAGCCTAGCTTTAAGACTCCGTCCCACTAAGACACTTCCGTTTCCCACTTTCCACCGAATTCTAGGGGTGTTGAGTGTTGAGTGACGGAACTCAACCCCGCGCATGGCCTCGTTCTAGAAGTAACGAAGCAAAAATGAAAACGAGGAAATGAAAATGTCAAATATTTCATTTCCTCAAGTGGAAAATGTGCCCCTGCGCCACGACTAAACGTGTACGTGATTTAGCTTGCGTATTATGGACGAGCAACCCCAAGATATTATATTAAAAAAAATAATATTTCTTCTCAAATTAATAAAATAGGTATAAACTTTTTTCAATTTCACATATTCACAACTTCTGCGCGCGGATTTGAAACTGAAATGAATAGAATATATTCCTTCAACTTAAAATCAAACTCACAAGCCACAACTAATGTTACTCACAAGACAAAAATCCGATCACTAATTTCAATTCCATTCGTGAGGCACAGTTTATTCGGTAACAAACAGATTTTAATACTCAGAAGGATTTGAATCCCACTAATATTCTAAATATGAAAGTTTGTGAGGATGTATGTTTGTTCTACACTCACCCAAAAACTGCTGAACGAATTTAGATGAAATTTCGATACTATACGGTATATAACTAATCAACATCAGAACAACACATAGGGTTTATGTAAACATTTTGTTCCATTTGACTATAATATAACAATAAATTAAACCGGTCGAAGCCGCGTTGAAGTCAATGGTCGTGTTATTTAACAAACCTACAACCTCCACGTGTATACTGAAACACTTTTTAATGATTTTGAATCACATTACTAAGATACAATATTTTACGCATACACATATGCGAAATTACGCCAACAAAGTACGGCATATTTTATTATCCCTCGGGAAATATTTTTTATTTATTTTAAATATATAAAATGCGGTGTACATTCATAGATACTTCGCGGAATTTTTTTTTTCAATATAGTTATTATAAATGTATAAGCTTCTATAATCCATCCCGCGGGATCCATTCGTTTTTTAACAATAAGACTTTTCCTGACCTATTATTTCTTGTTACGGCGACATTTTTGTATGGTCGTTCTTTTTAATTTTTATAGATATTTATATATCGCTTAGCTATTAGATATGCACAGTGTTTTGTCATCGCCAGTTTAAATAAAAACACAGTTTTAACTATTAAAACGAAAGAGATTTTGAAAAATATATCATAAAATTAAGGGGCATTTGTTGAGAATGATGCACACAAGCCTATCAAAGCGATAACGTCGCATATCGCATCGCCTCATTCACGAAATCGAATCGCAGGTAAGGGCGGTGAAGTGGAACATTGATTAGGTTTATACAAAATGATAAGGTATATATTTTATAAATATTTTAATAATATTATTTTTCATATTTGAAAAACTACTACAAATATTTGTTTCTTAGTGATTGACTTTTAAATTTACTGTTCCTATTCATTAAATGTATGAATGCTATTCATATACCTATTTCTTTCCATATTTTGTAACTGATGTCTCAAACTCCTTTGAAAATATGAATTAATAAGTAATGCCTTGGCTCGTGATGTGTCTAGTGGTTAGAACCGTCTATAGTTGTGATCGTGAAGAACCCAAAATCTTTTAGAGATTCAGAGGTAACAGTATTAAGAATTTTATATTATGCCATTAGAAGGTATCGCTTTAGTAACATATTTGCCATGCATATTTTATTTTATTTATTTATTTATTTATTTTTAACTTATATCCGAGGTACATACTGTTACAATTTACCAATGTATTTAATTCGGCTTTTGCATGTTTTTAATTTCTTTTTCTCTTAAACTTCTCTTTCTCTTAAACTATACTCTTAATAAACTTAAATGAGTTGTCTAAAACAGTGTTTCCCAATCTTTTTTGTGCCATGCCCTACCTTAACATCGCAAAAATTTTTAATGGGGCATTAAATTTTTTATTATAAATTTTTTAAAAATGAAATTAAATACTTATCAATTATATCTATACAATATATATGAATATTAAATCAACGAACTATTACAACAGTTTTGACGGACACTTATTTCAAATTAACACCAACTGAATGATGTGAAACACTATGTACGTTGCGATGGGCCCGTGGTCTCCTTGAAGACTCCAATCACCCAGTTGACATTTTGATCTCGTAAACGAAATTATACCTAATAATTATTTACGGCAATTATGTAAGAATTTGCCTTTTTTTGTTTGACGTTAAGATGTACAAATTAAAAATCCTTCTCTTGACTAAAGAAATACTTTAAAATTTCTCCAAAATGTACTAAATGCTATAAAGTATAACAAATTACAAAGCTCTATTCGCAGTTGCGGAGGATATCCCCCCGTCCCCTTCGGAAAAGTTAGAGGGGGCCTTGTTTTGCAAGTGGGAGGCCTCCAACGTGAAGTCAGGCCTCACGGCGAAGCCTTTGGAGTATTTGAGTAGAGTTACCGAACAACTGTTGGTTTGCAAGAGTATGATTTATTATGTAAGTGTGATTCATTTAAGTATTTTATCACAACAATATTATAACTTGAGTCTGTCATGGCGCAGCACAAGGGTGTGACTGTAACGCGACAATTTTGGGTTCGAACTTCACTCGGGTGATCGTCCATATATTTATTAATGTTTTTATTTGTGTTATCAAGGCAAAAGCTCGGCGTCGAGTTTCACCACTCAACACGCAATGCTTTTCCTTAAGTCGGAAAACGGAGTGTCTAAATACTAGGTTCCCTCTGCCCACTCTGCTGTATGCGGCACATAACGTGAAGCTAAATAAAGAGCATCAGAGTAAGACAGACATAGGCTACATTTAAGTGAACATTTTGTATAATTTAGTTATAATATAATTAGAGGCCAGTCGTAGTGCAGCGGCACGAAGTGTGACTGTAAGACCGACTGGTTGTGGGTTCGATCCCCACTCGAGGAGATGAAATATTTACTTAAATTTATATTTTCATTTCTTCGCTGTGGTGTTGAGGACAAGCGCGGCGTTGAGTTCTGCCACTCAACACGCAATGCCTCCAAAATTCGGCAGAAAGTGGGGAACGGAGTGTCTTAACACTAGGTTCCCTCTGCTTACAGTGCTGTGTGTGGGATATAGCGTGAAGCTAATTTAATTTTTTACTTTCAAATTTTATGCGGGTAAAGCTGCGTATGGAGGTTGTTGCTCAGTACATGTGCTAGCTGCTATAGCTATGATTTACCTGCAAAGCTGGACGGACGGAACCGACGAACGAAATAGACTACTATTAAAAAAATATACATTAACATTTCCACTTATTAGGAATATTTTGTAATTTCTCCGCTCCGCTCCCTCGAGCTAAGCGAGTTAATTTCAATCATTCCCGTCCTCTCTTTTGCGAGTTCAACGCAGTCCTTAATGGGTCCACTCTTTTAATCTGTCGCAAATAGATAAAAAAGCATACGTAATTTAAAAGGTAGTTACTTTAAAACCAACTTTTTTTTATATATTTTGTGTTTTTATGTAAATTTTATACAAATAACTTAAAGCGATAATTATAAAAATATCTTTTAAATGAATCCCAGGAAAACCAAAACACCTTCCGCACTAATCTCATCCAAGCAACCTCTCAACATGAACAAGTCGAAGATCTGATCCACATTTTAGCCATCATGCTGGACCAGGCCCGCGATGTGTACCTCCACAACCTCCACCAGACCCTGGGAGATGATAAGGAACTTAGTAGCTATAGGTGAGTATTGTTCTTTTTACTTTTACGCCGTATCCCGCATACAGCAAGAGGTAACTAGTAGTTGAGTAGCGGAACTCAACGCTGCGTTGAGTTTTGTTACCAGAGCAAGGAAATTAAAATAACTCTTCTTTTACGTACTACAATCTTCGCTCGCATCGTTTGTAGTTTGACGTTGCCCTGCGGCGCCCAAAATATAATAGCTTATTATTAGTTTTAAAAGCCGTAATTTAGCTTACAAAGCAATTTATGTAGAAATTACCAGAAAATATTGCAATATGTTTTAGATCTATAATTTTGACACGCATTGTTTAAATGTAAATTGTGCGATGCGTGGAGAACGGAGAGTCTTGACAATAGCCTCCCTCTGCCTAACCTGTTGTATGCGCGATACAGCGTGACGTTATTTAATGTTTTTACCATTAAAATTTATCGTAAGAGTACTTATTTATAAGTATGTATGAAAATTTCGCGATTAGCAGCGTAGGCGCCGTGGCTTAGTTGGTTAAAGCGCCTGTCTAGTAAACAGGAGATCGCGAGTTCGAATCTCGCCGGGGCCTCACACGCCAATAATTGGAATAGTTTTGTTTTTTTAATTTTTGTACCATTTTTTCTATCTTAGATTCTATAGTTTGGAAGTGACTATTTTTCATTTTGATTATTGAATTTTTAAAATTGCAATTTTTCTTTGCCCTTAATTAGCCTCCTATAAGTAAATATAGGTAGCCCTAATTTTCTTTTTGTATTTTTTGACTTTTAATAAATTGATTACATAGACTTTTTTCTTTTTTGTTGCTTTTTAGTTATTTAAATTGGAAACATAGTTTTTTTCGTTTTATTTATTTTTATTATGATAATAGTGGTGCTGGAAAATTAAAAAAAAAATGCTTAATATTTTTATTAATATATATTGTTTAATGTATTGATATATGTTTGACTCAGGAGTAAAAGGTGGCTCAAGTTACGCGAGCACTACGACGCGTCGTGCGCCAGCCTGCTGGACGCGGCGCGGCGCCACGGCGCGCCGGCGCCGCGCGCGCACCCCGCCGCGCCGGCGCCGCGCGCGCACCCCGCCGCGCCGGCGCCGCGCGCGCTGCCCGCCGCGCTGCACTGGCTGCGGAGAGGTGGGGCACTACCTACTTACATTCGATTCCTCGATCGGGAATCGAAGCGCCTCTCCGGTACACTTGAGACCAGTAAGCGCGACCGGTTGTGGGTCCGATTCGGAATTCGGCGGAGAGTGTGGAACGAATGTGTCCTAGTGGGAACGGTGTGCTCAGGCTATTAAAGTGTGGGATTTGTTATGTATATAATATATATGGTCCCCTGTGTGAAAATCGAACCCAAAACCACAGTGCCTTAATTTCTAACGTACACAGAACGTTTTCTATATCTATGTTAAAATATAATTTCTTTTTATGCAAATTAGATCGAAAGTCAGTTAGTAGAAAGATTTTTTTTAATCAAGTGTTAGTAATTTTGGAGAGCGACGATTTTCTTTATGAGTTTTCTTTATTTTTAATAGTACTAATTACTATCTTATCTAACGACGCCTATACAAGTAGTTCACCCCCGAAAACCACAGTTTAAACCCATAATTAACATCCTATAGACATTATAATTACAAAATAAATAACAATAACATTGCCCTGTAATTATTTAAAGTAAATATCGGTTCCAGCTTAATTAACTTGTAAATTATATTTTAAGATAACAAGGTATTGTCAGTGATATAGTAAAGTATTATTATGGGTAATGAAGGCCTTTGATATGTATAGATATGTGTGATTTAGTATGGGGAGGATATAGGAGCTAGGGGTGTTTTATTATAAATTTATTTAAAGATTTGGTCATATTTGACATAACAATAGGTTTATGATTTTTGGTTCAACCTCCATTTGGGGCAATTATTATATAACAATTTAATCGCGCTTCTAGACAAGGCACGGCGTTGAGTTAACATTACAACACGTAATGTCTCGATAATTGGACGGCGCGTATAGAACTGAAGGTCTTATAACTAGGTTCGCTCTGTTTTGCTGTAGGCGAGATACAGTGTGAATCTAAAATAAAATTTAATGCTTATACCTAAATAAAAGTAGCCATACATTTTCAGGTGCAAAAGAAGACAAAAAGTACCTCGGACCAGTTTTGAAGCCATATTTAAACGATTTACAAATAACGGCTCAAGAGAATTGCTACTTCTTAGATGATTTTGATTCTGAAAAGTATTCTACGGAATTGGAGGGTTTGGAAGAATTTTGTTTGAAAGTACACGAGGGCATGGACCCATGTGTTGGTTTATTAGAAGCTTCTAGAAACATGGCATGGGCGAAGAATTTAGTCGATTTGGTGGATAGATATCGACATGTTGGTGAGTTTTAAAAGTATTTTTTTTTGTATTTCTATAAAACAAGATAAGATAATGTATGATGTGGAATTCCATAGAAATGCCGAAATTTAATGCCGTAATGTATTGAAATTGGAAGGAAAGTGATTGTATTCTATTTAATTTTGATATTTAAATATACTCGCGTATATAAAGTACATGTAAATTTTTATTTCCTACTAATATATTGTAAATGTGAACGTATATTAGGATGCGTGTTTGTTTTATTGCCACGAAAAAACTTCTGAACGGATTTAGAAATTTTACAATAGCATTTAACTATTTGAGGCCAGTTGTGGCGCAGGGGCACAAAGTGTGACTGTAAAACCGACTGGTTGTGGTTTCGATCCCGACTCAAGGAGATGAAATATTTACTTAAATTTATATTTCCATTTCTTCGCTCTAGTGTAGAAGCAAGGCGCGGTGTTGAGTACTGCCAACTGCAATTGAGAGCGGAGGGTCTCAACATTAGGTTCCCTCTAGGTAATAATCAATTTAAACGCGTAAAACCGTGTGGGGCTGCAAGTCAAAAATATATGTATAATGTGTATTAAAAATATATAATATGTTTGAAATTTGTTCCTGGATATTTATTTACTATTATTCATTTCCACGTATTATACCTAATAATAATGAACGACCTACTTTTAGAGATTTGCAATTATTATACACAAGAGCACCATATTATTTATTCGTAAGCTTCAATTATTTTAAAGAGTTAAAATAAATGTGCAATATATTTTTTACTTTCAACATTTATTTCACTAACATGCAATTATACAGTTTGATCAAAGAATGATTTTAACTATAATATAAATAGGTATATTAAATATAAAAAAAATCTCAGCTTGGTGAGGAGCATAGCCAGGTTCCTGGGTTCCCTCTGCCATGTGCGAGATACAATGTGAAGCTAAAAATAACAAATTACACAAAGCCGAATAAACTTGACACAAAAAATCGAAATCGAACCTTCTACTCTCCACTGATACTTATATAATAACAACAAACAGGAAGATCGATCAAAATTGTCTAATATGGGACCCTCCAAGCAAATATACTCGGATATTGCGTTCATCAATACTGCCTATTGAAATACATTGACGTAATAAATATTAGATTCTCGCTATACTAATATAATAAAACGTTATTATAAGATGTTTCGCTGATAATATTTCTTAAACATTTAAGTTTAACATACTGGTCGCGGGTTCGAGTTCTACTTAGGTGGATTACTATACTTAAATTATAGGTAGGCCAAAAATGCTCGTCACCGGGACGCGAGGGCGGGGCGCGTATACGAACTTGCATAACTAGGGTTCCGTATCAAGTTTGAATTAAATTAAATTAAAATTTGAAATTGTCAAACTTAAGTTTGCGGACATGCGAACGTCCGGTTCTTCATTTTATATGATTTGAACTACAATTATAAAATTGTAATGTTTTTTTATGAAATATCTATAAATTGGCACTTTTCAGATTTTCAATTTTTATTACAAAAAACGTTTTAGTTTTCACTGTAAAATTTAATAATTACAAAATTTGTGTGCTTCAAGGGACCGTAGACTCGAATATTTGATATTAATTTTAGATCCTTACATCCACGCGCCTTTTTAGTTACGGAACCCTAAAAACATTTTTTGTCGTAAAAGTACTTCCAATTAGCTTCCAATATTCGAGCCTGACAAATCCTGACACCATTATCATCAGAACAGTTCGATGATACTGTATTATTGTATTTTTAGATATACGAATCTAGCCAAGCTGCCAAGATTTAGGAAGTTTTAAGTTTTATTACATGTCGGTCAGATAGTTATATAGTTATTTCTTTTACAAAACGTACGAAAATTTGTGGTTTACATTCCCATTCGAGATTCCTGTGTCTGGTTGCCTCCTCAACACGTAATGCCTCCAAAATTTGTCTGAAAGTGACTTTAAGGGAACGAAGTGTCTCAATAGGTTCCCTCTGCCTACTCTGTTACGTGCGGATTATAGCGCTATAACACTGTTATAAAAAATATATAATAGTGGAGATAGTAGAGAATGTTTGCAATAATGAAAAAGATATTAAACTGAGCGAAGGGAATCACTTAATGATTTACTCCTAGACCATTAAACCTACCACTCTGAAATTTAGCAGGAGCGTTGTGGACGACGCGGTAATACCAGCGAGGTAGTTTGGTGATAAATGTAATTATAGTTTTTGAATAAATGGTCAAAATGTATTCTAAAGATACTTATTTAGAAAATGTATTAAAATTTGAACGTAGCGGGACCCGAACGCGAGTTCGAGTTGTAATAAGTTGTAACAAGCGTATAAAAGTTTCGACGCAGCTCGGCGAGAACGTATGGTTCGGTGGTCAGAGCGCTTGGTCGGTTTCCAGGAGGCGGGGTTCGAGTCCCACTTCGTTCAATTTTTTATACGTTTTCTAAATAAGTATTTTTCTTTGCTAAGTGTGGAACAACACTTAAAAAATGTTTCAAAATATGTATGCCAAAGAGTTAAGCTGTGGAACGTTTTGATTATCACGTGCAGAGATTGAACTTTGACTAACCTAACCCAGACTAAACAGAAAGTTTCGCAAAATGTTGCGCAAATAGCGCTCAGCTCCACCCGCCGTCCACAGCATGTGCACATGCACGGATCCTAGTAACTTACAATAAAACAAAAAATATATTGAATGGGAACAGAAATTCGTTTTATCGTGACTTTAAAGTATGGCTTACAATTTTAATGCATCCATTATAAGTTGGTCTTTGATAGATACTTTTTAACGAAACCGATAGCTCAAAGTACATTGGTTAAAAATTGATAGCATTTCGTAAAAGATGTTTTATAAATAGAAGAGATATTGCCAAAATTGTATATTTTTTGTATCTCGCATATATACCCCAGTATTCCCCTATCACCCTGACGGCCATCACCCTCTACGCCCGTCGCCGGTCCGGCCGTCGAAAAATAAGTAACTTAACGAAATCTGTATTGAGAGCAGCTAAATGTGTGCTATAGCGTCTGTCTGTAACAGCTACAGACAGACAGACCGCTATAGCACACATTCGCCTTAGTAGATATATAAATACCGATAAAAAATGCATTAAACTAGCAAGTAAACCAGTCCTAACACCTCATTTATCTGCCATGTACGGACAGCGATTAGTTACAATTTTATTATATCTACGATATAGACGGCTAAGTTTCGTATATTTTTTTACCAAATTGAATCATTGCGCGTGCTATTAGAATAGGGAAGCGAAAATTTAATAAATAATTCATTTACCTGAATGGGAATTGAAACTATAGGGTAAACAAGGATAGATGCCCCACTTTTGAAAATAGAGTGAAAGAGTTCTTAGAGTAGAAGAGTAAATGAGTTCTTTGAATTTAGCTAGATTAATTCTTTATGTGTGAATTTTTTATTGGATTGATTTGGCGTATCAATTTCAGTTTTCAGATAATTTAGCTTTTCGCGGAATCTTTTTTTTGGGAATAGATGCCTTCCTATATATGATAGTAGCACAACTCTAACAAAACTAGGAATTATAGATGCCTGCAGTGCAAGATACCCTTTATGTTGTGTAAACGAAAAATTCTACCAAATGTGTGATGTAAAATGTCCAAGTAAAATCTTTGTTTTTTTTAAAAATACCTGCTAGGATGGAGTAGGAGTATCCTTTGAAAATTCGAGGCGACTATCCTCTTTGCTTGGGATAGAGGCCTTCTTAAATGTTAAGAAAAATAAATACAGAAAATCAACAATGGTCTTCTAAATGTATTTTAGTGGTCCAATCAAAAAATAAAATAAAATGTAATCCATTGGTATTTTTTCAAGTATTTTTGGCGTCCGCAAATATTTTCGCTCATAAAAGTGAAAATAATTCACCCTGCATAACATATTATATTTCAAAAGAGTGGAGGCCGTATATAGAACGTATTTACAAAACGTATTTCCATTTCTTTTTATCTTTGTAAGTAGGATGTTTACAAAGTGCCTATTCCTATAGTTACCTATTCTATTTAGGGCGTCTATCCTGGTTTTACTCTATCCATCCTGATTATAATTAAATGCTACTACTACATTGTCATGTTGGTATCAAACTTATAATAAAAAATCCTTCTCTTCTAGAATTTTACCATCGATGTACTGCTTAAGCCAAAAAGGACAATGACTCGGTAATCTCTTGTAACTGAACAGTGTTTCAGTAAATTTCGTCTAGCTTTTCATTCTCGATTGAAAATGCATTTTATTTTTTTTTCTTTATAACTACACTGTGACGCTGTAATCAATGCATAAATATGATGGTTGTATGTTCAAGTCTGAAACGGGGCTTTCACTTCGGGGGGTCCCAATGTCATACAATCTTTCGGGATATATTTTGTTATAATAAGGTATAAATTAATAAATACAAATTAAAAATATTCAAAATACAGCTGTTTATTTTAGTTAAGTAAAATAATATAAGTAGGCCTTGCCCCAATAATTGCGGGAAATGTGATAGGATTAATATATATTATGTATGTATCTACTTATACATATGTGTATGAGGGAATCATGGTTTGACCCATTGGTCAAAGTTTGACTGTAAACGCGATGGTTGTTGGATCGATGCCGCTCCAGGGGAACGAATTGTTTTTATTTTACTTTTATTGCCAGAAAAAGCCACGGTGCTAAGTTTCTCTATTCAACACGCAATGCAATGTCCCGAATCCGAGGCTGGAAACAGAAAAGTGTGTTTTGACACAAGATTCTTTCTGCCTTCTTTATGTCTTAAAAATATATATTTTATTTACACATATTCCATTTTCCAAGCCCTTTCTTAGCTATATAAAACAATGTAATACTCAATAAATATGTTTGTAAAAAGGGAAGTCTTCTAACTTACTAAGTTCATTTGGCCCCCGGGAAATCAGGGATCGGAAAGTTCAAGAGAGCTTTCAGGCTGCGGGGTCATTCTTTGATAAAAGGTTCTTAGACGAGGAAATGATAGTAACAAATACAATTGTTATATAATCGTATTATTATAGAAAATATACTACAATAAGTTATTTATAAGTGTTGTGTGATTTTGTATAGTAAAATAATGTGGTTGTCGTGGCACAGCGGCCTTAAGCAACGGTTGTGAATTCGATTCTGACTTAGCGGGAATTATTTTTATGTCTTAGTAATGGTAATAAGAGAAAGTGCGGCATTTATTTTTACTACTCAATGCGCAATGTCTTGAAAGTTCTTCGGAAAATAGGGAACGAGGTGTCTTTAGATTAGATTTCCTCTCCTTACTCTGCCCTGCCTGATGCGGGATACAGAGTCCTTGTATTATGGTTATGAGCCAGCTTCACGTCTTACTTTATGAAAATTTCATTACGTTGGAGTTTGTTTGAATGAACTTTTGCTTTTATGTATCACATGAATTTTTAATAAGAAAATTGTTTGTAAAAAAATTGTTTTATAATATTTCTGTATATTGTCGTTTATATATGTAGGTCATATGATGTTTAATTCGTTGTCAGTAAAAAATAATGGGGTACCCTATGTGGAGCGTAAGTAGAATTAATTTTAGGCTTGGGCTTAGAATAGGAACTCCCTGGTACTGATGGTGCCGTTAGTAGGTACGTGTGGGAGAGTCACGTCGCTAGCAAACACAACACACTCTATAAACCGGAGTCGTGGATTTTAGTATAATTTTTAAATGTTTTTTACAATACAGGGCCGTTTAAGTTCCATATTTGTTTAACTTATTCAATATGTTTGTTTGAATGGCAGATTTCCGCCTAGTGTTCCCGAGCGGGGACGGCCTAGCGCTGTGGTGCCCGGCGCCGGCGCGGCGGCGCGGCGGCGCCGGGCTGGCGCTGAGCCGGCGCGAGCGCGCGGCCGCCAAGCTGCGCCTCGCGCGCCGCTGCGTGCTCGCCGCCTTCCGCGCCGCGCTCACTGGACAGTGAGTAGCCTTGTGTGCACACACAAATAATTTATAATGAATCACTCCAATTTTCAAAATTGAATAAAATAACTTTGTTTTACTAGACTTAATAATGCTCAAAGTAAATCTATTACAACATATTAAGCTTAGTTTCGTTGATTTAATTACCATGAACGCTTACAGAGTTAGACACTTCAGCCAAGTTTAGATTGCATCTTGTCTTGCGTCTGATACAAACTGTAACTTGTAACATCTATATTAATATTATAAAGCTGAAGCGTTCCTTTGGGCGCACTTGTATACCTTAGAAACTACTAGTTTATTAAAACGACAGAAAAAACACGACATTGAGTTCCGCTACTTATGACGCAATATCCTGAATTCAAACGGAAACGGAAGAACAAAATATTTTGCCACTACATTCTCTCTTCTTGTTGTGAGAGGTATAACGTAAAGGCAGAGAATTAATATACTATATATTTCATAGAAGGATATAAGAATCTTAATCATCGTTAATTCAAATACAGAATTACCTATATCATCACAATGTTATATTTAGTCTGTATAAATAAGCACTGCTAAAATATATAGTTTTTTGTATTTATAAGATATTTTTTTATACTACATTACTACAAGGAGGCCAGTGGTGGCGCAGTAGCGGCACAAGTGTGACTGTAAAATCGACTGGTTGTGGGGTCGATCTCCACTCGAGATGAAATATTTATTTAAATTTATATATCCATTTTCTTCGCTCTGGTGTCGAGGCAAAGCGGTGCGTGAGTGGGAAACAGAGTGTTTTAATACTAGGTTCCATCTGATACAGCGTGAAGCTAATATGATTTAGTTTACAAGGAGCAAAATTATTAATGTAATTTCATTTTCTTTAAAATATTATCCAAATAAGCTGTGAGTCATTTAGTAATACCGATACGCCTGGATATGCATACTTCGATGTTAAGTTTCGCAATCAAACGTGCAATGTTAAAAATACCATAAAAATAGAGAACGGAGTGACGTAAAACCAATGTCTCCTTGCTATTAAAAATTTTATAACAAAAGTTAGTAAGTAACGTACAAGCCGATTAGCATTCCACCCGCATCCGCCACTATCTGATAGCCACGCGTTTATCTGGGATCTCCGAGCAACTGGGAACAGGGTTTTGTTATTATCTTGTCAAAGATCTAACATCAAAAGGAATTGTAGAGTCTCTAATTTCACCTGAAATTAGTTACATGGTTTTTTTATGGAGTTTTGGCTTTATCTAGTATATTTTTTTAGTATTATATGAAGAAACGTACATATGTATACTACTTTTTTCTTAAATGAGTTCTAATCAATCTACTACCTAGCATATTTTTTTTTTTTTTTTTATAATGTAAGGGTAAGATTATTTTTTTATTGAGTGTTTTACATTCCAGACCGCATATAAAACAGATTCCACGCCATGACAGCACAGAGCAGATACTAACCAGCGTCAAGAACGGTAATTTCTGGAGAAACACAACGAAACCTGACGTTATACCTTCCAATTCTGACACAAATACAACAGACGTTACAAAAGTGAGAAGACGATCTCGAAGAAGCAGACCGGCCACATCTCATGGCTTTCCAGAAATATCCATCACAAATCAGTCAGATGTTAAGACTTTGAGACGGAAATATCATACTCTGAAGAGTTTAGTGTATACGGAATCAGTCGATAGTATACGGGAATTGAAAGAAAGACCTCGGTCTGCCGGGTCTTCCGTGAGACATCAAGATATATTGAGTAGACCAAGTATTCTGGAGACGCTAGACTTTATTAACGGTGTTAAAGATGGGCTATGTGGTGAGTCGCTTTCTCATATTCCTAGCACAACGCTCGCAACGCGCTCTTACTGATTGCAGAGCTCAAACTTTCTTCAAAGAGAAGGGAGTACAGAGCACTAAGTAACTTTTGGTTTCTGCGATTAGTAGAGGAATCCGCCGCGTCGGACGCAGAGGGCCCGTGGACGGCGCGCGACGCGTGTGCGCTGGCGCAGCGCGGCGCGCCGCTCTGCGCGCTCGCGCGCCGGGGCGCCGCGCTGCACCTGTGTCTGGGGGACTTGGTGCCCGCCTTGTTGCGGCGCGGCGACTTTACTGTGAGCTCACTTTGGTTCTTTTTGTTGTTCTAAGTACTCTTTCTTATAGCAGATCGATCACAACGTCATTCTATATTTAATGTGAGATGATGTGAGATTAGGTATGGTGACTTGAGCTTAGACTGTAGTTCTGATATAACGGCGAGTTATATTTATACTCTCAACTATTTTTTATAGACAGCTTTGTAGACGGCTCTGAAAGGCCAAAACAACTGCCATTTTCTTCATTTTCTTAGAGCTCTAGATCGAGTACTTCATAAAATTTTATTCAAGAGCTGTTCTGCAATGAATTTATCTGTTATATTCAATATGAAAAGTCAAAGTCCTACCTTGTGTTACATATAAAAAATTACTACATTTATAAAAAATTACAGTACATTTTTATAAAAAAAATTATAAAAAATTACACTACATTTCGTTAAAATGTCTCATAAGGTGCGTAGATAGAATAACTTTTTACTAGAATATCAGAGTGTAATAGGTTTGATTCTATAGATGTTAAAAAGTACAAACTTAAAAAAACTATATTATAAAATGCAGAGGTTTTGTTTTTTTTATAGTTATATTTGGTTTACAGGTTCTGCAGGAGCTATGCGCGTGGGTGGGGGCGGCCGAGGAGGGCGCGCTGTTCGCTTTACATCGACTCGCTAAGGCGGCTAGAGCGAGGTCCGCTGAGCGAGATAATCAGTGAGTTTACTGTTACTGTTCGCTTGCTACCTACGCTTGCCAGTACTGGCCAGAGTGTAAATATTCCTTGTACTATAGTAATGTCAATTTACTTTATACAGTACGGTCGACGAGTCGTGGTCGCCCCGAAGTTAGCTACAGTTCGACTATTGTCTTCTTGAAGGTAGAATGCGTAAAAGATCAAAAAATCTGACTTCAGGGCGGCCACGACTTGTCGGTGGTACTGTACATTAAATAAACTTCTATGATAATTAATTATCTCACATTGAACAGCACATGGAAGCTCCCAACGTTAGAAGGCACTCAGCGCTACACGGCGAAGCCGCTAGACTACATGTCCGGGGACGAAGCTCCACAACCACCACCCTTGCCTCGAAATAAAGAATTGGTAACTATTCAATTATTTTATTAATTAAATTATTAGGGTAACAAATGCAAAAAGGCCGGCGTTGAGTTCCGCTACTCAACACGCAGTGCCTCGAAAAATTCGGCGGAAACTAGGGAACGGAATGTCTTAGCACTAGAAAGAGAATCGAATACACGATTAAACGAGAGGGGCTTGAGCCGTCGCTGTAATAGTAACACCTGTGTGCTACTGGGCCATAACGGCCTTAAATTGGGTTACTGTAGGTAGTTCATAATAATTATATACAAATACTTTCATAGAAATAAAATATTTTTTTTTCAGCAAAAACGTCATTCCACATACGAACCATCCCGACTCCAAATAATGGAGTCCCATATGAGACAACTAGAGCTCATGTCTTCCAAACTAACAATCCACAATGGCCGAAATCAATGTACGGGCATTATAAATCCAATAAACGATATAAAAATGCCTAAAAATAAATTTTGCGTTAAGCGTACCAAAAGCTTAGGCAGAAGTTTTAGTTCTAGAAATGTAGGTATAGAAGTTTCCAGAAATGTAGGTATAGAAGTTTCTAGATATAATTTAACTTTAGGACGTAGGAGCAGTAGAACTAATGACGTCGCGACCGCTATTAACGAAACTACAGGTGAAACTGGTTTGGAAGCGAAGAATTTCTTTCAAAGACACAGTAAAAATGTTGTGGGGGACTCGTATAGGCTTAGTAGGATTACTGTTGATTGAGGTTAGCGGGTTGTACTCTTTCGTGTAAAATATCACAAATACTTTTTCAAGAAAACGTATAAAGTATGTAACGTAGCGATATGTGAACCCGCGCCTCTTCTTAACGGTCCAAGAGCCCAGGTCACTAAGCCATACTACCTCATCAAGAATATTTTTAGTAGTAAATTTCTTTTTTAAACAAGTTCGTATTAGGTCGAGCTGTAACACACTGTTATAAAATCTTTATCACTTTTAATAACTGTATTCTCATGAAACGTGGCAGCAAAACGCAGCTTAGGTGACAATATAATATAATAGCACCGACGAGCTGGTGTGATGATGGAGCCAGGACCTGAAGATTCGAACTCTTTAGAGGCTACGTGAAAACCACTCGAGTTTACTCTACTAGAGAGAGACTCTTCTCTACTTTAAATTACTCTACAAGCGTATTTTTTAGTTTTTTTGTTAGCAATATAATATTATATGTTTTTACTAGGGCAAGGGTGTTATACATTATCTAAATGTGGAATAAGACTTTAAAATATATTTTTTATTGTTTTTGTAGAAGAAAACTTTTATTATAGTTGGTAGGTATTGCTTAGTAAAACCTATAATAAGTGCAATTACGTCATTGTTGCACCGAATGAGCCATATAATATATCACTTTCTAAATGTCACGGGTAATTTTATTGTTGTAAAAAACGATTGTTATATTAATAAAAGTTCTAACCTTTAATGTTCTTTTGTTTTATTCGGTGTATCATATTCCTGTATAAATTATATGAAAAATGTTATCACTTTTTTTTTATAGCGATTTATTTTTATTATTTTATTTGTTAATTTGTTCAATCGAACATTTAATACATAATATGAGTGTTGTGTGTGATGTATCTGAGTTGGTTTAGTGTCGACGTTGAGTTTCGCCACACAACACTCAATGTCTCAAATACGCGGCGGAAAGTGGCTAACGTGTCTTGCTATGTGCAGGATAGAGCGTAAAACTAAAAATATATTTTTACGAAAAAGCAAAAATCTATAATTTGATATATAAATGCAACCCTTCTAAAAAGTCCTTATAACCCCTTTACCGGGTGTAGTGGGGGTGTCTAACGAATCTCCGCTCCAATTATGACACTCGAACTTCTTTACACTTGACTATTATTGTAGGGAAATGTCGCTAATGAATGTGTGTGTGTTATAAGTTAGTATGTGTGTGTGTGTTATATGTGTGTATGTGTGTGTGCCATATTTATTTACGACTAAAAACTTGAACGTAAAATCTGGGAATAGAGTGTCTTAATTGTAAGTTCCCCCTGACTATTATGCTATATGGAAAAACTGTGATCCGACTTATTTTTTAAGTAAAATTTATTTTTTTCCTTTGAATATGCTTGTTACTGTGCCTTATATGCTTGTTACATCTTATTTTTGTTGCTAGCATCTCTTTTGGGGAGATTCTCTGCGGCAACGAGGAAAAGTGTGGGGTTGAATTCCGCCTCTTAATACAAAGTGGCTAGAAAATATGACGGAAAGTCGGGAACGGATGTTTGTTAATGAGAATAGAGTGTTTTAAAACTAGGTTCCCAGGTTTCCCTTATGTGCGAGAACAGCGTGAAGCTACTAAAAATCCAAATATAAAAGTAAATTAATAATTAAACGAACTCTTATCTAACTTACTACACTGTCTTATATTTACACAGCGTCAGATCTTTGCGCTCTAAGTAAATTTACTTTCATTATAAATTTCAGCGAAGCGTGTTGTTACAAGCTTAAATCAAAAATATTACTGACAGTTTATTTATAAAACGATTAATTACTATCCAATATTTAATTCGCTTCTTATAGCTATTGCCCAGTTGCGAGAATTCTAATTGGAATGTGATTGTGGGTTCATTTCCACATGTTTCTTTAAAATTTTATACGTCTAATATCTATACATATTATAGAAAATGTAAAGGATAACTGCATGTATGTTCATGGAAGATGTATGAGAAAATATATTATTGGAGGATCTGTTATAGTAATAGGACCTAAAGCAGTTATTTTTTGTCTGTTTGTCTGTGCGTTTGCGCTACTCTCAGAAACGGTTGAACAGATTTAAATACAGTTGCTACTTCTGTATTTTGGTAAACTTCCCTTAATATTAAATATTTGTTTCTGGTGGCATTGCGCGTTGAGTGGCAGAACTCAACGCCGCGCTTAGCCTCCGCACCAGAGCAAAGAAATGGAAATATAAATTTAAGGAAATATTTCATCTCTTCGAGTGGAGATCGAACCCACAACCAGTCGATTTTACAGTCACACTTTGTGCCACTGCGCCACGACTGAATTAATCTTAGTTTAGTGTAACTGCTACGATTGTGGAAATACATGCTTTTTTTATATTCCACCATTGAACACTAATATAAATATTCAAATAAATAATCATCATCGTAATAAATTACATTACATTCTTCAATACATAGAGTATGTAAAATATGAAACAGCTCGTTAATGTTTTAATCGCTCCAGTAATCTCCTTTCCGTCGGAGCGGAGCTCAGTTAAAAACAAATATCTGTACCGGAACCGGACACCGGCCGGTGTTCGTCAGATACGCTTTGTTATATACGACACGACGACGATACGATATGTTTAGTACAGTACGATTGACCGCACGGCGTCGTGACCGCGTCGAAGTCGTGTTATTGTTTTCTTTCTTATTGTTCACTATGAATATAATCAAAATATTTGAAAGAAAAAACTCTAAAATCAAATTTGCAGCAATTTTAACGTAACTTCGTTTGTATGTTTATTCATTCCTTTGGCCCAAACGGCATTTGATCTAAATGTCTGGGAATCCGTCAGAATTGTGCTCGTGATATAAGCTATATAAATAGTGCAATGGGAGCGTTTTTTTCTATTTATTTATGTTTATTTTCTAATTTAGGGTGTTCAAGTATTTAAAAAAGTATGCTTCCTTGTTTACTTGTAATATATATTATGTTCATATATTGCGTAACCTAGTATAAAAAATAAACATACAAATAAAACGTACTTATGAATCTTTAGTTTTTCCCTTTTATTTTAGTCAGAATGGCACCGATCTTACTCCATCCATTTTCACGCAAAAACTACTGAACGGATGTTGATGAAATTTTACAGCAATATGGCTTGTACATTAGAATAACTCACAGGTAACAACTATAATTGACGTAAGTAAGCGGGCGAAACCGCGCGTGGGTCGCTAGTTCTAACATCTTTTATTTAAAAGGTGCTTTGTTCTAAATCGTAGATAGATGTAACAAGAGCTACGCCGTAGCGCTGCTTCTGTTAATATTTTATAACATGTTATTTATGAGGTATACGAAATCAAGACAAAAAGATTTTCTAACAGAATGATCTTTGTATTTACGCAATAGACAATGTAATTGTGTTTATAAATGTGTGTTATGGGTTTAAATTATGATTTGGAAAAGCTTACATATTTTTTTACCTTGTATTCCGCAAATACCAGCGTAGGGACTGGTTATCTAGTGTTAAGACACTCCGTTAATATTGAAGTATTTACGTCACATTTGATCTCGTTGCCAAGGCGAGGACATAGACATTATTTTTTGCTTCACGCTGTATCCCGCACATTGCAGGGTAGGCGAAGGGAGCCTGGGAATGTAGTGGTAAGATTGTCCGTTTCTGTTATACAACACTTCCGAGTGCACGCACGCTTATACCACTGCTCCACGACTGCCTCAAGCGGAGGATGAAAGTAATTCATTCCTCGAATTGAGCCTACAACCATCACGATTGTAATCAGACACTGTACTGCTGTGCCAAGACGGTCTCATACGTAAGAAGTTAATAACATAAATTTGCAATTCACATTTGACTTTATTTGGTAAATACAAAAAGCCGCTGGAAAATGTTTTTGCCTCTATTTTATATATCTCATATATTTATGTGAGGCCAGTCGTGGCGCAAGGGCACAACGTGTGACTCTAAAATCGACTGGTTGTGGGAGATGAAATATTCACTTAAATTTATGTTTTCATTCCCCTGTTCTGTTGTTGAGGCAAAGCGCTTCCATGAATTCTGCCACTCAACACGCAATGCCTCCAGATTCGGCAGAAAGTGAGGTACGGACTGTCTTAACACTAGGTACCCTCTGCTTACCCAGCTGTGTACGGGATACATAAATATGTATAAGTATTATAAATATACTGCTCTTCTAAACCAAAGATAAATATAACTTAACGATCAAACCAGGTCCTGGTACTTGGTCTCGACACTGATAATAGTTTGCATAATAATAGTTTTACAAAAAAATTAAAATAAAAGTTAAATATATTGTTAATTGTATAAAACAATGTGTTTAAAAGTAGGCAATGGCCGATTTCTTTTTCTCCGAAAAGTATGCAATGGCCGAGACTTTCGGCGAAGTATATTCTATAATGAAACATAAATACGAAATATTTTAGTTGAAGCCGTCTGACTGTTAACGCGACAGTTGTGGGTTCAATTTCCATTCGGGGAAATTAATTATTTTCATTACCTCACGCAATACGCAATGTAGGAAACGTTCTTCCTGCCTGACGGCCTGTTGTGCGATATTGTCAATCCAGTTATTTCTTTTGTGTCTTGACATTAAGTAACGGAAGAGTCTTATACATATAAATTATAAATTTAACGCTGGCACGACCAGTCAAGTTCAAAAGACTGGGTAATCGCGCAAAGTGTATTTGACACAAACCATTTCACGCTATTTTTGAGCCACAGAAAAAAAAACACAGAATTTAGCACCCTTAGCTTCTTTATTCATTACTTAACATTTAACTTGGCTCTCATTTCACATTAAGTTTTATATGAGACAATCTATGCATCCAATAAAAAAATAATACATTCAATACCTGAATCCCGTGATGGAAAAATCCCACCACTACATACAGTCTACTAATACTTATATAACGTACCCGTACACTCGTACCACAGTGATAGTGATATACTAGCGCGATGCATTGTTGTCGTCCGCTCTATCCGGTTGTAGCCAATTCTGCGCAGGCGTCGGCAGCTTGCAAATTGATGATTTATTTGTCACCGCTACCATTTGTAGCTAAATAAAAACTAAACTAAACTAACTTCACATCTCCATAGCATTCATCTTTCTTTCATTCTTCTTCTGTAATATAAACTGTATTGTGTACGGTTAAACGCGCAGCTGTGCTGGCGTTTCGCCGTCTCATCATTCATTCACGCAGCACGAGAATGGTACCGGTTGTTGCCGGTGTCTGTATTTCCTATGACATCAATGTAGGGATTTTTAAATCAGACTGAATAGGTACTTATTAGGCAAGCGTGCATCACCGTAAACCACGTCAACGTTTAACATCATTCTTGATCAATTCTTGAAGCATCAATATAAAAAAATATAATTGCCTTGAACGATTGCTAAGAGGAGAGGGTTCTAAACCAGGTACATTCAAATTGTTATCTATTTTCTAACGTATAATTCTCCGTCTTTTGAGTGACGCAAATCTTCGCTGCACTTTGTATACAAGGACGCTAACTCATCTCCCCGAGTGAGGATCGAGCCAATATTGAAAGTAGACGTGTTGGTTGTCTGTCTATGAATGGCAATGAATGCCGGTACGAGCATGTAGCAGGCAGTCGCAAGTATGCCGTGACTTCAATACTGCTGGACGACTAAGTCGGATTCCTTTTCTCTTGCACTGCCCAATTTTCAAAGCGTTTTGAAGACGGGTCTCAACGCCTCAATTTGCCTCTCTCTTGAACGAGGGAAAATATTTTTAAACAATGGCAAATGGAATTAAAATAATTTATTCTAGCGAGTAGGAATCGAACTTACAATCATCTCGTTTACACTCGGAGGTTATTGTGAAAGAAAGGAGCTCACTGTTGTGCAATTAGATTACAAAATTTAATACGAAGCAAAATTTTGAAGGTAACAGCTTTGTTGCATTTTAGATTAAAGTATTTTTTATTAACTATTTGACAATGTTAAAAGAAAAGTAACTAAGGTTGAGAGATAAATGAATACAAAAAAAAATAATAAACAACAACAGTAAACGTTAGTAGGGGTCTGTTCGAGATATTACCTAAAGAATTAGAGCCAACATACGTACGTACGTTAGACGGTAGACAGAACCAATTCAAGGCGATCTGTCAAATGTCGGAAGCTGAATGCAGAGATAAATCTTTGTAAGCGTAATTGAACGCTTGCAAGGACATATTCTATGTCTTATATTATATAGTGAGGCCAGTCGTGGCGCACAGTCACGACCGTGTGACTGTGAAAGAGTGGGGTTCGATTCCCATTCTAGGAAGCGAAATATTTGATATTTTCATTTTTGCGCTCTGATATCGAGGCAAAGCGCGTCTTTAAGTACCGCGCACTCAACATGCAATGTGTACAGAATTTGACAACGTGTGAGGAAGTGAGGAACGGATGTGTCTTAAGGGAGATAAGTTACCAGGTTCCCTCTGCTCACTCTGCTATGTGCAGGATATAGCTTGAAGCTGAAAAAATAGACAGTGTCCCTAAAATGTTGGAAAAACTGAGGAAGAAGTATTCCTTTATACGGGAAGATTAAAAAAAATCTTGTCCCTAAATCTCCTAAAGCTATTACAATTCCGAATCATAGCGACCGAAATTGACAAGATTCGCAATATTTTATGAAACAACATCACACACAACTCATTAAAATTTTAGCTGCATTGTTGTTTACGCGGCAGAACACCGTGATGTTTCAAACCATATCAAAAAAATAAAAATATTTTTAAATTGTAGTGTTTAGCTATGTAATGAAACCTAACTAAACTAAACTCTATTTAAATTTTAATAGCCATAAATTTAATTTGAACGCCAAATTAAGAAAAGAGGCCGGTGGTGGCGCAGGAGCGTTACACTGCGGGTTGTGGATTCGATTCCCACTCGAGGAGGTGACTATTGGACTAGACTTCGCCACTTAATAAGTAATTCCTCCAGAATTCCGTGATAAGTGGGGAGGGGATTGTCTTAACATTACGTCTTTTCTCTCTACTTATCCTGCTACATGCGGTATACAGCGTGAAGCTGAAAAAATGGCAGCAAAGAAAGCCCACTTAAAATATATTAATTGAACCCGACGTTATAACTCAGTGGCCGGCGCTGTTATAAATCTAAGTAGAATAATGGCCCGTGAGTACCGTGTTGCGCTACTGCACTGTAGATGAATGACCAAATTAAACACCTTTGCCGCAAATTGTTCTGGATATTTGTATAGTAAACGTGACAGTTGTGGGTTCGATTTCTATTAGGAGCAAAATTGTTTTCGTTTCTTCACTTCGGTAACAAGATAAAGGGCGGCGTTAAGGTCCGTCGCTCAACACGTCGTGTCTTGAAAATTTATAATCTGCATTTAATGTTATATAAGAGGTACATGAACCTACCCTGCTGTGCGCGGGATACAGCGTGAAGCTGTGAAGCTGATGAACGTATTCTATTAAAAAAGATGCTACAATATTTAGTTCCCTTTCATAAATTTATAAACATCAATAATAGAAAGAGAATCTTAAAATAATAAAAACAGATTCACATTGCTATCGTATTACATAGAAAATGACGTAGAGAGTAAACTAAATAGACTACACACTCACGTCTATATAACCTAAAGGAGGTTATGGATCGTAACCTTCTTCGGGTTATATAGATGAAAGCTTATGCAACTTTAAATGTTACAGACATTAAATTGTATTCGTCGAGATAGTTGTGGGTTCGATCTACGTTGAGGGAAATGACAACTCATTTCCCTTGCATTTTGCATGCAGGCCTCAAAAAATGTGAGTCGTATTGGCGCGGGTCAAGCTCCATTACATATAAATATTAGAGATTATCGCTGAGTGAGAGAGCTAGACAACGTGCGGTGTTGAATTCCAGCATACAACAGTATCATGAAAGCTCAGCGGTGCGTGCAGAAAATAGTGTCTTAACACTAAATCTTCTTTGCCCACTCTTTAAAATATTAATAAAACATTATAACCCGACATTCTTATAGCATAAGGTCATAAGGTAAAAATAAAAAGTTTTCTATTAAGGAGCAGCGGAACGAACGGTCTCGTTCTGAGTCTCAGTGGGAAACACTCGAAACTAGGTTACTCGTGTACAAAGATTTTAATAGAGTTCTATACCAATTTTTAAATGATATATTTATACATGAGCCATCGTGGTGCCGGGGCACAAGCGTGCGATAGTAAAAGCGACCGTTGCGAGTTCGATTCCTACTAGATGGAATGATATATTTAGTATTATTACTTACTAAAACGAGAAAGTAACTCAACAGGACAAAATATCTCAAGAATTCGACATTACGTCGGGAATGGAAGTGCCTTAATGGTAACAATACGTATGGAGAATTTAAAATAATGTAACACTCATCACTTTATTTCTTACACCAGCTCTTTTCGAATCGTGGTGCAATAAAATGATTTAATGTCGTTTTCTAACAAACATTAAAAAAATAATCAGCTTCGCGCTTTATTCCACACACAGCAGGGTAGGCAGAGGGAACCTAACGTTTAGAAATTTCGCTCCCCACATTCCGTCGATTTTTTCGAGGCATTGCGTGTTGCGTGGAGCTCAACGCCAGACTTTCTTCTTGATGTCAGAGCGAAGAAATGAAAATATTAATTAATAATAATAATAAAACTCACAACCGTCGCGGTAGAATCACCCCCTTGTGCTGCAGCGCCACGACGGCCTCAACAAAAGAGCAGGTAGCAGTTTGAATTAAACAAGAGCTAATGAATTATTCTGGAAACGATTTGGCTGCGGCTCACACTGGCGCTACGAATGTAACTGTAGCACTGTCGGTATTTGGAAATGGAACAGAGGAAACTAGTGTTTAGTCACTCTGCTCCCTTTTTTTGCCGACAATTTTCGAGACTTTGCGTAGTGACTCAAAGAGTGAAAAAAAAGGAAATAAATTTTTACATATAAAATTTTTATTTTATTCATTTCCCCAAGTATGGATAAAACCTACAACCGTTTCGTTTACGACTTAGATGACTTGTTTGGTTGTTTGTTTTTTTATTATGACGTCTCATACACGTATGGGGATATCTTCGTTCGTTGTGAATATAGATTATAGATGGTGATTTAACGTGATGATCTCTATTTATTCGCTTCGGTAACAAGGCTAAGCGCAGCACGCGCGCGCTCAACACGCTGTGTCTCCGGAAAAGGACGAAACCCTTCTTTATGGATATTTATTTTTCTACAATTCTGTGTTCTACCTGGTGCAGAATCTACAGAAGTCATAATCGTATGAATTTGTCTTTTATGGATTGTTAGATCATTTTGTGGTAATAAAAAATAAGGAAAAGTTTATTTTTATAAAGAACCTCTGCGTTTGGGGTCGTCGTAACGCAGAGGGGCACAGCTCTAAGCTGTAAATGGAATAGTTGCGGGTTCGATTCCAACTCGGGGGAATATATTATTTTTACTCGCAACAACTTCAAGTTTTTCATTCAAATGAAAGAAAATATATAATATTTCATTTCCTCGAATTCACAGTCACACGCTTCACCACGACTGGCCTTAAGCTATCATTTAATGAAACTAAATAAAATGGCCAGTGTGCGACTTAAAACGCTACAAGTTGTGGCTTCGATTTCCACTCGAGGAAATGATATATTTAATATGTTCATTTCTTCGCCTTGGTGTCCGAAGCAAAGCGTAGGTTTCCTCTGTCAACCCTGTTGTGTACGGGATACAGCGTGACGCTGTTTATATAAATAAAATCTTTCTCGTTAATAATAAGTGGATATTTCATATGCAAATCGAATAAATGTTAAAATGGTGATAGTAAAAATAAAAACACTTTTTTTTCGGACGTGCCTAGATAACAAATTAGCTAGATTATATGCAGCTCTCCGTAATCGTGTCGTCTCTCTTTTTATGTAGAAATTTATACCTTTACTACCGTTATCTCTTTCTAATTTTTGAGTTCACGCATGCGCTTTAAGGGTTTTCCCGAAAGATACGGGAGGCTTGAAGCTGCATAAGCTTAATAATAGATAGATAGATAAATATTTCGTTTCAACATCTATTATTCTAATAATCAATATTAATATTAAAATCAAATAATAAATCTCTTTGTGTCATCCAAAATATTTGTATAATTGTTTAGTTATATTTGAATAATTCAGATTAATGTCCAACTAAATATGGTCATAGTAGAAAATCAAAATAATAAATAAATATATACAATAAATACCGTATCGCGATACGAGTGACTGTGAATTATCTAATTTGTAACAATACTGTTACGCAAGAGGTACTGCGCACTAGGAAGCTTCGACTGGGGCGACTCAGCCTCTGAAACGCGGCGTACAGCCCGGGAGCACGACGTCTTTAATACAACCGTATTCATTAAAATACTCTTTTACCATTGAAATTATTATTAAAATATGTTTTTAAGCGTGGATAATATTAAATTAATGTTAGAATTGGTAATGATTCGATCGTAACAGTGCGATTTTTGTGCGATTGATATATTTGACTGTTTTTCGCTACAATTTGACAGTTTGTTTTTTTTTTTTCAATAAATTTCGTGACTTAAGTGAGAAGTGTTTATGGTGTGATTTGATTTGGGATGAAACCGGTGAGTTTTGTTGTTGTCATTTTGGATATTTTTTTATAGCTGTATCCCGCATGTAGGTAGGGTATGCAGATATAACCTAGTGTTAAGACACTCCACTACTGTTCCTGTTCATCTCTTTCCGCTAAGTTATGTAGATATTTGTATATCGAGATATTCTGTGTTGAGTAGCCGAAATCACACCGGGCTTTGTCTTATTACCAGAGAGAAATGAAATTAGTTCATTCTTCTCGGTGGGAATGGAACTCATAACCGTTGCGTTAACAGTAATGAAATTAATTTAATTTTTAAAAATAAGCATTGTGCTATTTAAATATAACTTTTAGGAGTCATTTAAATTAAAAATATTTATCTTAGTTTGATATGAATCATATATAAATATATTGTGAACATCTTTATATATATATATATATATATATATATATATATATATATATATATATATATATATATATATATATACTTGACTGACTTTAATAATATCAACCCCTTATCTATATTTACATATGAAAGTCTTGCTTTGCTGCGAGACTTACAGACAACGTACAAACGGAACTACGTGGCGTAGAAAAATTGACAATGTCTTTACACATTATAGGGAATAATTAAAATTTCAACAGGAACGAGAAGAAAACGGTATTTTAAAAATAACCTTAGCCCATTCAGTTGAGTGGCAGAACTCAACGCCGCAATTCAGTTCAGGTTCAGGACATCGAAAGTATAAGTATATTAAAAGCAACTCTTAATGTTAATACGAGTGTTTAGACATCTCTCATCGTTAAAAGAGAAAGAAAGAAAAAATATTTTAAGCAGTAAATTATATTTAAATCCGTATTGGTAGAAAATAAAGTGATTCACGAAAAACGTCTATATAACCACTAAGTGACATGTATTTTATGGATAGTGGCTCAAATGTCATCTTTTAATATTTTTTCTGTTACTGAGCTACCGAGACACAATACAGACGAAAATACGGGACTTAAAAAGTTGCAGTTTGTCATCTAGCCTATGACGACGAGGATTTTTCACAATTCAAGAGGGAATTATATTATACAGATCTTATTTTAATGTTTTTGTATGTCTAAGGCAAATATAATTACAAAAATTTAATATACATTTTTGCCGAGTTTTCTCCCTACCTATTATTGGAAACAGAAAATGGTGTAAACAGTCATACTAATTAAAATGGCGGAGGCCGAGGCAAAGCGCTGCGTTGAGTAAAAACAATGTAAAAAATCTTTTTTGAAGTTTTTTACATTTTTGAGACGAGTTCGTTTGGTTGAACGCTTACCTCAGAATTTACTTGTTACAATTGAAAAAAAAAATGTTTTATATAGCCCATTTATCGAGGATAATCTATTTAATACCATGTTAATCGATTCAATGTAACCTACTGTACTTGCTGAGTGTGTCATGCATCATATAAACCATTTAGTTATTTCCAGTACTGGACAATCTAGTTTTAAATATAAACCTATTGGTATTTGAACTCTTTACAAATAGTATATATATAAGGAAATAAGTGCTAAGTAAGTGCGCCAGTTTTGGAGCGGTGTCCTCCAGAATTAGGCGGTAACAGGGAAACGGAAGTGGGGATGGAGTGTCTCAACACTAGATTTCCAAGTTCCCTTTGCCTACCTTGCTAAAAGCAAAAGGTACACAGTACCTACCTAAAAGAAGTAAGTACACATAGTAGTATATTAGAAAGCGATTTTGTATAAAAGTGAAGGAAAAAAGTGACAACCTCTTTTACGGTGTCTCATACGTCTTAAGCTATGAATAAGCAATTGTTTAATGCCAAACGAAGCTTTGCCTAACGTCTGTTCCTTTAGTTCTTCACGCATTTCAGCCATTCAGTTGACTGGATGGAAAGACTTGTTTTTTTATGAAAATGACAAAGCAATGCCTTATGAGGCAGAGTGTCTAAGCATTATGGCGATTCAACATAATGTTAAAACACTATTTTAGGAGCATTGTGGGTTGAGTAAGGTAAGTCAACGTCACGCTTTGCCTAATGACAGCGGGGATATGAAATACATTAATAACCCCAGATTCAGAACCCTAAATACATTAGTAACCTATATTGACTATCAGTTTTATATCACATTGTGACATAAGTAAACTCAACATGCATTGTCTTAATTTCCATGGGAAGGTGGAGAATAAAGTGTCTTGACACTAGGTTCAGTATGCCTACATTCCTATATTTGGTAAAAGAGTGCTGTTGAAAAAAAGCATATAATAAACTGACTTTTCAAAACGTCGTTTTCTCCAAGAGATTTTTAACTTTTCTTAAGGGCAACCTGTTTGATTTGCATGAAACCACTCTATTCACGCGAATGTTGAAAGCAATCGAATTTCAAAGGGGACCGTTCA
This sequence comes from Heliconius charithonia, assembly GCA_030704555.1. Classification (NCBI taxonomy): domain Eukaryota; kingdom Metazoa; phylum Arthropoda; class Insecta; order Lepidoptera; family Nymphalidae; genus Heliconius; species Heliconius charithonia. The sequence goes on along the minus strand of CM060819.1, from coordinate 961,732 downwards.
ACCGTTTTGCTTAAAATATACGACTTATTTCATAAGGTTACTTTTTATGACTGAAAGGCTCTCTTTTTAGTCTTATCACACTTGTTTGTAAAATTAGTATATTTTTTCTGTATTTTATCTAAATAAAAAAAATACATTATTTATTACATATTGTTCTTTTTTTATCTACGCTGCATCCTGCATGGAGCAGTACTGGTAAGCAGAGGGAGTCTAGTGTTAAGACACTCGGCTCCGTACTTTACGCCGAATCCTTGAGACATTGCGTGCCCTTTGCCTCGACACCAGACTTAATATTAAATATTTAACTTCCTCGAGTGGTGGTCGAACCCATAATCTGTCGCGCCAGGTTTCGCCTCTATCGATAGAGTTTTAAATCATGATTCCCAAAAAATACCATGTAACGGTTGAATACATGGCGTTTACAATCAGATCTAGTTTCACTGCGCCGCGTTGACTACAACGTCTACGTAGATATAAAATGTCTCATGTAGAATTCGAAAAAGTAACCACAGTCGATTAGGCGGAAAGTAGAAGTGAGTGTTTCCACACTATGTTATCTGCAGCATTCCTCCGCTATGCGGGATACAGCGTGAAGCTAAGAAAAAGAGAAAAAACATCCAGAAGACACCGTGTTCTAAATACGTTCATTCATTTTAACAATTGTACCATTATTTTTTTGCTCTGTTACCTTTTATCCATTTCATCAGCATTGAACTAAGTGCTTGACCTCTTTTCTGATTGAGGACAAAACAGTCGGAACAATTTACTTATTTTCTTAAAAACTGCTGAAAATATGCTGTATTTTTGTTTTTTTACTGTAAATATCTTGATATATGAAATTATGTGCGTGCTTAACATATTAATATATTATTTTGTTTCGAAATATTTCATATGACATTGAAAAGATAAATTGTAAGATGGTACTAAAATTTGTTGTTATACCTCTGTCCCATACTTCTACCGCTTGCATATTAACTCTAGTACTAGGCAAAAAAGTGCGTAAAATGTTAAATTTTCTTTGACAATCGCTGTCTTAGTCGTTAATTACGACGGCTATTAGTCCACATTTATTTTCTTCGCATTGGTGGTGATGAGAATTAACTCAAATATTCGAGGCAAATATCAGTAAAGTGAAATGGTTCAATGTATTTATGAAAAAGATTTAAAGATGAAGAATTTAAATCCCGCTACGTTCAATTAATCTAAATTTGGAAGTATACTTTAAAAAATAAAGATAAGAAACGCTACAAGAATTGTTAAAAGCGGATATAACATATTGAGCTCACACTAACTTTCCTCCCAAATTTAGCTTGAGCGATTTGTATCATGGTGGTGTTAGCTTTTATCTTTTTTATGCTTGACATTGAATCCCATACTTATTAACTGTGGCCAAAGGAAATTACGAAACAGGAGTTAGCACTTAATTCTCCACTTTTCGAGACATTGCGTGTTGTGACACTGGACTATAAACGCGACGATTGTGGGTTCGATGTCCATTCGGAGGAATGACAAATATTCTATTTTTATCACTCTATTTACATACATATAAATCATGAAGTTGAAAAAACATCTTAAGATATAATAAATGTAAGGGCTTTCAAAGTATCAACATTAGAAGTTAACGTTGCAAGTCATCAATCTTCCCTCGATTTGCCTTTAAGTAGTGCTTCGACGAATGTATCGAGTAGCTTCATCTAGCTCTCTCGTCTAAATCAAACAGGTTGCTGTGCAAGCTGACTCTTAAACTTGCCTAAAGTGAAATTCAATTTTGTGAAATATGTTTTACGAGTTTTATTTTTTATCTTTACGTTGTATCCCTCATTTTGTTGGGTTTTGAGGGGACCTAGTAGGCGCAGGGGCACTAGCGTGCGACAGTAAACAAGACAGGTTGTGAGTTTGATTCCCACAGAAGAAAATTACATATATATTATATTTTCATTTACTTTTTCTGGTAACGAGACAAACATGAGGTTGAGTTACGCCTCTCAACACGCTATGCCTCAGAATTCGAAAGAAAGTGGGCAACGAAAGTATCTTAATGGTAACATATTTATTGTCTTAATAATAGGTTCCCAGGTTCCCTCTGTCTACCTACGTGTGAAGTACAACGTAAAACTTAAAAAAAATATAACAAAAAAGATACTGATTAATAGTGTAGTAGTGTTATAGTATTAACAGAAATAGAAAAAAAGAGTTTTTGAAGAAATTTAAAGGAGCTTACTGACACCAACTTATCCTCGACCCCGGAATCCCTTTCAAATGTAATCACTTTCAACGGGCGAGTATACCAAGTGGCTGAGAGTCATTTGCTTAAATTTAACAAATTTCTTTATAGAATGCTTAATTGAAAAATTATTAAATAAAAACTATTTTAAGATATAGTATTTTCAACATTTTGACTCACTAGGGATTAGGAAATATTTAAGAAAACATATAAAACTTTGAACGTACTGGGAGTCGAACCTGACTACTAAGCCATACGTTCTAGAAACGTATTTTTCTATTGTTTTTCATATTGTTGTGTGTCGAGATAAAAATATAGGCACAATATATTCCGCAATATAAATTGAGAGATTGAATATGTGAAATTATATTTTTGCACAATATTACCGTACATGTTCTTTGTCAATCGCCACATCCAGTCGTGGCGCAGGGGCACCAGAGAGGCAAGAGAAGCACTCGGTGAAATTTAATGTTTCATATTTTCATTTCCTCGCTCTGGTAACGAGGTAAAACGTGGCGTTGACTTCCGCAACTCAACAGGCAATGCCTCCAGAATTCGGCGGAAAGTGGGAATCGGAAGTGTCTTAATTGGAACGGAGTGTATGTCCGGATAGGCAGACAAGCAAAAATAAATAAATTAAATTAAAATGGGTTGTTCATGTCAATTACAGAAAATTTCATAATTATAGCTCCACGAAGCAAGCCTATAGGTTTTGATTACGCGGAATTCTTTATTAATACTTTTAATAACATTGTAATTTCATATAATAATTTGTTTACCCTACCATTCTTTTCACAAACCGGTCAAGTGCGAGTGGGGTTCGTCCACCGAGGCTTATGTATCAATTTCAAGATTATAAAAACTAAACTAAACTAGCTTCTCGTTTTATCCCTAGCGGGATAGTCGGACAGGACGAAGCGCCAAACGCTACGGTCAGTTCAGGATTATAGATCAACGGAAAATATAACTTATAAAATGAACATACACAATGAACTACAAATACAAGTTTGTAATTATTTTTATGCAATACCTACCTTTTAAATGTTCACTTTTCCGAGTTTTTACCTTATTTGTAATATAAGATCTCACTTCGTGCTATTTTTCATAAATATTAAGTTCCCTATAGGTACCCTATAGATACCCTATAGGTTTTGATTAAACGGCTAATTTCATACAAAATACATCAAATTCGATGTGATAAAATTTGAGCGCATCTTTTGCGTTGAATTAGTCGTTTGTTCATCAAGTGCGTCAAGTTACCATCGTTTTGAATATTTGCTATTAATTTCAGCTTACTACGTCATCGTCACGTCAACGCCATCTCAAGAAGCCACGTAGTGCTTGCAATTTCTCAGGGACAGAGTGCACTCTTCCCTCTCCACCCAGCGTCGATGTAAACGCCAGTAGGGCTAAAAGTATTATCCTCATGTCAATCGTCCACTTCTGAAGGCAACGTATGTTGAGTGGCGGTAATCAACGCCGCGCTTTGCCTCGACACCAGAGCGTCTAATGGAAATATAAATTTAAAGTTTGTCCGTACTAATCTCCGCACCGTCTGAAATTATTGTCATGGAACTAACGTGGAAAGATAGAGGGAGTTGTGGAGCAATACATAGGCTATTTTTGTCTACGAATCCTCGTGAGATTAGAATTTACACAGGAAAAATAGAGTTTGCTGTACGCGTTTCTTCGTACCTAAGTATTTTTCTTTTAAATACGACAATTTTTGCGAGCAACGTCTAATAAATTCTAAGGAGACTTACAATTATTTAGTGTATATCAGTACTACTAATAGCATACTAAAATTATAATTTATATATTTTTTTTATATTCTTAAATAAATGATTGTGTAGTTCAAGCGGGCGAATCTGCGGGCGGGCTGCTAATTTTAATATAAAATGTGGAAGAACGATGCATAAACGCTATTGTCTTTTGACTTCGTTCAAATAGAAGCTTAGACTTTTTTCTGTGCTCCAAAAAATACCTAGACCTGGATGATTGATATCAATTTCAGTTTGATATCGCCACACGATCTTGGTGTAAATAGTCTTGACAAAAGGACAGACGGACAGCGACGAATTTTAAATCTTTTGAATTGCAGAACTCTAAAAAAATAGATATTTCGAGCTTGAATTAGGATATTGTGTCTTTGCCAGGAATATAAATATACGGGTCCCACGTAAAGCCGGCCTCTTTCAAAAATTATAACAAATTTGATGAAGATGGATTTCTAATTCGTATCTTAAATATTTTTCATTAAGAAAACACAGGTTGTTTTCTCAATTAGGCCTTTAAGATTTATAGAATTCTTGAAACTCTCGCTAATTAAATGTGTAACGTTTTTGTTTTTCATTAATATTTTATCAAAATTTGAATTTCGAGAATTTAGAGATTTCACTGGCTATCGTTAGATATCTGTATATTTAAGATATATATATATATATTAAGATTATATATATATATATATATATATATATATATATATATATATAATCTTAATATATATAAGATATTTATATATATTTAATCAGTTTCACGCTGTATCCCGTGCGCAGTAGGATAGACAGATGGAAATTAGTGTTATTACAATCAGTTCCAAATTTTGCGAAGAATTTTGAACTCAACGCCACGCTTTGCCTCAACACCAGAGCGAAGAAATGAAAATATACATCTTAAATGAAATTCATTTCCTTGAGTAGAGATCGAACCCACAACCAGTCGCGTTACAGTCACAAATTTGTGTTGTCCTCGATTTAAGATATTTATATAAATATCAGCGGAGCAACGACTGATTGTAAATATAAATGTTGTTCCTTTGATTCCACGAATTATATATAATATTATTGTCATTTCTTCACTCTGGTTACAAGACATTGGGCCTGGAGTCACCCCACTCAACATGCATGTTCAAAAAATTGGATTAAGAGAAAGGAACGGAGCGTTTTAAAACTAGGTTCCCTCTACCTAGCGTAAAAAGTGTAAAGCTAAAAAAGAAGCAAAATAAAAAAAAATACCTAGACTATGCCAAAAGGACTGAAAAATCAGAGATGATTAATATGACAAAAGTCTAACGCTTTTTTTTTTGAGATCGTTCATAAGTTCTATGAAATATAAAGAAGAATCTTTTGCTTACTACTCGGCTTTCTAAAAAAAGGTCTAAGGTTAGGTGATTGCCTAATTCATCATTTCATTCATCATAAATGATAAGATGCCTTGTGAATGAAATGTGCGTTCCAATTTATTTAAAGATATCAATAATTGTCACTAATAAATAAGTGTATCTGAAATTATGGAAAATATCTCTAAGAAATCGCACAAGCGCGAGTCGGCCTCGCCTATTAAGGGTTCCGTACAAAAATTGGAGGTTTTAGAGCTTTTTCTGAAATTCAGGCTTAGCTTAGTCAGAGAACTTTCACCTGAGATTTACTAACTAATTTTTACTTCCTTTATAATGCCGAAATACGTGTTCTTTTTCTATTTAAGGCTACTATTTTTTAGGATTTAACCACAAATATATAGTTTTCAGATTTTTCCATAAATAATTACTACCTGTAGATGCTAGCTACAACATTCCATAATGACAACGGACTGAAACCGACAAACAACAAAGTGATCTTATATGGGTTACTTTTTACCTTAAAAGGTAAAAACGGAACCCTTAAAATAAAGTCCTGCTGAGATTTTTGCGCAGGTGGTTCTCGAGTCTGGTAGAAACGTTAGTGAAACTAACTATTTCAGTTCATAGCGTTAAACTGATGTAGCGTTAATATTTGTTTTAACTACACACTAAATTCCGCACAAAGCATTTTAGACCGAGGGAACCTAGGAACCTCGTGTGAACACACTTCGTTCCCATTAAGACACTTCCGTATCCCAATTTCTCCCGAATTCTGGAGGCATTGTGTGTCTTGAGGCGGAACTCGCTTTGAGAATAAAAGTCAAAAATATTACATTTCTTTGAGTAGGAGTCGAACCCATAATCTGTCGCGTTTACAGTCACACAATTGTACTCCTGCGCCACGACTGCCTTCATAATACAAATGCTTTTCTATATAAAATACACGTATATACGATACGGTTATTTGAAAACTTTGAAAACAATGCGCCATAATGAAATTTCTTTTATTTATTACATATTTCTTTTACAAATTAGATTCGTCGTCGCGAATCGGCACTGCGCCTGAATGTTATGGATTCGATTCCTACTTAGGAAAAATTGGCGGTGTATTGGAAACGGAGTATCTTAACACTAGGTTATTTCTGTTTTCCCCTCTAGATGCGGGATACAGCGCGAAGCTGAAAAACAAAGAAATAGCCAGCTGTACAGGAAAAATAAGAAAAGAAATTTAAAATCTTAATGAACGTTTATTTATTTTGCATCTTCAATTTTCTTTACCCTTTTTTAAATAACGTTGTTCAACGCCAAAAAATCAAGAATTCCTTAAGTGCTTATAATTTGTATTTAATATAAGAAAACCGAAAAAAAAAGTAACCTTTATAATTTTATTTTCTATCTATCTGTCACTATTCACTAATAGTAAAATGTCACTAAGTTCTTTGCGGCTATTTTAATTATGGTTTATGCAAAAATATAACGTTCATACGTTAATATTTCCTCATGGGGGAACCTTACTTGGTTCAATTTAATTCCAAGAAGACAAAAGTTTGTGCTTAAGCAATAAGAAAACTCTATTTGTAGTGTAGGCAGTCCTCCAAAACATTCCACTTGCAGTCTCGTCCAGTATCAGCACATTGGGCCTTAGCGTTTTGAGTGACTGCCAGTATCACGATCACCTGGAAAGCAAGGCCAAATTAGCCTCAAAAGTACTGGCAGTCATCAGCAGAGCGAGACAGTACTTCACGCCTAAAACATCGATTGGCCATGGTATAGGACCTGGTATAGCCGTTCGGAACGTTGGGGACGCAATGATCTGTGAAAGGCTTATCATATTGGCTTTGCATTCTCTATTTATCAAGGGAGTGTTTTGGAGAACTATTTGACCTGTTTGTTAACTGCCGTCGAATTTTTTAATCGTACAGTACATCTCAAACACCAAGCACCATTCACAATCACACAATGTGGGTACGTGACTGGTTTCTAGGAACTTCTTTCCAGGCGCCACGCGCCACTTATGAAATGGCCTATCCGCGCTAGTGTTTCCTATTTCCACCTTAAAGGCCGGCAACGCACTTGTAGCTACTCTGGTAATACCTTTTAAGAAAAAAAGGAGCAATTGAATTTTGAATTTGAATTTGAAGTTCAAACCTATACTTAGATATACGGTCCCTTGATTTCCTGGGGTATTTCCATTTCATAGGGTACTTCCGGTTGACCTAGAATTATGAAATTTGGCAGCTAATATCTACAGGTGGTACTAGTTCAGGAAAAAACTATACATTTGTGGGTAAAGCCTAATAAAGTATAGCTTTAAGTTTGGTGTTGAAGCCGCTAGTTCAAGTGAGTTATCAGATGAAAGAGCTGGCTAAGCTAAGCTTGAATTTCAGAAAAGGCTTGAGACCTACAATTTCTGTACGGGACCCTCGGTGGATGATCCCAACTCGCACTTGTCCGGTTTTTTATAAATTACATATTATTAAATATTGTCATCCCAGAATGATAATCGAATCCTCTAATTTAACGCATATTTTCCACTGTGTATCGATGGCGCAAAATATATTACATTATATTCCTATAAGTCAACGAAACATAAATAGAAGTGTGAATAGCAATATTACGTACACCTGTGTCGAGTTCATATAAAATTAAACGTGTCACACGGCGTAGTACTAGGAGCCAAGATATTTATGTAACTGGTGACCCGCTTTTACTTACCTTACAGCCTTCTTTAGGAATATTCTGCGTGTTGAATAAATGTTCATTTTCTTTTAGCTTCACGTTGTAACACGCATACAGTAAGGTAGGCAGATGAAACCTAATGTTAGTACACCGTCCCCACAGACCGCCTAATTTTTAAGAAATTACGTATTGAGTGGCGGAAGTCAACTCTGCGGCTTGTCTAGTTATCAGAGCGAAGAAGTAAATATAATCAGTTACTAGATGATGTTCCGTTGCGTGACGACTGCCTCTTATGATTGGCTCTTTTTTTTTTTTTTTTTAAGAAATAAAGCATTACTAATATGAATGTGGAAGATATGTACAATTCTAAGGGAATGTTCACTCTGCTGACAAACGAAATGAGATCAACTTATAAATGTGAATGTAAGTGCTGTGGTGCCAAGTACAGTCGATACTTTTACTGGTTTATAGTTCTTTTAATTCTTTCACCTTCTCCATCACCAGAACCCCGTAAATGCACGAATCTTTTAAAATATGAAAATCATTTTATTAAAGACAACTAATTAGCTATTGAAGTTGGTCCGGCACGTTGCCGTGTGTTTAGATGTTACAATTATATTGAATCCCCGTATCGATCGTCAATTAATCATTTCGATGTACTAGCGACCAGTGCTAGCTCTGCCACTAAGAGTGTGTCATCTGATATATAATTTTATTTTCATTAGAGCACGCAGGTATGGTTTATGGGTTTTAAACTGAAGATAACTCCCTTAATCGTACACGACAAATAATATATTAAATAAGTACGAAAAACTAAATATAGGAGAGGAATTATAATTATTTTAATGAAAACTTTATATCAACATTTACTTTTCTCCGTACTAATGAGCTAAGAAGTCTTTCAATAGACAGAAACATTGATACAAATCTAGGTTAATAAAAAAATTATGAAACATCATTTTTTTTAAAATCCTTTGAAAGCGTAACTCTTGACCTACAATTCTGTAATCTTGTCTTCTAAAGTATATAAATATTTTTTTTAGTTTATTTATCTAATTATTTTAATAACGTTCTTGGTCGTTCGTTCAGCAGTAAATTGTCTATCTGTGAACGCGACAGTTGTGGGTTCGATTATTGGAGACACTTACCTGAGTGAGATGTTTATATCCACATGACACATTAGTACCGATAAAAGTAAATAAAAGAAAGAATAAGAATTATTTTCATTTCCTCCATTTGATCACGAGAAAAAGTGCGGCGTTAAGTTTTATCACTCAACTTTTTGCTGTTTTTATAGATAATGGTACTGTAATATTTTGCTGTTAGAGCATACCTAGTCAATTGTCCTTCCATTTTATTCACGTTTTGATCCCTGCATGGTGGCACGCTGCCAGATTGACACTAAGAGCTGTTGATTTTTTTAAATTTTATATAGAAATACTGTTAAAAAAATCTTTCTTTGTTTGCTACTGATTATGAAACATTTGGAAAATATATAATGATACACATAAAAAATTTAAATAAAATAAAATGGGGCCACTTAAGTAGATACATATAATCTAAATACATATAAAAATACATAGGTGGTCCTATATTGCAGTAGAAATTTAAGTTGATTGACCTTTCGTACACTTTGATCCCTGCATCGTGGCACGCTGCCAGATTGACACCAGGAGCTGTCGAACTTTTTGTTTCTAGTTTGTTGTTTTCAGAGAGACTTTTACATATTGCCTGATGCAAGGATAAAAATTATAACTATTTTTTTTAATAAAATTTTCATGTGTTATTTGTTCTATGTGTCCTTTGTGCAGCGGTTTGGGTTGTACCCTGATATATTAGAGGTAGATAGAGGGAGTAGAAAATATTATTTTGTAGAATGGGGATCAAACCAACAACTGTCGCGTGTACAGTTCGCATAAAGTGCCACTGCGCCACAACGGCCTCAATACATATATTTTATAATGAGTTATTTATGTTTTTATAAAAAGATTTATTTGTAGAGGTAGAAGAAAAGTGTCTTTTTTATTGAATTCCGCTAATTTCTCGAAAATTGGAGAGTCCATGGGAAACTTAGTATCTTTACAGTAAGTTACCTCTGACTACTTAGTTATACGCGGAACACACCGTGAAGCCGAAAAATAATGATAAAAGTGTATTATACAAAATGTACATAAAGGCACTGAAAGTGCGTTATCTGAACAGAAATCTGATTCAAAACATGGAACGAATATTCGGTCTGGAGGCACTATCGGTTGAGTGCTATAGTAACATTATAATGACATTAGGCTTGCTATACAAGTATGTACATATAGACATTCTTGTATGTAACATGACTTTTTATAGCAAAATGTCCAAGAGATGCCTGCCGTGGCGAAGGGGCACTAGCGAGTGATTATAAACACGTCCTCTTGTGGGTTCGATTTCTACTCAAGAAAATGAAGTACTTAATATTTTCCGGTCTGGTATCGAATGCAAAGCGTAGCGTTTTGTTTCGTCGCTTAGCACGCATTTACTCCGGAATTCATGGCTTAATGAGAACGATGTGCCCTAAAACTAGTTTTCCAGGTTCACTCTGCCTACCCCGCTAAGTGAAAAAAATATGACTTATAAGATATGAATGTAAATGCGATCTTTTTTGGTATTTGGCACCTACTGTGGAAATAGGACAAGGAGTAGCATTTTTTTTATTTTAATACATTTCTCATATGTTTCTGTAATGCTATTTTTATTCGGAAACATTTAGGGATTAGTCTTGATATATATAAAAAAATCATGACAAAACAATTAGCTATGTTTTATTTTCTCTAAGTTTTTGAAATAATTTATGAAAAAAAGTTATTTAATCGTTATTTAAATAGGCCCTTAGTCATTTTATTGATATGTAGTTTGAGGAGTGCGTTTTAAAGGCAGCTGTGTGAAAGTTATGCCTTCCCTCCGTCAGAACTTTATGTTCCACGTGAGAGGGGAAACGTGTTACCGCATAAGACACTTTACTTTTTACCTATTGCGACCGAGCATTTATTACTCTTCGGTATTTGGCCTTCTTCGATGTTACATAGTATGGAATGGTTTCTACGTCATATAGATGTGTTGGTTGGGATCTGAAGAAAATAGAGAACTATATCTAACTGACGTTCTTCTGTTAAGACAGCTAGTGTGGGCTAGTTGGTTTTTCATTTTTCACCATAATGAAAGGTTTAATTTCTTTTTCCGGCTATAACTTATAACCCGCATGTAGTAGGATAAGCTGAGAGAACCTTTTGTTAAGACATTCCGCCCCCCCCTCTCACTTTCTGCCGAATTTTTGCGGCAGAACTCAGCGCCACGCTAAATAAAATAATGTAATAGGATAATAAGTTCTTTGATTTTCACGATTATTATACATTTTAAATAAAACTATTTTAACCGGATTAATCGCGTATATTTAGTTTTTACATTTTTGGAAACCCGGGTAGTCTACCCGTGACCACGGACTACTGCAAAGTGTTCGAAACGTCGGGTTTCCAAAAATGTAAAAACTAAATAAACGCGATTAATCCGGTTAAAATAGTTTTATTTATAATGTAATAGGATTTTGTATGAGCTTGAGAAGCCAACCAAGGCTATTGTTGGCTTTCGCCATCAAGCATACTATCTTCGACTAACAGTGATGACTGAATTAATATTCTACGCGTTTACCCTCACCATTCTTAAAAGAAGAGATAATGTTTCATCATTAAAAAACCCCCTTGTCCTCTTTAACGCCTATAGTTTTTTAGTATTTAACCACAAATGTATATTTTCAGATTTTTTCCAGAACTAGTAGTACCTATAGAGTTTAGCTGACAAATTTCATATTTCTAGGACAACCGGAAGTATCCTATTAGTTTAGATTCTCTTTATAGTGTCGAAATACACATTTTATGTAATATAAGCGGCTAAATTTTTTAAAGTAAATGTAGAAATACAAGTTTTTCAGAAACTCAAGGGATTGTAGATTTGATTTAGTTTGAATTTTAACTCAATATAAAAGCGATCCTAAGATATAGGCTCCTGATAGATGAAAAGACGAACAATAATATGATCTTATAATCCTTTTTTCCTTAAAACGTACGCTAAATACCCTAAAAATGGCTAAAAAAATAGATATAAATATGTATATAAAGATATATTATACGGCCCGATTCATGATAACAGATAGGCACTATAAATAAATAGTCCTGCCACCAAGTCGCCACTGTTTCCCCATAAATATTGAGTTATAGTCATTTATCTTGACTCGTCCCAGCTTATATTTCACCAGTTAGTGTCAGTTTTATTTTCAGCAGTTGGAAGGAAAAAGAATGTTTTGTCGTTCATAAAGAGACCTACGAATTTGTTTTCTTTTATTATTCTTAGTCAATTTTATAAGAATGATGTCCCGTGAAATTACTAACAATGGTTAACTTTATAGAACCGGTACACGATGATAGGTGTGCACAGCGGGATAACGTCTGACTGCGAGCGTGTAGGAGTCGTAAGTTCGATTTATATATATATTCCCCCTTCCAGTAGACTAATTACTGCGTTGACTTCTGCCAAGGAAAAAGGGGAGATGGAGTGTCCTAACATTACGTTTGCTCTGCAGAACGTGCTATGAGGGAAAAGCAATTTATTTGAGTTACACTCTACTCTAGTTGAAAAAATTCTTAAGTTAGCCGTTGTAGCTTAATTTTTCCGTACAATAGTTACAAAATATTCACTAAAACACCGCGTACAAAGCTTAAACACGACATACTTACTTTGTAACGAACAATGCCGTACATAACGCTTTTATTAAATTTGTTCGAGAATTTTAATATGAACGTGATGGGCTGATGCGTCAGTACTGTCCCATTCATGAAAGTGATCAATCATGGCCGCAATGGATGGTGGGATTAGCGATAAGATAATGTATGATAGGTATTAGAGGTTATTATTAATTGGTTATAAGGGACTAAATATTATCTTTTGTAGCCCGGCATGGCACAGTGGCACTGTGTTTAGAACAGTGCGGCTGCGAGTTCGATTCTCGCTTGAGGAAATGCGGGGATATTTCCGGTCTGGTAACAAGTCACAACATGACATTCAGTTCTGCCACTCAAAATGGAGCTTAATACTAGGTTCCCTTCCCTGCTATATGCGGTATACAGATTGAAATTAAAAATGAATTCAAACAAAAAAACATTATATTTGTAAACCTGATTCTAAGTGTAGCTCTGAAATTATTAATTTTTACACATTGTTCAGTAGGAAAATAGTCAAAACTAATAAAAATCTTAGACTCAAATCTACTCGGCCATCTACAGATACCTTTAGGGCGTCCTCGACTTGTCGACCGACCTACTACCTACTACCCACTACCTACTGTACGACTAATTGTCTTAAGTGAAAATCAAACTGATTGCTGTATTAAGCCAAGTGAAAGCTAACAAACACTAAATAAAAACGAAATCGAATAATAAACACTGATTTTGTCTAAAATAAGTAAAATTTGACACGTATTGATAAGATTGCTTGTCGTCTGTCGTATTCACCATTCTTTTGTACCCATTTCTCGTTTTCAATTCACTTTCAGGTAAACGAAGTACAAATGAAATATACTTAATCTTGTATTCAATACACTTATATATTATTCTGCAGCAATTTCAGCTTCGTAAAGTTGTATTGAAATGCTTAATATCGATGTTGCGTCAGTACCATTCAGTTCATATGTAAAAACCAATTTCCATAGAGATTATTCAATATTTATTTTCACCTTCACGCTGTAACGTGTATATAGCGGGGTAGGCATAGGGACTACGTGTGGAGACACTCTGTTACCCTGTGACGATACTAAATCTCACGCTTTGCCGTGTTACCAGAGACAGGAAATTCAAATAATTCATTCTCCCAAATAGAACTTGAACCCACAATCGGTGTTGTTTCTAATCAATAAAATGTTACTTCAAGCTTTTTTTTCTCAAAATCTAAAATTTTTGATAATAAGCCTATATATACTAATATTATAAGCTTGAAGAGGCTGTTTGTTGAGGCGCCCTACCTTCCGCCCCGCTTGAGACATTGCATGTTCAGTGGCGAAACTTAACGCTGCAATTTCTCTTGTTACTAGAGCGAGGAAATGAAAATAATGTCAGCTCTAAAAGGTTTTATTGGAATTCTCAATACCGTTGTTGCGTCAGCGCCGCTCAGCTCACATCTAAAGAGGACCACATTCCGTAGCGACTGTTCGATTGATCTGTATTGAAATTTTCTACTGCAATTTATATGCTAAAAAATAAATACAATTGCTTCTATACTTTTGATTTATTAAATAAAGTGGTTTAGTGGTGATAATGTATTGTATATTTTTTTAATAAACTTCAGTCCAATCCGTCTTTGTAAGGTTGAAAAATGAATAAAACTCTGATTTGACTTTAAAGTCTATACATTCTGTCTGATTTGACTTTAAAGTCAACACAAAGATTTGACTTTAAAGTACAGTGTATTTTATAGCTTCTATTAGATATAATAAATTGACGCCATCTTTGCGCAGCAGAAGAATGTGACGATTTTGGGCTCAGTTGCCATTTATGAATTATTTACATTCTCTTGTTTAACAAGACAAACCGCTGAGTTGAGTTCCGCCCCTCAGTACAATACTTTAAAAAATGAGCGATGCGTGGGAAACGGAATGCGCTAACACTAGGTTCCCTCAGCCTATCCTGCTATACGCGGCTGCAGCGTAAATAAATGAACAATAGTGTCACTTAGATAACAATGCATTTCACACATAACAGTAAAGCGCTACGCTCCGCCGGCCGCAATTAATCAGCGTCAGCTATTATTGACTATCTATTAATAGATAATTAACCTGACGGTCACTGTGACAGCCTTACGGTGCAATGGACATATTACAATATGGTCGTATGCCTTAAAAATGAGAAAATACGTTACGAGGCCGTAGTGGCGCAGGGGTACTAGTGGTGGGTTCAATTGACACTTTTGTGAATGAAATATTTAGTAATTCTTTTCCTCGCTCTGGTAATGAGGCAAACAATGCTTCGAGATTTTCGCGGATAGTAGAGAACAAAAGTGTCGTAATGAAAACGACCGGGTAGCCTCTATAACAAGGTAGGCAGAAGGAACCTAGTGATACTTTTTACAAGATTTTCGAGACAATGCGAGTTGAGTAATGTAAATAATACTATATTCCACTTGGGAATTGAACTTACAACTGTCAGTAAACAGATAATATTTTACAGCGGCACGACGGCCGCACATTACGATTTTAATAGTAAAATAAGAGAAACAATATTCACACGGGTAATATTACAGACGAGATGCTATTCCCGAAATGAGGTCACCGGATACAAAAGCCCCATTAGCAATTTAATAAATTGTACGTCGCTTTAAATATATTTCAGTTTTTCACAATACATTTTCCGTATAAAAATGTCCATAAAAGGTACAAGTCATGTTTTATCTGTGGAGCAAATCATATTATATCGCCCTCCCTTCACCTTTTTAACAAAGTTAGCTGAGAAAACACAGCACTTAGATGATTTATTTAGTAAATCTGACCGTAAAAAGTTTGATACTTAATAGTTATCGTTGTTTCAGATTGGACTGAACGAGGATAGAATAATAATGAAGGAGGAGAGCTTTCGCTAATTAGGATGGATATTTGACCAGAAACAAAAACGCAAAGAAAATGACGAACGTGAAATTAAAGCTGCTCTATTTTTTGCTCAACGCACTCTTGTCAGTCGACTTGGTCCACTCACGCCCCTATTCCTTCAACTCAACAGATATTCTAATGAATTTTCCGAATAACGACACTTTTCATATACCTGTAGAATCTAATTCTGATACCCTTATCGTCGCCGATGAAGATGAGACACCTGAAGAAACTAATAAAAGTTCAAATACACAAATGGAAGCCATCGTGAATGCTGAACAAGACAGGGACGAAGCGCTGTCACGAAATAGTAACAAAGATAACTTTAGTATATTAGAAATGCCAAAAAATGATCCAGAAGGTTTTGAAAAACAATTAAACATATCAAGCCCGTTGTTAGATGAAATGATAGATTCGGAATCGGACAGAGAGGAGAGATTAACTGATATTTTGTTTAGATCGGGAGCTGAATTTGCAGAAATGCCAAAATTTGAATTCCTAATAGCCGCTAAGATAAATAGCAGTAATGATAACGGAACTAAATACGGCTTTAGTGGTAACAATTTAGATAAAGATAATCGTAATAGTAGTGACATATTAAGGAAAGTTGATTATGTGGAACTAGTGGAAGTCATTAAACCCTCTAATATAAATGAAAATAAAAGTGCTTATAATTTGGCGAACATTACAGCGCACAACGTGGACAATGATGTGGCACCAGACACAAGTGAGTAATTATTCTATTTTAAATAACATGTTTAAAAGCTTATTTTCAATTATAATAACTTAGGTAAAGGAGAAAATAAGGACCTCGCTTTGCTCTCTTTTTCTTTTTACCTGAAAGTAATGATGTGAAATATTAATGAATGAGAAGTGTGTAAGTGTCCTACGATCGCGGATCCTAATTCAACTCAAAGGAATACATTTTAATGTTTTTTATACGATCTTGTTTTCTAAAAAGTCGCGATACACAAATTTACATTGATTCAAGTCCCACCGCGTTACATTTTCTACAAAAATATTTTAAAAATGTCAATGTTCATTTGTAATATCTATTTTCCCTGTAAAAATATATACATAAAAAAAATATGATAAATTGGCTTGAGAGTCGGCTATCCCCAGCGACTATAGACATTTTTAAAATTATAAAAGTAATACTTGTTTCTCTTCTCTTTCCAAAAAAATATATTATATTATATTATATAAAGAACAATGTGCTCAGGTGGTTTAGGCACGCCAAGACAAGTGACGAAAAGACACCGAAAAGACATGACATATTTTAAATATTTTTAAAGTGTTATTCTACACTTAAGAAAAAAAAATATTTATTTAGAAAACGTATAAAAATTTGAACGTATCAGGACTCGGCTCAGCTTAGTGGTCAGAGCACCCGGTCGGTTTCCAGGAGGCGCGGGTTCGACTCCCGCTACATTCAAATTTTTATACGTTTTCTAAATAAATGTGACACGACATATCATTGACGACATGACAATGGAAAAGGCGAAAGAGGTATGCAGAGACCGTAGCGATCCCCACGTATTAAGGTTGAAGCAAAAGACATTACACTAATAAAACGAACAAATAAATGTAACATTGTGGTTTCGGCCTATCGTATACAATCCGTCCGGAAGTTTTTATTCAAAGGACTTATTCATCGCGTAACCGTCGCTGTCACTCCGACGGATAAACGACTGACATGTTTAACCTGCGCTTAATTTGTTCAATTAAATTTATTACCTGAATTTGGCGGTTTGAATCGTTTTATTCTATGTATAATTGATGTGAAAATGTATAATAAACATTGTTTCGTATTTAGACAAAGTACAGCGTTAAGTTCCGTCATTAAGCTCGTTACTTCTCGAAAACTGGGCGGTAGGCGGAGAACGAAGTGCTTTAAAACTAGATACACGTGCGGGAAAAGTATGACAGTAATGACATCACGATTGGTGTGATTGTTGGGGAGTTCATTTCTTCCTTATAGAAACGTATAAAGTAAGAGAAAAATAAGAGTGCTTATCATACCGAATTTAGTTTATTAAATTTGATATAAATTTTAGTTTTTCGCAATACATTTACTTTATAAAAAGAATCAACAGATTTCAACTTAATACGTTCCAAGTCTCTTTTTAACAATCGGTCTACATCGTGAAAAACAATTTATACCTATATAATAGACGTTATCATCAGGTACTACTTTAATACTCTATTTATATGTTTATTAGAAGCTTTCTCACATCGCTGTCATGACCCACATAGCCAATTAGTCGTTTTTAATATCACAGGTTATATCGATGAAATGAGGTCAAATATTCTATTTATAAGTTCAGCTGATCCTAAATACCAGAAAAATATTAATATAATGTCATTTTATGTATGATTTAATTAATTCCACTTATTTCACGGCGAGCAGGGAAGAAGAGAAAATACAGCGCCAAGGCACTTTGTATTCCTCTTTCTATTTTTCGTCTGGCGAAAGTTAACACGGCGTCTTTCTAGTGTGGAAAAATAAAAATAATCAAGGAATTGAACTCACAACCATCGCTTTTACAACTAGACGCTACTCCATTGCATTACGGTGGCTTCAATAATTAAACCAGCCAATTACCACATGTTTGTTTCGACTAAGCCATTTACCAAAGTAGCACGGCACATCAAAGTCCCCTGAGGAACCTTTTTGACAAATAAACGAGCGGGAATTTATATCCTTTCTGTATTCCGATAGCATCGCTCAGTACCTACGTGACGGGATTTGTGTAGAAAAGATTTGTAGGTACAGTTAATAGTGAAAGAATTATCTTCTTTTTTAGTATTAGCTGGAGATTTTGTTTTCGGGAATGCTGAAACATTATATTTTTATAATTTGCGCTTTGAGTGACGGAACTTAATGCCGCGTTTGTCTAGTCTACAGTGGGAATCGAACATGCATTACATTCAGACGCAGAGTGATTCTTGTGCTGCATAGTAAGTTGTTTAATATATCTTATATATTGATTTTCAACGTTTGAATCATATAGGGGAGGATACCCATATTGGACCACTTTCGACATAATGGCATAAATCACAAGATCCTTCGAAGGTTTAAAATGCCACAAGACTTTGGAAGTACCTTGTTTCTTGAGCTATATAGTATCATTCCGTTGATATTGTAACGTAGTAGTAACATATAAATAACAGGAAATTTCTAAAGGTTGTCATTCGGCCCAAAATATGCAACCGGTACCATAAATTGAACCACCAGGTCCCTAAGTTTGACCAAATCTTAAATTATAGAAATAACTAGGAATTAAGTAAAGGAAAGTTATAATTACGAATCATTATTATTAATATTTATTTTTTAGACATTATCAAAACTTTATTTAGAAACATTTTTACGTTATTCAATCTTGAAAATATTTCTAGAACAATAAAATATATTAAGTCAATTATGAACAAAAATAATTAACTTTTTATCAAATCTTTAAATTATTTAAACGAAACTGAAGTCTTAGAAAATCAATAATAACAACTCTAAATGTTGCAACAGTAGCCTAGGCTACATATACCTACACGGTATATTGACTTAGATTAAATTAAAAAGTAATTAACAAGATTGCCACTAATAACATTCTGTTAGGTAAGTAATACAAACAACAAAGCTTTTTCTAAGTCTTCTTTATTCCATTTGTAGTATTTTTTTTACTTTTATCGATAGCACCTGCCATCTAAAAAGATACAAATTAATTTGAATTACTGATAAAAGTAGTTGCATATATTGGACTGGTACAATTAAGGAACTTGAGGGTGGTCCAATATACAGATCTTGGTAGTATTACGGTTCGCCACAAAAAAATAAATCATAACCTGTAAAGATTTGTATTATTTTACTAGCACATTAAACAGTATAAAATAAGTTTCCTTAAGAAATAATTTACAAAATTGTAACTTACGGTAAGTTTAACAATGTCCTTAGCCAATCAGCTCAAAAATAATACCATTACACTACAAAAACAAATTACTTTCGTCACTTTTTTTCCTCAATACATCGGGGAAATACATAAATGATTTTCATTGCATTATTTAAGTTTAAAAGAAAGAGATCTCGCGTTTTATTCATACCTTTGTTGATTAAAATGTCACCCGTTGTCTTGGTTTGTTCTGAAATGGAGCAAGGTTGCTTGCATACTGTGTTTTATTTAGATATATATATGTACGTTTGTATGTATGTATGTAGATATGTATGAGTGTATGTATAGTGTATACACGCCATATTTTTTCTAATATTTATTACTGTCATTAAGTAAATTTTACATTTGTGTATGTTTTGTAAAATTTTAATTTGTCGATATATGCAATTCTACCTTTAACTTGTAGATTCACTAGTATGGTCATGGCGCGATGTAATATAGTCCTCAATAAATAGACTATGTTACACAACAATATATTTTTAATTTTGACGAGCAGTTCCAGAAATTAGATTGATTTTAGGGCATCATTGACATTATTGTTTTTTCTTATAAACACTTAGTTTTTCAAGAATCACTTTAGTTTTGGAATATGATGCAGTCTCTGTACTGCTATTATTAAAGATACCAGGAAGATGTACAAATATTTGTTGTCTTCTCTGTAAATGTTGTATTGTTATTATATTTGGTGCCGAAGCTGACAGCGTGTTTAATAATTATAGATTCATATTCTATTTGGGAAAACAAACAAAATATATACATAGCATTGGGTGTTATCACAGCGTAGAAATATAAATAATTTAATATTTCTATTTCTTTGAGTAAAATCGAAGTCACTAATCATTACATTCACAGTCAGACGCTACTCAACAGCATAATTACTTTTTGTTCTTAATAAAATTAAATAAATAAATAAAGCTTTTAGAAGAAAAAACATACTTTTAATTTCTACTTTTAATTTTTTTCTACTTCACGCCTTTTCCCGCCTCTGGTGAGAGGAAATGGAGAGAATCCAGGATAAGACGTTCCGTTTTCCATATATGTTTATATATTTTTTTTATATTTTTTAATAACATCTTCGACTTAGAGTGTAAATATGCTAACAATAAAAAAAAGTTTTCAAGGAAACTATAACTATACGAACATTTATTATTCTCTGCTACATGAAATAAAATAGCGTTCAATTTAGTATTTTTTTTACATTTTCTAAGAATGTGAACGGTATAGCATACAAAGTTGCCTGCTACAGGTAACATGCCTGTAGGCATATGACCTGTCGCAGTTGTGTCCATGTTTTCAGGTTTCACGGACGTGCAGACGTTGTTCCTGGCGTGCTTCGCCACGCTTCTGCCGCTCTTGACTGTACTCTTCGCCACGCTTCTCGTTAGGTAAGTATCACTTATACTCTTATGGGTAAGTTTGACTTAAGTGGTAAAGGTAAATTTTATTTATAGATAAGTAAATGGTAGACCAATATTAAATTCCGCCACACAACTCGCAAAAATGCGGTGCGTGGGAAACAGAGTGCCTGGAAAAATGTTAGTTTTTCCCTCTCACTACCTTTTTATATGAAGAATACAGCGAGAAAAAATTAAAAATTCTGATATAACTTGCCAAAATATTAATGAAAAATTTCTTATTATTTTCAATGATTTAGTGCGCATAGTTTATTTCCAAAAGTACTGGTAAAAAAGTAGTGGTGGTAGTAAAAGTACTTCCTATAAAAATTTTAACTGTTTATTTGTATGCACAAGTTGCATATATTTGAGTGTATTGGTAGTATTTGAGTCTGCTTTTTGGACTTCGTCCAGATACTACGGCCAATTCACGTTTAACTCGTACCACGATGGAATTACTAGTTGCGACAAGCTTTTAGTGTTATTTCATACAGTTTTTTATATAAATAGTTTTCGCCCACAAGTTTGCTTGAGTTGATGCAAGATTCGGTTTTTTTTTCAATTAATATTTTAATATCCTTGCACTTTGTTCCGCACATAGCAGCGTAAGCAGAGGGAACAAGGGAAGTTTGTGTTAAGTCACTCTACCCTCTTCCCATTAAGTCACTACTATTCCCCATTTCGCGCTGAATTTTCGAGGTATTCTTGTTGAGATACGGAACTTAAAGATTTATTGAAAATATTAAATTATTAATTACTAAGACAGACAATGTTAATTTGTTCTAGTTTAATTATAATCGACACTTCACGCAAGGGTTAACGATGAATACTTTGACCAAAGGGTCGGCTTTGCGCCTTAACTATGTGATTTATCGGGTAATGGTTCTTAATACTATCTGGATTAGTTTTGTGTCAAAATGCTGATCCATTTTGATAGATTAAATTTGCTTCCATAATATAACAGCAGGATAGGCAGAAGGATCTTAAAGTTATAATATTCCGTTTTCTAAACACCAACGAGGACGACGTTACGTATTGAGTCGAGAAATTCGGCGTTACCGGAGCGAGGGAATGATTAATCACCCTTAGTGCACACCAAACCTGTGATCGTTGTTTTTACTGTCAGACGTTGGTCCGGTGCGCCTTAAATTTATAAAAATACATATTTTTACATATTTATTATTTAAAGTAGTATAGTCAGAGAGATATAAAAAGATTGAAACAAAGAAGAGTATGTACAAAAATTGTGTACTTTGCGCGATTTTCAGTTATTTTAAAGATATTTTTATACCTTTGTTGAGAAATAACAAGAAATTGAAAGAACGAAAATATATTTAAATATCCCCTCGAATGGGAATCGTCCTATAATAATAAATTTATCTATAGAATAGGCGTTCATAAATGTACACCGCACTATTAACTCTAGAATGTAGACAATCATTCTTGTTAAGCGATCATAATAAACGGTTATTTCTGTTATTTGCGGGTAGTTTTGGGGTTACTTTGACACGTGCAGTATGATAAGTTAATAGTCCGGTCTAAAAGTTTTCAACTGGTTCGAAGGCCGAGAATTGTATATTTTATTATTAGATTCGTCGCGTTTGAAAGTAAACGCGATGGTTCTTTTTTCGATTTCACTTTGGGAATGATTATTTATATTTAAATTGTTTCGCTGATCTATTAGGCAAAGTGCTGTGTTGTGCTTCACCGCTCTACAAGCAAAATTTTGAGCTAAACGTCAAAATTATGAATCTGCCTTTTTACCTTTTAGCATGACGCAAAAGACGGTAATGTGATCATTATTCTATGTATGTTTGTATGTTTGCATGTGTGTATGTATTTTGATTGATATAACAAACCTATGTATCACGACTACGATACCTGCCCTGCAAGATATTTTTTCTCTTCTCTAGACATAACGTAAACTTAAGTTCAGTTACTCAATATGCAATATTTTGGATTTGGGTGGAAAGTGAAGAACGGAGCGTCTTTGAGAAAGTTATCTATATAACGTGACATTGGCGAAATTATTTTTTTTCAACTAGTATGATCGAAACGCCATAATTAATAAACTAAACCATAATGTCACATTAATGAATATTCATCTTAAACAATTATTTTACAAGACATGAAAAAATATGGATAAAGTTTTATAATGAAACTATTTTTTTAATGTACGTATGTCTATGTATAAGTATACGCAATTACAAAGGTGCCTTGTAACATAACGAAGTCAGAATACCCTCATAACCCTTCATCGGTGTAATTAAATGATACCGCATCGATCGAGTGTCTATGGTAATAGATTTATATGAAAATTAATACTATAGAAGCCATTGTTGTATAGTTGCTACGGAACTGGGCGCGTTAGTTTGTATTGTTCTTGCTTCTAATATAAGAAGCTTTTTTGGTATACGGCGGTTATTTCTGCATAAGCTCAATGAAAGTTTTAAAATGAGATCTAGATCTCTCTCTAGCTCATCAGTAGCAAGAAGTGATCAAGAATTACTAATATTTAATTGGTTTCTAGAAGTGGCACGCTAATTCTCACTTGAAGCAGTGTACCTAATATTACAGGGAACTTATTGTTAAAGCACTCTTTTCTCTATTTTCTTCATAGATATAGCAATATCAACGGTGAATAAACGTTAGTGTTAAATATTTTTGAGGTCGTCGTGGAATCAGCGTGCGAATGCAAATGGTTCGATTCCAATTCGGGGAAATGAATTATTATTTATTAATATTTTCATTTCATAATTCTGGTAACAAAAAAAGCACGATGTTTGAGAGGCCACTCAACACGCAATGCCTCGAAAATTGTTCGGGTAAGTGGGTAACAGAGTGTTTTAACACTAGTTTCCCAGGTTCCCGACTGCCTACCCTGTTACAGCGTGCCAGATACAGCGTACGCGTTTGCTTTTATATTATTTACGCTGCGCCGTAAATAGTACAAAAGTTTGAAAAGAATATCGAAGCTAAAGAGATCCTGTTAAAAGCTTTCACTTTGCAGCTTTAAATAAACCGCCACCTAAGTAGACGACTTGTAGGTTATTTATCTTAGAATTCCAGTTTCCACTTTTCAGTAAATGTGAGAGCCTGACCTTAAGTGACTTACATGTTTTTTGTAAAATATATAATTTTACATAAACACTACAGACACGTAGTCCGTATCTTTTTATTTTTATCTGTTAAATTCAAAGCACTTAGGTTGCCTTAAAATGTTTTTCGTACATATTTACCGTAATATGTATTGTTAGACATCGGAAGCGGTTAACATGCTTAAAAAAAACTACAAGATACAAATCCATATCGTTTATATGTTACTAAATTATTCGGAAAGGGATTCTTTGTAAATGCAATAAGTGATATCAATAACAATATTTCACACCAATTTCCTTTAAACAAGGGCCGTTGCCTACAAGAAACTACCCCCGATTGACACAAAGCTTTTATATTAAGTCATACTCAACACGAAATGCGTCCGGAATTCGGCAGAAAGTGGGGAACGGAGTATCTTAACACTAGGTTCCCTCTGCCTACCCTGCTGTGTGCGGGATACAGCGTGAAGCTGATTAATTTTTTATAGTCTTTTTCACCTACATTTACCCTCTTATACACGAGTTCGCTAATACTATTATAGTTATTAAAAAAAAAATTAAATTAGCTTCACGCTTTGTGTTAAGACACTCCGTTCCCCGCTTTCTGCCGAATTTTGAAGGCATTGCGTGTTGAGTGGCAGAACTCAACGCCGCGCTTTACCTCGACACCAGAGCGAAGAAATGGAAATATAAATTTCAGTAAATATTTCATCTCCTCGAGTGGGGATCGAACCCACAACCAGTCGGTTTAACAGCCACACTTTGTACCACTGCGCCACGACTGGCCTCTATTATAGTTATATTATTTATAATTATAGTTATATTATTTATACATGTTTTATTTATATATATTTTTGGTTTTGATAAGATCCTTAAGATCATTCAGAGGACAGGGAGGTATAACCGAAGCGATATACTATGATAGAGGTAGTCCTCTATAGTAGAGATTATAAATAATAATCTTTCAGTTGGAAATAAAATATTATAACATATGTAAATTAAGTATTATGTGTTTCTTTATAGATTTAATAATTTTTAAACTGAAGATAAGAAAATGTGATTTATGGAAGTTTTCAACACGTTGAACTTCAAAGTTGACTTTGGCTTTGAACTGGTGTTTTTGTGTAAATGTTTTTTTAAATTTTCAATCTTCGTTTTTTGTTAATAAAAAATCTGTTTATTTCGTGGATCAAATAAAAACGTGTTAAAAACTAAAGTATTATAAATATAAAAGTCTATCAGATAAGTCCAATCCGTACCACGAGGGCGGTTTTATATATTTATTCCAAGACTTTACGATATTTCTAACCTTTGGAATAAACTTTTAGACCATTTTATACGCTAAGTCTTTGAGCTAATATTCTCGGAGCTTAGCGTACGTTGGGCTCCAAAGTAAAAGTTTTAGCTTTTTTACTTCAATTTGTCTGTAACATGTTA
Organism: Heliconius charithonia; assembly: GCA_030704555.1. NCBI lineage: Eukaryota > Metazoa > Arthropoda > Insecta > Lepidoptera > Nymphalidae > Heliconius > Heliconius charithonia. Next base: position 936,181 of record CM060819.1, on the reverse strand, counting down.
GGCGGAATTAAAATTATTATCGTTGTATATGGTCTTGGGTTCGTCTGCCATTTACAAATATATGTTTATAATTAACTTTTTCTTTTTTTGCTTCCTTATTAGAGGTATCGAATGGTGGTATAACTATAATATAATAATATGCTATATGTACAAATACCACTTATTCCACCTATAGGAGAAGATGAAGAGAAAAGATATTTATATTTTAATACGTTTTAGCACATCGGTTCGATTTTCACTCGAGATAATAAGTTAATTGCTTTTCCTCGTTCTGATACAAGGCAAAGCGCGGTGTTAAGTTCATCAATGCAACGCACAATGTCTCTTAATGAGTGAATACTGTAATAATAATATATATTATGTATAGTTTCATACTTATTTACCTATACCAGCCATAGGTTCCGCTAAAATAAAGCGCTGAACGTATGGCTTAGTGGTCACAGCGCTTGGGTTTTCAAGAGGCGCAGATTCATATCCCGCTACGATAAAATTTTTATACATTTTCTGAATAATTATTTTGTAAAAAGTGTCAAGTAACACTTTAAATACATTAAAAATATATGGTGTAGTCCATTTACCGAGGAAGGCTATATCAGATCACGTTACGTGTTTCGAATTAGTGTAACCCGCTACCTGCGGTAAGAGGGTACCGCTGCATATACGTACACCATTTTCAAATTCAAACTAGTATCAAGTAAATGTATCTCTAAAAAGAGCATCAGATCACTTAAACCTATAGTAACGTAAGTTAACGCCACACCAAGTTTATTTGCTTAGTTTCTCGCCCAATTTCTTTAATAGTTTGTAAAATATGTAGCTTACTTTGAACGGAAACTGTTCAGATCTGTGGGCCGAGCACGAAAAATATTCGACTCCGTATTGTAAACGTATCGAGGTAACGATACGATTACAAAGTTCGAAGCACGAACCATAGCGTATCGACTATCGAGGACTCGATACGATTAAGTAGGTGACGTCATGCTAACGAGACTTAGAGATGTCACTGAGCGAATGAAATGGACGTTCAAAAACCAAATAAAATAGTGAATGTTAAAACATTCAATTAAAATGTTTATTTATTTTAATTTACATTACAATTTACGTTGAAAATGAAGAAAAATCTATAAAAATATTACGAAAAATATAAGTAAGTTATCAAGATTGGAAGAAATTCAATCCTTTTGTATATTTAAAACAATTGTTTCTAAACGAATCCACTTGACGCCCCGCCAATTATAGCTAAGTTTGTTTTTGTTTTGTAATCATTAAGAGTAAATTCTTTATTATTAAAAAGGGCAGTCGTGGCGCAGTGGCGCAAGGCGTGACTGTTAAACACTGGTTGTGGGTTCGATCCCCACTCGAGGAGATGAAATATTTACTTAAATTTATATTTCCATTTCTTCGCTCTGGTTTCGAGGCAAAGCGCGGCGTTGAGTTTTGCTACTCAACACGCAATGCCTACAGAATTTGGCAGAAAGTGGGGAACGGAGTGTACACTAGGTTTCCCCTGACTATTCTGCTGTGTGCAGGATACAGCGTGAAGCTGATTATTAAAAAATAATAATGGGCTACCTACAATATTTAACGATGGTGGAATTCATGAAAGCGTGAGTATAAATTTAGTATGAATTAATTTTATATTTGAATGAGTTGTATTAAAGTCTTAAAAATAAAAACATCTAATAATCTAAGTAAGGTATTATGAAATTCGTATTTTAGGAATGGCGATTTATCTAAACCCTCAGAAGTTCCACGAGGTCGTCTTTTTATTCAAAGGCAGTGGAAAGAATTAATGAATAAATTAAATAGTGGTGATTCGTTTAGCGGCTGTCTTTGCAAAGTGGACGTTATTTATTTATTGCTAAAATTACTAAACAATATTCTAAAAACATGTACAAGTAAAAAAAATCAAAAAGAATTCCCAAAAACACTACAAACATTTTTAAAAGTGTGATTTACTATGTATCGAAAGTGTTCTCACTGACAAATATTAACCGAATAAAGTCCCGACGTACTCGATGGCCAATCTTCGACGTTTTCGTTACAACGGGCGTTCGTGCTACCAATTTTCGTTTACTGCGTCCAAGTATCGCGCTATTCGAACGTAAGACGATACGTAAACTGTTCGTGCTGCCGTGAGCTAGTTCCTTTTACGCTCGGTAGGGGCGCTGTTCAATTCCTATACAAATTGCTCTCGATAACGATACGAATACTTTTTCGATAGTTTTTCGTGCTTGGGCTACTGGACTGTGTCCAAAAGTTAACGCCAAACATCACTTCCGTGATACGGGGACGAAAATAAAAGACTTAAATTGAGCAAAGTATTCTGTTTTGTCTTAGTAAAAGTTTCTCGGTATTCTTGTAAATAGATATGTTTTTAATAACTTATATTTGCTTATTTATTTGTATAAGCATAAAAAAAATAGCTTCGAAGAAGTTCCTTAAATTATTTAGTTTTTTTTATTTACCTTCATATTGTGTCCTGTATATATTCTGGAAATCTAGTATTAAGACATTTTTTCGCCTCGCTCCGCCCCACTTTCGAGACATTCTGTGTTGAGTGGTGGAATTTAGCACCAGTTTCCGTAATCAATTCATTAAAATGATATCTCAAGATCGACCTCGAAAGTTGAGACGAGTTTATAAATACAGGCTTAAGCAATAGATAATAAAAATTAAAATATGTAATTTTTCTAAGTTATATTTCAATCTACTACCTGCACTCTGATATATACTAGCGGTATACGGCGGCACACGCTGTAGCGTTGTTGAACTTTGAAAGTAAACCACAATTTCATAATAACAAAACAACTCTGAAAAGTTTTGACGTCTGTGGATTGGCTCCTTAGAAGTTTGAATCCTATTATAGACTTCCGATGAAGTTTTAACAGATTTTATAATAAAATCAGGCTTTTGTTTTAAAGTAATAGTAATAAATAACTGTTAAGTAACATACATACCAGGGACAGGTATGAGTTCGATTCCCACTCAGGCAAATCAGTTATTTTCATCTCCTCGCTGTGGTAGTTAAACAAAGCACAGTGATGAGTTTTAGATTTTAGTGAAAAGAGAACTTTTAGTGATTTTTTTTGCTTCACGCTGTATCCCGCAGGGTAGGCAGAGCCCCTCTTGTAGTGTTATTGTTAGTGTAGTTGTGACGAATTTTCGAAACAATGCGTGCTGAGTTGCAGAACTCAACGCCGCACTTTGCCTTGTTAACAGAGCGGGGACATGAAAATTTTAAATATTTAATTCTCCCGAGTGGGAATCGAACCATGTTACACTCACGTACGTTTAGTACGTTCTCCTCGGTCAGGTAATTTGTTATCGTATGATGTAACATATGTTTATGTACAGGTGTATGCTCCGACGGTGGTGTCCCACGTGGTGCAAGAAGCCTACAGACTCCTCAGTGTCAGATAGCAGTGAAAAGCCGGAGAGCAATCATCAACAGGTATGTCCCCGTCACACTGTCACCATTCATACATATTGACGAATGTTACAATAAAAAGTAAATAAAAACAATTAAACCGATTTTACCGCTCCGGCCGGCACCGCCCTCGCGTCTTCGCTCCGTAATTCAGTTAAGCCGCTTCTGAGATAAGAGTCGACAAGCAGATTTTTTTTAAAAAATCTGATTCTATTACTTTGATACAAGCCCCCAATAATATTTTTTCTAAGGTGACATTTAAAAACTATAGGGTGACATTTCCGAGAGAAAATTTCTAAAGTGAAAATTAATAAAAAATAATTTTAATAATAAATTAAAAATAATTAAGCGGGCGAAGGCGCGAGCTGATCGCTAGTAGTATAATAAAATATTAAGTGACGAAAGCAAACTCCCTGCTTTGTAGGAAAATTTAAATATCAACATTCTTTCCATTTAGATTTAAATCCATAATCGTCACGTTCTGTAAATATATTTAAGTTTAATATATTTAGCTGTAAAGCTTACAGTTTTAGCTCCAGACATGTATAATTTGTACTATTTTATACCGTTACTCTAAACTCCTAAAGTTTTAAATTATACGGGTCGTTTTATTTTCCTTTCAAACAATGTATAGCGAAACGGTTTAAATGAAACATTGCTGTTTATTTTTCGTAGGAGGTTTTATTTAATTCGAGAGTATATAAAATGAATTGCAATTAATTTATCGATTCCCACTGGAGGAGATGAAATATTTATTTAAATTTATATTTTCGAAATGGAAATATTTTTACTTTGGTGTCGAGGAAAAGCGCGGCGTTGAGTTCTGCCACTAACACAAAATGACTCCAGAATTCGGTTGAAACACTAAGTTACTATCCTGCTGAGTGCGGGATACAGCGTGAAGCTGATTTATTTTTTTAATTAATTTTGATCGAGCTTGAAGACTAAATTTAAGTGTTTAATGTTATACCTTTTGTAAGCTTTACCTTTGACTAAAATTAATGCAATTAATGCATTGCGGTCGAAAATTGTAAAACAGAGTAATAGTTATAATTAGAGGCCGTCGTGGCGCAAGGGCCCAAAATATGACCGAAATTTGCGACTCGTGGGTTCGATACCCACTCTAGGGAATTCATTATTATTTATTAATAATTTCATTTTTTTTGCTTTGGTACTAAGGTAAAAGCCCGGCGTTGAGTTCCGCCACTCAACACGCAATGTCGGACGGAGTGTCTTAACACTACATTCCCTTTGCCTACCTGCTACATGCGGGATTCAGCGTGAAGCTTTAGGATTTAATTTTTGATTGAATTTTTAGTTAGAACCAGCATTTACTAATTATTGTTTTACTAGATTTCACGTTCTGTTTGGCACATCTGCTCACACAAATGGAATGTTCTATGAATCTATATTCCATTTGACACATCCTAAGTGCGAGTGGTAGTTACTAATTACTTACCGCAGGTACAGTGGATTACATAGAAACGATTCACTTGATATAATATAATTTTATGCAAGCCTTCTTCGATGTTCTTTTAAGCTTCACGCTGTATCCTGTACATAGCAGAATAGGCAGGGGAACCTAGAAAACTAATGTTTTGCATTCTGTTCCTTTTAAGATGCTTTTGTTTCCTACTTTCATTCGAATTGTAGAGGCTTTGTGTGTTGAGTGGCGAAACTCAAAGCCACACTCTTGCCTGGTTACCTTATTATATTTAGGTTATTTCATGGCCTCGAGTGGGAATCGAACCCACAATCTTCCACGTGTACTGTCTGAATATCCAATACATATATATTTTTTAATTTAATCAAGTTCCTGAAATAAACGCCTTTAACAAACATACTCCTCAGCTTTATAATATTAGTAGAGATTAGTGACTAAATTTACATATATCATGTTCTATAATACTTTAGTCTTGTATTGTTCTGCAAAACTTTTAGAATAATATTAACACTGTGTTTATTGTCCTTTTTTTGCTCTTATTGTAGAGCTACTTGTGGAGGGAAAACATTTAATGCTGGGTTAGAAGGGACATGTATTATTAAAATATGAGAATAGCAACCCTCCGTTCCACTCCGCTATCTAAATTTATTTCTGTCAAGGGAAAACGTTTAGATTAAATTTCCCTTTGTTTTTTTTATTCATATTCAATGTAAAACGTTATTAAAATGTTAATAAATAGAATCTTCACGCTTTTTCTTGCATACATGACGTCGTCTTGGCGCAGGGGAATAAGCGTGCAAGTGACGGCTGCTAGTTCGTTGCTCACTTGGGGGAATATAATATTTAATTATATCATCATTTCTTCGCTGTCGTGATGAGTTCCGTTACGAAGAATTTGAGAATTTGGCTGAAAAGTGTCTTAATAGGAACGGACTGTCTTAACACTAGATTCCTAGAAATGAATGACAGACAAATTTATGTGCCTGTTTAATAGTGTACTTATAAATCAAAATAATTATTTTTATAGAGAAAATAAAAATAAATCCCGCACACAACTGAGTAGGGAGAGGGAACTTAGTGTTAAGACACTTTGTATTTTACTTCCCACCGAGTTTTGGAAGCATTACGTGTTGAGTGTGTATAACGGATCTCAACGCTGTGTTTTGCCTCGATACCAGAGGGAAGAAAAGAAAATGTAAATGTAAATAAATATTTCATTTTCTAGTGTGGTGATCGAACCCACAACCAGTCGAATTTACAGTCACACATTGTGCCCCTGCGCGACGACTGCACTCACTTTTTATAGAATCCTTACTCCTTTCTTTTATAACAATAGTTTGAAGTCGTATAAAGAAATTGTTTTCCCATATAAGGGAAGCAAACCTCAACTCATCCCCATTCACCGAAACAACTTTGTGGGCTATATTCAATTTCCTACAAAATCATTATTTAATATTGTTCGCAGTAGTTAAATGTATTAATAAAAAAGTACGCAATTTATTTTCACGTTTCGATTTAAATTCCCAAAAGCTTATAGATATTTAATCGTTCCTTTGTTTATTTTTTATAAAAGATTTTTTTTTATCGTTTCTGTATTTATCGATAAATGATCTGTAGCATAATATATTTATAAAAGTCAACAACATCACTATTATGGCCTTCGGAGACATTTGAAAAAATATTTATTGTCATATTCTCACTCTAATAAGAAAACAAAGCGCGGCGTTTTAGTTCCGTGCATTGAGCGGTGCCTGGAGAACGGAGTACTTTATCACTATTCTGCCTCTGCCTACCCTGCTATATGAAAGATACATCGTCAAGCTAAAAAACACATCACAATTCCATCTAATGTTCTTAAGTATATTAAAAAGGAGATGAAAAATGGCAAAAAAATAACCATTGCATACTTGGTCGACTGCATATTTGGTGATGTATCCATCCCACTCGCTCGCACGCATCTGAGCGAGACGGGTTGAGTGCGTTTGACCTATGCGCTTGCGCCGATTTTGGCAGTTAGCTCAAGTGCGGGTGCTTGAATTTTCAAAGTACAGTCGAGGATAAATTTATATGCAAAATTGTATTTCTTATTGGTATATTATTTTTAAATGTATCAAGCTTTGAAGCAATGAATATGCGAATCTAGGTTAAGTCTGAGAATTACTATTTTTTTTTCATTTCATAGAAACACTTTAAGGCAATAAATGAGAGATTATCAGTCTTTATTAAAGATAGTGGTCGATATTACACTCGAACGTATTTATTTATATAACTAAAGGTTAGTTAAACACTGTATATACATAATGCACATGTCAGTCGTCGTCTACAACCTTGTGAGCGTGGACTTTAAGGCGTATATTGAATTTCGAAAACAAAAATTTACGTATTTCGTAGCATATCATAAAATGAATCTAAAGATTTCAGTAAAAACCAATTAGTACAATAAAAGTGCCGAGTTTCTAACGTCATTGACTGACTTGAAATTTCCGAATGTAAGCTTTTACAGAGTATAGTTTCATTTCGTACGAGCTCTATTCGTCACAAAGCGCGATAGGCAGAGAGAATTTGGGTACCTAGTGTTAAGCCACTCCGATCCCATAAAGACATTTCGCCTTTCCTCAACGCCGCTTTGCTTCGTTATCAGAGCGAGCAAAATAAATTTATTAAATAATTTATTAACTTGATTAGGAATCCAATACACAACCTGTTGCGTTTGTAGTAGGAAACTTTAATCGATACGCCACGACTGGTCTGATGATTTGATTATTTTACTTCGTTAATAGTAAACCTAATATTTTTATACCTAATATAATTTATTTATACCCTCAAATGTTTTCACAAATTGTTAACTAACTTAGCTATAACTAAAGGCAGAGATAATTTAATTATTTACAATTCCTTTGTTTAGAGTCTGCTCACTACAGAGGGATTCGCCATACAAATTATCTAGGTTTTATTTAATTAAACCTACTAATTACTTAATTGGAATTTATTATTTAATGTTGTGTTTTATCAAAAAATAAAAGATATGGGAAATCGAATAATCTAACTTTTACACAACGTTAAATTATTATATATATTTAAGACAGCGTTTATTAGTTTTATAAATAAAAAAAATCCTATCAATCATACCATATCAACATGCAGTTGACTGTACAGCCAAAATCTATACATACAATTCTATCCTCTAGTACTTACGAATAATGACTGTTACACACATACGTATACACGCGCGCACACATTAGTACACACGCACACACACGCAAAATAAACCTCGTTCAAGAAAATAGTGTGAGACTTTGCGTTATTCATATTGTATTTTCTTTTCTAAAATGGCGACCATATGTTGTAATTAGATTATTTAATAAGCTATTCTTACTCCCACATGGGAAACACATGTAATGACATGTCATTACAGAGTTAAATGAGAAACTAAAAACTACGCTATTATCGTATACTTAAAAGTACAAAAATGTATTAGTAACCCCTAAAGAATTCCACCGCTTAGATCTTTAAGCAGACCAGCTTTTTAGTTTTATAATTATAGATTACATTTTAATTTCTTAGTTATCCTAGTTACTCGACGTAATTAAAATATTATAAAGATTAAGAGAACTTAGTGTTAAAATACTCACTTCTATACTTTCCGCCCAAAAACAAAACATTGCGTGTCGAGTGCAGCAAAATCTGAATGGATTGAATTAAAATGCTGTATATTATATTCCTCAGTGAACCCAAAAATTGAACTAACAACCATCGATTAAATAGTTAAGTGATGTCTCTGCGAGCCATGGTGGCGAGTAAAAGTTAATTGACCTGAAAAGCTTTTACTGATCTTTTTGTACAGTTTAAAAAAAATAAAAAAGTTTTATTTATACAAAGTAGCGAAATTCTAGAATATTTAAAAGCTGTATTTACTGGACAATAGTAATGATACAATTTGAAAGCTTGTATAAAAAAAAGTGAATATATTCATATTGTATTAATTAAATTATATTTGAGTTATAAGCGTCATGGCGCAACGGCTGTGGGTTCGTTTTACACTTGGGGAATGATTTATTTACTTTTCTCGCAAAACAGAACGTGGCGTTGTGTTTCGAAACTGTAAAAACGTCGTTTTAATCTAAATCAAAATTACAGAATGTAAAAATCTACACCACAAAATGTACTTATCTGAGGAGTAGTGTTTCGATGCACTTAGGTATAAGAATTTGACCACAGGAACGAAGCCGCAGTTAAAAGCTAGTTTTGTTGCATCTTCGCAAATCGTATGGACTTTAAGCTATAAATGATTACCAAAATTTCCCTTCGCCCTACCGCCGTCATGTGTGCGTGAACCGGTCCCGTGCACTCAACTATAGTAGTATGTGTATACATATATAGTAAACTATACTAAAGTATACTACAGTATAGATGTGTAGTTATGGCTATTCATGAGGTTTCAACCACGTTTTTGCAATCGCAAGGCTTAAATTAAACGATAAATTTTAGTTCGTGTATCGAAAGACTTTCTTGTGTATTTGATATTGTCTTTAAATATCTTAAGTTTTTTTTATGAAAAAGCAGTTTAACGCTTGAGCGGGGTGTTTTAATTGGTGAGAAATATAAAGAAAATATTGGGTCACGCCGTGTCGGAATAATAAATTCATTTATTTATCATTGAAACCTCGCGTTCAGTACCACAAAGATGTTTTAGGTATATTATATTATTATTATTTCGCTCTCATGGAGGAGCCCCACTATGAGATCTATATGACACTAACACGTTGTGGATACTCGTAAGTGTAACCAAGGTAACTCTTAACTCAAGCGCAGTGATTTGTGTCAAAAAGATTGAAGTGAAGCAACACCTCTCTGGATAAATGGGCAATGCAATACAAATATATATATCTTTAATGAAAATCCATAGTTTCTGAGATTAGCGCGTTAAACCAAGCAAAACTGTTTAGTTTAATAATATTATAATAATGCCGACACTGTACACTTATACTTAATTCGTAAAACTTCACCCTTTTATATTCAAAAGCTCAAATTAAACCATAAAATTTTAGTACAAATATCGTAAGTGGTTTGGATTGGTTATCTTTATTTTACATCATTTTTTCTTTTAGCTTCACGCTTTATCCCGCACATATTAGAATAGATAGGAACCTGGGAACCTAGTGTTAAGATAATCCGTTCCAATTAAGACACTTTCGTTTTCGCCGAATTCTGGAGGCATTTCGAATGGAGTGGCTGAGCTCAACGCCGTGATGGTTGCGTGCCGTCTCTCTCGTTTCGCTCTCTTGTTTTTGTTGTGTCACAGAGGCACAAGCTTTTGATTAAAAACAGCGATGGTTGTGGGTTCAATTCCCACTCGGGAAATCAAATTAACAGGGCAGCGTTAACTTCCACCTCTTAATTAATAATTTCTTGATATAATTTAACGCTGCATGGAGAAAGGAGTGTCATAACACTTAATTTTTTAAGGTCTAACCCTGCTATACGCGGGATACAACGTAGAGCTTAAAAACTACAGTTTATTTTAAGGCTCTTTGGTATATCAGAAGTAAATGTTTTTGTGAGTATCAATTTTATTATACCTCGTATTATGTTACCTTATTGGAGTACAATATTTATTAAGCTACTTGATAATATTTTGATAACTTTATATCGTATGAAATAGTAGATACTTTTATTTTATGTTCTGTGAGACTTCAGAGAGGTCTAAGTGAAAAATCACTTTCTTAAGTCACTTTTATCAAATTCTCCTTACGCAGAAAGCACGACATTCCGCTCCCCACTTTCCGCCGCATCTTTGAGACGTTGCGTATTGAGTGACGGAACTCCACAACGAAACAGCGCCCCGCTTTGACTTAATCTTGAGCAAGGAAATTAAAATATTTTTTATCCCGAGCATCAAACCCGCAACCGTGACGTTTACAGTCAGGCACTGTGTACTGTGCGACGACGGCCTCTATAAATTGTTATTTAAAATATTTACATTTCATTCCCAGTTCTGGTTAAGTAGAGCGTGGCGTTGGGTGCCGCCCGACACGTAGTGTCTGTAAACATTTTTTTTTTAGGAAATTATGACAAAAATGTTAAAATACTTTTTCAAATATTTTTTTTAAATAAGTTTTGTAAAAATAAATAAATATTTTCGAATTACTTTTCACAGTTATGACTTATTAATACAAATTGAGTGACTGTGAGATATCCCGCGTATGGGTACTATATTAACTTATGTTATTGAATGCTTAAAAGTAATGAGCGTAGAAATCTCTTTGGCGTGTAATATAAAGGCAGGTTAGGCAAAATGGGGGAGGATTTTTCGTATTTTTTACCAGAACAGGAAAAGGGGAATTTTACATTTTAGATCATGAAACTGAGGCCAGACGTGGGGCAGGGGCAAGAGCATGCGACTGTAAGCGCGACAGATTGTGGGTTCGATTCTCACTCGAGGAAATAGAATATTTAATATTTTCATTTCCTGAGGCCGTTTGAGGCCGTGAGGCACAAGAGTGTGACTGTAGCGACGGTTGTTGCTTCGATCCTCACTCGAGGGAATTCATTCAGGCAGAAGCCACACAACATACAATGCCTCCAGAATTTGGCGGAAAGTAGCGAACGGCAGTGCCTTGATTGACGAAGTGTTTTAACACTAGGTCTCCAGGTTTTGGTTGCCTTCATTACAGTTTCAATTGTCACTCGGGGGGATAGATTCCTCTTTTGTTCCACAGGGGAAAAATAAAAATGATTTAAATATAATCATGCCTTCCAGTAGGAACTGACCCCACAACCATTGATTTTATAATCAGACTGTTAGGCTGCGCCACAATGGCCTGGTAATCACAGGATAATTTATACGTAAATATCCTTCAATATCTTTTCCTTTTGGTGTATTCATCAAACAAGATATGCCAGTTGCTTAAACACTTCTGTCTGCTATTTGCAACCGCCAAAAATTTGAGACATTGCATCTTGAATAAATGGAAATATATTTTGAACATAGGCCAAACCAATAACAAGAATCGAACCCACTATCGTAGCGTGTAATTAGATACTTTCCGATCGTGTTATAAGTACAACTCTTATTAAATTTACTATGGCTTGTCCGAAAGTCGTAAGGCTATTTTTGAACATTTCAAAATGTTCACTAAGTAACTTGTTCTTTTAAAAACAAAGGTTGTATTGACAGAAAAAATTAACGTTTTAATTACGAGATAAAAAGTAAAGTAATAAATCAATTAATTAATGAAGTCAAAATAATCTGTCATTATTTTAGTTAAAAAAAAACTTTTACAATTATATGAATTTTTTTTTCAGCTTCACGCTGTATCTCGAACTTTAGCAGCATACGCAGAGGGAACTCGCAGACCTAGTGTAAAGACAATCCTTTCCCTTTAAGAGACTTTCGTTCTCCATTTTCCGGTGAATTGTGAAGCCATTGCGTGTTGAGTGGCGAAATCGTTACCAGTGGGAGCAAAAGAAAATATTAAATATATAATTTCCTTGAGTGGGAATCAAACCCATAATCTGTCGCGTTAAGAGACGCTTGCTTGTGCTACTGCACTACGACTGATCAATAATATGTGAAATCAAAATTATCAAATATTTATTATAGTTTTGGCTAAAAATCGAACTACTTACCCAAGTCTCTATAGAATTACTAACTAAAAAACCCACGAGATCTTTAAACAACCTCATTATTTTCAATTCGGTTACAATATGTACTTCTACTGTCACCTTTTGTTTTTCTTTGTAAATGTATTTTGTGGTTCCGGCTAAGTCATTTGCACTCTTTGAATGCGGACGAATAATGCAACAAAGTTACTTATATATGTTAAGTAAATATAATTTTTACGATTTTTTACCTTATCTTAAAAGAAATAAGACTCATGTGGCATTTTTTCTGGCTTGTTATTGTAGCCGCAGCATCTTTGTACCGAACTAACGGTAGATCTGGTTTGGAAAGCAATGTATTGAGCTCGAGTGCATGTGCGTTGTTTAAACAGAGTTTGAACGATTTTTGTATATATAATACATTATATGTACGTAGGTGCTAATTTTAGAGCTTAGTTTAGTTGTGTTTCGTAAAAAAATCTAATTCATATTGATTATTATTGTTATTTTAATTAGTTGTTTATGCTTTTTTATTGTTTTTATTTTCCTGCCCCGGTAAGACAAATGACAGTGTTGAGTTCCGCCACTCAACCATCCCGCCACTCATCCCGAGAGGAACTACGTACCCAGTGTAGCTAAAAGACAAAATATATCAATTTTAATTATAAAGCACCGAAATTGATGAAAACGAAGGTGACAGTAAATACCATATCTTACGTACTTTAAATACATATAAGTGAATATTACAAAATTCCCTCAAATTACTCTTTTACGTCGCCTTTAATCTGTCATCGGCTGATCCATTCAACGTATAATTTATAAACATGTAAATTTTGCAAATTTAATAAAAACTTAAGCTATTATGTCTACAATATCATGAAAAAGAATTAAATGAAAAATGAATTAGTTTTATATGGATAGGAAAAGGAAATTTAGTTTACTCCTTTCCCCAATTTCCTCTTAATTTTTTGAGATCCGTGACAGCATGCTGAATGCCGGAACTCAACGCCGCTTTGTGTTGTTACCAAAACGAGATAACAAATACATATGACCCACTATCCCGCTTTCCAAATCTTATTTATTATAATGTAAATATATGAAACATTGATGAATACTCGATTATTCGTGACCTTTCGTTTCAGTGCGATATATTCTTGTTAGAGCCTTCGTAACGAGTGAAAGCTGCCTTCTTGGAAGCCGTCTCGGGCATAGAATTCATATAAGTAGCGCAAAACTGTTGAAATCGATAAATATGTCATGTTTTTTATATATTATATTGTGTATGTGTTGTCGTGTGTGTGAAAGTTATTACAAGGAGAATTATTAAAATCTTTGGTTGTTATTACGACGCGGATGTGAAATAAGTAAATATTTTTCTATTAAATACGTAAAATTTACGAGCAAAATTAAATAAATTCAAAAAACTTATATAATGATTTATTTACTGCATAACATTACAAATAAATCACGTTAACATTATAAATATTTTTTCTTTAATACACTTAAATAATATTTTTTACAGTTCAAGCGGGCGAAGCCGCACAGGGGCCGGCAGTTATAAAATAAATTCTAAGAAACTGAGGGCCATTTGACAAATTCCTCAATTCAAATTGTTCGTTACTACCAGCGTAATGTTGATCATTATGTTAAATTATTACATTATATTCGACTTTAGTGAGAAATTTCACGTGGGTGTGGACTTGGCCTTAATTGTCTCTGGTTTTTTTACGGCTATAAATTATAGTATTATTATATATTTATTTTAATGATATTATTTCATTATTAGGGAAAAAAGGTATATCACATTTCGGTCTGATAAAGACCGTTAGTGTGCAATAGTACAGCGCCAGACCACATCATGCAACATGAGATTTCTTTAAAATGGGTATGTTGGTAATATTTTCGAATTAGACCTAAAGAAAATATTTTTCAATGATTTTATGACTTCAAAAAAGAAATTATTAATTTAAGAAAGGAAAAATACAGCTTAGGATCAGTTAATTCGGTTCCATCGTTATCAAGACGAATCTAGCGTGGTTTTACTAATAGACATCGTAGGTTTCGTCCCCTTCCTTCGGGTTCCCTTATTAGACCGTCAACTCGATGGTACCATATCACTGAATTGTCTACAAGCCTAATTGTTGCGATCGTAGCCAAATAGAAACAAATAAAAGTGTATGAGACAGGAATCATGTCATATTCTAATCTCGCTCTGACACAGGCAAAGAGAGAGAATAAAAATATTTTTTGAGTGAATAGTAAAGAAGCAAGATAAGGGCGTTAAACCAAACAAACAGCAAATTACATGTTTATAATATTAATATAGAAGTATAGATGCAGTATAAATTATATATACTTGCCAATAACAATGATCATAAAAAAGTCAAAGTGACTGTAACTAAGCTGTTTGAATTTTATTACGCACGTATAGCTTGAACTTAGAAAAACGTATTTTAAATATAGCATTAACTGGGAATCCAAACCAAGCCCGTTATGTGGAATCGGACTTGACAGCCCTGCGGCGTTTTAGTCCTTTTATGGCAGTAAATTTGGACATTGCGAGTTTTTATTAAAAAAAACACAAATGCATTTAAAACAGAAGTTGAAATATTAAAGTTTTATTTTTCTGATATATATATATATATATATATATATATATATATATATATATATATATATATATTCCTATATATATATATATATATATATATATATATATTCCTATATATATATATATATATATATATAGGAACCGTAACGAAAGCCGCAGGTCGTTATTGATAATAATTATATAATATTATGACAGTTGTTCAGTTTCAAAATGTGTAAATTACTCGTTTTAAAATACCTCATCGAACGCGCACTTACTGTGACATCGATTATTACACTTGCGTTTATATTTTAGTCCATTGTGGTTTTTGCGATTTCTATGGTTTATAAGTAATTGTTAGGGTAAATATCTATATTTAGACTATTTTTGACTACTCTCTCCTAATTTAATTTTCTAATAATACTATCATTTTAACAACAATGTCTATACCTCTATATTGAAGAGTAAAGTTTTAGCCAATTTAATAAAAAAGTAATTTCTAGCAATTTCGTTAAATAACATTCTTTGAAATGATATAACTTTTTTATTCATAGCCCCATTGAAAGAAAATAAAAATAATATAAAAATGTTGGTTCTATTGCATTATTTCTTATGTATCTTCCGTGTACAAATACCGCTGATCCGTTACGTTAAGTCACTTCCGTTACTTTGGAGGCATTGCGTATTGAGTGGTTATCAACTCGACGCCGCAGGTTGTTTTAGTCTTATTAAATACATAAGTCAAGGATTATACCGCCACTCAACGGGCATGTCTTGAAATATGGTCGGTTAATGGAGAACGGAGTGGCTTAACACTAGGTCCCTTCTGCCTACCCCGTTATGTAGGAAAAAGGGGATCCTATTCTTTTTAATGGTATAATCTTAAATAAAAATATTACATATTTTTACAAAAAAAATATAACTCGTGCTATTTGTCTAGCGATGAACTCTCAGCGTAGCTAGTCTACGGCTACGAGGCTACGGCTAGAGGTAGATAGCGTAGCGTATCTATTCGTAGGCGTGCTACGGAATATTTATATTGATGAATTGTCGTATGAAAGAAATCAGTTCTTTTTTTCTTTTTGTTATAATGGGTTCTTATTTAGGTTGTTAAAGTTACGTATCTTTTTAGTTTTAGGTTGTATTCCAGGCAAACACAACATATAGTAGAAGGGTATCCCAGTAGTGGTAAATTGATCCGCTCCTCAATTCCTGCCTGACTTTCAAAACAAAACGTAATTTTCAATACGATTTACAAAGCGTGGCGTTCATTTCCACCGTTGAAGGGTGGAAGTTAATGCTGCGCTTTATCTTGTCACCAGAGCGAGTGAAACTCGTACTAACAATCGTCGTGCTAGTCACATACTATGCTGCGACGCGGCGAAGGCTTACAAAGTTAAAATTTTAAATATATTTTTTACTAACTCATTAAAAATACATAAATGCTATCTCAATTCAAAAGGCTCGGACGAAAATGTACAAATCTTTTGATGGTTACACTCGAGTTTCTCCACATTACAGTGGGCTGTAAAACTGTGAGTATTTACGAGAGATCGTATCTACTGTCAGTCGTAAAGTGGGCAAGATGGCGATTCTAATTTTATTATGTTATATTATATTATTTTATGTTTTGTTTTGTTGCGAAATTTCTTAATGCTACCGAGTTTTATTTTTAGATATTAATTCTAGACTTAAAATGGGCGGAGGGGGCTAACTGGTTCGGAATTTAAATTTGAATTTGAATTTTTATGTACGCCACCTGGCGCAGTGGCAAAGCGACTAATGTAAACGTGAAGGTTGTCGATTCTCATTTGCGAGAATGTGATATTTTCTTTTCCTTGTTCTGGTGACAAGACAAAGAGCGTAAGTTCTGCAACTCAACACGAAATGTATAGTATAGTGTCCAGATAGTGCGTTCCCATTAAAATACTTCCGCTCCCTACTTTCCGCCGAATTCTGAAAGCACAGCGTTGTAAGTAGCGGGACTCAACGCCGCACTATGGCTCAATACCAGAGTGATGAAATAAAAAATATTAAATATTTCATTCTCTCGAGTGGGAATCGAACCTGTCGCACCTGTCGCGTTACAGTAATGCGCGTGTGTACCTGCGCCTTCACTAACTAGTTATTACAAATTATTTTATATACACAATAAATAGTCAAACATTATAAAAAGTGATATAAATTATTATATGATAATAAATAACATTTTATGATCAAGCTTGTGGAAGTGGTTACTTTAACATGTAACTTTATTTTTTTTACAACTAACCTCGCTATGACATTAAATAATAACACTTCAGCAAACAGTAACCGAAAGCAAACAAAAATTTAAAAAAATACAAAAGAGATAAAAACCATTTTTGTGTACACAATTGATATTAAAAAATGTTCAATGCCACCGCCATACGCGTCACGAAGAAATAAAAAAGAGGTACGGCAAGATAAATACAAAACAGTCCTATGATATAATAAGTTCGAAAAAGATTAAGGCCGATAAATCTGTATTTTTTGCTTTGTAATTACATATTTTATTTTATTTTAATTGTAATTAAGAAACTTTAATAGTAGACGTTGCCTTCAGCTTAGCACGTGTTCAACAGACTTGCTCATAGCCATTTATGTCGATAATTATTCTGACCATTTCCATTTCCTTTATATTTTACAATGTATCGATTCATTTTTGGAAACACGAAAATCTATTTGAATAAAGCTTATTTTGAATTTGAAAATATATATTACTTTTAAAAATATAATAAATCAAATCAGCTTCACGTTGTATCCTACACATCGTTCCCCACTTTCCGTCGAGTTCTGAAGGCATTGCATGTTGAGTGGCGGAACTCACCACCGCAATGCTTTATATAAATAATTATAATGAATATGAAAAAACCTATTTATACATAAAAAACAATAAAGATAAAAAAAAATGCTTCACACTGTATCCCGCACACAGCAGAGGGAACCTAGTTTTAAGACACTTCTGCAGGCATTGCATTGCTGAGTGGCGGAACTGAACGCCGCACTTCACGTCTTCGACACTAGAGCAAAGAAATGGAAATATAAATTGAAATAAATAATTCATTTCCTCGACTGGGGATCGAACCCACAACCAGTCGCGTTTACAGGCACACTTTGTGCCTCTGCGTCACGACTGGCCTCAAAATCCATAATACCAAAACATAGAGTTTTCTTTAAATATTTTAATACTAAATATAAAATTGCGTTTGTTTTAAATATTGCGTAAAAAAGTCACCTATTAACACTCAATAAAATATCACCTAAGCTTACAAGAGTTTTTGATGAAGCCGTTGTGGCGCAGAGACATAAACGAGAGGTATACACAAGACGATTGTGAGCACGAGCGGGAATGTCGTGGCCTATGGGCACAAAGGGTGTGACTGTAACGCAACGGTTTCGTTGCCTCATTCTGTTAATACAAAATGCGGCGTTGAGTCACGCATTTAGGCGAAAAGGGTGAATGACAATAGACCCATTCCGCCTGCTCTGCGAGATAAAGTGTACAACTAAAAAAGATCAATTAAGATGGAAAGTTATCAATTACCGATCAGTTAATATGACACAAACACGACGCTAATGGCCATTCTTTTACTGCCATGTCGAATGTATGTATGTATATTTGTTCCGAAATACTCGTTTATTGATTATGTTGTTCTCAATATGAATAATAACAGGTAGCTTCTGGACAGACGAAATCTTGATAAAAAATCTTAACCGTATTATTACTCGCAAGTGCAAAAAACAAAAACTATATGAGTTTATAATGGAAATAACAACGTTTTTTTACGGATTTTTGATCTAGGTTTTTAGATAAATAATTATTTTTAATATGTACCGGATTTTACCAGAGTATGGAAATTAATATAATTTAAATAATATCTTACTCCCGAGTGTGCGTCAAACCCACGACCATCGTGGTTGCAGTCAGACACTGTCACATTGCATCTCAATAGTATCCATTTCACTATATAGGTAGAATTACATAATACAGTTATTTACAAAAATAGAAACAGAAAAATGTCAATGTATGAGGCGCATGATGAGTATTTTTTTTCTCGCTCTGGTAAGAAGACGCGGAGTTGAGTTGCGGAACTCAACACACAATGTCTCCAATATTAGGAGCACAGTTGAGAACTGAGGGTTTTGATACTAGATTCTCTCTGTATACCCTGTTTTTGCTAAATATAGCGGAAATTTTGAAAAAAAAAACAAAAATATATATACAATACAAGTTCTTTAATTTAAAATGCATTCAATTTACTTAGTTTTGTATTTTTTTGCGAGCGTGTTAAAATCTCGTTAATTATCATCATAATTAAAGTTTGTATTTTAAATAGGATTTTTTCTTAATTGTTTGACTTCAAGGTGTAAAATATCAAAAAAAAGGTAAGGAAAATAAACGTAGATAAATATGATATATTGTTGTATGATGTTTATGCAAATTATTATGCTGGGGCCACCACTATCAGGAAATATATTGTATTATCGCGCTGAATTCAAACAGAGTTAGTAGCGCCGCCAAAATTAATCTTGCTCGAAATTCAAGAAACATTAGCGCCAATTTTATCGTCCAGAAAGTACACTCCCGCTTCCCATTGCAAGTGTGGCTACTCATTTTATCGCGTTAAAAATTACCTCAATATTTATCAAGTTAGGTATTGACATCTGCCGAGGAGCGTGCCCCAGCATAAAAATGAAACTTCACTTTTTTCCCGCAAAGCAGGAGGGAACGAAGGGAACCAAGTGATATATGTAGATAGATTTGTCTATTTGAGCAAGGAAACGAAAATATTGCGTGACTTAACACTGTATAATCATTAAAAAATTCTATTGTTATTGTAATTGTGAAAGTGAATTTGAATGGTTCATAAAATATAGGCGGGTAATCTTATATATTGCCAGACCGAGGAAATATAATAATGCATTCCGCTGAACAGTAATTGAACCAACAACCGTCACGGTCGCCGCTGCGCCACTACGGCCTCCAAATTATGCTTCATTGTGGCATAGCTTTCTTATATTGCTTTAATATATCTATATTAAGATGTATGGGAGTGAGTTAACAAAAAAAAGCCCAGCTAAGTCGTCAAAATCTTATACAAGAATTCGGCGGTGGTCCGCGGGAGGGGCGCGCTGCCAAAAATCTAGTCAAACGAGCTCGGTAGTGCAATGTACTGAGGCGATTTTGTTGGGACTCGAGTGGAAAAGAATCGATTAATATAAATATTTTATTCTATGCTGTGGGTTCGATTTTTATCCGCGGAATTATTGAGTTAAGTGCTATTCCACACTTATGAAAGAAAAATATATTAATTATTAAGTGTAGCGTAAAAAAATAACGTAATGAGATTTTAATCCGCGCCTCTTGGAAACGGACCAAGCGCTCTTCCTATTAAGCCATACGTTCCTATCAAGCTACTTTGAAATTCTTATACGCTTTTTACAACTTAAATAAAATAATAGCGTTTTAACACAATTTTTTACCGCCTATTTTAATATACTGAACTAAACATTTTAATAAATAGTAAAAAGTGCGAAAAAGAAAGAAATTAAAGATAATATTTCATTTTATGTTTAACGAAATTTATTAAATTGATTGAAAAATGGGAAAAAAGTGGCAAAACACGCCGCATCTTTTTCCTACACTGCTATGCAGGAAAAAGCTTAGTTTCATTTAAATGTTTTATCAACAAGGAAAATCAACGAATAAGTTGTTATACAAAACGTTGATCTTGTGAGGATATTGAACCCACGACTATGGATTGCTAATTTCCTAATTACTCTATTGAGGTCGTCGTGGTGCAGTGGAACAGCGTTTGATTTTAAGCGCGACGGCTGTGAGCTCGAATCCTACTAATTGGAATAAATTAATTTAATTTTCCGACTCTGATAACAAAATAACGAGCAACATTGAGTTCCGCCATTCAACATACAATGTCTATACAGTATAAAACTGATAAAATAAACTGAAGAATAAATAAAAACCAAAACTGAAATTAGTTAAATAAATTAAAAATGAGAGTCGTTAAACGTCCTAAGAAAAAACTAAATATAAATCTCACGTCTCCAAAGTTTCCTCTGTTCGGTCGTTAGATAGTATGGCAAGAGTA
Source organism: Heliconius charithonia (assembly GCA_030704555.1). NCBI lineage: Eukaryota > Metazoa > Arthropoda > Insecta > Lepidoptera > Nymphalidae > Heliconius > Heliconius charithonia. The sequence goes on along the minus strand of CM060819.1, from coordinate 914,984 downwards.
GGTGCATCTAAAAAGTGCAATGCGATCGAGAGCTTGGGCAGAGCAAAGATGGCCGAATGCGGGCATCGACCGGCCGTCGACCCAGCTACCCTAGCACCAAGGTGCCTTTGGTACCTAATAATGTTGATGTATGCACCTATTTATACTTACTTTACTTATTAATATTGAAAGCTGAAGATTTTGTTTGGTTGAACGTGCTAATCTCTAGAACCAATTGTTGAATTTTGTAAATTATTTTTGCGTTACATAGTTCATTTATTAAGGAATGCTATAATTTTATATTAGGTTACTTATTATTTATGTTAGATTAGTTTTTGTTTATACTAAGTTAGACATTGTTTTGTATTTTAATGGGAACGAAGTGTTTTAATGTTAGGTTCCCAGGTTCCTTTTCCCTACCCTGCTATATGCGGAATATAGCGCGAAACTAAAGAAATGTTGTTTTATATGTCGTTGTAGCGTAATTTGGTAGTGTCTATTTTTATATGTAACATCTGTGATTTGATTCCGTATGTACAATTCTCCTCATGTCCAATTGAAAAGCTCTGTCTAATAGTAAAATTATATTTAAATCCGTTACGTCACTTATAAAAAGTAGACGCAAATTGCGTTGGTAACAAAAAAAATGTAAATCTAAATATTATTTTGACATCTCGTTTTAAAGCTTTCCTAAATCTTATTTATAATAATCGTATTTTGAAAAAGATGATGCTAGGGTTGCCCCTTGTAGAAAAATATACTTTCATTTACGTCACTATGTAGTTTATGTTTTATTTTGCTTATTTAGCTGGACGCTACATCTCGTGCTCTCGTGTTGAATGGCGGAAATCAGTGGCGCGCTTTTCTGAAAATGTAATTTTACTACGAGGAACTATCGCATGAAGAATTATTTTGGATTTAAAAATCAAAAACTTTCGAATCGAAATCTTTCAAATCTTCTAAATTATTACTTTTTCCGAAAACAATTTACATATCCCACATGGAGTCGAGTACGCAACGATCTAATGATAAATCATTCTTGTCACTACTTTACAGGGACATTACGTCACCCAGACATTACACCTCCACGACATACTTATAACTAAAAGTTTAGATGTTTTTTGATGTGATTTTTTTATTCTCTAACAAAAAAAATAATACGAATGATATATTTAACCTATATTAATTTGATTTTCAAAACCTACAACCCTAGCCCAAGAAATTAAGAATTACATTTGGATTCTGTTTATGAACACATAAAACATGTTTTAGATAGCATACCTCGCGAGTGATGTCAATTTATACCTAAAAGGGTTAAGTAAAATGATTTTTTTATGTCCTTTATGCTTTATGCAAAATATGAAATAATCTTTGAAGGCATTTCTATAAAACATATTCGTTATGTTTGGGACTTTGGGTAAAATGAAAGCTTATTCTATTGGATGATTGGATGATAGGTTTTTTTACTTATTACAGTGGATAAGATGATTCTTCTAATAATATTTTATAATTTAGTTCAGGCCATCGTGACGCAGTCACGGTCAAGGGTGCAGCGTCTGAATGTAATCGCGAAGATTGTAAATTCGATTTGCTCATGGGATAATAAAATTATTTTCATAAATAAATAAAGAAAAAGCTCGGCGTAGAAATCCACCGCGCCAACACGCAATGTTTTGAAAATTGCGTGAAAATAGAGAGGGAATTTTCATGATTTCTATATTTCGAAGGAGTGTTTTAACTCTAGATTCTTTATTATGCTACCCTACTGTAAAGGCAAAAAGTTATAATAGTAGTTTACCTTAACTTATTATCTAATAGATTTTAAAATAAAAATACAATTAGTACTGAGAATCTCTTTTTGTTTCAGTTAAAATCACCAGATGAAAATGGTACCGATGGCGACACGCCTCCAGCCAACGGTTCCATATTTACTATGACGTTGAAGAATAACCACCTAATCGTAGAAACAGAGGAGAGAAACGTAAGATGCTATTTATATATCGTTTTCTTATAGTATCAAGCACAAAATATCATTATTCCACCTACTTTGTATAGTGTGAGATACGAGAGTAAAAATATTTGAATGTTTATAGGACTACATAATTGTTTATAAAAAATATTATAAAAAAATATAAAATAATTATTTTTAATTGAAAGGAATGTTTTTAATTCCAGGATATAACTAAAAATGGACGTGAAACAAAAATGAAGTATTCACCAGATAACGATGGTATATTCGTTGTAGAAGTACAACAATCTGCAGCGTATCGACCCAATAAGACAGTTCAGAGTTCGCCACTTCACGATCCTCAGATCTCCACAAATCAAGCACTCATACACCGAGTACCAGAAGATTTAGAAAGGAAAATCATAATAGAAGAAGATAGTGAAAGAAGTAGTGGGAAGTTTGAAAGACAGGCTCTCGCGCTGTCAAGTACAGGCTTATCTATTTCAGATCTTAGTATGTCATCGATTGGTTCTCATAATGTGAGCTATTCGTACAGCAGCCAAATGGGATATGATCAAGGTCCTTTTGGCTACCCAATATATGCTGGTTACGATACGTCTAAAGACGAGGTTGTGGATACAATAGTCCATGATAATTCTCAGGAACCTCTAATTGGTAAAACACCAACAGATCCAGACAAACCAGTAGTGACAGCTGCTATTTTTAAACAAGATTCAATTATAGGTAATGATATTTTACAAGGACCATATTCCATTGAAGGTTCGACAGATGGACCTTTACTTTCAGATGTTCAAGCTAGAGAGTTCAGCTTGCAACAACTGCACGATCAGAGAGAAAAAAAAATAGAAAACGGAGTGGCTATACCCATATCAGATAAAGTGCAAATAAAACAGTTGAGTAGAGCAGAAAGTGTGCCTGTTAAGCAAGATGATGTCAATATGAAAATTAAAGAACCAATAACGGAGGACGCTGCAAACCATTGTAAAGGGAAGAGAGCTTCGTTGCCAGTTATAACAACAGATATGTATGAATCTGTGAAAGAAGCAATACATACTGGATCGCCCAAATTTGAGAAATTCAACAACGAAATTTCACCAGGAGAAAGTTTTGACAGTCCTCCGATGATAACAATTACGGAAGAAAGTGAATCAGGAAAATCTGATAGCACAAGTTAATTTTATCTCTTTTTTATTGTAAATAATATCAAGGATTGATTTAGAATTGAGTAAGACTTAGTGGTACCAGATGATGTGCGAACTTTTTTTTATTCGTTTTAGTAATATTGGATAAGCCCCAAGGGTTAACTGTATTTAAAAAAAATATTATACCCTTGTGTATTAGGGGTTACTAATATCAATATTAGGAACAACATCATTTTTATTTATTCATTTAATATTATCCGTAATAAGTGGCCAGTCGTGGCGAAGAGGCACCATTTTTGTGACTGTAAAGGCGACTGGTTGTGGGCTTGATTCCTAGGGGAGGAATGAAATATTTATTTAAATTGAGATATTTTCATTTCTTCACTTTGGTTTGGAGGGAAATCACTGCTTCTTGACACTAGGTTCTATCGACCTACCCTGTACGCACCCTGTATACAGTGTGTAGCTGATAATTCAATATTTGGCTCATTAAAAGCTGAAGAGTTGTTTGATTTATTTTGTTTAATATTTATATTTTTTTTAGTACAGTAACTGGTATCACAATTCCTAGTAACTAATTCTGTAAAATTCTCGTAGTAAGTGAGTAGTTACCGCATAAGCTTTTATTGGACTGTTTTTCTGTTTGTCCGTCATTTTGTTCATTAAATGTTGCTATATAGAGATTTTATAGTAGTTCGTCTGTGTTGATTTTTCTTCGCTATTGATGTATGTAGGTAGAAAATATTTTGACACTTTGCTGAGTAAGGTGGAGTGGTAAATATTGTATCTGCAGCCAATGTCTCGATAATTGGACAGAACGGAAGTCGAGTGACGAACGTAATGTTTTAATACCTTGTTCAATCTACCTACGCTATTATTATTATGCGGGTTATAGCGTGTAGCCAAAAAAAAAGATGAATATATTTGCCACTCTCTTTACAATAAATGAGTGTACAAATCCCACTTTAGTATTACTATAGTAGTCTAAATAGTTAATGTTTTTAATAAATTTGTTCTTATCGGGCAAAGTGTGACTGTTATCGTATATATAGTACTATATATATTTTAACTGAAATCGCTACCACCATTATTTCAAATAATATAATACAGATTTACAAATAATCTGAGCTCTACATAGATCAAATTAAAATATTTAATCTAGATTTTTTATCGTTCAAATACTAAACTCTGTCTTTGAATCTTCTCTTCTTATTTCTTTTTTTCTCATTTATTATATAGGAAAAGAGTATTCTATAACAACTTGCCTTTCATTAGTTACTTTCTAAATCAGCTCTGTATTATATATTCTAAAGTAATTATTAGCGTAAGATGTAATTAGAAAACAATTATTAATTGCGTGTTCCTAAATTGTATATTTTTAATTTAATTTTATATTTCATGGTCTGAAAAAAAACAGAATATTTTTTGAATTTCTTTCATGTTGGTAGTTTATAAAATGCAGCTGCCAAATTTATTACATTTATGAAATTGTCAAAATGTATAAAATAAATTAAAAGAATCTGACTGTTATCTCGACGGACGTAAGTTCAATTTTCACTCGGACGAGGGTTTAATTATTTTCATTTCTGTGCTTTGATAACCAAACAAAGAGTGACGTTGAGCTCCGCCTCTAAAAATTAAATGTCCCGAAAATTAGGCAGAATGTCGGGAACGGTTAAATGGCTAACGCAAGCCTTAGCCTACTCTGCTACACGCGCTGGCTATAGCTGTATTTTATAGCGTGAAGCTGAAAAAATATAATTTGGATCAACTCATCGTTAATAACAAATTCTACAGTACAAAAACAATAACGAGATATTTTGGCATACTTTAAGAGTTGAATAAAATTGAGTGATGAAAGAATGGTATAAAGATTTCTGGGCAAGAGTGAGTGGTAAAAATGGCAATGAGAGGCCTCGATTGACCTTCGAAAACTTAGCATTTATGATGCTGGAGGAAGGTGATGTAACAGGCATGAAGACCCTCCAGAGGCCTTGTATATGTGGGTTAATGACAGTGAACGAAGTGAAAGAGATATGTAGCGACAGTAGAGATTAGTCTAAAGGAATAAAATTGATATAAATATTTTAATTTTACTTTATTTTTATTTATGTACATGTTATTTGTATAGATGTATAGATTGATGGATTGTCGCTAAGATAATTTTCTCATCATTTTATGTGGACTGTATAAAAAAAATTGTTATGTAATATAAATTGAGGCATAGTAACGCTTTAACAACGCAACACACAACGCTGTGTTTTCATATGTAATTTTATTTTCCATATTTGTTATGCTATCTCAAGATCTACGACTAAGTCCTCTGTATTCAAGTACCAATATGGTTCGCTTTCAGTGGAAATGTGTATAAGTTTTAAATACATGTTTATTAATTTATGTTAAAACCATAATGAAAATTTAAAGATATTGTGGCGCAGCGTTAGCGTTAGCGTGATTGTAAGCACGACTGTTATCCGTTCGATGTCAACGGGGCAATAAATTATCTACATTTTGCTTATTCTGGTAACAAGACAATCCGTGGCATTAAACCTCAAACTTATCGTTTTAAATATCAAAGTACAATAGATTTTTCCCTACCCACCCTTATCCATTTTATATATTGAATATTTTTTGACGAAATTGAACTTATACAACCTTTACCTATAGTAAATTACAAAATTTGTTTCGACAACTATAGATCTTGTGATAATAATATACCTTTAGTTAAAATAATGGCATTAAAGTTTACCCGTTAAGTTAAAGTTAACTTTCTCTTAAGCATAGGGATAAACAATATGTAATTTTATCTTTATTTTATAAGCTTTTTTATCTTTATTAATAATAAAAGGAAGTTACTGTAAACTTTTAATTAAAGGATTTTTATATATATTTTACTTATATAGCAGGGTATGGAGAGGAATCTAGTGTTAAACTTGGTTCTCAACTTTCCGCCCAATTCTCGAGGCCTTGCGTAATGCAAGGTAGAACTGACTTTTGTCGTGCTACCAGAACGAGGAAAATAATTCAGTACTCTGTGTGGAAATCGAATCCACCACCGTCACGTTTTCAGTCCAATGCTGTGTCACTATACCACGACGTCCTCAACATGTAAATAACGATTTATATTTGACAGCGGCAGATTTTTCAAATATTAGTATAATGAATGATTAATGATTTTTTAGTACCTACTATGACGCTGTCAGTTATAATTTTTTAAGTGATAAGTATAAAAAAAAATGTTATTCCTTTGTTTTATTTAATATTTTAAGATTTTGTTTGAGAGAGATTTATAATTAATAAAAACAATATATATATGAAAAGAAAAAAAAACAAATTGCATTATGTTCTAGTTAGCGCCGTCCTAAATAACGAATATGTGCCAAGCAATCTATTTATATGTATATGTTGTATGACTTAAGTATTACAAAAGAAAATTTTAGAATGTATTGTATTGTACTTTGATTTGCCTATGTTGATCATTTGGTTTGAAATTAATTTTATAAATAACAGACGTTTGAGAATTATTTTGTTGTGTTTTCTTCTATGTCCTGTATTGTTGTAATAATATATATATATGTTTATAGCTGTGCCCTGCTGTATAACGAACATAGCAGGTTAAGAAGAGGGGTTCTCATTAGCACACTTTCCTTCACCACTTTCCGCCAAAAATTTGCAGACATGACCACACCACGACTGGCCTGTAATAAATTATATTAGTTTAAAAATAGTCCAAAATCTTAGTTTCGACGCCAAGTGCTGTAAGTGCCATAGGCTATGCTCAAAGCTATGAATTATATGAGCCTGATCACAAGTGGTCTACTAGTCCTAACTTAAGCTACGGTAAAAGTGCCAAATTTCATTACTAACTTAGCTGTTTTTCAAATATTCCAATATAACACGTGGATTATTTGTAGTCAAAGTTGTTTTTATTTTCCCCTTGGTAAGGTAAAAGTAAAGCAAGATAACGAGTTCCATTACTCAACACATAATATTTGGAATTTGAGTGGAAATAAGAGGAATTTCTTAACACTATCTTATCTCTGCTACAAAAACAAATCAGGTTCCCATATAGCAGGGAAGGCAGAGGTAGCCTAGTGGTAAAAAATCAATTCCCCACGCTCCACTACAAAGCCGTAACTTTTTCATACCCATGTTACAACTTAAATCTACCAGAGGGAAATGGAAATAATTTAAGCATCATCATTCTTCCGAGTGGGAATTGAAACAACAACCCGCTTATAGTCAGACGCTGTCAAACTGCGCTACGACGGACTCAAAATAAAATAATTGTAAAATCTGTAGTTTAAAATACATTTAAATACCTTACTGAAGCCATCTATCGGGTGGTGGGCGAACTACATGAGGGATAACAAACTCTGTTGAGCCACCCTTATAGGTAGGGGTATTTTATTTAATAGAAATACAGGAGTATGTTAGTAGATGGCAGTTTTAATAAATATTTGAATAAGACACTAATAGTAATCTGTTAATATGTTATCACAGTGAATAAAATAATATAATATTAGCTTACCTGCGGCTTGTTCTCTATGGTCAAATAAAATTAACTAAGAGCTTACACATACAAATCATGTTCAACGTAACTCGGACCGCAGTAGTACAGTTACGTTAAAACGATTAACGCGAGTAAATGTAGCCTATCACATTACAAATACAATGCGGAGCTGTGTTTGTGGCGTTCAGTTTCGCCATTCAACACACAATGCATCCAGAATTCGGTGGAAAGTGGGGAACGGTGGTATGTTAATGGTAACGGTGTGTTTTAACACCCACTTAGATTTTCATCCACCAAATATTTTTTTAGCTTCTACATGAAGATTTCTAGTATCTTGCATATAGTAGGTTAGGCGAAGGGAATCCTGACCTCACTGGTCATCATGGTGCAGCGAGACTGACTCTCAGCAAGTTGGTTGTCGGTCCGAATCACATTTGAGGAAATATATAATTTTTACTTCCTCTCACGAGCTTCAAATCATGAGGCTCATTTCCTAGATCTGGTAACAAAACAAAGCGTACTTTGAGTTCCACTAATGAACATGTTATATCTCGAAACGGAATGTTCCAACACTAGGAACCCTCTGTCTACTCTGCTATATGCGGGATACAGCGTGAAGCCATATATTATTATATCAAATAAACAATATATTCACTTACCAGATATGTAGATATGATAAAACAAAAAATAAAAATCATTAGCGCGAGCTTCAAAACGACAGATGTTAGTTAGAACAAAGAGCCTACCACAACATAAAGATTGACGGAATTATTCAAAAATTTACATATACCCAAATATATACTTATATTTTGAGTATATATACCTATACATTCATAATAGTGCGACAGCTTTTGACTGTAAAAGAGATGGTTGTGGATTCAATCCCTATGAAGGAGAATTAATTATTTTCATTTCCCCGCTCTCAACATACAATGTCTCGAAAAGTTTAAAAAGTACTCTCGGTTTACTTTGCTATATGGGAAACCTGAAAATTAGATTACCTATAAGGAAATTTATTAACATTTATATTATATTCGTTTACCCGTCCTCGTTTGAGTGTTTGACGTAATGACTAGTAAAAGTCTTTACTCTAAGTTATTTCTACCGACTCAATGAGAAGCAAAAAATGGAAAGAGGTGTCAGGTGGTTTGAGCGTTGAGATAATGAGTAATAAGATAGTGGCAACAAATATTTATAAAGAAGAACGTGACCAGAGAGGGAGGAGCAGGGAGAAGCATCGGTCTGGTTCTGTGGGAAATAAATGATCACAGAACAATAAATGATCACATTGAACAGTATCGGTGGATACTAGAGGGTCGCGTAGAAAGCATGAGGATCCCCGGAAGGCATGTATGCAGAAGTTGATGACAGATAGATAACGAAATGAGGCAAACAATTATGAAAAATCAGTCTCGTTTGACACTCAGGTCTTTCTGGCTACATTGGGTGGTAGTGATAGAGGGCGTAGCTTCAAAAAAGAAATAAAAATAAGTAAGTAATTTGTACCTGATCTTTATAAATGAAGTATGAAAGTTAGGGATAGATCTCCTTATTTTCTCTTTATCACTCAAATAAATATGTTTTTTTTTTATTTAAATGTACAATTGTATATACGAGAATCAAACCATGACCATACCAATATGTCAATACCAAATTTGTTTTTCTCGATTCATTTTATCTAAATGATATCTTGTTATTTCTATATAAGTAAAGGGCTAATTAAAAATACATATTTGTATTTAAAAGATAAAAACAAAGTGGTTCAACATTTAAAAAACATGTACTTTCTTTAGATTAATGTCTTGAGCATGGAATGTAAATTACAATTAAATATTGAAATAAAATGTTAGTAGTACCTAATAGTGAAGCCGATAACTTTTACTTACGGATTCATCCGGTAACCAGGAGTTATAAATTCTATTTACCTGAGGCAATGTAAAACATTGGTATACACACATAGTAGGTTACAGTAAAATGATGAAATGATGTAATGTAGTAAAGTATAGCCTACCTCAATAGATGGACTATCCATCATGGACGCTATCATCGAAAGTTTTTTTTTATTTGAACCAGACGTTCCTGAGATTGGAGGTTTTTCAGTCTTATAATGTTTTGCTAGGTAACTTACGCTAACTAAGAGTTGTGTATGACGCATACAATAGAACCGATGAGCTTGAGCAGGGCATTACAAATGAACCCCTGACTTGAGTCGCAAGTCGTAGGCACAGCTCTGTGCTCACGAGTAGTAGTATTAGCTGTGCATTTTTTTCTCCACGCTGTATACTGCTCATAACAGGATAGGCAAAGGGAACCTAGGAACATATTGTTAAGACACTCCGTTCCCATTTGACATTTCGTTTTTGGAGAATTTTGTCGCCGAATTTTGGAGGCATTGCGTGTTGAATGGCAGAGCTCAACTCTGCGCTATGCCTCGTTACCAGAGCGTGGAAGTAAAAAAAATCTTCTACATTGTAGTAGGGGTTTCAAGAGCTCGGCTCTTAGTCCGTTCTTATTCAATGATACTTAGTCCTGATACTGCCTCGGCAACGGCGAGCTTAGATTAATTTTGGCAAAGATGGCTTGCTTAAACGGCTTTCGGAACCCAAACTCAAGTTATCGATCGTTGTGTCCAAGTCCAGGTAAGTGATGCCTGGTCCAAATGGTGGGAGTGGGGACTCCTAGGGGTAGTGTAGTCTGTTCTCAGGCTCAAGGAATTAATTATTCAAGGTCTGAGGAATTAATTATTAACCATTAGCAGTAGAGGAATTATTATTAATTAGCATAGCAGGAATTATTAATTAATAAGCATTACATTACATATAAATTCCTCAGACCATTTATTCGAGATAGTCTTGGGGTTCATGAAGCAGCGGTTAAGCTTCAAGAGTTTTGCCTGAGCTGGAATGATAACGTTGCATTGCCTGATAACGTTAGAATTATGTCGGAAGTAAATTCCTTGCTGTTCTGCGATGGAATGATGCATGACATTAGAGCCGGTGGTCGAACCAATAGTTAACAGAAATTATGGGACTAATACCAGGTAGAATATGAAGAAGTAGAATCGTTTTTAAGAAGCGCAGGTTCGGGTAACGCTTTTATGAGTTTTATACATATTTTTTAATACATATATTCTAAAAATGGTAACTATGCAATAGCATACAATGGTACTATGCTATAGCATAGTTATGATTCTGTTATTACAGTTGTGAGTTGAAATCCCATTAGGTTTTTTTATTTAATTTTTTAGACGAAATCAAACATGAATAGATAGCTAGACGGATAGATTCTGAGATAAAGTGACCAAGTTTAAGTTATACGTAAAACATAACATAATAATACTACACAAAAAATAATATACACCAAAAACTAAACCAGTCCTTCCTACACAGCTCCAACCCGCACATATCCAAGATAAGATAAAAACAGTACAAGCTCAGTACAAAACAATGATAATTTTAAAATGAAATTACCAAATAAACATAAAGGCGGCAACTACCCTGTCGCTATTGATTCACTGCGGATAATTGAGAACACGCGTGTCCCACCCCCCTTTACTCTTCCCTTTACCCTCACACACCTCATTTCATTACAACGGAAAAAGCGACGAAAAATCGAGATGCAACATCCCGTTGCCGTAGCAACCGATATTAACGGGGAATAATATGGCCATACGGAGTAATGAGGTACGGACAATCCTGATTGTTGATTGAGTTTTATTTTTTTTTAAATAAATGTATATTAAAAATAAAATTAAACTCCAAGTTGCGTTTTAACTTGTCACCACAACAGAGCACTAACTAGAGCGAGAAAATGAAAATATTAACAATTATTTGTAGCTTATTTGCGTCACTTTTAGCTTAACCTCACTGTTTTCTTTACTTTTCCGCACACTAAGTGACGAAACCTAATGCCGCTGTCTAATTTAATTTCTAATCTTATCTAGCTACACGTTGCATTCCTCACAGAGTAGTCGAAGAGAACGGAACGCCAAAAGCTACGGTGCCTGCATACCTCTTTCGCCTCATCCACTGTCATCAACCTCTTCATACATACCTCTCTTACCCCTCACTTTTCCGTCAATAATCTGTTTTGCCAATATTTTATCACTCATTCGTTCGACGTGCCCAAACTAGCTGAGACTCTCTGAGCTGAGAGAGCGAGGATATCACGGTGAGAATGAAGAATCTACGTGATTCTTCATTCTCACCGTGATATCCTCGCTAGTAACTGCTATTCTGTGTATCTTCATTGTGGATTCGATCAGCTAAACCGATTGATTCCACATATCCTACGAAGAGATATCTTTCTTTCATTATTTCCCAAGCATGGCATTGAATTCACTACCATCAATTTTAACTAGTTATAGGTACAATCAATCCACTTACTAACTAAAAAAAAAACAAAAAAATCACTAAAACTACCGACTTTAAAAAATAAGGACTATTCCCGTTTCATTACTGGAAATCTGGTCACTTTATTACACATAAATAGATTCCACGCATAATACATCCGATTCACACACCACCCATCCCCCTCATTTTTGTGCCCCGCTAAAAAGCCTAAAGCCTACCCGACCCAGTTTAAACATCCCCCGCTCATGTAGATTAGCTAAAACTACGCATTTTTTACCCGAGAGCAAAGGGGTTGGATTTTTTTTGTTGGTTTCGTTTCGCCCTTTCTAACTACCAAATGTGGGGGCAAGTTCGTTTTAAATATGTCCGCTAGCTTTTTAGAATGAATCATTAGAGTTATATTTTGTTTTAGGTTGAATTTTTGTTGTTTTCATTTTAACTTTTAATAGAGACACAGGTGTTATTTATAATTTTAATAAACATGAGAATGTAAGCACGATGGTAGTTGGATAGACTATGATTTGAAAAAATGTATTACTTTAATATTATTGTTCTGCTGGATCTGCTGACAATACTCGTTGAGTTCTGCCACTCAAATTGGAATGTGGAGAACAGAGTGTCTGAGCACTATGATTCTCAATAAAAAATACAATGTCGTACAATAGGAATTAGATTGTTGGTGAAGCTTGTAGTTTCAAAATTATAATAAAGACTTTTTTTAGTATAGTTGTTCTTTATTCAGCTCCACTCTGTATCTCGCATATACCAGAATAGGCAGTAGGAACCAATGTCAAGACACTCCATACCCCACTTTCCGCCGAATTCTTGAGACATTGCGTGCCAGTACTCAACGCCAGCTTTGGGAAATGAAATATTTCATTCCTTCGATATTTCATGCAATCGAACTCACAACTACTCTTTTCGTTGTGCCACTGCTATATGATGACCTCAATATTATTAGTACAAACGCGATAAATTACATGAATGATTTAGGTCAAAAGGAGGGACACTTTCTCTCCTTAGGCATAGAGTAAAATCGTATTTCAAAGTAATTTCATTCCGTTGCTTTCGTTTATCTTTCAAAGTGCACAACGACTGTGCCATATGGTGTCTATTATCACAATGCACTTGAATAAAATAAGTGAGGTCATTAGTGACGCATGATTTTTTGTTTACTTCCAAATCAGTATCAATTTTACGTAAAACACTCAAATTTAACCTCAAAAGTTGAAAAAGTAATTAATTTTCTTATATGACTCAGTAGTGGATTTGCACTTCCGATTTTACGAAAGGTTACTGGTTCAATTATCGAAATTGCTTTTTTTAAGTAATCATACAAGCATAGCGTAGAGCGCTCTCCAGCTCGATGGATCGACGACCTGAAGAAAGTCGCTGACTTCGACTAGATGCGGAAGACGGAGGATCGGGAACTTTGGCTGGGTAAGGCTTATGTCACTGGACCCGAATAGGCTGCTTCGACCGCCTTATGTAAACCATAAAATTCAAGTGTTGCAGGTTGCAGGTTCAATATTTTCCGGTCTCGCTTTGTTAAAATTTTATATTTTTTTAATGTTTACGTATATGTTTGTAACACACAATGAAATATAAAGTTTATAATATTGACTTTTTCTCAGCTTTGTTATACAACATTTAAATTACCGGGAACATAAGAAAGAAAAAATTGAAAAAAAAAACTCTTTTCTATAAAAAACGTATTCTAATCTCTTAAAATATATCTCATCTATCTTTGATAAGGGTAAGCCATTTATATTTTTGGTAAAATTATTTACCTACAGGGTAAGCATTAAAATAACTTAGGTAGGTAGGTGCAGGTTGGGTTATTATTTCCAAATATATTAGTGGAGAACCCCTCTAATTCCTACTGGAGTGTTGTACGTTTTATTTCTAAAACGATTTTAGATAGGGTTCGTTTGGATGTGTTTGGCTCAAGTGGAGAGTGAAAGCTTACTGCGTACTTTTTTTAGTTTCACACCGTATTCAGCAAATAGCAGGGTCGACAGAGGGAACTTAGTTAGTGTTAAGACACTGCATTCTACGCTTAGCCCTACTGCCCAAAATTCATGATATTGCGTGTTCAGTAGTAGAACTCAATACCGCATGAAATTTATATGAAAAAGAACTGAGAGAACTAGGAAAAAGCATGAAAAAAAAATTAACAAATTATTGTGTTTTTTTAATCTCATGGACACGGAAAAGGCAACAATACAACTATGTTAATAGGAGATAAAGAGTGAAAAGTTGACCAGTGTTTAGGCAAATTTCAATAAGAAGAGGAATATTATTAAATATAATCATCTTTTCACATAAAAAAATAATATAATAAAATTATTATTTACAATTCTTTAATGGAAAAAACTAAACTAAACTAGCTTTACGCTTTATCCCTAGCGGGGTAGTCAGAGAGAACGGAGCGCCAACCGTTATGGTCTCTAGGTACCTCTTTCGCCTCGTCCACTGTTATCAACCTCTTCATACATGCCCTCCGGGAGGTCCTCATAATTTTTTCGAAGGTCAATCGAGGTCTCCCACTACCTCTCTTACCACTCACTTTTCCATCATAAATCTTTTTTGCCATCACTCATTCGTTCGACGTGCCCAAACCAGCTCAGCACGTTCTTCTTTATTCTCACCGTGAACTCCTCGCTAGTACCTGCCATTCTGTGTACCTCTACATTGCGGATTCTATCATCTCAGCTGACTCCGCATATACAACGTAGAGATCGCATCTCCACAGCATTCATCTTTATTTCATTCTTCTTCTGTAATACCCACAATAAATTCATAAAAAAAATTAAGATCAAGGGCGTTCGCGTAACTTGACGCTAAGTAATCACCGCAACACACGACTATGTTACACTAGAAAAGCTACAGATGCTTTGTCGGCCTTTAAACTGAAGAGAGACGTGTTTGATGAAGGTGCTGCCGATGGTAAATCATTCTACAATTTCGTGGCAAGTGGAAGAAAGCGATGTATTTATTAACGTATAACTGTAATTTACTTATAGCAGTGTAGGCAGAAGAAATCATGTATTAGTACACTCCATTTTCCTTTTCCCTCCCGAGTGATGGACTCAAGAAGTTTGTCTCCCTAAGCTATATTGCAATTAGTTAATATTTATTTTTTTATTAAAATTAGTTACTATACACTGTGTTACATAGAACAACAAAAATATTTTGCTCCTATAACCAGTCCTCATATTGTTAAAAATATCTAATCTAATAATCCGTAAGAAGTGATTTAAATGAATTGTTTACAACATACTCGTACTTTTTTAAATCAAATCTATACAGTTTATCATCTCTTGTAACTTAGAGCACCCGTCATGTGGCCCAATATGTGGAGGTCGATGTCGCCCTGAGGCATCGTTACAAACGCCAATAATGTTTTTTTCAGCATCCTTTACACGATCGTAGACCGTTTGTGAGTTACTGCTGACGAAATAAGATTTATTATATGAAAATACGGAAATGATCTGTTTTTTTTGTAGTTATATTTTTGTAGCTTAGTTTTGTATAATATTTACATATTATACATTTTTCAGCCCCACGCTGTATCCCGTATGCAGTTCGGTAAACAGAGGAAATGTCTTATATCTTCCAGAATTCAGCGGAAAGTGGGGAACGAAATGTCTTAACACTAGGCCCCCATTTTCTCTCTGCCTACCCTGCTATGTGCGCAGTACAGCGTGAAGCTAAAAAATAAATAAATAAAAGACTAAACCTTACCTACGACTTCGCTCCCATAGTAAAATAGAAATAACTTAGAGCTGTGTACGAGGTAATTCTGACCATGAGTACACTAAGTACATCAAAACCATGAATCTGATGTAACATAATCTAATGTAAAGATGACTTCCTGGATAAATGGACCGAGCAACGCAAAATTTTTCTATTGGAGCCAGTAGTTCCTAGTCCTAGTAGTTCCTAGTTCCTGCGTTTTATGAAACGAACTCTTCAGACTTATAATTATATATATTTTTGTAGATCTATATAATGTAAGTACACGCAATTGGAATTATATCTGAAATATGTATATAATATATGTGAAAAATGTTCTAGGGCTTAAATTGTAATACTATGTATTAAGGCACTTCCCACTTTCTCCCGAATTTTGGAAGTTGCGTGCAGTTGTATTGCGTGTTGAGTAGCAGAACTCAACGCCGCGCTTTGCCTTAATACAGAGCAGAGCGAGGAAATGAAAATATAATATATAATAATATAAAAAAATATTTTCATGTAATAAGAAAACAAGAAAATATCATAGTTTAAAAATATAAACTTGTTTTAAAATATTTTTTAAAAGTAATCAAGTTTCATGTCATTAGAATCATCTATCACACCACCGTACACCAAGTCACTCATTTCTAAATTACACACTGTACCAAAGGGTCTATGTACAACGTACAAATGTACTTAAAACACATTATGTATAAGTAAATCCCTTGTATCGCCCAAAATTCACGTCTCTATGTAAATAGATACAGGGTGTTGCCAACTTTTCTCTCTAAAGGGGTTTTTTCGATGGACCTCTCCTCGAAGGGAGGGTTAGCGGTCACCCAAACAAATATATGAAAAGTAAGGACTAATTCGATTCCGTTTTGTGTTATGTGCCCACTTTGTTTTATTTTGTAATGGAAAATATTTTAGAAAGGTTTGTGTTTTTGGGCTTAACATATAATTGAGATTTTTTTTCCTGCTTCACGCTATATCTCGTATATATCAGGATAGGCAGAGACTTTAAGATATTGCGTGATGAGTATCAGAACTCAACTTTTTGTTGTTATTATTGTTTTTGTTTTATGAGCGAGGAAATGATTATAATTAATTCCTCCGAGTAGGATTAGAATCCACAAGAGAAAGCGTGGCGTTCTGTTCCGTCAACTCGAAATTCGAAAATTGAACAATACGTGGGGAACAGTTGGTTCTCCTGCCTACCTTAATATGCGGGCAAAACGTAAGGCATTTGTTTTAATTTTTATTATATCCTTTTCATTTCGTTACATAGGAACTAGAAAAACCGGACAAGCGCAAATCGGGCTCGCCCACCATAGGCCCCGTACAAAAATTAGAGACCTCGAAATTCAAGCTTAGCTTAGCCAAACCCTGTTTCATCCGATAGCTCATTTGAACTAGCGGCTTTAATACCAAATAAAGGGCCCCATTTAAGGTTTTTTTTTAATTTAACCTCAAATGTATAGTTTTATTCTTGAACTAGTGCTACGTGGAGATGTAGTTAGATAGCTGCCAAATTTGATAATTCTAGTTCAACTGAAAGTACCCCATTCATTTTGATTTCTTTTATAAGTCGCGAAGTCGCAATACGCGTTTTTGTGATATAGACGACCATATATATTTTAAGTAAATGTAAAAATAAGTTTTTTTCAGGAAATCAAGGTCTGAGTATATGGTTTGAAAGACTCTTGAGAGATAGACAGACGGACATAAAAGTGATATTATAAGGATTTCTTTTTTCCTTAGAAGGCACTGAACCCTAAAAATAGAAATAGTTTTAAATCCACGACAAACGTGTGTTAAGAACACTAGAACTTCAAAAAAGTATAGAGTTAGGAAGAAAGTTAGAAGTATTTAAATAGATTCTTTTTGTGAAATTCACGTTTTATCTCGCATATACGAGTAGCAGGGCAGGCAGAAAGAATACAGAGTTTGTAGAAAGCGGAAACACTTTCTACAAATAGCGTTTTGAGACAGGGAACTCAACGTCGCGTTTTGCTTTTCTACAGTGAGGAAATAAAATTAATGTATTCCCCCAAGTGGGAATCGAATCCACTAACGTCGCGTAACGCAGACGCTCGCTCGCTAAGCTATCAAGTTTTAAGCCCCTTTTTAAATCTTTAAAACCGGTAGAAGAAACACTGCGTGCCAAAATAAAGTTGTAAAACCGTTTATTATTTATTGTAATGCCTTTTAACTGTATTATTATACTTAAATATAAGAATCGAAATGATCAATCGATAATACGAATCGATTTTTATTTTATTAACGTAAAATCGATTTCATTTATATCGAGTATTATAAATGAGATGGTGGATTAAGTAAGAAATTATTTAGTTAATAATAAGTTTTTATGTTACTTTGTGTTTAAAGGGCAATTTTACTTCGGAGTGTCACTTATTTATGACATAATTACTTAAATATTTTTCTATACATAGTATCTATCATATGTAGAGACGGCCTTTCTCTTGTACCTAGAGGGAGTCTTAGTGCGCTGCACTCTAAACGTGACGATTGTTGAAGTTCGATTCTTATAAGAAGAAAAAGATTATTTTAAATTACTAACTTTTAAGAGCGACAAGACAAAGTATTGCGTTGAGTTCTCTCATTTAACACGCAATGTTTCGAAACAATCTGATCGGTATAACATAAGTTTCTGTAAATCTAGATTATAGCCAATAAAAGACATAAGTAATAATATAAATATAAAATATATTTAAAGCCATCGTTGCAGGTTCGAATCCCACTGGAGAGACTGTATTAGTGTCATTTCATCGCACTGGTAACGTAACAAAACGTGCCTTAGCGTATTAAGACTAGAGTTTCTCTGACTACTCTACTATAAGCGGGATACAGCGTGAAGCTACAAAAAAAAATATAATAATACAATACAAATTTAAAATTTAACATAAAATATCAATCTAAATTTACTAACAAACTATTTTTATCACATTTCAAATCGTATTTTAGTGTTCAAAAGACACCTGGCCTCACGTCCCGAGCCCTTGGAATCACTTTATTTGATAACGGCCTATATGTAAAGGTACCACCGTTCATTTTTCTCAGCCAGTCCCTGTAGGGCGTGGAGGTCATCGGCCTAGGTACCCGAATTTCGAAAGCACTAAAAACTGTTTCCAAAATGGCCGCGATACCTGTTACCTGTAACATTACTCTATGCCAGGTGTTGCGAACTGTTTGTGTTTATATATATATGTGTAATAAAATTAAAAAGAAAAAGTTATTGAGTTTTTTTCATTTTTATTAGTAACAGGGCTCGAACTAAAGCCTCTTTGAAATCGTCCAAACACTCATCAAGCTATACGTAAATAAATAACTAAGTTGTAACATAGTTAAGTTGTAGCAAGCGTGTAAAAAATTCAATGTAGTTCGTATATTCATAATGTGTGAATTATACTTTAAATAATTACTTTAATTAATTATTTAAATTAAAAAAAACCAAAACAATGGTTTTAACACTAAGTCATCCAAATGCTACAGAATGAGCTCGGAGCTATAAATTATTTAAGCCTAAACTCGAGTCAAGTTATTCAAGTCCTGGCTCCATCATCAACCAAACTCGATACCATATTGTTTGTGTAGGTACGTATAACTGCAGAGTTTCATGATGATACAGCGATAACACATTCAAATAATCATATCTATTTGTATTTTTTGAGAGTCACGCTGTATTCCAATCCAAGGTAGGCCGGCAGAATTTGACCAAACTCCAGCTAGCGAGTATCGAGATATTACGTATTGAGTGGTAGAATTGAACATCACGTTCTGCCTCACCAAAGCCGAGAAATCATAATTTATTCTGAGTGAGAATGGAACCCACAACCATCGCGTTTTCAATCATATACTGAGCTTTGATATCCTCACGTTACTGTTTTATTAGTATTTTTTAAGCTGTTCAGTTTGCCTTTCATAGGCCTATTGTAGAGCGACGGAAACGATAAGTTTCAGTTTATCATGTACTTTTTTTGTTTTACTTATTAAGATGTTATCTAATCGCGTTATATTACTTAACACAGATAATGATGTTGGTAAAAAAATAAGAAAAAACCCATTTTAATTCATGTAAATATAAAAAGACAACACATTTTTGCAGGTACAATTTTCTCCAACTAATTGCAATTACATTTATAGGTTTAATCATCTTGTATATCAAAAAATAAATTATAAATTATAAAAGAAAGAGTAATATATTTTTTTTTATCGCGAGGAAACCCTTTTACGGTATAAGAGACGTGTGACACATGGACTGTCCGATGAAGGCTGTCCTTAGTTTCCACTAAAACTGTAACTGTAGGTGCTCCTCAGCTATCATTGGTCGACTCTACGTGACTCTACTAAATGATCCTTCCGTAAAGCAAAGAGAATTAAATAAGAAATCATCAAAACACAGGCATTTATTACACAGTCTTTATAAGAAATATATAATTGTTACATTAAATAAAGTCGTCGTGGCGCAGCAGCATACTGACAAACATGACGCTACCTCTTAGAGTAACGAATTATTTTCAATGCCTCGTGTGGTAGTGGTGACATAAAAAAAAAAAAATCCTTTTTTAACTTCACGATATATCACGCACTAAGCAGGATAGGCAGACGAAACTTGGGAACCTAGTATTAAATCACTCCTTCTCTATTAAGACACTTCCGTTCCTCATTTTTCACCGAATGCAGGAGGCATTATGTGTCGAGTGGCGTTATTTTACGCCGCGCTTTGCCTTGGTACCAGAGCAAGAAAATTATTATACTCGATTAAATATTCAATTGAAAATCGAACTCACAACCTTTTGCGTTTACCGTCCCACACTACTTCCGCTGCGCCACGAGTGGCCTCCTTTAATATTGTTATTTTTTTTTCTAAAAGTATTAGATACAAAAACGGTTGACAACCACTGTCGAGGCTACTTAGAACAAGTTGCATTTCACCCGGCACGCACACACGCGCGCAATGCACTACTATGCACAGTGTTCTCCCTTTATACGACGTACGTATATGTAATATAATAATAATATTGTCAGTTCGAATCCAGATCTTAATTGTGATTAAATACTTCTAAGCAAGATGAGAGTTGTATTTCTTTTAAAAGTTATCTAAGATTTTATTGAAGGGTATTAGACAAATACACATTAATATAAAAAAAAAACCTTCGCGGCAACTGACACCCCGACACTTGTGGGTTCGATTCCCATTCATGCCATGGATTGTTTTCCATTTCTTACTATGGTTACGAGACAAAACGACAGAACATAATATCTGGAAAATAGAGCGGAAAGTGAGGAGCGGAATGTGAGTGAGCGGAGGTTTAAGAATCGGGTTCCCTCTGCATACCTTATTATGCAGAATACAGCGTGAAGGTGCACATTTATTGTAAATACTATAAGAAGTTTTTGAATTGACAACCATCGCGTTCATTCCACCACACCCCAACAATGATGTCAAAAATACTTTCCATTTTAAAGATAAAAAATAATTAAAAAGTCATTGGTTGGATACGCGTTCGGTGAAATGAATTATTTAATATTTTCATTTCCTCGCTCTCGTAACAAGGCAAAGCGCGGCGTTGAATTCCGCTACTCAACACACAATGCTTGATAATTCGATGGACAGCGAGGAACAGACTGCTTTACCACTAGATTCCTTCTGTCTACCCCACTATATTGCGGGATACAGCGAGAAGCTTGTTTTAAAATATGTACAAACTGATATCGCACCTATATGTACGTATTTACGATTATAAACATTAATAAGATGGTAATTATCTCGTATAGTGACATACTTTAGTTTAGCCTCACACTTGAAATAACTTTCTAAGATGTAATTTTATTTTTAAGTAATTAATAAAATTATTAATATTTCTCTTCGTACCGTCCAGTTTCGAAACATTTTGTGTTTGGTGGTGGAATCCAATATGTTGCGATGTGTGCAAAGAAATGAAGCTATGTATTTATTATATTTTTTTAATATTTCCACTCTGCATCCTGCACAGAGCAGGGTAGACAGAGGGAATGCACGCATTGCTGTTAAGTGGCGGAATTTGGTTTACGTGAACACGTTAAGAGGTATAATAGACTTCTGCTTAGCCCGTTCCCATAGGAATTTCGAGAAATCCTCTCCTAATACTCCCGTACTCTCCCTAACACAGGACTGTCCTACAGGACAAATTTGAACATTTTATATGCAGTAGTTTCGTTTATGTTTGTCTTCCAGTTATTCAGTAACGAAAGAGTTTTATAATAGAATATATGTAATTTGCGGGACATTGTGAAATTTAACGCAGCGCTTCGTCTTGTTAATGAAATCGAAGAAATGAAAATGTTTCATTCCCTGAGTGAGTATTGAACCTACAAATGTCGCATTTACAATGCCCTACATACCCTACGCCAAGGTTCCCATTAATAGTTTTATCCATATTCTTGTAGGTATTATACTAGAAAAAAAAAAAAAATTATACCAAATAATAAATATAAGAAAAATATGATTTATGTTAGAAGAAGAAAAATATAAGAATATAATTTATATTATAGTTTTTTTTTTAAGATTTTAAGTGTATTGCTTCAAAGTATGAAATAAAAGAGTACGGTACGTATTGTATAGTAATATATATTGTATAGTAATAAACCGGTCACAAAAATACACACAATGGTTGTATAACGAGACAGTTCATCTCAGTTAATGTGGAATTATTATTAGTATACCTTTTGACCAACTTTGTAAAAGGAGGTTGTCAATTTGACATATATCGTATTGTTGGTATAGGATAATATTTGAGGGCCATAATCTTTTTAGGCTTCCAGGTGTATGTGCTAAACGAAATTAAAAGTCATATCAAATTATCTTTTTTGACTTAAATGTGGTATATATTTTAACTCTGTAAAGTTTCAGTTTGATCTAAAATCGGTTCAGTAAAAAATGAGGTTTGACTCCTACCCGGGAAGTTATTTTCATTTCTCCGATCTGGTCGACAAAGTGTCGTTGAATTCTGTCGAATATCACATTCTTCCCTGTTATGTGCGGGGTGAGATATGAAACTAAAAAAATACGTTTATTTTTATTAGTCCTAATTAACCTTCAAACATAAGTAATCTAATATATTATTATCTGAAGTAAAGGACAACATGTCTTGATCTGTAATCGGTGTCATTACCTTATTTAGACTACAGCCATTTTTTAACAGTAACCTAATTTATTCAATTAAATTAAATCAAATCAGCTTCACGCTATATCCTGCACACAGCAGGGTCGGCAGAGGGAACTTAGTTTTAAGATACATCGTTCCCTACTTTCCGCCGAGTTCAGGAGGCATTGCGTGTTGAGTGGCGAAACTCAACGCTGCGCTTTGCCTCGACACCAGGGCGAAGAAATGACAATATAAATGTAAGTAAATATGGAAATGTATTCCTGGAGTAGAGATCGAACCCACAACCAGTCGATTTTACTGTCAGACTTTTATGCCCCTGCTCGACGACTGGCCTCCTTATTTATATTTAATATAATTATCTGGAGAGTTTATTCGGTACAACTCTAAAGAACTACAAGTTTGAATTGTTTTTTTTTGCGTGGAATAGTCTATTTATAAAGGCTACAGGTATATTACATATAAATCGTTTCAACGTAATCCTCTTCATCTGCGGTCAGAGTCACCCCCACACTTAGATAATGTGTGACGTGTCATTCACAACTAGTTAATTCCATTCGTGCACGCGAGCACCGTCGCAGGCGAAGGCTAGTTTAACTCAAATAAATCTAAGTAGCAAATTTATAATTTAATTATTTAATTTAACTTTAAAATTTCAAAGCCTACTACTCTAACGGTCGCTATAAAAGTGAGTGCTCTCATATGTTCTAACGGTAGCTGAATTACGGTCCAAATATCACTAATTGGAAAGTATTTTAAATTCCTTGTTAACTATAAGTGTAAGTTATATTAGCGTTACTTTTACAAGAACATCTCGTAAATGCATATTAAAAGATTGTAGAAATATTCTTGAAGGAAACATAAAGTTGATTTTTGTGAGTCACATTACCGCAGCGTTCCCTCATATATAAAGGTAGCCAAAGGGAATCTAGTAACGACTTACTTACTCAATTTGCGAGATCTTGCGGAAAACGACGCCGTTCCTCCTTGTGGGAATCGAACATACAACTATCACATTTATATAATCAATCCATGCTGCTGCATCAAGAAGATCCTAATAATTAGATATATTAATATTCTTACAAGAATGTTATTGGAAAATGAATAAAAAAAAATAAGACAATGGCCCCTAGGTAAGCAATCGAAAACGAAAAATCGCAATGGTTTTTACAGCTTTTTGATACTACTAAAAAGTGTAGTTTTATTGTTTTTTTTTTTTATTTATGTCTAATTTATTCCAAAACTATCCTCGTTAATGGTTCAAAACAGCAATCAAATATATTTGCAATTTTTCAACTTCGATATATTTATTACCTAAGAACCATCAACGGAAGAAATATAAGGAATCCATTGCGGTTCCTATTCTTATAAGATTCGCATAAGATTCCAAAAAAAAGATTAACAAAAAAAGAAAAAATCAAAGATAAATTTTAATTCACTCCTTTACCCATTTTCGACCTTATGTTCAAAACGTTGCTTCTTGTGTGTTGTGCAAAACCTAACGCCGTGTCTCGTCTACCAGAGCTTGTCTTATTATCACAATTGATACTCGATCTAACAATGACTTTCTCTTTATTTTAACCCCAAAAACAAATATAACTAGGTACATAAAATACAGATTACTTATTATTTATTAATAAGCCACTATAGATTTTTGCGGAAGCAATCAAAAAGTCTCAATGACGATAATTAAATGAGTATTCATTGTTATCGCAGGAAAAGCCGAAGGCGACGTATAGTATAAGTAGGTACATAATTATAACCAATTTTTCTACGCACTTTCGTTACACACATACTATAGCAAGCGTGCATGTGTACACAAGTAACCGCAACTCACACACGCGCACAACCAATAAATAGATTGAACTAAACGGTGAAATTTAAAAAAGAAACAAAACGAACGAATCGCATCGTCGCACACATGCAAGTAAATGCAGCCCAATAATTATATGGCGATCGCGAATCAACCTTAATAACATAATAATAAGGCTTAATTTGAAACACATATAAATACTTATAGAACTATCGTGTAAATATAATGCATGCATGAGGATACACGCACACATCAATCGAAATTTTTGATTATCAGAACACCAAATTTTTGTTGCGAGTGTGCGTCTGAAGAGTGGGTGTGCGTGCGATTGTGTGTAATCGTGTGCGTGTTTTGTCGTTCGCATGATGGATTCGCGTATGTGTTTGTGTCTTTTTACTTTTTTTCGTGCACAGCCAAAGGCACACAACGGGACGGGTGAAAAAATAATTTTAACTGGCACACTGCAGTGTTTAATTTTTGAGCTCTCTTTCCCGCGAAATGGGACGTCATTACTTTTTTAAATTACAAATGTCGTTTTTTTATATTAATGTCTTGTTTTATATTTCAGTTGTTCGTTATGTTTTAATTATGAATTCGTGAGACTTGTCTAGTTACTACATGAAAAGGAGTCATGTTAGAGAATAAGAACATTATTTTGTGTCCGTAGTAATATTACAAAGGCCGTCGTGGTGCAACGGCAAGCGCATCGTTTGTGGGATCGATTTCCAATCGGAACAATTAATTATTTTCACGTTTTCCCTCCGGAAACATGGTAAAAGGCAGCGTAGAGGACACGCAATGTCTTGAAAATTGTGCTAATAGTTAGGGAACACAAGATTTCTATATGTGAGATACACCATGTATCTAAAAAAAACTAATATTGCAATGCTGAAGAGTTTTTATAGTTGAACTCGTTAATATTAGAAATGACAAGTTCAAATCGATAAAATCTTTTTGTTCTGCATAACCTATTTAACGAAGATACAAGCCATACATATAACATCACGGTGACTAGAATTCTTTCAATAAAAAAAAATATTATTTACCTAAATGTACTTTTTCGATTTTTCTTTATTTGTATTACTCTCAATATCTTTAGCCGCATTAGATCACTGGTACATCCCATTTATAGATTTTGATTAAGTGGCGAATTTTATACAAAATGGAGCAAAATTTATGCATAGAGCTCTTGTCTTGATTTCGTAAATCAAAAACTTGTTTTTTTTCTGTACTCTAAGGGAGGGTAGATGTGAATGTTTGATATTAGCAAGCTAAGATTTACCTCCACGCGATCTCGAGATAAATGGTCTAGTCGGACGGACAACATTTAAATTTTTCTTTTTGGGGCTCACAACTATAAAAATTCAAACAAATATTAAGATACGATTAGAATATCTTACTAAATGTAGCAGATTCAATTCTAATTAGACATAATTTGTATTAACATTCTCCTGTTGGACATAATAATACTGACTTGAACTTATTTATTTTAATATTTTCTTTATTTTATCAGTTATGGGTTCAGTTTCCACTCCGGAGAATGAATTGTCTTTTTGCCGCTTGCGAATCAACACGTAATGACTGAAATTGGATTGAAAAGCATAGAAAAAAGTGTCTCAACTGTATCTGTCCTTTCCACCTAAGCTGTTAAAACTGGACTAGATTTTATCTGGGACCGCGCTCCTATAGTCATCCTATAGGAAATAAGTAATAAATACGCAGAGACAATCATGCAATCTTAAAATCAACCGGTTTCCACTCGGGGAAATGAAATATTTAATATTCACTTCCTCGCTCCAATAACGGCAGATGGAACCTGGGAACCTAGTGTTATGACTTTTTGTTCCCCACTTTCTGCTGTATTCTTAAAACATTGGGCGTTAAGTAGCGGCTTACAAAAACTAGTAACTCAACACTGCATTTTGCCTCTTTACAAGAGCGAGAAATGAAATATTTAATATTTTCATTTTCGCCGAGTGAAAATCGAACCCACAGCCGCCGTGGTTAGAGTGGAACCCTTGTGCCCCTTCGCCATGACGCGACTGCTTCACAATTATAAAATAAAGTTTTATAATTTTAAATGTGTATTTATTTATTATTATATATTTTTAAGTAACTTAACTTTGAAGATTTATATAATTAACAACGTGAGGTACACTCGCAAGGTTATTCAATAACAATTGAAAAAAAAACAAATGCCAAAACGAATTTTGTGAAATCCTTTCTTAGAGGTCCTCTACACTTCCTAGCCTATCTACAATTTACATACATGCCAAATTTTAACTTCGAAACTTTCTTCAAATAAAATTAAAAAAATATTTTTTTTTCTAGCTTCATTGTATCATGGACAGAGACCACCTGTACTATCTATATAAATTTAAATTATTTCATATGGAAAACGAAGAAAAGAATTCCCTCAAATTAGTGTCGAACTCACAACCACGGTGTTTACAGCAAGGCGCGGTACTAACGATGCTATTATTATTGTCGTGTGGCACAATCAAAAGGTCTAAGCAAAAATATTATTTGAAAACTTTCTCTTTTGTTCGTCTGTCAAGACTTTTTTTTTTCAAAATAGCTTGGGGACGTTGAGCTGAAATTAATATCAAATATCCAGATCCACAGTCTCTTGAAAAACAGAAAAATTAAGCTTCCAAGTTAACGCAATAAAGGTTCAACCGTTTATGCATCGTAATCAAACCTATAGGGTATTCTCTGACGGGCGGGGAATTTAACAAGAAGTCAAAACTTACAGTGCAATAAAGGAAAATATAAATGTTAGGATACCTATCACAAGACCCTAACAACAGATATTTATATTTTAAACAAAACTTACCGCTAACTTATGACACTGAATCATGAAATTGGTACGAAACCCTCGATAGGCAAGGTCGACTCGCACTTGAACAGTTTTTTTTATTAAGCAATTATTTTGTGAAAAAAAAACTTTGCAAGGTTAGGCGCCATTTTTCATATGCCATCTTATTATAATTCATAAATGTGCGTCATCTTTGCAACAACGTCCTTAAGAAAAATGAATCTAAAATACATATGTATAGGTACTTATGTATTTTAAGTATATTTTTCGATTTATTGTTGCGGATAAGATTTCCATTTGAGAGAAAAAAATATTTTTGTTTTTCTCGGCCTGGTAACAAGACAAAGCACAGCGTTAAGTTTCGCCCCTCAACATGCAATGTCTCGAAAATTAAGTAGAATTTATGCCTGCTTTCTTATTTTTCGGTTGTGGCGATGGTTTTAGTTAATTATTTTGACATAAATGAGTGTCTTGACACTACGTTCGCAGATTCCCTCTGCCTACCTTACTATGTGTGGAATACAGCGTGAAACTAAAAAATAATTTGTAAGTATGTATGAGACTTCATATATAAATAAAAAAACCAGATAATAAAACAATAAAAAGTGATTTTGATTGAACATTAGTCGTATATATTGGCATTATTAAAAATAATAAGTTATTAAGGCAAATATTTTATTTATTGTATAGTTATTTTGTTCCTCAGTATTTTTTTGTAAGTTTTATTTGAGTTAATAAAAAAATATTTTACTTATGAACAACACATAATTTATATTTATAAAGAAAAAGACAAATTAAAAAAAATCTAAAGCTGATCTAAAATAAATATAATAGTTTCTTAACACTCTGGTGTCGAGGCAAAGTGCGGCGATGAGTTCCGCCATACAATACGCATTGCATCCAAAACTCGACGAAAACTGCGGAACATAGTGTCTTAACACTAGGTTCCCTCTGCCTACCCTGCTATGTGCGTGAGTGTTATAATGCTACTAATATCGTGAATATTAAAGTCATATGTGCTTTTTTCACGCAAATACCACTGAACGGGCTTACGACGAAAATAGTTTGTAGTAATATACTTATACATCAGAATAACACAAAGGCTACAATTTATTTAGGCCGCCATGGCGTACAAACTGTAACCGCGACGGTTTCGAGTTCGATTTTTGGAATGCTGCTCTGGTATCAAGGCGCGGCGTTGAGTTTGTCAACTTAATACGCAATAGTCGAGAATTCGGTCAAAAATGGAGAACTAAAGTGTTTTAATGAGAAACAGAAGGTCTTGACACTATGCTCCCATGTTTCCTCTGTCTACCCTGGTATGCTTTTTGCAGGACACAGTGTGAAACTAAAATTAAGAATAAAATAAAACAGAACCACTATTAATGGAAAAAAAGGTATAATATAACAATCAGCTTAAACAGGTGAAGGCATGAAATAATTTCATTAAAAAATCTCTGCATTAGAAAAGTCTACCTCCGATTAGTTCGTACTAAAAATCATTTTCAATCCCGCTCTCCATCTGCATATAGGTGGAGGTATGTAGGTATAGATATAAAAAGTGCAAACTAGTTTTACCATAGCAACGCCACACGTGAGCCCGTCTGCCGTACACAGAGTATACAGCGAAAGGGGTATATGAGAATGTATTTTTTTTAAATCTTAATGGACACGACTGACATTTTTATTTAACTTCACGTTCTAAAGTTCTTGTACTGGCCTAAATGGAATTGAATATAGAATATATTTCTTTTTTTGAAAAATTATCTATATAAGAAATTTCTAATGAACGATCGTTTTATGTTAATAGAATATATATATTTGTTATTGATTTTAAATTACGTCAAGTGTAACATGTTTTTTTTTTATTGCTGGATCTAGCGGCCCGATTATAAAGTTATTAAAATTAAATTTCCTTAATATATTATTATAGGTTTTTTCTCTCGTTACGCATGATATGTGGTCTGGCTGTAAATGTGACGGTTGTGGATTCTATCTCCACTTGGAGAAATGCTTACATTATTATTTTTTTATTGCCTGATTCCGACATTTTCGTACCCGAAATAAGGCGTTGAGTACCACCACTGAGCACCTAATCAGTCGGTGCGTGAGAAACAGCCTATTAACAATAGGTACCCTATGTCCAGGCTTTGTTGAACGAATATATAAGCCTAACCAATATGTACACTAACCAATATATTCAATTTTTTTCAAGGTAGAGAATGTAGTGTTAAAATAATTCTTCTTCATTTTCTGTTTATTCATATATATTTTTGTATAATGGGAGGGAAGCAATTAACGAACTGTATATGGAGCTTATTAACAGTAACTCTGCCTACGCTGGTATATGCGGAATACACCGTCACACTAAAAAAATGAAGTTGCTAAATTGAAATAAAATTAATAATTTAGGATATTCGATAAACGTCAAGTTAAATAAAAACGTCAGTAGTGTCAGTCACATAGGAAGTTGCCACCTGTCCCGAAGGCAGCTCTTCTAAGAACAACTGGCGAGAAACTCAACAAACCTACACATTAGCTTTTCTTTTTTCTTTTTCTTTTTTTCTTAACTTCATGGTGTATCATAGTATACTATATATGTTTGCATTGAAAATGTTCAATTTTAGATCATTAAAATGAGTATAATAATTAATCTTTGGGTAGCGGGATTTTATAAAAATGTCTATAACTCGGTTATGGGTTCGACTCCGACTGGGGGAAACAAGTACCCAAACATATGCAGGATACAGAGTACGAAGCTCTTTTAATAATTTACAGATTATTAACAATTTACTAGTACATACACGTGTATACAATAAAATGCCATTTCTAGCTGGTAATCTGTGACCACCGACCTTGAAGCCACGTCTTTCCTATCAATAGACGCACGAGCGAGTGAGATGGGAGAATAACATAAGAAACGCAAGGTCGCCGGGCAGTGGGTCATCGCGTCTAGGCGACGTCTAGCACACACACTACTGATATCTTACTGTTGGCATAAAAAACGTGTGGGTTGTGTGATTTTCTTGTGTAATTTGTGTTTATGGTATACATACACTATGTAATGGTCATAGGTGCGGCTGTTTTATTTTTTTTAATTTAGGTTGACTGTCAAACGCATGAAAAGTAAAGTATTTGACATATGTTTTGCCTCATAGAAAGAAAATATTTTTTGATAATATGATGAATAGTGCAGTAGATACAACTTTTAAGTTCTTGGTAATGACTAACGTTTTGTATAATTTCCTAAAGTCGAAGTACATGAATTAAGATCCCAGACCAAATGTTTATTACAATTTTTACTGCAAAGATACAGTGACGTCTAGGTAGGTCACCACGTATATTTGTAACCTTATTATGTAAATACATATAATATGAATTAATATTTGCTACTTGAATACCATCATACATATTTTTTTCTTAACAATGATATCTCATAAAAAATCTGTCTAAAATACAAATAACACAAAAAAAAAATACAAAAACTATCACAATTTTTATTCTAACCGTACACTCTCGTAGATTACGCGATAGTTCCACACACGCCGATACGTCTATACGTGGATGTGTGCTGCGGCCTGCGAGTGAGACAGCTATTGTTGGATCATTCCTTCCTAGTTCTACTTGTTCTAGTTTGTTTTTTAGCATTCTAACCTATGATCTTTGACAATTTATCTCTTAAATCACTTATACTTTGAAGAAAACTATTTTACTCTGTTAAAAAGACAAAGCGTGGTGTTAAGTTCCATCACTTAACACGTAATGTCACGAGAAATGGGCGGAACGTGGGAAACGGAGTGTCTTTCTGTTGCTCTGCCTAAAGTTGCAAATGTAGCTCATTGATGCGCAACATGGGCCATATCTTAAAATTTCCTTCCTCTTGTATAAATACAGAGCGGCGTTTATTTCCGCGACACTCCATGTCTCACACATCACACTTAAGATGTAATTTCTCTAAAATTGTGCAGTGTGCAGTGCGTGGGTAACGAAGTGTGTTAACACAAGGTTTCCTCTGTCTACCTTGTTATAAACAGAATGCAGCGTGGGCTAAACGCTACATTAAATAATAAAAAAATATAAAACCAAACAACTCAAAAACAAAAACAGTTGAAACTAAAAAAAAATATACCCGATAGATTTAATCCTCCACTTTCCTCCTTCTTGAAGCTTTGTGTGTTGAGCGAAGGAACTCAACGCCAAGCTTTGCATCATTATCAGAGAAGAAGGAGTGAAAAAATTAAAGGTTCGTTAGCTAGCTTCTAACGCTCCTGTGACGCAATTGTCGGTTTATTCCTTCCTAGTTTCCTTTTTTACTATTTCTTCTTTTGTATGTACTTACCGAGTACACCTGCTTAGTGCTTAGTATTCAAATAAAGCCTCCTTTCAATAGACTAAGGTTCGCATCCGGTCATTATGTTAGATGAATAGGCCCCTATAAAAGCTTATTATAGTTTGTGCTGACATTACTATTATTTCTAAGCGATTTTTGGGAAGGTAGAGACTCTATTGTAGATAGATTGGAAGAGTCGTTGCTATGACGTTGATTGATATATTTTTTTAAATTTATAAAAAAATGAAAGTGGTGAGATTTGAACCCGCACCTTGTGAAACAACATTTGAAAAATGTTAAAAATATTCGGCTGACGCTATTTGCATGCCGCATATTATAGTTAGGAAGAAGGAACCTAGTGTTAAGCCCCTCCATTTCGCACTTTACGTCGCAATTATCAAGAATGCGTTTTAAGTAACTGAAACCAACACCGCGCTTTGTGTTTTAAAATAATGATTTTATGATTTTTTAAGTTGCAGATACATCTACATAAATTATTATTCAAAGTAAAAAGTCTTTAAGCAAAAATATCACGAAAAAATCATATACGAAGTAAATAAAAAAACCGGTCTCTACATCTCCGAACAA
This sequence comes from Heliconius charithonia, assembly GCA_030704555.1. Classification (NCBI taxonomy): domain Eukaryota; kingdom Metazoa; phylum Arthropoda; class Insecta; order Lepidoptera; family Nymphalidae; genus Heliconius; species Heliconius charithonia. The sequence goes on along the minus strand of CM060819.1, from coordinate 882,576 downwards.
TCAACTACGGAAATGCAATGTCATACAAAACATAAATTTTACAAAGACATGTTCAAAATTAACAAAATTCCGTATATACTTACAGACAAACACACATACACAAAAAACAGTAAAAATTAGCATAATAACAATCTTTTTGAAACTCAAAATGTTTCCCGTATCACAATATCTTTATTCGCGCTCATAGAATATTGTAAACAAAGCGCTCTAGCCCATTGTGGATGATCAATGCATGGGACGCTGTTGAAAATAATTCTTATAGTACAAAAAGTTACTATGTTTGTACTGTTTTAGCTTTTATAGTTAATAGATAATTGTTATTTTAGAACCAAAGTGGTATATCTAGAAAAACTGAATGTTCATATAAAAAAAATGAGAATTCAGCTACTGTTTTCCATCATCTTCCATGTGATACAGCATTGGATTCACGCTGTATACTGTACATGGGAATCTGTTATACCAGGTAAAAAACTCTGCTGCCATTAAAACGTGTCCGTTCTCAAATTTCCTCCAAATTTCGAGGCATTGCGTATTGAGTGGTTGTACTCAATTCCGCGCTTTGCCTCAAATAATGCATTATTATTACGGAATACGGAATTTCTATTTAATATGGGCCTCTTTCCACCATATGTTTGAGATATTACTTGTTAAGTGGCGAAACCCACATTGCGCTTCGTTTTGCCAAGGTAAGGAAAAAGAAAACGATGCCTTAGCTTAGCTGACAAAGCTGAATGCTATTCTTTCAATCATAATTATATCTAAAAAGTTACACTTACGTTACACATGTACATTCACACCAATGGAATTTAGATCACCTACAATTCCAAGTATTCGCTTTTGAAATGAATATTAATATTCTATTTGTGCTTAATTAAAATATTTTTTTTTTAATTAAATAAGTTATCGTTGACAAAACGCGACGGTTGTAGATTCAATTTCCACTTGGGGAATTGTTGTTCCTCTCTCTGATTGACCGGACAAAGTTCGACGTTATGTTCCACCACTCAACACGGAAAATGGAAAATGAGGCGGAGAGTAGGGAACTTGGTATCTAAACACGTATACTCTAACGTCGTCGGAACGGGAATCTATTATTTTTTTATTTAAATTTAAATTATTAAATCTAATTTAGGCCACTTTACTAATGACTGCTTCAATTTTACTTTTTCAAACGTCTATCTGGACAATGACGTATAGCAGTGTGAAGTACCCGTTGTTTTTTTATCTGCAGCTTTAGATCGCAATATTGCAATCGTTTCATCGTTATAATAAAAGATCGCTAAACGTTGCTTTTGATAAATATCTTCATGCTGTATAAATAGATCCTAGAACCTAGTGACGAGACACTACTTTCTATATTTTTCGTCCAATTTACGAGGCATTGCGTATTCAGTGGCGGAACTCAACGCCCCGTTTCGTTTTCTTATCAGAGCTAGGATTTAAATGAATTCATTCCGAATAGAACCACAATTTACAATCGTCACGTTTATATTCACATGATTCACTGCGCCACGACTGCCTCTAAGAATCATTTTTGTTTTACTATAGGTTGTATCCCGCACATAGCAGGGTAGGCAGAGAAAATTAGAGAACGTAATGTTAAGACTTCCATTCCCATTAAGACACTTTCACTCCTGACTCTGTTGAGTAGCGAGCTCAACGCCGCGCTTTGCCTCAGAAATGAAAGTATTAAATATTTAATTTCTTCAAGTGGCAGTCGAACTCACAACCTATCGGATTTACAGTCATCCCTGCGACTGGCCTAAATGAATATGGACACTATATTATTACTAATATTTTTTATTAATTGATCTTACAACAACATATATATCAATTTAATCCTAAACAATAATAATATATTATCATATACATATTTCATATATCATTTCATATGAACATCGATTTATCGAACAACCCTAACTTAACACTGTTGCCCTACAAACACACATTCACAATCTTCCCCCTAGCCACCCCACGTAGCACGCCAGACGTAAGGTCGAGGAGGGTCACTAGTTGACCGGGTAGTTTCAAGTTCATGGGAACAACCCCTTGTATTATACATGTAAAGTCTATGTAGAGCTGAATTGAATAGAGAGGATTTTTGGTTCTGGATCTGGTCTTAACTTTCTATATGTAATATAAAAAAAATACTTGTAATGTAATTGACTCGACAATGTGTGCCTCACAGTTTTGGTAAACTTTTAGTGTAAAATTTTATTTCAGCTTCACGCTGGATCCCGCTTATAATGGGATAGTTAGTGCGAATGTAGTGTTAAGGCACTTCGTTCTCTTCTTTCATCCCAGTTTTTGAGGGTAGTGAATGTTTACCGTGGTGGCCACTTAATACGCCAGACGCAAGGTCAAGGAGGGTCACTAGTTGACTCCTTGTGTTATACATGTAGAGTTATATAAAGCATGCTTGTTACAGCCAATAGGTTGAAAAAAGTGTTTTTTTTGTTTTAGATCTAAGTTTGCAATATCTAAGTCCTGGAAATAATATGTACATTAACATTAAATAATAGTGCCCAAAATTTCTGAAGTGAAAGCAATGTCTTATAAACATTTTAAAGTTTTGTCTTAGTTTCACGCTAAGACCCACATACAGCGGGATACGCTGACGGGACCTTATATTAAGACACAATTTGATCTTCAATCTAGATTTTAAAAAATTATAATATTCTGTAATAATAAATTCGTTTAAAAAAATAAAACTGAAAATGGAGACTTGGTGTACATATTTTTGCAAAATTTTGCATCAATTAGTTTTAAGACATTACTAAGATTCCAGGTATCCTCTGTTATGTGCCAGTCCTTTTCTAATTAAAACATTGCTCTTGAGGCATTGCGTGTTGAGCAAAGTGGAAATGAAAATATTATTATTACAGGAATAAAACCCCCAACCATCGTGCTAACAGTAACACACTAGTTCCGTGCGCTACGACGACGGCCTCAATAAAAATAAATATTATAATATAATAACATTTCAGTTAATATAATAATCATTATAAAATTATTGTTATATTACTTTTAACCAGTTTTTATTTTGTTATTTATACGTGACAAAAAATAACTAAACAAATAAATAAAAACATCTTACGACATACTCGTGTAGAGTACAAAAATATTTTCCTAACCGGAGGGTAGTTATTCTATAAGTATTTTATTTACCAACCCTCAAACGTCTAGACAACCCGGAAGGATAAGAAGGGTGAATAGATGACCGTGTAACAGGTTAAAGTTACCCTATTTTTTTGGATATTTCATACATATGTATGTTTGTATTTATTTTATCACAGTTTCTTCCTTATTGTCCTATTTCCGTATGTATTATTTGTGTTTTTGGCTGACGTTTTATTAATTTTGTTAAAAAAAAGTTTTAAATTTTTTATTATTTTTTGTGGTTAGAGGAAACTTAGGGTTAAGACCGTATTTTTCGACATATTTTCGAGATCATCGATGTTGCCACGATGACTTATGCGGGATACAGCGTGAAACTGAGCGAATAATAGAAAAACGTAGTTTTGACACCGGTGCCTCTCTACGAGAAGCGAAAAAGCGCAAGTATACTTATTAATTTTTACCTACTATCTATCCGAACCTCAATTTTAGGCTCACGCTAATAATAACACAACATTAGCTTTATAACTTTACGCCGCACATAGCAGGGTAGGCAGCGATAAACTAGTGTTAAGACACTGTTCCCTACTTTCCGCCCACTTTTCGAGACATTGCTTGTAGAGTGGCGAATTGATCGACGCCGCGCTGTCTTTGCCCAGAGCGAGAAAATAAAATAATTATCTCTTTATATAGGAGGTATGAGACTCAAAAGCATATTATACCCTTATGATTTTGAAGCTACATCAATTTTAATTTTAGTCAAACATACGCTATTACCAAAGAATTTAATTTTTATTTATTTTCTTCATCGTAAGCACCGGCAGCCTAGTGTTAAGACACTCAAGTTCCTTAGTTTCCGACGAATTCTGAAGGCATTACGTGTTAACTTACCGCTTTTCCTCGAATGGGAATCGAACACACAACCTGTCGCGTTGACTGGCCTCAACTCTTAAAATACAATATTATCATATAAAATAAAATAAATTCTTTAAACATACACAATCGTCATGCACCTTGATTTCAATGTTCACATCAACATATTTACATATCTATTAATAGTGGTTTACACGCGTCCAGCCAAACCAAAAGCCAAATAAAAAAACTTCCCAAATATTAGGTGAACGAACGACTCGAGTTAGATTCGTTGAACTTTGAGGAAAAAAATGGTTAAAAACTTGCAATATCTTATTATTATTGCTATTATAAAAAAATAGGTAGAATACGTTATTAAATATTATGTATTTTATAAAATTTTTGTAACCTTAAAGATATTGTTTGTTGGGTAATGGTAATTTTATTTATTTCTAATTTATTCTCGTGTCTTCAGTATCACGCTGTATCCCGCAAGTAGCTGCGTAGGTAGAGGAAATCTAGCGTTAAAACATTCTGCTCACACTTTCCGTTGGATTTTCCAGTCATCATAATGTTCTGAGTGCAGAAACTCAACGGCGCGCTTCGTTAAAATCTTTATTTGTCGTCAACATATAACAACTCGTATATTGCTAGTAATTTGCAAAGAAAAGATTCTCTTTTTTTTTTGTCGTCACGCTGTATGCTGCACATATCAGAGTAGACACCGAAAACGTAATGTTGAGTGGCGGTACTCAACGTCGCACTTTGCCTCGGCGTCAGAGTGAAAAGAACGGGACAAGCGCGAGTCAGGCTCGCCCAATTCAAGCTTAGCTTGAACAGAGCCCTTTCATCTGATACCTCCCTTGAGCTAGCGGCTTTAATACTAAATTTTCCCCTTTTTAAGGCTATTATTTTTTAGGATTTAACCAGAAATATATAGTTTTCACATTAATTTAAGCTACCTGTAGTTGCCGGCTGACAAATTTCATAATTCTAGGAACCAGAACTACCCTATTAATTCAAAATACGCCTTTTTTGCAACAGAAACTGTCATACATTTTTTTTAAGTAAATGTATAAGCACATTTTTTTTTTTGAAAATAATAGGGCTATAACTCTGAATATATAGTTTAAAATTTTAACTCAATATTTCCAAGCGTTCTTAAGATAAAGGCTCTTGACAGACAGATAGACAGATTTATAGACCACAAAATGATCTTATATTTTACCTTAAATGGTATGGAGCCCTAAAATTGGAGTGGGTCCTCGAGTGGGAATCGAGCCCACAACTTGTCACATTTACAGTCGTTCTTTGTGCCCCTGCGCCACGACTGGCCTTAACTGACCTAAGATTCTCATATACATATAGAGCTAAACTCCCCATTTACAATTGGAAGATCAAGGTAATGAAAATGCTATAAATTTGTTTAATCGTGAGATTTTAATGTAAAATCATGTTGTGTTCAGACACTTTTGTTAGTAAGATATGATACACAAAAGGTACAAAAACGGAGTGACCGAATGGAGTATTAACACTAGGTTTCCTCTGTATTTATATATACGGTACAGCGAATAAAATGGGTTTTTTTGTGACAATGTAAACAATTGGTTATGGACAACAATTGTATAAAGGCCGGCCGGTAGATAAAGCTCGAAGAAATTAGCCTATTATATTTGTATATTTTTTGGTACAGAATCAAATTTTAGTCCTCACTGCAACAGATCTCGAAATAGTAACTTTCCACCATTCCACCAAAATGGTTATATCACACAAATTACCCAACCAAACAATTTTAAGCGTCCAAAACTCTTAGGTGAATGAACGTTTACATATAAAATTAGTAAATCATTGACTCTGTACATACATCTACATATTATATATGCGCAAGTAATATGCGCAGGCGCCGATCTAAAACTCCCCGATACTCGCGCGCCGGGGCCACCGACCGACGTTACATATTTAGAAAAAAATATTTGGCAAATGCACAGTGCAATGCACTTTACATCTGCGTACAGATTGATTGGCCACGATGGTGGATATATATACGAGTTCGTTTTATTCGAAAATACATGTGAGTGCATATATTACTGTATGTCGAAAATACATGTATACATTTTCTTTTGTTTTTTGGTTATGCATAGCAGGGTGTGCAGAGGGAACCTGGGAACCTAGTGTTAATACACACCGTTCACATTAAGACCCTTCCGTTCTCCACTTTCCGGAGGTTTTGAATTCTGGAGGCATTGCGTGTTAAGGACGCAACGTCGCGATATAATAATAGAGCGATATATATACATATTTGTATTAATATTCATGTATTGTTTATTGTATTATTAATACATATATTAAGTAAGTTGTTAACATCATACTTAGTGGATGTGCTAGTAATAAATGCACATATATTGTTTATTATTTATTTGAGACCATCGTGGCGTAGTTGGACACCTCGTATTGCTTCCCAGTCGGGGAATTATTCTATTTCTTCGCTTTGGCAAATCAAAATGCAGCGGAATTAGTTCCTCCACTCAATAACCAACGTATCCGATTCGAACAGAAAGAGGAGTACGAACAGTCTTGGTTTATTTAAGGGATGTAGCATGGAACTACGTTTACTTATGATTATAATTTATCTATTTTGTATTAACATTAATTAGTAAAAATTGCGATATTTTTTATTGAAGTTCTCAATTTTTTTTTTGTTAAAAAATAAATTAAAATTATTTCTCACAAAATTACTAAACAAAGATACAATTGATTGAACAAATTCAAGGTGACATAGGGCGAGTTTATTAATTGACATCAAGTTACCTTTATTTTTTTTATGCGTTCATTACATACAAAAATTTTATCGTACCTTCGTAGGGTTCCGTACCTCAAAAGAAAAAAAACAAGACTCTTATATGATCACTTTGATGACCGTCTGTCATTTACTTCAAAATCGCGTGGATGTATCAAGCTGAAGCTTTTGGTATTGTTTGTATGAAGATCACCGCGTAATCAAATTTTTAGGATGTTTATTTCCCGTACAATTAAAAAAAATGGAAAGAAGTTTATTTATAACTAACAGACAAAGCCTAATTTAACTGTACTTTCCGTTGACCTACAATCCTGAAATTGGTACGAAATCTTCGCCGGGCGAGTCCAACTCGCACTTGAATAGTTTTTTTATGAGATATTCAGGAAAACTAATCAATTCCGAGGTAATTTGTGAGCGGAAAAGATAAAATTCAAAGTACAATTTCATAGATATAAATATATTTTATTATTTTTAACTATTATAAACGTAAAATTTATTTAAAATTTTAATGTTATACTTTTTTTGTATTGCAGTGTACCCAAAGTGTAGAGATTCGGTTCAGAAGTCACACACACATGGACATTCAATGTGTGTGTACGGTACGTAAATACGAGTAGATTATAGTGTTCGAGGGTGACGCGGCTAACGACCGCAGCTGTTTAGACCAAATTTACGATCATTATGTTTGTGCATACTTATTTATGTATGAAAATGTATGAAAAAAATAATTTAAATGTTTGTACGTGTTACGTGTTATGTCCAATTTCACATATTATATTATTAAACAAAAAAAGGAAAACTATTTATCTGCCATTAGATAGACAAATACGTTTCTTTTTTTTATTTTATGCTGCATCCCGTACGAAGCAAAGTAGGCAGAGAGAACCTGAACACACAGTGTTAAGATACTCCGTCCTCATTAACGTTCTTCCGTTCCCAATTTTCCGCTGTTTTCGAGACATTGACTGTTGAGTGACGGAACTCAACACCACGATTTCAATTTTTAACAGAAATAAAAGTATATTTTTCGATTGGGAATCAAGCCCACAACCTATTCATATACTTAAATAGACGTAGGACATAGAAGTAGTTTCTTATAATTATATCTCATCATTACGGAGACGTGGCCCTTACGTTTTTATAGGCTATTAGTATTTATAATATTTAGGGAATCAAATCTATAATCATCGCCTTTACTGTCAGACGCCGTCATTTCGTCAGTCGTTGTCCTTGTATCCAGGTTTCGACATCCTGTGCATCGTTCGGTAATTTAAACAAAAACTTTCGTCCGGCGGAAATGCTATGACGCGAGAACCTTCTGTTTTCCCAGACTACACAGTATCTTAGTTGTGAATTCAAATATATGCTGTATATATGTATATATATACGTACGTGTACGTACCACAACTTACACACGTATAACAACACCTAGAGCTGACTAGACTGTAGGACAATGGTTTTAGGTTCCATTCCCACTCGGCGGAATATATTGTTTTTATTATTTCGCTCTGACAAGGCACCTCCGCTATTTTCCACGAAGAACACAACATCTTGACTATAGAGTACATAAAAAGCAATAAGTACTAATAATTGACTCTATGTCCCCTATATGCTGAAAAAATGTGAAACCAAAAATATAATTGTTACCTTACACTCTGTGTATTGAGCATTTGGTATCTCTAAATAGAAGGAAAGTGGGAAATGCAATGAATCTCTAATCGAATAAATAAATATTTTTCACGTTTAAGAGTTTGCTGTGGCGCAACGGCACCGCGCCTGACTGTGTATGAGACGGTCGTGGTTGCGGCTGCCAATTGCCAGAATGAATTATTTTCATTTCCCCTCTCTATCATCAAGAGAAAACGCGGCGTTCACTTCCACCACACAACGCGTTAGTTACAAATTTAGCGCAAATCTGGGACCGGATTATCTATGAAGTTAAAAAAATCACGTTCAAACATACGTGAATAAAGGATGAAATTGACGGTAAATTTTCTTTCGCATCCTCCAGCCATTGTGCTCAATTACTGCTCTAACGGTCGATGACCTGACTTAGGACAAATATTTATGTGTAACCGGTGAAAAAACTCGTCAAATTCGATGTGAATCATGCATTTTTAAATTTGTATTGACTTTTGTTTGATTGATACCTAATATGGAAAGATAATAGTATATATCTTTAAAACAATTTTAAGATGAAAGGCCGTCGTGGCGCAGCTGGAAATAGGATTCAAATTCCCATTCGGGGAGTGTATTATGAGAGTGGAGTACGAAGTGCCTTCATATTATTAGTTCATCAGGGCAGCAGCAGGATAGACAACGCTGATTAAAACGGGATATAGTGTAAAACTGAGAAACAAAATAAATTAAAATATCTTTTAACAACATAAATATTTCATCCAAATATTTATATAATTTTATTAGGCGTGTTGAGTGTTGGCACGCTATTTTCAGTCACACGATCGCACCCCTTCACCACGACTGGCCTCAAACATCTATTAAGTACTTATTAAATATCTATTACTTAATAAGAAATAAATATATACCTAATAAAAATAATATATATAAAATTAGCTTCACGCTATATCCCGCACACAGCAGGGTAGGCAGAGGGAACCTAGTGTTAAGACACTCCGTTCCCCACTTTCTGCCGAATTTCGGAGGCATTGCGTGTTGAGTGGCAGAACTCAACGCCGCACGGATAATATATATAAAATATAAAATTTTGACTTTAGAAGCTTCCACTATAATTATATACTACATATATAGTTATATAGTTAGAATGATTGTAGTTATAAATACTGGATCCCGTCGGACGTGATAAGCGTACAAAGATAGTCCTAGGTCACGGACGCTATGTCAATGTCAAATTGTTTATACTATACTATAGTTTTCTATAGTACCTATACTTAAATACCTATATGAGCAGCCGTGATGTGGTGGGTTCGATTATTGCTGGAGGGAAATTAATTATTTTCACTGAAAATATATACATAGCCGGAAATTTTAAATGGCTTGCCGCAGCGTGCCTTAGTAAATGTGACGGTACTGATTTCAATTTCTAGTCGGGGTTTTTTTTATTTCATTGTACAACACTCATTGTCTATTTAAATTTTACGACAAAAGGTTCTCTCTGCGTACCTACGAATACGAATATGCGGAGAAAAGCTAAAAAAATGTTTTCCGCACCAGACAAGTATCGTCCGAAGTAATTATAATATTATTTATAAAAAAAAATCCTTTTTTCGTGTAACAATGACGAATTTGGACTTCTTGAAATATTGATGGAGGCGCAATGTATACTTGTAAATAATATTTCCCCATATTTACCCATATTTATTTGACATTACAATATGTAGAGTCAGTTTAGTTGAGAGAATAGGATATTTCATTTTTACACCCTTTTATTAAGTATATTTGTAACCATGTGATAAAATCTAAGAAATTGAATTTAACCCAATTATAATAATTTACTACTAAATGCCAAAATGATACACAATCGTAGCTCAGGCCACAATACTATATTTTTTTCAGAGGGAACATAGTGTTAACACATTCCGTTTCTCGCTTTCTGCCAAATTCTGGAGACATTGCGTGTTGAGTGGCAGAATTTAACGCCCCGCTTTACCTCGACACCAAACCAAAGGAATAGAAATATAAATTTAAGAAAATATCATTCATCATCATCCTTTTCATTGAGTGGAACCCACAACCAGTCGGTTTTACAGTCACACTGTGACCCTGCGCCACGACTGGCCTCAATATTAATACTATAATATGTTTCCATTAAACTGTTTTCCTGATAAGTCAGTATCTGAATTTTGAAACTCTTCAAAGATCGCTAAACACTCGAGTCTAGGCTCGTATAATTTATAGCTCCGAGCATATTCTAGAGCACTTGTAAAAATATTTTTTTAGCTTCATGCGATGTCCTGCTCTAGTGAGCCTAATCCGCTCTTCCGTTCGTTTCTTTTCTCACATTCCTCACTTTTCAACCTGGAAGACATTTCGCCTTGAATGGCGTAACTCAACGCCACGTTTGCCTTGTTACCAGAGCGAAAAAAATAAAACTATGAATATTAAATTTTTGCTAATGGTAATCGATTATCGAACTCACATCCTGTCGCGTCTACAGCTGCACACTGATGTCCCTGCGCCACGACTGGCCTAACTGGTATAAATAAAAAAAATTCGAATAAAATTCAAATGCTTCACCGTATTATACCACTGCCTTTGCACTTCACTGCCTAACCTAATCTACATGTGATACATATGTATGCAAGTTAGACCCACGACCGGCCAAGTCCTTGACGTTCATTTTAATAGCATACACTAATATAGAAAAATTGGACTGTCTGTAGGTATAACTATTGTATTTTTTGGTTTCTTTTTTTATTTTTTCATATGCAAATCGCAATGGTTTGGCGTTCGATTTATACTAGGAAACGTTAATTATTTTCATTTCCTCGATTTGGTAACAAAACAAAACCCTAGTGCTTAGTTCCACCATTCAAAGCGAGGAAGCGAGGACTCTCACATCTATATATTGGGTATAGTGTGAAATTAAAATAAAGAATGCTCCAAGATATTATCTTTAAATCGATCTAAAAAATTGCAAATTGATTTTCAGTTAAAAAAAATACCTTTAATTTTTTGTCACAACGAAGATTCGAAGCCAAGACCTCTATTAAAGCATCATTAACACAATAAATTCCAGCATCTTTATACAATTTTGTATACTAAACATATATTTTTTATTTTTTTAATAAATTTTGTATGAGATAAAACTTTGGCGTTAGGTATTGGTCGGCTCTAAGGGTCACGGTCGGGCGGGCGTTAACACGAATGCATCATGCACAAATAGAATTTAGTTAGATAATGTATGTACATACTTATTTATTGATACGATAGTGCCACAGGGATAATATTGTGCACCTGTAAATGCGACAGGTTGTGGGTTCAATTCCCACTCGAAGAAATAAAATATATATTTTTTTCTTTTCCTCGCTCTGGTAACGACGTGAGGAGTTGAGTCCCGCTATTCAACATGTAGCGTTTGAAGAGTGTAACTTAACACCATATTTTCAGGTTCCTTGAAGCTAGAAAAAATAAAAAAAATATACTGACAGCTAGCGCAACGACTGTGGATGCGATACCCACGGTGAAGTGACTGTAGTTAAATAATTTTCATTTCTCTGCCGTAATAGACTAACGACAGCGTTAAGTACCACCAATCAACCTAAAAAATAGGTCTACCCTAGTATGTGCTAAAGCGTATACATGTATTTAATATTATATGTGTGTATGTCTGGTAATGAGGCAAAGAAATTGCCATTTAACAAGCAATACCCCTAGAATTCGGCGGAAATGAAAGTGTTTTAATGGCAACAGAATGTCTTTACACTAGGTTCCTACTGACCTTCGTATACGCGGGATATAACAATAGTATGTATTTTTATAATTGTATTAGTCAACTTCGAAGTAAGATAGTTTTTAATGTTGATAGAATTTTATGTTTTATTGTTGTTAAATGATTTACTATAATTATTTAAAATCAAGTTAGATACACATAACATAGTTAATATCTATCTAAGACTAAAATTTTTCGCAAAATATACAAAATTTAATTATTGTAACTTTAAATATTAATTCGTAGCAAAATATAAGTGATTAATGTAAGTAAGATTATAAAATGTAAGTGTAAAAAAAATCTATGCTTATATGTAAATGGGAAACAGAGTGTCACTACTACTACAAAAAACATGTGTAATTTAAAAACAAAAAGTCATGTAATATAATGCGTATTTACCATTTTTTAGAAAACGAATAAAAATTTTGAACGAAGGATTTTTGGATTTGAACTTGCGCCTCTTACAATCCGTCCAAGCGTTTTGACCACTAAGTCATACGTTCTCATTTTCTTATCAGCTTGTTACAATATTTTAATGTTGTAAGTATAATAAGGAAAGTTTTACAGGTTTTCTAAAAAAAATAGAGAGAGAGAGAGAGAGAGAGAGAGAGAGAGAGAGAGAGAGAGAAATGGAAAGAAAAAGCTTCCAAGTCAGAAATGCTTCAAAAATGTCAAAAATAATTCGAATTTACTTTCAATAAGCAAAAAAGAACCAACTACCACTGTCTCAAATGTTTAACGACCAAAACATTAACAATTAACATAATATAACAAAGTAAATAATAAACACCAAGTAGGTACAACCGTTTTCTCAAAATACAAAGCGTCCAAACGGATATTTAGCTGGGAGTTCAAGGAGAGTTCACTCCACCAAGGTCTACGTATTCGTAGAAGGAAATAAACATAACACTTCACTTTTAAATTATGCTTGCTGTCTGTCCTTATATTGAAACTAGTCTTCGCATGCAACTTTGTTTGCGGTGACTTTAGGACGTAATGGGAAATTTAAATTTGTTTCCAATATCTAGGGGAATTTTGAGTATTCATCTCTTTTTCTCGTTCAGGCCAGTCGTGGCGCGGACACACACGCGTGTGAGTGTAAACGCAACACTGACATTAACATCGATTCGCACTCGAGGAAAAGAAGTATTATATGTTTTCATTTCCTCGCTCTGGTAACTGCGCGGCGTTGAGTTCCGCCTCAGAGCACAAAATGCCTCCAGAATACGGAGGATAGACTGTCAGTGTCTTAATGCGAAATGGAATATCTTACTTGACTTCACTTGAACATCAGGTTCACAGGTTCCCTTCGCCTATACTGCTATGAGCGGGATACAGCATGAAGCTAAAAAAAAATTAAACTTTGGCCTCAATTTAATTTAAAGAAATTAACATAATAATTTGTCAAGGTGAATCTAAATAACCCAAACTATGGATTTACTGGTAGGTACTACTCCCAATAACACACAATATCAAGCATTCAGGTGAAAAGTGTAGAGCGGATTGTCTCTACATTAAATTTCTTTCTCTCTATTCTGTTGTATGGGAAAAAGTGTCAAGCTGTAATTTAATAACAATTCTAGGGCACTTCATTTAGACGGTCATTGGCCCGACCGTCTATAACTGGTTGCGTAGTGTTGGCCTCGAATAATATTTCATCTCCCGAAACACTGACCTCGTTGAGATGCTTAGAGAATTACTAACGCTTGTACATATTATACAGGCTGTTTGAAAATAGTTGTGATTGATAGTTGTAATAAAATAGGTAGCAAAAAGAAGCAGCGTAGTATTTTCGGATTTTACTTGGGGGAATTATTTGCATTTTCTTCTCTCTAGTAAGACTCAGCACGGCGTTCAGTTATGCTACTCAACACGCAATATTTCGATATTGAAGTGCGCGTGGGGAATAGAGTGCCTTATCCTTAGGTTACCCATAATAGTAGACAAAAAATAAAGTACTAATTTCGTCAAATTTTATGATTATTTAGTAGAAATATATCAATCAGAACGAATAAAAATATTGTCGGTTAAACTGAATGTCTAATGATTAAATATGGCCTATTTTTATATAAAAACATTCGATATAGAGTATTTGTTTTTCGTAAGTCAGTTTTTTTATATGTTAACCTTAAATAAACTAAGTTTTTAAAAATCACATCAATTGTCTTTTTTATAAATATATATACTAGATCATACATAATAGTAAAGAATAATAAAAATTATGTTTTTTTTTAATTAAAGTTAACCATTTACTAAAATAAAACAACCTGTATATAGCCGAGTATAAGCCCCGACCTAGGTCTACGTTTGCGCTAGATAAGTGACGTAGCTATTACGTTGCCTTACAATAATACTGTTGTAGCAAAAAAATATAGATTTTTGCTTCAAATTAAGTGATTTTACGTTTGATTTTTGCAATTTACATATAACTGTTTATAACTATTTATCAAATAAATCCTAGAAATTTATAATTATTAGTATACCTACGCTTTTATAACATTTATTTTCATAGGTTATGTAAAGAATAAAAAACAATTTTTATGTCAGTACTACTTATACTTTTGCTGATTACTTTTGCGTTGAGTGGCGGAACTCAACGAGCGAGAGAATATGAAAATATGAAATATTTTATTTCCTTGAATGGGAATCGAACCCACAACCTGTGTTGCTTACACCCTAACCTACATGCCAAATTTCAATTTTCCAATACCACCACCCAGTTGTGTGTCAGTAATTCAGTCATTTAGTATTATAGATATAAGGACAATGCACATTTTGATAATGAATTTGTTGTTTTTTTTTCGAATTTCAAATTAAAAAAGTGCACTAGAATTTGCATTTTAACTATATACAAAACCTGTTATGTAAAATATTAGATACATTAATCCACATATTCGCTACTTTATCGTGCAATGTATTTGCATATATTACACTAATAGGGATTATGCTATCTATGTTTTTTTTATTAAAGTATAGGTTTTTTTTGGATAAAAACAGTTGTTTTAGCTTCACACACGCAGCAGGCAGGCAGAGGGAGGTTGGGAACCTTTGTAAAGACACTTCCGTTCCCAATAGATGATGCGCTTTAACAAATCAACGAGAGCTAATAATTGAAAATATTAAATATTCAACCCCCTCGAGTGGGAATCGTTTAAAGTCAAACTTTGTACCATTGACACGACGGCTTCTGTATAACAAACAAATCAAAGAATAGCACCGACTTCAAATATCTGTTAATTAAATGGGTTCCCCATGCTTATCAGAAATGCGTACCCTATGCTAAAAGCGCTGAAAGAGCTGAAATGTACACAATCCAAATGAAAAAGAAAATTTTCGAGAAATTTATGGAGAAGATACACTAACGAAATAGCGGGCGTTCTTAAAAGCCTATTGGCCGAAACCACCACAGAACTAACTGAATATAGTTATTCATCAAGGTGACAAAAAAAATTATTACTATAATCATCAAAAAAATTATATTTTTTCTATTTTCAGCAAAAAATTTTTTTTAAATTTTAATTTATAATAAAATAAATATTTTTTATTATAAATAAAAAAAAAATTAAGTGATATATTTTTTTATTTCTTTCAATTAATTGCAATAGATACCTGTCAGTAAGTATACTTATTTTAATGTAAAAGATAGTCGTTGTATGATCTCATACATTCAATATTTATTGACGTTCATAAACAAAAAAAAATAGATATTTACTGCCTCAACGTGATATTTGTAAGGATGTGTGTGTATTAGATTAATTATATTAACATTGGGAAAGTCTCAAATTGAAAAAGTCATATAATACATGTATATTATATGCGTGAAACTGTAAACACGACGGTTGTGGGTTCTATACCGCTCGGAGATACAAATTATTTAATATTTTTATATTTTCGGCGGAAAGTGGAATACGGAGTGTCTTAACACTAAATTCCTCTACATGGGGTACACCATGAAGCTGATAAAAAAGCTGAAAATATCAAAGATTTTAGTCGTAAAAGAACATATTTTTAAACGCTTATCCGCCTAAGCAGGATATAAAGGAACACAATCCACGGGGTCGCAGCACAATCCACGGGGGCGGACCCGCAAACAAAACAGTAGTAATATATAAATTGTTATTTTTGTACTTTACTTTCGTAAGCAACGGACAAAAATAACAATTGAACATAAGCATCGTGTTTTTACATTTCTACTGATTTCTACATTTGTAAACAAATGAATTATTATGCGTATTAAATCTACATTTCAATTATTTCAATTCTTCGGTCTGGTGTTGAATCAAAGCGCAACGTCCAGTTCCGCCACTAAAAATACAATGAAAGCGGAGAAGACAACGTGTAGCAGAAAAAAATGTACCTAAGAAGCCACTTTCTTTTCAAGTAAACGCTTCTGCTACAATAGAAAACAAAAATATTATACAGAATAAAATTCATTATTTTTTTTAGGTTCACGCTGTATTCCGTGTATATCAAGTAGCCATGGGAACATACGTTCCTCACTTTCCGCACTTCATACTCCGCGCTATGCCTAGTTATCAGAGCGAAGAAATTAAAGTATTAAATATTTCCTTCATCGCTTGTGCCAATGGTACAAGCGCTGGCACGACCGACTCCATATTTTGTTTCGAAAATACAGAAATATATATATTATTAAAATCAATTTTTCCTGCAGGGTAGGAAAATTAGGCGGAAGGCGAAAAACACACACAATCTGAACACTATCTACCTTCTATCTCTGCACCGCTATATTCGAAATAAAACAAATAGACAAGCATTCATATTTATTATTTACGAATTTATATTCAATATTTGATTCAAACGGACATGACCTAGACCATTGTTAGTAATAGTGCCGTCCGCGCGACCTCGCCGGGACGTTGACACCAAATTAAATTGTGATCGTAAAAAAACATGCTTAGTTCATAAAAATAAACTAACGCTATGAATCATTATGCCAAAGTGGTTTCACGTAGGTGGAGATCTTGTATCGGCTATTTGAGGTACTCCTTAAAACCATTGTTAATATTTGACATTCACCGAAGTCTTAAAATTGTTATCATATAGATATTGGTTATAAATTAATGAACCTAAAAGGAATGTAAATGTAATTTTATACACTTTCGTTAATTGGTGACTATCAGACAGGCCACAGATTAAGTATACTGGATAAAGAAACCTGAAATTTCATTTTCAGCAGAAATAGAAACGGGGTATTCCATTTTACATGTTTAACTTCACGCAAACAAAGTTTCGGACAACGATTTGTCGTATCTAAAGTTTCGAGTATATTAGATTTTAGAACAAGCTTTTTTTCAAACTTAATCCTTTTCAAATTCTAGGATTCGAAAAATATTTCAATCAGTCATCGAATGTACTAATTTCATTAAAAAAATAATTATAATCTAATATCGACATTATTAACATATAAATAAATATACATTTGCATGTTTCGAGTGTCAGTGACCGCTAGCTGAAGGTCAGGTAGCGTTGTGGTAGGTCCCACACATTAGTGAATCTATGTTTACACACACACACACACACATGTTATGTGTTTATGTGTAGGTGTTCGCCCACCAGCCAACTATTAGATTATATTTTTTTTATTTTATAGCTTCACGCCGTATTTCGCACATAGCAGGGTAAGCCGAGGAAATCTGATGTTAATATAAACAGTTCCCCACGTTTTTTGGGGTAATGCGTCTTGAGTGACGGAACTAAACGCTGCGCTCTGTCTTGTTACCAGAGCAAAGAAACAAAAATATAAAATGTCTAATTTCCCCGAGCCAAGCAGTAAGTAAGGATATCTGAAAAAATGCCACGGAGACAGGAAAAAACGAGACGAGATTTTTATATAATAAATTACTTCAAATCCGGCTTCGTCTTTAGAATTTGACTATTTATTGTTAATTCTTAGATACTAGTTAGTCACTATGCGTGCACAAGTGACGTCATCCGCTTGGTATCTACGACGGTCTTCGTCGGTTCGTCAAATGATTTTGTCAATTATGATAGTTTGATATGGTCGACAAATCGTGACCGCCATGAAATTTGCTTTTTGAATTTTTGCTCATTGTTCACTCTGGAAAAAAAATATTGAAAGTAAAAAAAGCTTAGGGCTTAGTGGTCGGTTTCCAAGAGGCGCGGGTTTGAGTCGCGCTACGTTCAATTTTTTTTACGTTTTATTAATAAGTAAAAAATTATTATGTTTTTGTAAAAAATATTAATCTTGATGGGAACGAGATGTCTTAACAAGGTTTCCAGGTCTATCCTGGTATGTACCAGCGTGAAGCTAAAAAAAATTAAAAACGATTAGGTAAGGCCGTCGTGGCACAGTGTTTATTCCTACCCAGGCCAATAAACGAATTTAATTTCGTCGTTTTGGTAACAAAACAAAGCGCGGCGTTAAATTCCGTAACGAGCGGAAAAGAAGTAATGTTCTTTTGACAAATTTTGACAAGGCTTTCTTGATCTACTTTGCTATGAAAAAAAAAGTTACACAAATTCCAGTAACAGACGATACATTTTGAACATCTTCATGTGCAACATAAATTACATACAACAAAATAATATTGTCTTATTTAAAAAAAAAACATTGTTTTGCGCAGTTAAACACATTAATAAAACATACTGAACCGTGTATTCTTTGCATTACAGACCAAAGTAAGGCAGTGGACGAGGTCAGGATACTAATCTAACCTTGAGACCAAGGGATCCGCGCGATTTGAAAATCAATTGTATATATTATAAGTTGTGACCGTTAGGAAAAGATAGTTTTGGAGGTATGTATGTATGTATGTACTTATCTATGAATAGTATTCTTATGTTAGCAATTTACATGTTGCTAGCATTAAAATTGAAGCAAAGCGCGGCTTTAACTTATCTCTAACCAATATTTAATGTCTTAAACTTAGTTATTATATTAAATTTATTTATTTATTAATTTTTTTGAGTATTATACATTCATAATAATATTTAGCAGCAGTTACATAAATCGAAATACAACATCGACGATCGATATGAAAATTATTTAAACGTAATTTTTACCTCGAATCGATCCCGCAACCACCGTTCTTAGATTTAAACGATGTTCCACAGCACTACATCTGTCGAATTGAATTCCTATACTTAAAATTGTCACTAATATAAAATTGTTACCTGCATTTTTAAAATTAGACTTAGATGAGCTAGACATCATAAACTAGAGGTCACATTGGGTTTTTTAAACGTTTGCATAATACAACGAAAACAAATAAGTATGTGTGAATATTACTAAGACTACGAATATTTTATTATACCACGAGATTTTTTTATACTTATTAATGTTTCATTTTGTGTACCGAATAAAGCAAGGAGACGACGGAACCTTGTGTTAAGAAACTGCTCTCCACCTTCCATCCAATTTTTGAGTAATTACCCTCACTACTATGTGGCATTTTTAAACAAAAATCAGAAGTTTCAGAAATTTCTAGTTAGGTTTTAATTTTTAGACTTTTCAATTCTATGGGTACGATACAGGGATGCACTCATCTCAGGGATCAGTTCAGGGAAATTATTTAATACAGTATCACTTACAATAAATAAAGTATGGCTATATCAACTGCACCACGAGGAATTAATTTGAATTTAAAAGAAATCAAGATTTCAAAAGTGAGGCCAGTCGTGGCGCAGTGGCACGAAGTGTGACTGTAAAACCGACTGGTTGTGGGTTCGATCCCCACTCGAGGAGATGAAATATTTACTTAAATTTATATTTTCATTTCTTCGCTCTGGTGTCGAGGCAAAGCGCGGCGTTGAGTTCTGCCACTCAACACGCAATGCCTCCAAAATTCGGCAGAAAGTGGGGAACGGAGTGTCTTAACACTAGGTTCCCTCTGCCTACCCTGCTGTGTGCGGGATATAGCGTGAAGCTAATTTAATTTTTATTTTATTTAATTTAAAAGAAATTCTACTCAAAAACGCTCAACTCCTTATGATCTAATTAAAATGTATAACAAGTAAAACACCCATCTATCTATCTGTCTATTGTATCTCAATTGTTCACTTTCAATCGCGGGCTATCCTACAAAATTCGAATGGCATGCAAAGATTCACTATATATACATACATATACATAGTACATATGGATCTAATGTTTTTGTCCGTCTGTTCGCCTAGACCAATGTCATAGAGGTTAAATTGTACGAATTATCATTGTAATGTCATTGGGACTAGCAAGGTGAATTATATTTGGTTAGACCGAATCTATTAGCGATTTTGAATGCTTTGAATAAAGATTGTAATGATACGTTGTTTATTAAATTATATGTCAGTTTGTTTGGTCGGACACTCCTATCTTAGGAACTACTAGTTCAGATCAAAAAATATATATGTTGTAGATGTTCAATTTATCGAGGAATATAATATGTCGTTAATCGTTGCTGTCAATAATAGTACAAATACGTGTAAAAAAGTACTCTATTTATTATGAATTACACCACGATAATATTTAAAATTCAGAAATAACATCATTCTACTTTAATTGACGCACAGTACCAAAACCGCAGATCTTACAATAATTAATTAACAGTAACACAAATAACCTATTCAGAGTAAGAGAAAATGCCTTAAGATTATTAAAGTAGGCAGGTATAAGAGTAATGTCTCCCTCCTCTCTTGCACACATGCAACTTCTCGGATTCGTTCAATGTCGATCACTCTTCGGGGACAATAATTGTGTCTATTTCCATGCTTTGGCAAGATGGAGTGCGACGTTGAGTTCTGCTAACACGTAATGCTCCGAATGTTGGCGGACGTAGAGAACGGAGTGTCTTATTTTGGTGTAATTAAGTTTAGAAAATTTCTTTTACATTTTTAATTTAAATGAAAAATTAAATTTCAAGCTTTATCCATAGCGAGATGGTTAGGGAACGGATTGCTACAGTCTCAAGAAAATGGTACATGCTCCTCATCATGCTTATTATCGGCACTCTGTTCCTGACGGTCTACCGAGGTTTGCCCTTGCCACTCTTAGCACTAACTATAGTGCCATAATTGTGTCAATACCATTTAATTTCTATTTATGTTTTTTATATGGAAATAATAAGCGTACGGGTTACCTGATAGTAAGTGATTACCACCGCCCACGACAGGTGGGTTGCCGGCCTTTAAGGTGGAGATCGATACGCTTTTTGAAGGTACCCTGTTCGTATCGACCTGGAAGCACTGCCGCAGGCAGGCCATTGCACAATTGAGAGACGCGTGGAAGAAAGTCACAGTAGTGGAGTGTTTTGGGGTAAAGTACTGTCATATTTTGCTAATGACCATGCCTTTTTTTGCTTTCCAGATAATCACGATACTAGTAGTCACTCGAAACGCTAAGGCTGAATATGCTGATACTGAGCGCGGCTATAAATGGATATTTTAGTGGTTAACACGCAGACTTGTGCCATCTTGGGATAGAATTGGCCCAAGTTCTTTACACCCGGTGAGGGAACATTCATGGGGGACAACTGACAACACAAGTTTATTTCGGCACAGGTCAACTGTGCTTCATAGCAATGAATTTAAAATCCTCTAACATGTCATTGATATGCAGAAAAAACAGCGTAGGGGACGCAACTTTGAGGAACGCCAATTTTCATGATCATGTGTTCGGAGCAAACACTATAGTTGGATGATTGCGCTCATCCACATGTCCGGAATTACCCCGACTGAGTACGAGTGCCGAAACAAATGCATTAAAACCGGTGTCAGCTCAGCAGCACTAAAGGAGAGATGCCTCTGACACACTCGAATTATGGATGTCCAAAGAGGACAGAGCTCGCCTAAGAGCTTTATGCTTAAGCTCTACCTCAGACATTGAACTCAGACACCGTGAACTGGTCGGCGGCGTCGTTCCTTGGTCATTCAAACTCAAGTTCGAGACAAAGAGAACGCCGAGGAGGTCGTCTTTCTCTTTCGCCGTATGGATCAATATGTCTTTTCTTTTGAGTAACAGCGGAAGCGAATACTAGCTAAAGTTGCCAAGTGCCGACTTTGAGAGTGCCCAAAACAAACAAAACTTACTGGACCTTGCTTTAGGAATTTAACGCTTAAAGAGCCTAAGGACTCGATGATACTTCTTCTTTGAGGCTATAATCTTCGTGTCCTTAGTAACTAGTCTCTCGGTCCAGATTTGATATGCATCGAGTTTGTTAAAGGCAGCAAACTTGCAAGACGTATAAAACCAAGGACGTGAGTTGCCACTGACTGGCAATGCACTACAGTGCTAGGAATATTCCTAGCACTGTACTGCATTAAACTTTATATAAAGTTCTATGCCCTGTAGAACCACATCGGCAACAGCAGCGGAACAGCTACTATGATCATCGGAAAAGAAGCAAACTGGCCCCTAGGGATGAGATGAGTGAAATGTACGCATTCCATCCCAATCTGCTGACTTGTAGTGCCAGACATATGTTAATGTCAAATGTAAAAAAAATATTTAAAAATCAGCTTCACGCTGTATCCCGCACACAGCAGGGCAGAGGGGAACCTAATATTAAGACCGAAGAGGTGGCGGAACACAACGACGCGTTTTGCTGCCTCTACATCAGAGAGGATTAATAAAAATACAAATTTTAATAAATATTTCGTTTACTCGACTGGGGATGGAACGCACAACCAGATGCATTTACAGTCCCACACTTGTGCCCCTGGCCACGACTGGACTAAAAAAAAAATTAGAAAAAATTATTACTCTAAAATAGAATGGTAAAATAGATACAAATAAAATACATAAATTTGAGAGTTTTTTTTTATATTTCATACAGAGAGCGAAGCGAATCGAAGTAGTGAAGCACCCAAATTGTTACAAAAAAAACCAAAAAAGCTCAGCTATTCAACTATATAAAAAAATCAATAAAGTTAAATGCCCTATCAATATTTTAGAAACTAATTTCGGATGCAGCACAACGTGGCCCCAATCGGGATGCGAACTCACGTCCCTCGGGTACACTTCCCTAATTGCGAGCCAATATTTGCATTGTACATTAAAAATTTCATCAGCATCATTGTTTTATGCATTTGAAAGGCATTTTATTAATGATCGGTTGTATTTTTATTTCAAGTATTTTTCCTCTTTGTAGCTGTTGTAATGCGGCTCAGCGTCAGATTGTCAGATAAGCACAATGGTTGCGCGTTCGATTTACACTTGAGGAATTGATTTTATTTCCATTTTTCTTACTGAACCAATCCACACGTTCCTCCACTCAACGCAATGTTTCGAAACATTGTATCGAGTGTCTTAGGACAAAAATATTTTATAATATGTGTAATATAAGTAAGCAGAAGTTGTTCTTTGTTGTATTTACGTTTTTTAAATGTATACACTTTTAGAATCGCGATCACCATTAGTAGATAAATCTTTTTGGAATTTTCATATATTAATAATGTAAACTTTAATTGGAACTCAACGCCGGAATTTTACCTTAGAGCCAGAGCGAAAGAATGAAAATATTAATAGATAATCATTTATTCCCTTGAGTGGAGATCGAACCCACAACGTGACAGTCACACCCTTGTGCCCCTAGGCCACGACGGCCTCTAATCATTTATTAATAAAAATAAAATCAGCTTCACGCTGTTTCTCTCCACTCCATTGGATGGCAGAACTCAATGCCACGTTTAGCCTTGACACCAGAGCGAAGAAATGGAAATATAAATTTAAGTAAATATTTCATCTCCTCGAATGGGGATCTAACCCACAACCAGTCGGTTTTGCAGTCACACTGCGCCACGACTGGCATTAATTATTATATATAACCTAAACTAATAAGGACATATTATTTATTAATATTTCCTTATTATTTTAGGTTATATTCTAGATTTACTATATATTATAACTAAACAAAATCATTTGATTAAGCACTCTACACCAAAAAATCTAACCTAAAACAGAACTAAATAAGCTTAAAAATATTCAGTACATTTAAATACCAAAAAGCTAAACACAAAAAGGCCTAAGCCTCGCCTCAAACCGAGTGTCCCGAAACAAAAGTGTCTACGAACCTGCGCGTGCGCATGTGTGAGTACAAATATACGACGTGAAGTAGCGAAGATTATTTGTTAGAGATTATACTAAAAGATTTTGGGTTCTTTACATGTAACAATAGTGAATTATAAGTTATTTATTTTAGCAGCTTCTAGCTTTTTTAGCAGAGTAAGTGGAGAGTTAGTCAGTAGAGAGAGAGTTTACCATGGGCAAAAGCCCAAAATAAATTAGTTCTATGATAATATTAATTATACAATTATATCTTTGAGGTCATTCGTGACGCACGAAAAAAAAATAAAATATTAAAAAGAACGGCCGTTATCAATCGTGATAGTTTTAATTACAAAGAAAATAAAAAAGTATACAACGCAGTAAGGTATCAAGCTTAATATGCAAGTATTGTTGAAAAAACTAGATAACAAAAAATTATAATCATTTATAAGCTTATTATGTTTACTTACAAAATATTATAAAAGTAATATTTTTCCGAATATCCAAAAGTTTTTGCACAACTTTTTAATCTATTATATATATACTTAATATTATTAAGCTGAAGAATTTGTTTGGTTGAACGCCCTAATCTCAAAAACTACTGTTTCGAATTGCAAAATTATTTTTATGCTGAATAGGCCATCGATTTATCAAAGAAGGCTCTGGGCTATATAAAATGAAGTTTCTGGGGCACAGTTACTTCGAAAACTTATCACGGGTTTAAAGCTTGTAGATCATATTTATAATTTCAACGAAAAATGGTTTAATGTTAATAATTTAATTTAATACATCGAACCTAACCCATGGAATCGAACTTATGTACCACCGGTCAAAAATGACTAAACTACATAATTTATAGTCACTAAATGACACATCGTTGCGCATCTCCAAGTCGGAGTCACTAGCACGTATCACGTATGGTTATATGAATCGTCCTTTTTCTAACAAGGGCGAGCGGCCGACAACCCTGCGCTATCGGTCTAATGCGCTTGCGCATGTGTTGAATGCTCATATTATACTATACTATAGTATAGTGATACAACATTTAAATACTTTAATAATGTTTGTTTAGAACCCGAAGATTGATTATTCGGATGTTTGTGCAAGTAAATTATAGGATTTTAATGTGCATATATTTTAATGTACTATTTTATTGAGGCATGTCTATCTGTGAGTTCGATTGAAACTGAGAGTCAGGTACAATAAAAAGCGCGAGGCTAAGTTCCGCCAGTTCACATGCTATTTTTCAAAAAATCAGAAGATATAAAGGAAAGGAGTGTGTTAAGCTGGTCGCTGCCTATAATCAATCTACCAATACCGCTTCAATCCTTTAATATGTTTATGCAGATTTTAAAGTTTGATTATTTTGATTTTCTTAAAATAAAAAAACATTATTGTCCTTGGTAAGGTAAATAATAATTTGTATTAAGACAAGCATATTATGTAAAGTTCGCCACGATAAGCTTACTTTCTTTTGAAGTTTTAAAATAAAGTAGTTAAGTGCGAGACGGACTCGCTCACCGATTTTAAGATTTTAGGTCAACGGGAATACAATTTATTAAAGCTTACAAACTTAAATTTGCCCAAACATGCCCGGGCACTTATTTTGTTGTAACTACAAATATAATTTATATTTATTTTTTAAATACCTATATATCTTTATATGTACATAGGTATTTAATATCTACAAATTTTAATTTTTCAGTTTTTTACCTTTATTTGTAAGTTCCCACTTTGTGCCAAGTTTCATAACTGTGGGTCCACGGGAATGTTGATTACGAATTTCATATAAAATGCAGCAAAATTAATGCTCCTAACTTTGAATGCGTTGATTTATATATGCGTTTTTACCATACAATAAATAGGACCATAGATCGAAATATTTTCATAATATAGAGATAAATATTCTTGACAGACGAACAACAAAGTGATCACTATATAGTGTAGTAATCACATTGTTGTCCGTCTGACTGTAGTGTTACATATTTAACTTTTGAGGTACGAAACCCTAAAATAAAAAAAAAACTAACATATAAACTTTATAAGCAATGCAATACTTTCAATCACATTAAACCATGAAGAGTTGAAACAGTCAAACTGTCACCAAACATCACCGTACTACCAGAGCAAAGTGTATACAAAATTAATTAACAGACAGATGCAATTATCAACAATTAGGTTAAAAATACAAAACCAATCGACGTACACGTATATTATAATTGACATATAGACAACTAACTGGATAGATTCGTTCTTCTCTTATTAAAAATGTATGAACTAACCGCTATTGGACGTTTCAGACCTATTAGGTATTTCAAATTAGCGATTTCGACAGTTTAATTGTATTTAGTTTACAGCTTTGTTTTATTGTATTGGGAAATAGAAATTGTTATTATAGAAATATATATATATATATATATTTTGCTTCACGCTATACATAGAGCAGGATAAAGGTAGGCAATCTGGGAACCTAATGTTAGGACACTCCGTTCCCATTAAGACACCTTGGTTCTTCAACTTCCATATAACATCGCGCTTTGCCATGTTACGGTAGCGACGAAATCAAAAATATTAAATAGAAATATAATGTTTAAAATTTAATAAATATTATAGTGATCACGTCATGCAGTAGCTTACATTATTAATCTTCGTATATAAAATTTATAAATCCATCTATCAGTGAATAAAACAAAACAAAAAATGTATAAGGAGAAGGAGGTTGGGACACTATATCCTTCTTTTTCTAAAGGTCTCAGGACGGGGCTATATACAGATAATTTAAGAAAAAGTCGGCGTTTGGTATAGTGATCACAGATAAACTAGTTGTAATATAACTTTTTAGAAAATTCGGCCACACGTCATAGAAGCTTTTTTCATCTTTGCCGATAAGCTGTATCCGGCACTCATAGTAGAGTAGAAAAAGGAACCGTTCCCCACTTTAGCAGCGAGGAAATGAAAATATTAAGTATTCAATTTCTTTGAGTGAGATCGAACCAGTCGCGTTTACAGTCACACGTTTATGCCCCTGCGCCACCACCGACCTGTCATATGAGTACATAATTAAAAAAGGTTAAAATGTTATTTCCAGTAACTTAAAATAATAGTTTCATTATTTGATAATTAAGATCATATTTGTATAGGTACACGTAGTATGCAACGAATTAAGTTAAAGAATTCCAATAAGATTTTTTAAGGTCCAGTAAGATTTTTTCCAAAAAATATAAAAAATCTTTGAACTTTTAAAAAAAATCCAAAAAGATTGTTTCAAAAACTCTAACACGCGTTCTTATAAGAAATCTGGGAAATATTCTTTGAATGTGAACGGTATATATATAAATTTTCAACATGGCAGGGTCGGCCGGACGGGTCACATTATGTAGACGCTTTGTCTAATTGGAGCGGGCGAAAGTACTGTACTACTGTAAAATTGCGACACGAAGACCTCTAAAAATTAAAAAAAAAGAACAAATAAAATACTTCAGTAACCAATAACAATAACTACGAGCAACTACTGGTTGAAATGTAAAAAAAACTGATGGAAAAAACTGGTTATTATACGCAATACATTCCTGTCCTAACTCACTATTTCCCTACTTGTCCAGTCAGTGTGTGATAGTTTGTATTTTTTTTATTCTATTTTTAGGGCACCTGTGAAGTCCTGTTGACCTTTACCGGTCTCTCGATTTTTTGCTCTATTTTGTTGGGAACCTTTTTTTATTAGACGCCGTAATCTGTGCGTTAAGTTTACTGAAGCGTTCATGTTTTAGTGAGCTTGTTTAGTTTGATTTATATTTAGTTTATGAAAATAATTTTGGGTGTATATATTTTTTATAAAGATGTTAAGAGAATAAGATATAAAAAATAATGAAAAAAGATAACTTCTAGAAGAGATGATAGAGAACCTAGAGACGAATCTCTTTATACTCTAACTCTTTATAAACAGACGGGAGTAAATAACTTCCCTCTATTTTACTTGAGAAATGACGAAATTCTTCAACAATTTTTTTTTTATCAAAGCAAGATTAAAATAAATATATTTAATTAAAAAAAAAGTTATTACAAATAGAATCTTATGAACTTAGCATGCAGAAGAGATTGAGACAAGTTAACTGCCGGAATACGACGTTGCGCTTTGCCTGCCGTAGCAGAAACCAAAAACATATAAATTTACCAATTCCTCTGACTGGGAATTGAACCTACAATTATCGCTATTATACAGTAGATGCTCTCTGACTGCGCCTCATCGCCCGTAATTCCTTGTGTATTGTCTTGTGTAATTTCTCATGTCCCTTATTCTTTTCATTATATTTAATAATGTATATTGTTATATTATTCAACATCAAAAGTTGAATACGATACGGAGAATGGAGTGACGTATTGGAAGGTTTAACATGTTTTATGCGGTAGACTAATAAAAAATGTTATAGCACAGTTCATTAACATTTTTGAGTGTTAAATTATGTAAAAAGTATTCTAGTACACCTATTTTTTAAATAACTCACCCTCGGGTGTAATGGACTCGCTTGTATTCAGCGCTAATTATTGTTTATGATAATTGTAACTGAAATTCCACGTAAAATGATATAAAAGGTTGGTCGTTTTTATTTTGTGCACAAAAGATTTTATTAATAGAAGAGTCTAATACGACCTTGCCGGTTCCGTTGAAGGGTACGAGCGCGTATGCTCGGAATATTTCTTAGTAGAAACAAAAAGGTCTATAAAACGTACTATAAAAATCTTACAGTCACCCGATTTGACGATACCATTGCGCTTTATCGTTGCAGTGATTTACATCAATAATATAAAAATAAAACGCATCCAAGGCTATCGGCTCGAGGAAATACACAATGGCCAACGCGAGATAGCTTTTCCAAATGCAATGCAATGTTTGAATTTTTTGCATGCGCCTGCGCAGCTACTTTTGTTTGCGTTGGTGTACGTTGTACAATATCCTCTCGCTGAAATTAGTCAGAGTTCCCGAAAAATACAACGGGCGTCGACCCCTTTTAGGGCTAAATATTTTAATGTTAGCCCAAAATAAAAAAAAATCACAAAATTCACCATGTTTACATAACACGTCGAATTTTAAAGGAAACCAAAGCAAAGGGACACGCACACTGATAAAAATTTCGTTTGTTCCCCACGTGTGTGTGTAACACACACTAGCGTCGTATAAAAATCGTGTCCGTACACGTCGCACCACTACAATGAAGGGACGACGTAAGTCGCATACAAGTGCATAATTCGGCCGAGATGCAAAAAAAATATTTGGCAATGCGGCCCCTACACGCCCGCCAGTCGCCCGCCCGACAGGGTTAGGTTAGGTTAGATTTTTCGGCTTATAACGTTTGCTGGTAATTTTTTAATCATTCTCTAGCAAATACATCTCTACTATTGAGCATTTAAGTTTTTCAACTCGCGCTGGTCATAATCTAATTGGAATTTTTATTGCCAACAAGCGTTGTGTCTCTGACGGCGGGCGAAGTGTTTTATTTTTTATATATTTTTTTTACAGCACCCTCTCTATTATGGGATAATTTTTTTTAATTTGCAAATTCAAGATTTTTTTCTTTTTTTAAATAAAATATAAAAGACTGCTCCAGTGACTTGTGTCGTGTTGTGTTTATGATTTAGAATTTTGTTTGGACTCTAGTGACTTTTTTGGTTCGTTTTGGTTTTGGTAAGTTGTTTTTTATTTGTTTTTTTTTATTTTCACTATCATTTTAAACATTTATTTAGATTATTTTATTTACAAATAATTTTCTTTCAACACAAAGGACTTTCACGTTTAGTAAAACTCCGTTTGTAGCTTTAAATATATAATTTAAAACAATTTTAAAAATACTGACTAGATGCTAGGCACAAGGACACGTCGTCCAGTGACGTCAGCGTCACTAGGCACTGCCGAGAAAGTCCGCCATCTTGCTTTTGTGTTTTTTTCGAAGCCTATAAAGTGCGCGGGCGCAACCGCCATGTTGTTGCACATTCGAAAATTTGAAAACTGTATGCAGTTTTAGAAACTGTGAGAAACTTTGGGTAGTCTATGTTTTGTGTAACTCAAAAAAATGCTATATTGTTTAAAAATTAACTTTGTCCAAACAAACTTACCCAAGTAAGTTTTAAATTTAGTTGTCCGATAAAAATATCCAATAGGTTGTCTGTGAGGAGATTAGTTTTCTTTTTAAGCTTACTATCGTAGGAAAAATTACTAAGGTACCTCTTAAAAAGTAATTATTTCAAAAAACAAGCAATTATTTAAAGGAAAGTTTAGTTATAAAAATAAACAAAAATAAGCTGTTTTGTAAATCTCTCTCTTATTTAATCTTTAAATAGTTATGAAGAAAAATAAGTATATAAAATATTTTTTTACTTTTTTTTTCAATCGCAAATCTTTCAATAAAATGCATCCGCCATGCGCTTGCACAGATAAAATATAACATAACGCATAGACTATAAATACTTACATGTGGCGCCATTACGCGTTCCCCAGTACTTTACTTTTTTCACATTTCTTTGTCTTTTTATTTTAAATGTGGGTTAGTCCTATATTTAAGATCTGACGTAAATAATCTTACCATACATTTTTCTGTAGTCTTTTAATATATTTTGGATTTTATTTTTTATATTTTCTGCCTATTTTTTTAAGCCGCACGACTGGAAGTATCTACATTGTGAATTATAATAATTGTGTAATATTTTCATTTCTTCGCTCTGTCCAGAAGACAAAATATTGCATTGAGTTCCGCCAATTCACATGCAATGTTTCGAAAAATCGGCGGGACGTGGGTCACGACTAGGTTTGCCTGCCTATTTTGCTTTGTACGGTGTGAATATAAAAAGATATCTTGTACTTTGCTGGAAGATGAAATCTAAAATAGATGGATATCATCCATGTATTAATGTGTAATAGTTTAAAATTAGTTTTTAAATAATAGCAACGTGTGTATTTATTTTATTTTGCCCATGTACTGAAAATTTTATATATTTCAATATATAAAATAATTGGAAAAGTTAATCATAATAGATAATACAGTACAAGTTACTTGTAGTAAAATTCTTATAGGAATTATGTATGAGATTCTGATATATTTCTTCTAAAGAGTAGTCGCCTGCAACTTAGTGGCGACTTAAAGGCGTAAAATGGAAAATCCCACTTCTTTCAGTTTTCTAGGTTTTTCGAGATTTGCTTTCTTAGTGCTCTCCTATATTCTTCAGTCTACGTAAGTGGCAAATTTACTCATGTAGATATGAATCGATGAATAATATAGAGATGAATGTACTGTGTATATTTTGGAAAATAAACTATAAAAATGTACTGTGTATATTTTTAAGTTATAGAATAAATATAAAATACTGCATCTTAAAATACACTTTCTATAATTTATAGAAAATATAATTTAAAAAACAATATTTTATATTCATTTCATCAGATTCAGCTAGTAAATACAATTTTTATTTGTCATGCAGTAATTTTGGTTTCACTTAATACTCATAAAACCGCAAATAATTTAAAAATTTTGTTATATCAAAATCGAGACAGCTCTTACTTTTCCCATCTATTTTTAGATTATCCAATTACTAGCGCAGTTAGGACTTGTATAAATGTATGATCGTTGCAGACTCATTTCCTTGTCGAGGGATATATATATATATATATATATGTATATATATATATATATATATATATATATATATACATTTCTTCCTCAGCATCACTTTTTATCCTGCAGATAAGAGAGAAGGGAAGGCAAAGAGGACCTCCTAGCATCAGATGCAGTTCAGCGCTTTTTGTCCAAATAAAAGACATTGCAAGTTAAGAGGCGGAATTCAACTCTACACTTTGTTTAACAGAGCGGAGAAATTTAAACTATTCCTTCCCCACAGTGGCAAACAGCCTCACATTCAATGGACTTGAAGCTGGTCTGGCTCTATTATCGATGTATGTTATTTCCATTTATGAATTGGATATTGTATTATTTTAATATTTTTTTACCGAGCACGCTTTAAATAGGCAGAAAAATAAAGATGGAGTATAAAAAATATATCTAAGCGGGAAATATTTAACAAAACTAAAAATGTAATTATGTGTTAAATGCATTACCTACATAGAAAAGAAAATTTAAAAAGTCTAATAATAGACTAAATCGCACTATTGTATGATAGTATATTTTCGTCTTTAACTATATATTCTTCGTACATTTTGTTATACATGATATAGATATTTTTTAATCTATTATGCCTAAGAAAAAAGAAATTAAATTACAAGCTCAGATTGTTCTACAAGAATGAGAACTATATGACGCTTGGTTTCACATTGCCGAATAGAGTCCTTCCGGTCAATTTTCTTTGACTAACAAAGCGGTGGTCTTTTATCTATTACAATATTGTAATGTCAATTTCGGTTTCAAGATCAATTTAGTGAATGACTCGAGCGAGAATAAATGCTTTATAGTTTACTAGCATTTACCTGCGGCTTTGTCCTCTTGCTCAAATGGAAATAACAATGTATAAACATGAGAAGGGACAGTTTATTCTTCGATAAATCGATCATTCAAGACAGAGGGAATTTTTCAACTAAGAAAATTCTTGAGATTTTTTTTACTTCACGTTGTATCCCGCTCATAGCACAGTAGGCAGAGGATATCCGGGAACCTAGTGTTAAGACACTACGTTCTCGTTTAGCCACTTCCGTTTCCCATTTCCGCCGAATTCTGCACACATTGTGTGATAAGTTGCTGAACTTAACGCCGCAAATAGAACTCACAACTCAATTTACAATACTTTAAAAATATATATTATGTTAAAAGTACTATATTATTATTTCATTACATTCGTAATTATAAATCAGCTTCAAGCTATATCCCGCACACAGCAGGCCAGGGGGAGATAACTTAGTGTTAAGAAACTTCGTTCCCTACTTTTCACCGGATTATGGACATTTGCGGACATTGCGTTTTGAGTGGCGGTACTCAGAACCGCGCTTTGCCTAGACGCCAGAGCGAAGGGATCGAGCTTATAACCATTCGCTTTTACAGTCAAACAGTTGTGCCCCTGCACCGCGACTTAGAGACCAGTCGCGTAGTGGAAAGAATCTATTCTAGCTGTATATTTATATATAACATTATTATTATTTCCCCGTGATGTCTTCAAAAGGTGAACTCAGGAAGATATAGTCTCTAAGGATCTAAATTACGCGTGCTCTTTGTTCCCTACACTAAGATCAGTTTGAAACGCCCGTGTCAAATACAACTGCATTTTGCATGGCCCATAAATTCATCATAATTTCGTATATATGTGAGGCCGTCGTCGTAGCGCAGCGGCACAAGCAGGCAATGTTATCTGCGACAGTTGGGCTCGATTCCCACTCATGACACGTGTGGAACGGAAGTGTCTTAACACTAGGTTTCGAATTCAGATATGGAGAACGGAGTAACTTAACACTAAGTGTTTTTTGCCTACCTAGTTTTGTAGGGAAGTGCTTAAAAATACAAGATGTAGTTTATCGTTTTACGGCCAACGCAATAAAGAAAATATTTATATTACCACTCAGAGAAGCGAATTTTTTTTTTTTTACTGTGGTAACGAGACATAGTGCGGCGCTGAGTTGCACTATTCAATATTTTCAACATATTGAATAGTATAGGAAACCGATTATTTAACACTAGGCCATACCCTGCTATAAGCGGAATATATCGTGAAGAAATCTAAAATAAAACATTCAATACAACATAAAATGCTCGCATACTGCTCTCTAGTCGTGCCCTATAGAATTTT
This sequence comes from Heliconius charithonia, assembly GCA_030704555.1. Taxonomy (NCBI): domain Eukaryota; kingdom Metazoa; phylum Arthropoda; class Insecta; order Lepidoptera; family Nymphalidae; genus Heliconius; species Heliconius charithonia. The sequence goes on along the minus strand of CM060819.1, from coordinate 848,625 downwards.
AGATGAACCTGTTCTAAAGGTCTAGACAAAAAGACTAGACTACAAAAATTTCGGCTATAGACTACAGAGCGGGAAAAAAACCATAGCGATAGCCCTTTTATAGTTAACCAAAGCATCTCTACACATGAAGGGACAAGGAAAAGTGCAGTTTGTCTTTGGATAACCTTGAAACTTAATGAATTTGAGCCAAAATAGACTTTATTCTTTGTAAATAAGGTTTAAAATTAGATCGACGTTTTATTGTGTCACTCAAAATGTAAAAGAGTAAAGTTAAATTAGACTTTAAATAAAAGGTGTAAGAGTTACTATCGAATATACTATTCTTGTATGCAATTTATCAGATTTATAAGAAAAAGTACTTTATTTATGTAATTATAAGGTGTAAAATAGATTGTACCGGCGGATTTACTTTGACGGAGGTCAGGTGGGAACTAAAGGGCGCGATTTGTTAGACTTAAAAAGTATTGAATACTGTACTGATTGATTGTGTAGTCCGTGAAGGTTTTAAAACTTAATATGAATGTTTGATACAAAGGCATTCTGTTTTCTTTAATTACCTACAAGTTGGATATAAAAAGAGAACATTCTAAAATTATGTTTTTAAGCTTTAGGCTGCAATTCGCACATAGCAGAGAAGGTAGAGAATATCTAGTAACCTCGAGTCTCCTCCTCAAAACACTCCTTTCTAATTTAGGTACTCCCTTTTCCCACTATCCCCCGAATTCTAAAGGCACTGCGAGCTTCTTTTTAATAATTTTTAATAATTTTAATACAGATATTTATATAGAAGCAAAAATAGATTCAAAATGTATGTGGGTTCGTGACGGTCTCCAAGTCAGTAGCCAAGTCAAAGTCGTAGCTTCACTAAGCCATTCTCAGTAGTGACAATGAGGTTTAGATATGAGAGGTTACTCAAATAAAAAAAGGTTACACAAAAAAGAAATTCAATTCTCTTTTCTGCTAATCATCGATCAAAACTGCTTTGTCCAATTCATCTGCAAAACAATCATGGATTTTCAAAATTAATAAACAATTTAAAGAAAAAACAATAAACTGTTGCAAAACACTTATTTTAGTTACTTTAGAAGCAAATAAATACAAGATGCAAAAGTTTATCCTTATGCAATTACTTAAGTTATTAACATAATATGTACTTATATGTCTTTATTTATAAATATTTTTATATTCAACTTCCGTTGAATGGACAGAACAATTTTTTCCTTTTTAGAATGTAGTAGGATTTAATGTTAATGATTGTGAATTCATTCTCTATTATATATAATTTCCTGATCTAGTAGAAAAGCACAGCGTTAAATTCCGCCACTCAATACGCAATATCTCGAATTTTGGACAGATAATGCTTAATTAATTACTGAGTTTGATAAACTATCGATCCAAAGTCATGTCCCAGTCTCTTTCTTTTTGTTGCTATTATTATTTATACTAGAGAAGCTAGTGTCAAAATTCTCCATTTCCCATTTCTTTTAGTTTCACATCAGGTCCGGTATACAGAAGTGCAGACAGAGACAACATAGTATTAAGACACTCATATCACTACTGTACTGCCAATTTTAAGACATTCGGTGTTGAGGATGACTGCTCTTTGCCTGGTTACCAGAGCGAGGAATGAAATAAACTTTTCCCGAAGTAGAAATAGAACCGACAACCATTACACCGTTACATTTACTGTCACCCTGTTTCACAACGCCACAACAATCTTCTCTTTTATTTTATTGCATTAACAAACACACACAGACATACACATTATCGACTTAACCAAAACCAGTATACAAAACGGCAAAGGTTAATCGAGTATTCAAATATATAATAGACTTACGACTCTTATTTTCCTGCATAGATAAAAAAACAACCCAAGGCTGACGAGGTGGAGAGCGTATGCGCACTGGGTTTATAATACTAATAAATATAAGAAAAAAAAATTATGCGACCATCGCTGTGCGTTGGAGAATGTGTATTTGTTTGACGATTTTAGGTTCTATTTTATGCGTCAAAATAAGAAATTTCTTTTTTAATTTAAGAACTTGTGACATAGCTCTCTTTTTTCTGATGTTGAACGGGAAAAATATATTGAGCAATCGTTAAAAAGACATCTTTTTTTTTAATGAAAATCATAATCAGCGATTTCGTCAACTCTAATGTAGAACTTTATTTACTAGACCCTTTTCTTGTATAGCGGATTCGAATCAGGATGTTTATTTAACATTTTATATGTAATTAATATATAACGTTAGTAAAATATTGTATATTTTTTTTGCTGTATGCCGTATCTTGTAAATTACCTACCCTGATGGTAGGCAGGAGGAGCTAGTGTCAAGATCGTCAGATAGATGCATTCAAGACACTGCGTGTCGAGTGTCTAAATCCAACGCCACGCCATCCTATTACAAGAACGAGGAAACGAAAATAATTCATCTAATCGGAGTCAAACCTGCAACCCTTGCGTTTACAATCAATCGGTGCCTCTGATATATTATCAAAGCTAATTTAAATTCTATATCTAGATTAGCCAGCAGACTTCAAGCACTACAATTGTAGTTGTACATTACCCTCATCCTTGAAACTTATCTGATGTCTACTTGCAAATTGCTAAAGTCAAAACACTATGTTTATTTGCTTATCATTACAATAAGTTATTGCGTTACAGACATTTAGATTTATATTTTGATTTATAGAAATTTCTTATAAGACCGTCGAAGTGCAGTGGCACATGTCTACTACTGTAAAGGCGACAGTTGTGGGTTCGATTCCTACTCGTGGAAATGAAATATTTAACATGTATAGAATACGAAAGTATTTTAATGGGGAACGGAGCGTCCAACGGTGAACTGAACCTAGTTCACGTTATAGTAAGTGTCGAATCTGAGGAATGAATCAAATTATTTCCTTACTCTGATAGATAACACAAAGAGCGGCGTTGAGTTCCCCCATTAAACGTTTTGAAAATTGTGCAGAAAGCGAGGAACAGAGTGTCTTAACACTTCCTTTGGTCTACCCTGCTATGCGGTAAAAAACGTCAAACTGATTTCCTTATTATATAGAAGAATGCAGATTGAGCAGTTTTCGCTACAAGCCTAGGTTTCCGGTCGGCATTTTTTTTATTTAACATTACGCATAATATAAACTGACAGCTTTTTGATGCAAGTACGCAGTCGTTTTAAAAGCACTAATTAGTGTCTACTCATTATTATAAAAGAGTCAGTTTGTTTGAAAGTGCTAATCTCAAGAACTGCTTTCTTTTTATTTAATTTTTAATAATTGCTTATTGTTTATTTTTGTATTAAAAAAATTACACATTTTAAATAATATATATGTATCTATCCTGATTTTTATCTTGATAATATTATTAACATTCAGTCCTTTTTGTTGCAATAGTTAAAAATACATATAATAGAAACATACAATACAATATATCTTCAATACTTACAATAAAATTACAATATAAAAGAGTGAATATATTGTAATTAGTTATAGGTAATACAGCTAAAGGCTATAAGGCTATTCCTTGATTTTTTAATGGATTGAACACAAAAATATTTTTTCAATTTTACCCAGTATTTGTTGATATTAGCACTTTCAAACAAACAAAATCCTTATTATAATATTAGTATACAACATACTCGTAAATTGTGACTTTTTTTGTTAGTTTTGTCAAAAACAAAACTGATGAGAAGGGCTCATAATAAATTAAAAGCACCCCTAGTTCGCGTCACTTTCCCCGAACGCATACATGGTTAGAAAGGGTTAGAATAAAACATTTTGTAGGTAACTTTTGAAGTATACAGTGTCATTTTGGAAATCTAGATAAGAAAATTTGAGTGAAAATAATTTACAAATTGCATTTTTTTTGTAATAGCTCCATGCTGTATACCAAATAGTATAAAGATATATCCCATATAGCGAATGAGGCAATGGGTAGGCCAAGTGTTAAGATTCTCCGCTTCCCACGAACCATGCAGTTTTTGAAACATTGCGTTTTTGCTTTTGTATTTAGAGTGAAGACATAGTATATTTATACTTTTTCATTGAATGCATTAGTCCTAAAAACTCTATACTCTATTATCCGCTTTTAACCCACTGTATGAGACACAATGTGTTGGTGAAATCATAAGAAAGGATTTCTCTGAGGGGAATCGAACTCAAATACATCACCTATACAAATAATCAAATCCACTAAGTTTCTCCCTCTAATAGTCTAAACAATACTCTATTGCAATACACGCTTAGAAATCGAATGTTATATGAAAATGAAAGTTAGTGTTTATACTATACCTAGAACAATAGTGAAGCATAGGAATATGAATGAGATAGGTTTTAGTTCTAACAATGCGTACTACACGTGTCGTGACGGCTCGCGTGACGTCACGCACGTGGCTTTGACGTCATCATATGCAACTATAGTGCCTGTGGAGTATAGTGATAAAGTATTCTTTTTTATTTTTTTTATTCAGCAACCGGCTTGAAGCAGGAAGTGTTGGTTTTAAGACACTCCGTTTGCCACGCACCATCCAATTTTCAAGACATTGCCTGAGGTATTTCAACACTGCTGCGCTTTGTAAACTAATATATTTGATTATTTGTGTAAATTCGGTGTCTATTCCTTCTCGGTGAGTTCGTTTAGCTTCTTGAGATAAAAATGTTGATGACTTTAGACCAAATAAATGCAATGTAAGAAAAAAAGGTCTTTAAATCTATTTATTTTAAACATTAAAAGAATAAAAAAAATCTTATGTTTCTTGTATTTATACTATTTACAATGTATTCTATATACAATGTATTCTTTAAAATGTATATAAATAAATATGCATAAACAGAGACATATATAAAGTCCATGTCATACTAATCACGTACAATGTATGTACATTATACAGAGAATGGAACTGGTAACCTCAGTCCTACTTTTAAGTATGACATTTCGATTAAATAAAATATCAGTCAAGAATTTGAGTGACAAACTTCTCCATCCTAATAACACTATGAATATGATTAATCACAAATGATAATAATCATTATGAAGTTTGAAAAGGCACATAGAAAGTGAAAATTTTCAATATTTTCCTAGTTTCCTAGTTTTCGTGAAAGCTTCACATACGTGCCAGATCCATTCATAAAACGTGCTTTTTTATGTTTTTTTATCGAAAGCTCTGAAATAGATGGCTCGCCGCGTGTATTTTAGAGTACTAGCGGAGTACATACATACATATATTCATTATACTTTATAAAGCCTATAAAGGCTAGATTGATTGATTTGCTTAAAGCTAGCTGTGTTATTGGGCGGAATGTTAAGTTCACATTTTTAATTTTTTCTTTATTATTAATTTTTTTTTAGAAAACCTGGTTTTGAGTTACTTTGTTATTCAATGTAGAATATTTTAAATTTAAAATTGATTATTTTTTAAGGACAGTCGAGTGGCGCAAGTGTGCAACTGCAAACACAACGGTTGTGAATTAGATTCCTGCTCTAAGAAATTAAATATTAAACATTTTCATTTCTGCGCTCCAGAATTCGGCGGAAATCGGGGAATGAAAATACCCTAATGGTAACTAGCAAGCACAGACGCGGCGTACAACGCTGCAATTTGCATTTGGATACCTTAGAGAACGAGAGCGGCAAAAAATGAGACTTTACAAACTTGCGGGCTATAGCTATTACAATATATTTACTATATTTAAATTCCTGTGTATATATTATGTAATTTAAACTATACATTAACCCTTTTAAAGTCGTTCTAGGAACACCGGAAGAAACATTTTTCCGCGTAAAATTTTCTATGGATTCCTTCGCCCTATTCCTATAATTTTTTGGCCAATTTTAAGCTTTTAACTAATTTCTATAATGTCTTTACAATGAAGGGTCAAAGTTAGCGATGAATCACTTTGTTTTTTTGCTTTTGTAAGGTGTTTTTAGAGTTCCGCACTTTTAGTCGGAGTTGAAATTCAAACTATATACTCAGATCTATGGAACCTTGATGTCATGAAAAAAAAAATATTTCTACATTTAAAATTCTGCCTCATTTCCCACATTTTTTTCTAATAATAAATTACTATTAGGCTACTAATACAAATGCATCAGCTGCATCATCGATACGTGCCTAACTAAGCTAGGCCAGCTTTCTACTTATTGCACAAAGACGACAAATGCTGTTATACAATCGAGGAAAATCAACAAGTAGTCTAGTTGGGTCTAGTTCTTACAAACAAATATGTTATTCACTGTAGTCTTAGTAATGAAAACGACATTTCCTCTAAGATTTTGTTTTTTTTTAGCAGTCGTAGTAAGTTTTAGCGAAATCTGACAAAGAATTCTTTTGTCTTCTCTTTCCTTTATTGGATTTACTAGATTTCGTACTAGACATCAACCAAGCCATAGCTTCAGTTGTACAATTACTTGACCGCCTGAATCAAGAAAACACTGGTAATATACATATGCACACTAGACGACGTTTGTTTGCGCGGACATTGAGAGATAAAATAAAACCCGTCTCCCCCTTGTCGAGGAACATCCGAAAAACCTTTTCTCAATGTCCTAGAGGAGTGTGCGAGAAGTTTAATCTATCCTGCCTGTATGCCAGCTCTAAATCAGCGTTACAGCTTCTAAATCTAATAGTTCCGTCTGCGCGTCACCGTTTGTCAGTTACTTAGTAATGGAAGAATTTTAAATATATTCATAGATAAGTATTGTTCGACTGATATTTAAACTACCAAACCATGAACGATGTGGTAGTATCGTTCAGTCAGGCATATCCCAATTTCACCATGTCATCATTTTCATATTTGACTTTCAAATTTATCCACTAATATAGTGGATTGTCTAAAACGGAGAGACGGTCACGGTCGCTGACTTACAAAAATACCTATATACAACAATCTGCGTTCCTCAGAAATAAAGACAGCATCGTGACCAGAACTACTGATGAGATAGACATTTTTAGATTAAATTTATTTCGATTGTTATTCCTAATGCATACGAAATGTGTAATTGAAACATTCTTGGGTAGTATCCGGTTTTTCCTTAGATGCCAGTCAAATAAACTTATTTATCGGTGTATATCTAGTTTCACTTATAATGATAATAATTTTAGCTGTAAATAATACTAGACAATAGAAAATATGACGCCATCGTGCGTCGTCGGTTGTGGGTTCGATTACCGCTCGGGAATCTAGACTGATAGATTTTTGTATATTTTTAGCGATAAGTACCCTTCTCACTACCCTATTACATGCGGTATATAGAATCAAGCTAAAATAGTGGCGTCAAAATCAGGAAAATTCTGTATACAGTTAATTTAAATAATAAAGTTAATTATATCGTAATATGTTAGTGATATATACTGTATCTGTAACATGCATGATGAGTACCCACAATATAGCAATTAGCTCCTGCTTATTCCACTTTTCGTTTAAAGACACTTTGTGCCGTATATCTAAATCACGCTTTAAATATATAGCATTAGCGACGTCAAAGCTGCCATAACAGCATCACTTGGATATGTCCATTAAAAACTATATTAAAATAATAAACGAAAGCATTTAACAATCAACGTACTTCTAACTAAATTAATAAGTTAAGCCCTTTGAAAACTTCATAAGTACTAAAACGCTACCAAAATGAAAAAGTTCCCTGTCTAGCTCACCTTCACTGGTCATGATAAGACTTCGGCTGACTTTCTTATTTCTGTACTTTAATATACACCTTACAGCCTTATAACATGGACCAAAATTGAATACCTGTGAATAATAATCAGATTTTTTTATAAAACTAAAAAAGTACTTTATGCTTACGGAATAAAATCGAAATTAGATAAACTAGAGGATGCGTCAGTTGCAAATGCATCACAACAATCAAGTAAACAAATATACACCCTAACATCAGATATGATGGTCTAAAACCTAAAATTAGACAAGATGGCGGTTACGACAAAATGGCTGCTAATGGAAAACCGCCAAAATGCATCGGAAGGTCAACGAACTCCGCCAAGGACATTGCATTCCATTTTTAAATGCTAGCGCCAATAGAAGGCAGGATCTAAATAGGGCCGCCATCTTGTCGTTTTTGGTTCCGACGTGTTGTTTTTTTTTAATTGCGCCATCTGCATTTTTGAGATTTGCTCAAAAAGATTTTTGGGCAAACAATGGCCGGTTATGCATTATTTCGACATAATTAGAGAGCGTTAACGAGATAGCAATTTCTGTGAGTTTTAAGTTTATTATAAATGCTTGTATTTGTGTTTGTCAGTTTACGCGTCTGTGTTAATGTGGACGTTTCAAAGAATTGTACTTTAATATAATTACTCTTAGACTAAATTTATATTGTAAATGTTGTAATGATAGTTTTAAAATTTAACATTTTAAAGTAAACGTGATGCCATTGAGACGCTTTTAACTAAAAAAATGATTATTGTTAGACAAAGCACAAAGCATACATCTCGTTAACGGGCTGAGAATATGATGTCCTACGCACCCACGACCTCCTCTTCGAAATATATTTTTTATATTTATGAAGCGATTAAAATTAAACAAACACTACATATTAGGGATAAGTTAACAAAATACGATAGCGAAAACCACATTTCATCTATCTGTTAATCTATCCATGAGATCTGCGTACAAAAACGCACAGACAAACAGACAAAAATATATTGATAAATGCTATCAATGACAGCTCTTCTAATAAATTCTATATACAGACAGCCAACAGTTACATTTTTATTATACATATGTATAGATATCATTGAATACGGTCAAGATTCAAATGCCTGAGTTCACGGGCGTAGCTCAAAACACCTCGCGTCACAGCACACGTCACGTCTAGAACATGACCTAGGCGACTCGACGTTATATCACGTTAACTAGGTCTAGAAATCTATTTTAGATATTTTAGACCAATCTGTATTTGTTGAAAGTGAATTTAGATTTCATGTCGCTTTGTGTATATATATATGTTTGTTAATATACAAATAATTAGGATGTCGTGTCGTTTGTATATTTTTAAAGGTATTTTTTATGTAAATTTTCATTAAAAAATGTATTTCTTTTGGATTATTAAAGCATGTATTGCGAGAATGCCGTGGATTAGTGGCACAGAGTCAGATTGTAAACGCGACGGTAGTTGGTTCATGAATGAGTTAGTTTCATGTTTGTACTCTATAAATCGCGGCGTTGAGTTCCTCCACTCAATGCGTAATGTTTCTTAATACTAAGTTGCTTCTGCCTACTCTGCGATATGCGGGATACAGCGTGAAGATTAAAAAATAACAAGACAGATGAAATTTCTCTGATAGCATGTTATGAGTATCGACTCAAATCCCACTTGATTTATACTGTTGGAAATTCCGTAAATAAAGCCGATATAAGAAATAACTAAAGACGTAACTTATTAAGTTAGTACAGAATTAGGTACACAGTGGTATTATCTGTAGTTATTTTCTTTTTTATTTTCAATTATTTTCTAATGCTTAAATTTTATTACGGAAAAAAAATTACAAATAAATATTTTTTAAGGAACGAACCCAGAAACAAATGTGTATATTCATTATTCAGCCATGTGTAAAACAATAATATAATCTAGACTTAAAAAATAAAAGTAAATTAAATTAGCTTCACGCTGTATCCCGCACACAGCAAGGTAGGCAGAGGGAACCTAGTGTTAAGACACTCCGTTCCCCACTTTCTGGCGACTTTTGGAGGCATTGCGTGTTGTGTGGCAAAACTCAACGCCGCGCTTTTGCCTCGACACCAGAGCGAAGAAATGAAAATATAAATTTAAGTAAATATTTCATCTCCTCGAGTGGGGATCGAACCCACAACCAGTCGATTTACTCGTCACACTTCGTGCCGCTGCGCTGCGACTGGCCTCAATCATCATAATGTAGACTTTCAAGTCCATTTCTCAGTACCTACTAGGTACGTACACATTATAAATTATAAACATGTTTACGTGACGTCAGCTGTCAAATGTGCTATAAACCAGTAGTAGGTATACGCCAAACGAACCTAAGATTACGAAAATAAACGTTTCAAAGCAGGGCTCTAGTAAAACTGAATTTAATGTAAGTAGTGCATTGAACGCTTAGTGATGTGCGAAACATTTGTCGATATGTAACGAAAATTATTTAAATAAAGTTTGTTTCGATGGTCGCTTGACTGTTCGTATTTTAAATATTTTATATTAAACTAAACTAGCGATGCACTTTATTTGTATGGTAAAAAGTAACATGCGTCTCTAGAATGATTCTCACGTGAGAAAAAATAAGAAATATAACAATAGAGGTTAAAAATTTTCAGAATTCAGTTAATATAGATATTTTTTATTTATAAAAATATATTTTTATTATGTAATATACAATGGTTTCTGTGGTTATATTTGATTTAAAGGAACGATTTAATTATACATATATTAAGCTCGACTACACAGATCATATTAGATATGGTGACTAAAAATCGTGTGTACACTGTACAGTAAAAAGTAATGTATAGTAACTAGAACTTAGTTTATTTATTACACAAGTTAAAAAAGCATTTGTATATATGGAAGGTGGATATGTTCTAAAATAATATAAGTGTATATATTGCAAATTTTATTTATAATTCAAATTGAATATTATAAGAATAACGTCTGGTTTACATATTCACCTTTAAAGCAAATCCACTAGAATTTGATGTGAATCAACCACAATTAACCCGGTTGGCCTTGTGACGAAGGCTGATGGAGGCATGATAATAACACATTTATAATGTTATTGCATTTTCTTGTACCTTGCTACATACACATATTTATAAATAATAAAATGCGTTTTTATAAATTTGACGTTTTAATAATACTTCACTTCCTATTTACTGATGACCTTCCAAAATATAGTGTAGGCTAAAATGTATATGTATTGATAAAAAATTTTGTGTACATACAAATTTGGCAGTTTGGTAGTTTTTAGGCAGATTTAGGCCGTTGTGGTCAACGTAATTCACTTGCAAGTGTTTCTATTTAATACACAGGACGCATATCTAAATGTAATCTGACTTTTTTAAACTCATAAATAATGAGTTTTTCCATTTTATTTTTTTTATTCCTATAGGTAATGTGTTTATAGAGAAAAACATATATATCTTTTTACTTTTGTATCTAAAAGTAAGTATTATCAAGAATATCATGTAAATATCTCCGCGTAACAATAGTGTTTTAAAATCAATGCAATATTAAAATGCGTTAAACGTAAGCTAATCGCTAATACACCGCGTTGGATTGTAACTGAACACTGCACAAAAATAAATATTTCTTTTATTTACATACTATCGTATATTTTAAGAGTCCAATGCACCATGTTATTCAAGTGTTAACAAATTTAAAATTATAATAACTTGTGTTATAACCTTATGACAGTAGCTCTATAAATATAGTATACATAAAAAAGCATTGTCTTTTAAAATCATTACATCCTGTTTAAGTGATTTATGATTTTTTTTTAATTTCCGATATGTTCTGTACGAAAAATTTTAATGCCCAACTTAGCCTTGGTGGTAAATTAATACGACTTGAGGAGGTCGTTATCGTAATCTATTAATATTCTATAACTGTCACCTCTTATTATACAGACAGAATATTGTTTGTCGCGTCGCCAATGCTATAAGCTCATATAAGAGTAAAAAAACAATACAATGTATTTTTAATAGTCGATAAATAATATTTGTAATTTTTGTTCAATAATCCTAAAAAACAATGTTGAATAGGACATAGTTTCAAGAAACATATAAAGGTTAATTAAACAATAATTGTTAATGGAGTATCGTAAGTCTAGAGCGTAGATCCTCTGCACTCTGCCTATAGGGCTAAGTAGCTTAAAAAAACAAAATAGCAAATATATATATAAAGAGTAACAACATAATATTTAATATAGTATCGATTAGAAGTCGACGAATCACTAGTATTTCTAATTTCACGGTCTCCAGCGGCGCGTTGGTGTGCGTGACCTTGCCTCGCGATGCGTTTCGGCGGTCGTTCACCGTTGCATTCCCATCCCTTGACTTTGCTACTATTTATATATAAAATGTAAAATATATATTATATATTTACTTTACTTTAGCAGGATAGGCAGAGAGAATCCAGTGTCAAGACTTCCGTTTGTCTCTCACGGGGCCGCCAAGCGACTAAACGGTCGTACGGTGCTCACTCAGAGAAATGAAATGTTAATAAGTCATATTTTAATAATCTCTCTGAAAATCAAGACAAGCGCGGCGTTGAGTTCAATCATTCAACACGCAATGCCTCGAAAATTCGGCGGGAAATCGGGAATGGATGTTCCTTAATGGGATCGGAGTTTTTCAACGATAGGTTCTCAAGTTCCCTCTGCTATGTACGGGATACAGCGTGGAGAGACTACAATACGACAATACAAGCAGGATAAGCAGAGGGTACTCAGTATTAAGACCATCCGTCCCACACATTCCACACAAAATTCAAGATATTACCTATTTAGTTGCGGAACTTCACGTTGTTATTATTCTTGTTACCAAAAGAGGAAATAATAATAACTAATTCCTCTAAACAGACTAGAGGAAATCGAACCCCACAATCGTCGAAATTACAGCTAAATACTAAAATATGGTCGCTAACCTAAATAACATAACTATAACATATCACACCACCACCACACAAACATTTAAATTTGTATTTAACAACCAACTAAACCAAAAGGTTAAACAATTTAGAAATTCAAATTCACACTAAAGTAGTCTAACCGCAGTCCTCGTCTGGCATACGTCTAGTCGGTACACATGTCCAGAACATGTTGAGCCCTGGTATTCTATACAATTGGTTGGAGCCAACAATGGTTCTGTATGAGGCGGGAGTGTGGGTGGATCAAGCTATGGCGGTCGAATATAGTGATCCTGACCTAGACGTGATAGTCGAGTCTCTAGGTCAAGGAAGGATAGACTCACACACGTAAGCTATATGTTGAATGTTGTTTTTTGTTTATGTGTGTGTTTATAGTATGTTGGCTGTGTGAGTAGTTTAGATCTAATGATATGAAGTAATGATATTAGAATTTCGATTAAATACGTAATTATGTTAATGAATAATAATAGAGAATAATTATAACCTTTGTAGGACCTTAGGGTTGTCATTAACAAATATTGAAAATGATATATTATTTATTGTAAGTTCATTTAATTATGATATTGTAAATTGTAAAATATCACAATTATAATATTATAAGAAAGATACAAAATAATGACTATTTTAGCCTACAAAGATAAATATGACACAAAGTCAGTGAGAATTATATCTAAAATATATCCTTCAAAAGCGCTGGACGTCGACCCTAATACACACTAACATCCTACACACACATATATAGAGAGCATATGTAGGTGTGTGTCGCTATTTGAACTACTTGTAAACACTATGCTATTATGTTTGTGTGCGTTTCAAACATTTCAATCTGTTTGGCAAAGTTAATTCTGATAGATATTGAGTGAATTTAGATTTTTGAGAAAAATTTGTTTTCATTACAATGCATACAGTTGACAATTCATATTAGTTTCCTATTTTAATGTGGAAAGAAAATTTTATAACGAGTCCTTGTGATTTTCAATTTTTATCAATCTATACACGAAACTTTTTCGTTATCACTAAGTGACGGACATTCAGCGAACAGACAAAACTACTAGACTAAGAAAGTTAAAAATGATGTTGTACCTAGATAGATTAGTAAGTGAAGAGAAACACTAAGACAGATTTTTTCGAAATTCGTACGGTAACTGGAAGAAACGAGATTTTTCATTTATGTTCTGGCTAGCAAAGATGTGGGCGACGACCAGTATAAATATAATATGACGTACAAAATGGCATAAAGCAATTTTTGTCTAATAATATCGAGGTTTCTCTATTTGTTAATAATATTCTTTTAAATAATATTTGTGCTCATAACCATCGTTTCAGTTACACACGTTATCATACACACCATAGTTTTTTTTAAAGTGAAGTAGTAAAATGAGAAAAATATTTAGAAACATAAAAATTTCAGTCTAGCAGGACTCGAAGCCGCTTATTGCAATCCATTTATATCGATTAAATATATGATAATTCATATTACTTCTTTATTTTACATGCAATCGCATGTAAAATAAAAAATAGTATTAAAAAATTGCTGTATCTCGCATATAACCGGGCAGGTAAAGGGAATCTTGTGTTAAGACACTCCGTTCCCTACGCCCTACTTTTTACGCCCAATTTTTGTAACATTGCATACAGAGTGGCAGAACTTAACACTGTGATTTGTCTTGTCTTGTTACCAAAATGAATTACTTCCGAGCAAATGAAAACAATTCATTTTCCGGATGAGAATCGATCCCACAACCGTCAACCGTAACGATCTGAGGGCCTCATAATGAATATTATCACAAAAATATACAAGCAAAGGAAACAAAGAAACTAAAACTAAATTCATATTATAAGTCTATCGTGTACCGTCTATATTTCAATCCAGTTCTTTCGACCCCCTGCCCTTCGATCTAGCTCGACAAGTCTCGAGAGCCCTTGGCCCTTTGTAAGACAGACCACTCAAGCGGACCCTTACATCTATACATTGCTATGCATTACGTCGATCATCTAACACTGGTTGACTCAACCAGTTTATTTGAACCCCTGTATAACACAAAGTGTTGATGCAAGGAGATCAAATGATTTGGCCACATTATATTCTGAGTAAAAAGATTGTACGCATCATAGATAATAAAATTCCAAGAAGGCAGTTCTTTTGGTGTATTTTCGAGTTTATAAACGATCTGATATCTTGTGATTTAGATCAAATTTTGTATGATAAAATTTAAGATTATGGTAGTAGCAGATTCCATATCTGAGAGTTTTTTAACCTAGTACTATTTTTAGCTTCAGGTGCGATAACGCACCGCATTATTTTCAAAACATTAAGAAAAATTAAGGAACAGATTGTCTTACAATAAGTTCTCTTATCCTATATCCTACAATTTGCGGGATACAGCAATAAGCTAAAAAATTATAATATTTTTGCACTTTGTCTAAGCAAACAAAAATATTAACATGACCACAAATAATCATCGACTCACGATGATGCTGTATCATTTCAATATACTGAAAATCAAATATTATGAATAAACTATAAAACAAATTTCATCCACAATCAAAACCGCAAAAACAAATCTCAGTACCCACTCAGATCTTACTATAGCTGACGCAAAGTAGTTTGATCCAAACGTACAAGTACCCACATGCATTTTCAATACACGCGAAACGATACGAAATGAGAATCTGTCAAATATATACAATAAGCATAATATTGGAAAGAAAACAACGAAAAAAAAGCACCTGAACAAACGACAACAATGCAATAATCCATTTTTAATTGCCGTCGGGAGGACGGAACAAATAAAAAAAAAGAGGAGAATATAACGCGGATACTCATCGGTATTACCAATTGAAAAATTCTCAATCAGCCCGAATAAAACTTCATTTCAAATTTTCAATTCTGTTTAAAAAACATTCACTAATTATTGAACTCTGTCCAGTCTCGTACGCCCAAATGGGAGTGGTAGCCATACGATTATACCACCTATTAAGTAATCAACAAGGCCCATAATCGTCCGTAGATAAAATTATATATAATATATACTTTTGGTGTATATATTTATATTGTAGTATATAATTTTTTGCGTGTGCGTGCTATATAAAGAAAAAAGGTTGTTTTTGTCTATGTGCCAAATAAAAATGAGGGCGTAATGTCCGGCTGCATGGACCGCTTATCGGGATTGGTAAAATGGGGTAAGCGTTGATTTGGTGATTTCGTGTTATTTTGGGATGTTATCTTTTTTTTGCATTTGTTTTATACAAGAGCTTTCAAAAGAGAAAAAATGTGGTTCTATTAAGAAAATATTTATTACTCACTTAAACTATATCATAGTTATATCATAGTAATCATAATATCTAGATTTACTTAACTTTAGAGCAGTAACCTTTTTTACCATACAATCCCTACCATTCGCTAATATGTACTGTATTTAATTTGGTTGAAATTAAATACAGTACATATCACGCCCAATTACACTCAATCCAACTGCATCATGTAGTATTTGTAAGTTAAGTAATTAATTATGTGGCGTCGCATTCGATTTTTTCATTCGCTAACGACATCTATTGTGATATAAAGGACAATATTTGAGATCTTTGATATTTTTTGCACAGCTTCACGCTGTATCCCGCATATAGGAAGTTAGGCAAGAGGATAATGTTTGTTTCTTATAACCAAGTTTATTTTTATTTATAGTTAGCCTAAGACGAATCTTAGTAACTCTTACCTTGCCTGGTTTCCATCAGCACTGTTTGATTATTTATTTATTATTATTACCATAGCAGTCGGTACTAAAAAAAGAAACCGAAAAATTACACCGAAAACCTAACTAATTTACATACATATGACTAAACGTACTTATATAAATTTAAATTGTAATCACATTCGCCTTTTTAGTGTAAGTAGAAAGAAATTTTCAACCGAATTTTGATTACCAATTAAATATACAACCAACGAGTTAGACCTCGCGAGGCAACCTCGTTTCCTTACCGACACCGATAGGAATCTCGTTTTGTGCCATTATAATTATTATTTATTACGTATATAGGTATGTTTTTAAGAGCCTTAATTTTGTACTTAATGTGTGTTTAAAGTTATATTTGAAATCATTGCACACTTTGAGGTCAACGTCTAACTGTACGCACGATGGTTCCGTGTTCGATACTTACTAGGGGAAACTTAATATGTTTATTTCCTCACTTTAGCAAGGCAAATTTGACGTTGAGTTTTGTCGCCGATCACACAATGTAAATTAAGTATGGCATCGGAGTGTCTTAATAAAAAGTTTATTTTCGATGAAATTGGGAAAAAGACTATTTTTCTCTACCTCTAAAGTTCCGGTGATTCTTGAACACAAAAAAGAAAATTAAATCAAATTAAATCGGCTTTACGCTGTGTCCCGCACACAGAGGGAATCTAGAGTTGGGGAATGGTTCCCCACCTTCGCCGAGTTCTGGAGGTAATGCGTGTTGGGTGGCAGAACTAAACGCCGCGCTTTGTCTCGACACCAGAGGAAAGAAATGAAAATATAAATGTAAGTAAATATTTAATACAACCAGTCGTTTTCACAATCACACTTTGTACCCCTGCGCCATGACCAGCTTCAAAACTGATAGGTTTCTGTTTAAAGTTGTATACTATATCTATTTATGTACATATTGGCATTCGTTAGTTAATCTTAGTTTGATATAAATACTGCTTCTTCGTTTTCAATTGGAATTTCTACGTTTCGATGTAAAAATTTACAGTCTTAATCTACTTTACGGCCAAGAGCCTATTGTAATAACAATGAAGAGCAAATGACCTTAACAAATTGAATATAATACTGTTTTAAATCACAATAACGCATTTTAAAAGTCAATCAAAGCATGATCTCATTATTTTTGAGCCTTACGAAAACAATATAAAAAGACAAGATATAATAATTTATATGCACATTCGTAGTGATTTAAATAACTTTATTAGTATAATTTTATGTATATTTAAAAAACCGGTTAAAAGGTTGTAGTGGACATTTTATATTTTTTCACTCAAAGAAACGCGATTGGTGGCGGAACTTAGCAGTCCATATGAAGCACAGATTAAAAATATCTTAAATTAATAAGAACATTATAAATTAATTTACATATTGTAAGTAAAAATATCAATAAAAATTTAGCTTATAAATATTTTCAAAACGAACGTTTAAAAATATCATTTTTCAGACTTATACTCTTACTTTGTGCTGGCTGACGAAATTTAAATGAAGTAGCTATCGCAATTAGTGCACACACGTATACCCACGCACACACCTACGTGTAATGCAAATAAAAATATAGTGATCAAAAATGTGTGA
This sequence comes from Heliconius charithonia, assembly GCA_030704555.1. Taxonomy (NCBI): domain Eukaryota; kingdom Metazoa; phylum Arthropoda; class Insecta; order Lepidoptera; family Nymphalidae; genus Heliconius; species Heliconius charithonia. The sequence goes on along the minus strand of CM060819.1, from coordinate 830,673 downwards.
AAGAATGACACAACACACACATTAACACATACGCACACATGCACACCCACAATTCAATATCGCCTGTCATTGGACGTAACGTCTGCATACTATTATGCCTGATTAATATGTTTAATACAATTTATTTTGTTTTTTTCACTGTTTTTTGTATGATAATATTTTTAATTTAATGTTGTTTTTGAATTATTATGTAATTAATATAATGATTTTAGGTTCCTTTTTAAATAAATTTTAGTTGGAGTGCATTTTCAGTTCATCAAGAATATGTTAAAAATCGCTTTTTATTCGGGAAATCAAGCACTAGCTTATGAACTTATAGAACAAAAATTAAAAAATATTAAGTTTAATATAAAAACTATTAAAAAAGAAATAAAAAAAATTAAAAATGAAATTTTGATTTTAAAAATGCTAATATTTTGATATAAAATTTGAGATAATAACAAGTATTAAAGGTAGGTAATAACATTTAAATTAATGAATATATCTGAATCAGTTTATCTCGCTTTACTTAGTTAGAAATAGGGGTTCAACCTGATTTACCATCAAAATTTTATTAATTGTCTAAACATATTCATATGAAATATATATATACATGTTTCTATACAATTTAAGGAATAAGTAAGCATTATTATTAAATTTATAAATATATAGTTAATTTGGTAAAAAAAAAAATTAAATAGAAAATCAGTTAATTCAATTTTAGATAGCTGAAAATGAAAAAGTTATCACTGACTAACAATAGGTTTTGGTTCTTTCTGATATTAATTCTTTTAACGTAAAAATACGTTAAATCTGCTAAGACCGACATAGCGCAACGCTAACGATATTTAATGTCTTATAGTGACATTGTAATTTGTTCTATTCTGTTCTATTGTGACGAACCTGCCAGCTAAGTGTTTTACACTAAAATGTGTAACATTTCAAGAATGGAGTGTCTTAGCTTTGTATTATCTGTGCCTAAAAGTAGGGAAGCATAAAGCTTAAATGAGAAAACAATCACTATTATAATTATTTTCTGACCGTACGCAGTCTGTATGCAATTTCACTACTACAGCCACAGATGCGCGTTAAAACGGCGCGGCCATGTGGCTTATTTAGGTCAATTGCAAAAATATACATCGTTGGGTTATTTTCTTATATTTTTTATGGAGACTAAAACAAAATGCTTACAAGTATCTAATTTTGCTTATATAAATTTAAGTTGCAATATTTTTATGAAAAACAGTAAACGTTTGCAAAATGACTACCACTTATTTGAATTTTATATATATCCTCATTGATAATTTTTACGTATGGTCGTCAGGATGTTTCGCAAAAAAAATGTACACTAGTTGTGTATTTAAATAAATAATTTATTCTATTTAATTATGTTCTTTAAACATAATGAGAAGAGTGACCTCCGAAATTAATAACTAATATTAAGCAAAATGTCAGGCGACCGGTATAGTTAAAGTCATTTTTAAGTGCCACCGTCATCTTTCTTGACATACAAACGCATAAAGTACAAATTACAACGATACGTTTTAATTTTTTTTAAGATCTGTAGATAGCCTATATATGGTAAACGAACGAGTTAACTGCATGTACCGATATTTGTGAAACTCAAACTGTATTTTAATCGATATTATATAACAAAAAAAACATCTATTACGCATAAGTTAACCATTTTAAAACTATTTAGTGAAGTAATTATAAAAAAATAATTATAAATTACCAATTAATGCAGAAACTTAAAAGTATGACGTAATACATCACATAATGTGAGCATTTCATTCTCATACAAACCTGTGAAGCGTGTGCAACATTAAAATTAATTTTATCTTGACCTCTCCGATACGAGGACCTATGTTCAATATTTTTTATTTGTAAATTACGCGGCGGCATGTTAAAGACAAAGGTCGGACGGGACAGGTTTCTCACGTCGCAGTACATTTTATGCAATGTACATCGATTCAATGCTTGTTATTTGAGAAATCCACTAAATGGCATCATTAAATATCGATATTATATAGTCAATTTGTGAACTCGCAAGAATATGTAAATCAATTTTATTGCATTAAATTAGCGTAACTAATAAAGCGTAAGGTTTATATATAAACATTTTAATTATAAAGTTTTAATGGTTTTATGTAATTAATTTATTTTTTTATAATTACCACACAAAGTAAACCTTTTAATATAAAAAAAACATGTTTTAAAATATATTACAAACATGTTTTAAACTTATTAATAACTATAATAAACAATTTAAACGCGGAAGAGATCGATTCAAAATAAAGTGATAAAAAAAGTTAAAAAAAAAACGTTTTGAAAGTTTCCCTGCCGTTCAAACGTACAACGAATGTCGATTTATAATGCGTATTCGCGACAAGCACTGCATTTTGGCAATAGAGTTAATGTTCGATAACGTGGAGATAGACTTTGCGATTTGTATTGAAATGCAATAAGTTTATCATCTGACTGTAAATGCGATGGTTGTGGGCTCCATTCTAGACAAAACGCTGTGTTGTGTGCCACCGTTCAATTCACAATATCACAATAATTGGAGCAGAAAGTGGACAACGGAGTGTCTTGACACTATGTCTTCTTTGCCTATCCAGCTATATATAGGAGATAGTAATACAAAAAAATACAGGATTTTTCATGTACAAGGCAAGATGTAAAGAGGAACGAAAATTCTTCTAGTGCGATATAGATCTAACAAACAAAATACTACTTATCTGACAAAATAATACAGTGTAACGGAGTAAATTATTTAATTTAAAGTCTAAGAATTTATTCGGACTTATTACAAAAAAAGCACAGTAAGTGTTTACTGCCCTTCCCTAATATAAACTGTATATTATTTAGTCACTCGCGAGAAGGTAATCGAAATAAAATGTTTTACAGTACATTTTTCTAAAAGTACTATACTACTATAAAAAACCAATATCAAAAAAACTGATGCAATTATAGGTATATTATTTACACTAGAAACGATAGTAACGTTATGACGTCACCAGCTACTTAACTTTCTTTTGTTGACATTAAAAAAAGGACAACACAAACGCAAAACGCAAAATTCGATATTAATAAATATCAATACACCTAACAGTCAATGGTAAACACTTTAAAGTCTTTGACCTAAATTTTTAGTGCCTGTAAGTGGGGCACACATATACATACATACATACATAAGATGTATAGCTTAAACAAGATGAATTGACTTGAGATGTGAGATGACACGATTGTTCTTAATATTATATAGCGGGAGCAGTAAACTGAAATATTATTGCAAACGAATTATATTCAATAATAGGATTGTTTTACAATATTAATAATTGATTAATTAATTTGCTAAATTATTTCATTTCTCTGGTCAGGTAGTCAAAGCGCGGAGTTAAGTTCCACGACATTTGAGAGTTTTTAAAAAAGATTAAATTACAAAAAAAAATGTACTTTATCAGCACTCATATAAAAATATTATTACTAAATACTATTTTGAAATTTATTAAATTTATTAATTAAAATTTTACAAAATCTTATCTTAAGTAGTTCTTGGTAAAATAAAATCATAATAATACTAATGACGTCATATGATTAATCTTAGTTTCGTATTAATATACCTTTTAAATTATATATTTTTTTGTTGTTTCCGTTACTTACCAATTATCGCCTATTCGTTTTATTCCTGCATTTGCACTTTCTTCATTTTTCTTTTGACTGGCAGAACTTAGCGCTGTGATTCATAACATCTTAATAATTTAATCATAATTATTTATCGTTACTAATATTTTTTTTTTGTCTTTTAAATTTCTTTTAAAAATAATATTGCTTTTTTTTTAAATAGTGGATTTTAATTTATCTTGCGCGACCATAACATTTATTATAAAAAATTAAGTCACTTACATAAAACATATTTATTTATTACACAAACAATCTTCCAATCTGTATATGAATCTGTGGCCACTTACCATATTAATATGTATTATATTGTAATCAGCAAATGAGTCATAATTTAACGTAAACATTTCATTTCACATTATTTTTATTCCATGTTTGTAAATAATTGACGTCTTGAAGTGTTAATTTAAAAATTAGCTATATACTGACAATTTCTCCATATTAAAAAGAAAAAAAAATGTATTTTAGATATGGTATCGTTCCCATATTAAGGCATGACGTTGAAGGTTTTTATCAATGACATGTAACACGTCATTTGAGTAAAAATGGCAATATATAATGTATGAGCTTTCGTAAACTAATGTGATTTATTTACAGATTTATCGTATTACATGTAATTTCTTCAAAAAATACATTTATTGACGATTAATCGTTTTGGTAGTATTTATGTATGTATAAAGTTTGCTAATTATGTTAATACATTAATTGTAACATTATATATTATGATTTATACATACTGTACCCCACTTTCCACTAAATATTTTCAGACTTGTTTTGAGAACGTTTAGTTTTGTTTCCAGAACGAGGAAATGTAAATCCCCCGAATGGAAATTAAAGACACAATCGTCGTAATAGTACATATGATATTAGATTATCTATTCTAGTGTTTCCTAAAGTGGGGCCCACGCCCCACTGGGGGGCAATTTGATAATTAAGCTGCTGCTCTTCTCAGCAAAGCAGATTGCATTGCAGAGCTTCTCTGTTAAAGTGATGCATGGCAATAAAATCTAAAAATAATAAAAGGTTCTCAAAAAATATATTATGATGAGACACTACATTCACACGTACTCCTAACCTAAACATTTATTACGTTTGATTTGTGGATATAAAGTTTCTTTATAAGATCAATTAAAAAGTTTCTTTTGCCCTGGTACAGAAATACTTATACAGGCAACAATACCACGCCGCTTCAATCTCAGTTCAATTAAAACGAAAAACTAAAACTAACCGAAAATAAATTAATCTATCATAACTATCTTAATTGAAAATTTTTAAAAACATAATCAGTATACTATTGTAAGTAATTACGTTGCAAATTTAAAAAGTCCTCGAGGCACCTAAAAAGTGAAGATATTTAAAAACTTTCCAAAGTCATCGGGTAATTTATATTTTTCGTGTTGCATCACAAAGACTGAGTGACCTCGATGCTCTGTGTGTGCGTGGATGCATATGTGAGATATATCGATACACTCACACACACTTGTGTTATACAGGCTGTTTAACTTAGCATAACAATTTTTGTTAATTTCTTTTGTGGCTTTGGTGTGTCACAACACGACGGTTGTGAATTTCATTTATATACTAATGTTATAAATCGGGAGAGTTTGTTTGGTTGAACGCATTAACCTGTAGTAACAACTACTACGTTAATATATAGATAAGAGTTATTTCTTTTATAATCATTATATATATAAACGTGAAAACAAATTATTTTTTTACTGAATTATAAATACATTAATTAAAAATTATATTGTATATTCGATCATAATTTTTAAATATCGTAACTCCTAACATACATTAGTATAACCTTGATCGAAGCTATCACAAAGGTAGACTTTAAAAGAGCATTCTCTTAACCTAAAATAATTAAAAAAAAGTAACAAAAAAAAACACCCCACATCCAAACCAATACATACAAACGTACAAAATTTCCTCTCCCATCTGATCGGCTCATAATAAAGTGCGGCTTTTTTATCACTATTTACTTTTTTCTATGTATTACCCTCACTTTATGTACCTATACGTACCTATATGCGTGTGTATGTATGTACTTGCCACATAACACGCCTCTCATTGCTACGTAATCGTAGAACCGATTTAAATTGTCCATCCGTTCATTGGAGTGAATAATTCATGCATTTTTTTAAATTATATGTTGGTACGTCATGTTGGAAGTTTTTGGTTATACTTCCAAAACTACGAGGAAATTGCTATTAAATAACTTTACGCTTTTTTTAAAAGTCAAAGAGCGACGTTGAGTTCCGCTACTTAACGTGCAATGTCTCGAAAATTGAGCCGAAAGTGAAGAATGGAGTGGTTTATTGCTATATTCCTACTGTCTACTCTGCTATATGCGAGATATGAATTGAAGCTTGACAAATTTAAACAAACGTTAGACATTGATTATCATTAGTCAAATATACAAAAAAAAAGAATGTGTAGAGAGGAGAAATTAAGCACTTAAAATAAAAAAAAAAAAAAACAGACATATCCCAGATCTTAAACAGGTATGAGGATTGAATTTTTGTTCCGCCATTTTAAATACCCTATTATATATTTACACTGCGGCCAATGTGTCGCTGACGCTAATATACCCTTTTGTTCATGTTGATTACAATCCGTTGATTATGTTACAACTAGATTAATTTAATTTATCGATTGATTTAAAGTAAAGATATGAAGTATTGTATATGTATAAGTAAAGTTGAGATCAAAGGTTGTTTCGTTTAAAAGTTTAATTTTAAACGAACGTTATGGTGCTGGGGATCAACCTATAACTCTAAAAACGCGGCGTTGAGTTCCTCACTAAACACACACTACCTCAAGATGTCATCGGAAAGTGGGGAATGAATTTGCCTTGAGTGGGAAAGGAGTGTCTTAAAACTAGGTTACCAGGTTCCCTCTGTCTAAACTGCAATGTGCAGAATAAAGTGTGAATCTAAACAAAAAAATATATCATTTTATTTTCCCATGCTGATAAAAAAATCACAACATTGAGTTCCAAAACTCAATGTCTACAAAATGGAAATCAATTTAATAAATAATAAAAATAAAATCGTAAGCCGAGCAATAAAAACAATGTAAAATTACCGACGGTAAAAGTAAATAAATAACTAAGTTCTTGTAGCACATTTTTGTAACACTAGGTTCCCGGGTTCCCTCTGCCTACGTTGCTATCTACGGGTACAGTATAAACCTAAAAAAAACTTTCTATTTTTTTCTTTTTCTTTACTTTTCTACTACATTCATATTAAACGTTTAAACGACGTTTCGACGTCAGACGAGATTTACAACATCGAAATTCGAACCCAATACCATCTCAGCCAGTAGCACAATCAAATTACATTATAATTTGCATAATAAAATAGTACAAATTATAACAAGCGCAGCATTCGAGGATACCCCTTGCCGCCATGGGGTGATTGTCAATACATACAAACGTGTCTACATACATACATACATTCATACATATATGGGTGTCGCAAAAGCTAATTTGCTTTTTTCCCGTTGATTAAAATGGTTAATTGAAATACTAAATCCATTAGTGGTTGAAATCAATCTATGTTATATAGCTTAGTGTACACTGTTTTAGCAGAATTGTTGATCCTATGTGTATAATAGGGTAGGAGTGAAATTAGTGTGCAGACACTACGTTTCTTTACGTTTTAGGCTTTTAGGCTGCAATTTAAGACTTACCGTGTTTTTTTACAAACCTCACGCACACGACAGTAGTAAATAGAGAGAGCCGTACCTTAAAGCACTTCCGCTTCCCACAGTCTGCCGTCTGGAGACGTAGCGTGTTGAGTGACGAAACTCAACGCCGCGCTTCACCTCGTTACCAGAGCAGGGAAATTAAAATATTAAATATTTCCATTTCCTCGAGTTGAGATAGAATCCATAACTTGTCTCGTTTACAGCCGCACGCTTATGCCCCTCCTCCACGACTGGGCTCGTCATGCGTGTTTAGTGGCGGAGCTGAATGCAGCGATTTGTCTTGTTACTATAGAGAAAAAATAATACAAATTATTTCCCCTAAGCGAGAATCAAACCCACAACTGTCGCGTGTTAAACGCGCCCACAAGCGTCACAAGCTGTACTAGTATTATACAAAATATTTCGTTTTTTAATATCTAAAACCTCCACTTCTAAGCTCTTATACTGAAGACGTATTATACTCAAGTGTACTTCAGAGCCCTTCCTTTGTATCCTTTCTTATCAAACTTCGTAGTACCTTATAGTTCGTGTATTGAAAAATAAATATATTTTAAGGAATAATTTTTGGAGGCCATCGTGGCACAGTATCACAGCAGCTGACTCTAAACGTGAAGCTTGTTTGTTGAATAAACATTATGGGGAAAGAATGACATTTTTTTCTTCGCTCTAGTAACGAGATTGTGGATTAGCCACAACCAGTCGATTTTACAGTCACACTTTGTGCTCCTGCGCCACGACTGGCCTCTATATAATAAGTTTGTATATAGAAATCTCTATCCTTTTTTCCACATAGTCATTATTATATATGTAACTCAAATTTGACATTCATAAAAATTCCTAAAAGAAAGGAATAAAATATTTTATAAGTATTCAAAATAAAATATCTATAATAAGATCGTATAAGTTAAGTTAAGATCGTACATGTTGAACTAAAGGTATAATACAAACTAAAAGTTAGGGGGAGAGGGTTGAAAGTTCAAGTGCACCGCAGTATTTATGTTGGGTATCATCACATACGACTGAATATTATTTAATGCCACAAAGTTATAACTAAAAAGAGCGGCGTTAAATTCCGTCGCTCTACTTGAAATATCTTAAAAACAGGCAAATAGAGCCGTGGTTGCGCAGTGGCACAGCTTTTAAAGGTAAGCACGACGGTTGTAAGCTCGATTCTCATTCGAAAGAATTAATTATTTTCTTTTCCTCGCTCTGAAAACAAGAATCGCGGAGTTGGGACTCAATACTCAATGTCACGAAATTTATTAACGAGATACAGCAAAAATCTAATAACAATAGCCAATTCGTCCCACAAAATAATCGAAATATCCTTCAAACATTACGATATATTACCGTCAAAACTAAATTCCAAAAAGCGGATAGGGTGGAAAGATTAAGGGTGAACCGCACTATGTAATACCGTGTAAGAGTCGAACAACATGTGATACGTGGATCCTACAAGTGGCTGACAAGTGGTTTGTAGTACACATCTAGTCGAGTGTGAAAACGATCTACGCAGAATAATACTGTAAAATGAACATTATTCAAGCTAATATGAATAATGGTAATTGTGGGTTCGATTTCCCTAAAAATGTATCCTTTTGCTTCGCACATCATCAGGGTAGAGCTGAAGATTTTTTTTATATAGTTTTATTTTATTTAAGCATGTAAAAGTTTCAGTTTTATAATTTTTAATGTAGAAATACAGTATGTACATTACATACTAAAAATTCGAAATCATATTGATCGCGTGCAAAAACACGTTTACACGTTTATATCTGCAATCAAAACCTACTTTGTAATTAATTAATGTATGTTCTCAAGCAGCTTTCAATCAATACCATATATTGTCGATAATTTTTAACTGACTTCGAGAGAACGAGGTTATCAGTTTGATATGTGTGTATGTGATATTGTTTAATTTTTAGCTTCACGCTGTATCCCGCACTCAGTAGGGAATTTTGGAACAGGCTTCTAACCAATGTACTATATTATGTAGTGCGAAGTTGTTCTGTGTCTATGTCCAAAAAAAATTTTGGTAGTTTTATTAAAATCGTTTTAATAGATTCAAACTTATAAAACTTTATAAAAAGATATATTTGTAAACACATATTGATTGACGATGGCGCGTGGACGTACACCTGCATTTTAGCAGGTGTTTGCTATGTGTGTATGTCCGTGTAGGAAAAAGATAAAAACCGCTTTATTTTATAATTATATGACACATTATCGATACGATCGCTCCATGTTCCTGGCGTTTTATCTGTTACAACTCGTGGTAATTATACGCGTAATATTTTGAAACCAACAACGTTTGACTGTAAGCGCGACGGTTGTCGGTTCGATTCCCGTTTATTTTTAAAATGACAACTGAGCGTTTGCGTGTGGAACGGAGTGTCTTAACACTATATCCCCACTCTGATTACCAAGCTGTTTTTTTATATATTATTTTTGTTTATTGATCAATAATGCATTTAATATGAGATGCAAAGAAAGTAGGACGAGAAAGTGTATGCAAAAATAGAATGAAAGCTGACTTTGGCTGACGGAAACGAAACGAAGCTAAACTCCGCATTCCGCATTTGTGGTCTCGAATTCATGTAGTTGAATGAAAATCGAATAGTGAAGTACCTCAACTGAGTGAGGTAACGCAACGCCGCGTTGATAGGAAAATGAAAATTATTTTAAAGAAATTTGGTGATGTTAGTGTCTCTTGACATTAACAATAATTGTCTATCTTTATATATTTCGCTATTTTGAGATAAAGTGCCAGTCGTGGCGCAGTGGTACAAAGTGTGACTGTAAAACCGACTGGTTGTGGGTTCGATCCCCACTCGAGGAGATGAAATATTTACTTAAATTTATATTTCCATTTCTTCGCTCTGGTGTCGAGGAAAAGCGCGGCGTTGAGTTCTGCCACTCAACACGCTATGCCTCCAAAATTCGGCAGAAAGTTGGGAACAGAGTGTCTTAACACTAGGTTCCCTCTGCCTACCCTGCTGTGTGCGGGATATAGCGTGAAGCTAATTTTTTTTTTTTTTTTTGAGATAAAGTGCATGTACATATGTGAATCCTTTTAATTATTATGGATAAAAGCTCTAGATTATAAGGTGTTAATTTCTTTAGTTTACTATATCTACATATTAACGAAAATAATAATTATTGACTGTGTAGTTGTCATTCTCTACTAAATTACTAATTATACAGCGATAAACAATCTATCTTTAAATTGACTTTTTATTATTAATCTTCTTATTTCTATAAATATATTGTTTTTTAAAAAAATATTTATATAAGTATTTACAACATACAAAACTATTTATTTGGGGTCGTCGTGGAGCAACAGCACAGCGTCTGACTGTAAAAGCGACGTATGAGAGTTCGTTTTTAATTCGGGGAAATGATATGATTTTATTTTCTTGCTCTAGTAATAACACAAAGCTCTACACACGTAATATCTCGGAAATCTGGTGGTCCGTAGGGCGTGTCCTTACACGATGTTCCCTCTGCTTACTCTATTATACACTGGATGCAGCGTGAATTATTTTAAAAAAATATATTAAACGCAAAAAATCCATAAAAACAAATTCAACCCACTTATCGGACGTATCAAAACATAAAATGGCCGCTTAGTTTTCAATTTAGATAATCTGTGCACATGTTGTAATCTATAGCCTCAATAAAGCTTTGTCTTGTTCAACATGTGCCCGAAAAAAATGCATTTAAAAAATAAAATAAAACGATGTCGGCGCGCGGGCAATTTGAAAATAGAACTCTCACTCTCGGCGGCCATTCGCCTTTTTTTCTTTTTTTTTTATCCACCGCCCGTACGATAGAAATAGTGACGTATTTTTTTCAGCCTTTCGCTTTCACTAGTTCTCGCAAAAGCAAATAAAGATCGGAAAAAACTCGGTTGAATTTTTTCGCCCGATGTTTTCATTGATTTTTTTTTAATTTCATTTCATACGCGTTTTAGCTTGATGCTTTTATTGGACGCGGACGCTTTGTGCCAATTTTCCCACGTCCAGGTCAATTTTTGAATGAAACTATATTTCAATGTGCGTTCAGTTACACGTGACTATTATAATAAGCAAAAAAATCCTAATTCAAAATGTTTGATCAATTTATTGATTTAAAACAAAGATAATAATCATAATTACATTACTATAATGAAACCACAATTACAAATACAATAATTACTAAGCTGAATATAAAAAATCATAGCCACTAAAATTATATCAAAAAACTCCTGTAAGTCAAACAGCGCCGCGAATCTTCTCAAACATTTAGGTTAAAATATAAGCATCTTGCATAAGAAAACGTTGGGGTGCCACCCTCTGTATCTCCGTTTTTAGTATTTTAGTAAGTTCGGGGGGAAATTACCCCCCAAATAGGGGTGGTGGGGGCCAAGATGTTGATGTTTCTTAGTTTTATATTACCGCTTACTTTATTGCTTATTTGTGTTAGTGGCTGTGTCTGTGTGTCTATGCAGATGTTTTATTATATTTGTAGGTAGTATATTTATTTCTGTACGTCTATACGGAAGGTATCACTTCCTTTTATAGTATTCTTGAGAAATTATTTTGGGGTGTCTTTTTTGTTTCAGTACTTTCATATTTTGTATATTAAATATTGTTTAGTTGGTTATTAAGAGCGGAGAGTTTGCGGTAAGTGATTACGATTACCGGTTTCAATTTTTTTTTTAAATATTTTGCATTGATAGTATTACAAATACATTGAAATTAATATGTATACATAATACATAATATGGATTAAGTAGAGTAGGCAGAGAGAAAGTAGCGTCAGGACACTTCGCTCACCATTTTTCGACCAATTCTTGATACATTGCGTTTTGAGTAGCCTAACTCAACGCCGCGTTTTGTCTACCAGAGTTAAGGTCAATCCACAGTCATCTTCATTTACAGACAGACGTGATTTAATTTTTTTCCCTAAAAAGTAATCTTAAAGCTACATATAGGGTACATTATATATAGGTATGTAGTTAAGCACCCCACGCACTCAACATTCGACTTATCAACTTCTTACTTCCATTGTTACAACGAATTTTGATAGTAACAATAGGTTTTAAGATCGAATGTCCCATTATATTTTTAATATAGAGGGTGGTTGAGACCTTTATGGCGCTGTGGGTTAGCGTTTCACTATACAAGCAATGGTTGTGGGTTCGATTTTCATTGAATGAATTAATTAGTTATTTTACTAGGGTAATCAAAGCGCGGCGTTCAGTTCCGCCACTTTAAATGCAATATATTGAGGGAAAATTCGTTACCTTTGCTAGCCCTGTCATGCGAAAAAAAGCTTGAAGCTATATATAATTTAATATTTAAATTATTTTCACTTACACACTTTAGTAGACAAAACGTAGCGTTAAGTTTCGCCGCACCGGTATTCGACACCTAATTTCTCGAATGTTGTACGATGCATGCAGAACGGAGTGTCTTAATATTGAGAATTCCTCCGCCTAACCCACTATATGCGAGATACAGCGTGAAACTATATAAATATATAGAATGGTTGAAAAGGGATGGAGGGGCGAAGGTTCTGATTTTTTTTCGCCAGCTCCGCAACGCGTTTGATAGCGTTAGTTTTTACGGTAAGGTTTTATATATTCCGTAATTCTGTAACTGAAATTTATTGTACTAATAAAATGTGAATGTTTTTTAGCTTTTACAATGTTGTTTTATGTTTGTATCGACGTAGCAGTCATTTCAATTTACAACCTAATTTCAATAATAGGTAATCTAAAAGCATATATTTTTGTATTAAAATATATATTTTGTTATATGTCCTTCCTTGCTCTGGTAACGAGTGGAATGCGATGCTGAGTTCCGCTACTCTATACGCAAAGCCTCCAGAATATGGCGGAACGGTAACGAACCGTATCTTAACGGGAACGAAGTGTCTTAGCACCAGTTTTAAGTTTCCACTGTCTGCCCTATGCTATGCGGAATAGAACGTAAAGCTAAAAAAACCACAGTTTCTGAAAAATTAAGGATTTCAATTCTTTTCCATTGCTGTATTCTGTAATTATCCAGTTAACGTACTTATACTTTAAAACATAATAACATTCGTTAGACCAATTATTTAAAGTGAAATACAAAAAACAAAAGTAGACAAAACCGCAGTAAATACTTAGCAATTTGTATTATATAATGAAAGAGTTCTACAAAAGTAAATTTGAATACACCCCGTGTACACCCCTTTTTGTTTTTTTCTACAATGGGGTAAAAAAACGCTGAAAGCATTACTAAGTCTGTTCCCAACTTAGTTGAGATTTGTGTAAGATGCCGTTCTAAATGCTATTTATTTTGTACAAGGAAAATCTAAGAAAATGGTGGCAAATTTTAAGAAAAGTTTCCTTAAAGTACGTACTTTTAGTAATGTATATAATATGTCAGAATTAAATATAGAGATAATAAAGTAATGTGTAGGTACTACCCGGAGTGCGTTTGTAGCAGAATATTCTCAGATCATACTTATTATTTTCATATAAGTACACTAGCTACAACAGCGTGATAGAAATGCAAACATGGACAAATCTGAACTCTAATGTTTTAATTTCTCAAATGACATATAAAACATTTTACATAAAACAACAAAAAATTACATAAAACACATACAAAATAAAAACGAAAACTCAAATCAATAAACTCGCAAACATTTACAAGAAATCCAAACATCAAAAGCTTTCTAAAATCCACCCTTGGTTTCTTAGAAAATAATCAATTCTGAAGAAACAGTACTCATCTCATATATTGATAAATGAGTTCACCCCCTCCCTGGGGGGACGCGTCTTAGATAGTGCCGGGGTGTAATGAACTTTCAAGTTTTTAGGGGCCTCATAAGGGTGTGTGATTTCTAATTTTGTAACCCTCGCGAATTTCTATGTTATAAGAATAGGGAAATTTTCTTATAGCTACAATACGTATAAGTATCTGTAGAATAGGTGTAGTTATTGTTCTCGTTTTTCCAAAAAAAGAAGTGTTTACATATCTCTCTTATTAGAATCTACTATAAAACACATTTGAGTTTAGTTTCATTCATTTTCATATTAACTGTTACTAAGTGAAACCTACACTACACATCCGGGCAAGAAAAAAATAATTATTTAAATATAAAAGTAATTTTATAATCAAATAATAAATATTAAGTGTAATATGATCATAAGATCTTGAGGCAGTCATGGCACTCAACACAAAATTTCGAAAATTATGCAGAAAGTGAAAAATGGAATATATAAGCACCGGTTTTCCCCTACTTACCCAACGGGATAGAGCATAAAATGAAAAAAAAAATACATAACACTCTATCTCTTACACACTACTAACTCTTAATCTTCTCAAAACAAAAAATAATATAAAAAAACGCGATTTATTATACATTTGCATACAAATATTAAATATTTCATTCCTATTTAAGTTCTATTCATTAATAGTATGAAGAACAAGCAACCCTAATGCTACGCCGTAACTCGTAGGCGCTGGCAACCCCCAACTTTGCCTCTCAAGACGATAGGAAATGGAAAGATGATAATTTTATAAATCATAACTTGAAATTTAATAGTACTTTCCGTAATTGTACTGAAAATACTTTTAAAATATATGTTTGTACATGTATATTATATGAATACTAAATATATAAATATTATGTATCATTATATGATGTAATTATATATGTAAGTATTGATAAAAAAATAATTAAGAAAGTTTTATAAATATATTTTATTATCATTAGATAACAAAGACATAAAATCTTAGGTCTTAGCTCTCGTCTCATAATATTTTTTTAATTATATCAATCCTATAATCATTGATTACGTTTAAACCATATTTTTGACATTTAATACAAATTTTAAAAAAGATTTCATGTTCTTTGAAAAAAAAATACACTATACTTATTGCTTATTATCTTCATGTTTAACATATATTAATAACGGAAGTTTATAACAACAAAATATAACCAGAACTTTCTAAATCTTATTCCATAAATCAATAGATGAGAAAGGTAATATTAGAAAAAATTAAGACAAAAAAATCTAACAATTAGACATTTAAAACACAAATACGGAATAAAATATAAGTATTAATTAACGTAGCAACGGTTCACAGCCCTGGGCCTACGGCGTAGGCGCTAGTGCAGACCCCCCGTACACAACTTTTTACTGAGCGCGCGAAATGAGCGGATCAAATACGTAGCTTCATTGGGTTATATTTTAAAAAAATATGTATATTTTTAGGATTTTTTCATCTTTTTTGGTAAGTAGAGAGAATGTAGAGTTGAGATGCTTATTTCTTTTTGGTAGCTGGATGACAGTCAAAATTATAGTTTTTTTACAATAAAAGAATCTCAGAATGAAATAAAAAAACCACACTTAGATATTTTCTAACTTTGCAATCATATCATTATTTTTTACTTTTTCATAGAGATTTATAAAACCTCGTTTTATACCCTTATTTTCACTCCAGTTGAAGTTAAAGTTCTTAAGTAAATTTTACATTTATGCAAATAAGTGAAAGGCAATACACGGCCGGACATAAATTTATTATATTCAATGTATAATTAATTATGATAAGCTACCGATAATTTTACATAATTTTACAGATCTTACTCAACTGATAAACTATTTTTGTGAAATGAATCTTTTTAAAAATTAAATTTGCGCATAAATTAAAAAAAATAAAATTCATTTAAGACAAAAATAAGTAACATTGACTTTTAATAATATTCTCACAATTTTTCTTAATTAATCATTTACCTATAATGATATTCAGCCGTAAAAACGAATCTAAATATTTTTTTTATTAAAAATCAAACCTGTACTTACCGTGCTTACAAGCACTGAACAAATAGAATCCCCCGTTCTTATTTTAAACAACTACGCCTTATAATACATCCCGTTTCGCGACTAAATATCAGCGAATGTAGCTGTGTAGAGCGTTTTAGATCACTTGATCTTTGAGACGTCGTAAATCAGATTTTCTTACTTTGCTTTAAGATTTTTTTTCGCACTGGAGTCATGTACTTTTTAATTTTTACATATTATTTGTTTTTTCCTGGGTACAAGTTAAGGATTTTTTTTTTCGTGTCACGCTTTATTCCTAATATAGCAGAGTATACAGAGTGAAGCTAGTATTAAAATACTCCGTTCTCCACACACATTTCGAGATATTGCGTATTTAATTTTTTTTTTACAATAGTTTATCAACGAGTGTCTAAAATTTAAAAAATATTGTTAAAATTCTCAATGCTTATGGAGCTTTCAAAAAAATCATACAAACTCATGTCTAAGTAAAAACATATTCACACACGGCATTCTCAGCAATCGATCTTTCATCTCAAGACGGTACGCCCGAAGTACTTCCGCGTGCCGTATTTACAAGTATTGTAAGTATAGAATTATATATTTTATAACACCCCCACCACCCCCCGCAAACTAAGTCTTTGCGCATCTTTCTATCCCCACCTTTTTGCCTTCTTCTTTTAAAACCACCCATCGTATGAACCCCTTTCCCCTTATTCGACTAATTTCGGGGTACGACTCGAGAATTATTTCTTCAGAGCACTCACCAAGGAAAATACTCCCCTAAATTTAAGCTATCAAAGTCTAAATTGATGGCCGGCGCCCACACAGTCTTGGGACTGTATCTTTTCACTTCGAAAACTAATTCGGAATTAGAAAATGGAAACAAGTACTATGTATTCGACTGGCGATTTGTATTTTGTTGTAGGGCTAGTAGAGTCGTATTTCGATTGTAGATCTCTAGAAAATTAGAACCGTTTCGTCAAAAATATGAAATTAAAATCTTCATACTAGCGAAAGAAGTTTTAGCATCTTTGTTTTAGAGTGAGACGGCGGACGCTGCATTAGTCTCGCTCCCTCAAGGGGGGATGGAGGTAGAGATGGGTAGTTTGGAGTAAAAAGCCTCGGTTCCTTGATCAATGCGCGGCGCATTCGGAATTAATCATAACTGGGTATTTTCGGTCTATTCCTGGGTGGTAGGGGGGTATTGGATTCGTATTCTTAATGAAAATACGGCTCTTCCTGTTTACATTTTGTAATAAATTGTTTTACTCCAATGCCTGTGCGTAGGAAATCTCGCATTTATTATTTAGATGGGAAGCTGTGTTTCGGCAGTAAATTTGGTTTACTATCCGATCTAGTGCGCCGTCGTAAAACAAAAATATTAAGCGTTTGCCTTTTATAGCCACGGTTCTCTAAGCTTGGCTAATTTTTCAACATTTTTATTTTCTATATGGACCATCACTAGCCTTTACTTTACTTTTCTGTTATTGTATATTAAAGATATCAATTAAATATATTTTGTTAAATAAATTAACAAATAATGAAGAGAGAAGATAATTCATCTATAAGAAAATATATTGAATGTAAAGGTTCTTTTAAAGTTAAACCTACATTTATTCAAAATAACAAATAAATAATGTTCTATTCGCATACTTTCAAAAGGTTATTAAAAATCAAACAACTGATTGTTTCTCATTAGATGATTAAGGCAAAATTATTTCAAATGTGTTCTATTCTGCAAGTTAATTCAAAGTTGAAACCCATGACTATAGTATATATCAAATTCGTCTAAACTGTGGTACGAAAACATTACATTTGAAATTCACCGCAAAAATATATCCTCAAACTAAATAGTTTTCGCAAGTAATAAGATTATCGCTTGCGGTAGGTAAGACAATACTAGACGACGTTTTCATACTATGTATCGATCTCCAGTGTCTACTTAGTTTTTTATAGTTCCCCAGTGGGCGTTACTCTAACTTACTTATATTTAAAATAAAAACTTTATAATAACTTACTTATTATCATACCGGAAAGAAAAAATATTTTTTACACATTTAAAAGATAAATTGATTAAATCATCAGTTCCAGTCATATACATTATTTTCAAAAACAGCAGCCGCAGCATTCTTTTGCAGATGAAATAAAAATATGAAAAGATATATAATAAATATATCAGAATAACTAATCTCTACATGCACTGTCAATTATTAGATGAGATATAGAGATGAGTATATTATTTTATAATATACTTACTACAAAGTGTAGTATACAAATAATACATGAAAAATCTAGTATACCACCCAGTCGTGATGCAAGAGTAGAAGCTTGTGACTCTAACCGCGTCACCTCTAAATCAAACCCACAAAGTTCGATTCCCACTCGAGGAAATGAAAAATTTCATATTTTCAACAGGTATTTTGTTTAAATTATTTTCATTTTTCAAATCTGGTAGAGAAAACGTGACGTTGAGTTTCGTCACTTAATACGTAATTTCTGTCTAAAATGTTATGTAGAAAAAAAATGTCAAACATGAACATAACACTTTATAGACCAAATCATTAATGCAAATGACAATACAATATTACTATTAAATACGAGTATAACAAAATAATGAACTTCAATACAATATTTTATTACATTCTCAACATAAATTTGTATAAGAAACCACTGTATCACCCCTCTATGGCCGCGGGCGGCAAGATCGCGGTCGAATCGATGTCTTGACCGGCGAGAGCCTTGCAAAAATCTCATAGCAATTTCCTTTATTCGCGACGGATGTGTTGCTCCAATAAAAACGTCAGGAGTTACATTTTTATAACGCTGACTTAGTTATTTGTAACATATTTTCGTGTTTAAATTCAAAATATTTTTATATTGTGTATGTTTAGTTGTAGTGTATTTTTATTTTTATTTTAGTGCGTCTCCTGTATCTTTATTAAATTATTATCTTAAGTGCATGCGTCATTATTGCTTATTATATTTATTACTATTTAGAAATTTGAAAATAGTAGCTGACTTAAATTGGATCCTCTTTTGTTTCACGCTGTATCCCGTATGCAGGCCATGGAAAACTTAGTGTTATTTAAACTTTGGTTGTATATATATATTTATGTATAATAATAAATATGTATTATACCGTATGGTTTTACAATTTCAATATTATATATATTTTTTTTCAATTTCAATCTATACTTACCACGATTAGTAGTGTGATACCAAACAATTTTTTCAGCTTTAAAATATTAGCATAGATTCAACAAATCATTGATTTATCTTATTTAGTTATGGTCTCGAAACATAAAACAAAAGGCAAATAACATATAATTATATCACTTAAGTGACATTTTAACGAATCTAATATTATAATTAATTATGAAACTCAAAACAAAACAAAACGAACTCATCTCTTATACACAATAATGAACGATTGTTGTAAAAATAAAAACAATATCAAGTATATTTAAAACACTCAACCGTTTCTAATACAATACATTTTTTACTACAATGATATTCATTTATTCTAAACCAATACAATATTAATTACATATTATTAATTATAATAAAGGCCGTCTGTCGTAGTGGCAAAGGTAAAAACTCTATAGAAAACTCTGGTAATGTGGGACTGAGTATCTTAACACTAGGTTCCATCTGCCTACTTTGCTATTTGCGGGATACAGCGTGAAGCTAAAAAAATATAATATCAATACATTAGCCATATTAAGACCAATCGTCGACACAACAAGACAAGACAGGACAACAATCGACAGGTCGTTGGTTCCATCTCGACTTAGATATTAGCTCTGGTCAAACGGCATTCGGCGTTAAACTCTGCGTCTCTTCAGAGTTGTCTTTAATATGAATAACAGATTTTTCTATCACTAACAAGTTATCTCTTCCTTTCTATTCAAAAAGTAATTCAAATAGTTATTATTTGTATGCATATGGACACCTATATATATATATTATATGCGAGCTAAACAAAACTCTAAACTCGACACAAAAAGTATAAAAAAACACACCAAAATGAAAGCACCAAGCATTCTCGTAATCTAACCCGCGGCGTCACAGCCTCCCGAAAACGGTACATAGCTATATATTCATTTCCGTTTCGTTAATACCGCATACTTTTAACTGTCTAACTAGGTAGGAGGGTGGCACCATCCCCTAGCCCCCTACCACCACTACTTACACGTAGGCCCAACTTTTATAATACTACGTACTCGGGTGCTTTTTAACGAACCCCCCCGCGAAGGGGTCGCCACCTGCCACGCATACCGAAAAATACGCAAAGTAGCAGGGCAGGGGAACATTTTACCCCCCCCGACGGTTAGAAGTGGCCGTATTTTGTGTATTTTTAAATTATACTCTACTCTTACACCATACAATACACATGCGGGTAGATCGCTTTCGCACTTCTAATATCTGGTTTTGATTTTGTGTTTCAGTTTTTATGATGTTTTTGTTTGATTGATTTGTGATTTTTGGGTAATTTCAGATTTTTTTTTGATTGGTTAAAATTGTAGCTAATGTTAGAATAAAAATAATATTTAATTATAATATAAATATATATTATTCTTTCTAGTCAATATATAAAATAAAATAAAGTATAAATTTTTTTCCATAATTACAATATCAATTCAGCATAAATAAAATAGATCTTTTCATGAAAATTCACATCACGTCAAATCCGTAATTAAAAATTGAATCATTGCATTAACTTATTAATGCTGGTAAAAACCAACTATTAAGAGGGCGCCTGCGACATAATACGACCGTAAATGCGACGGTTATTGGTTCAATTTCCGCTCGGAAAAAGAAAAAGAATGTAATAAATTTTCTTTATCTGGTAAGACACTAAATTTAACATGTAAGTTTTAACTAACGCAACGATTGAAGTGCCCTAACAGAAACTACAGAAAAAAAAAACTATTTCTGTCAACTTTCGTCGCATAATAAATATAAGTGACGCAACTAAATTGGCATTTGCCCCGCGTAGAGATAACATTATAAGGAAGCTGTCGTAACAACATGACGTTCCTAACTTGTTCACACTTACGCCGTTTAGAAGTGAGTAGGTATTATAAAAATGCCTATATTTTTTAAAATAAAAAATTAAAAAACAGCTTGACGCTGTATCATACATATATCAAGGTAGGCACAGAAGGAAGAGTACCTAGTGTTCCGACACTCTGTCCCTTATAATTCTTGATTAACGCCCTAATATTTTTTGAGACTTCGTTTTGTTACCAGACATAATTTTATTTTCATTTAAACAGACAATTTAAACAGTTTTTATTTGATTTATTTTAAACACATTAAAAAAAAGGAAAATAAAATTAACATCACTTTCAATCATTTAAGACGCATTGAAAGCAGAATGGCAAATCATTTAACTACAAGATTAGAATACTTTTATTAACATTTATTTTTAAATGGAATTCAAACCAGTAATCGTAACGATTACTTAGTTATTATCTAAAACATGAAACATTTGATTGTAAAATCCCCTTTTTGTAATAGTTATAACATATTAGTCTTCTTTTAATTGGATATTATGTAATTTGATACTTTTATCAAATGAATTTGAAGTCGCACCAAGCCTTACATTATTGAAAGGGTGGCTTTTATTTCTATTTATTGTATACCCAAATATGGATAAAAGATAATAACTTTACTTACTATATTTATTCACATTTAAAATATCCCGAGTGTGTTGACCGAAACGGATATTGCTAGATATTCAAAAAAAATATTTGAATCTAAAGTTGAGAGAATACAGCAATCTTATAAAATTACTGTTCTAGGACAGTAAAAATCGAATTCAATACTACTTAACTAAGGCCACCACCAAAATACAAAATAAATAAACAACCAAAGCCGGAAATACCCCGCATATACACAGAAAATCCCGAAAAACACATACAAAAGAACTTTTCTAATGACAAAATTTGAGATGAAAAAAAAAAATAAAAAAATTCTAATTCACGCACGCCATGCCACCCCACCCCCACTCCCCACCGCCCCGACACACGCAATTTTTGATCAATACTTAAAAATTAACCCAGCCTCCGGTAGTTTTTAAATTATTCTGCGCATGTCATGATTTTTAATCAGCCGCCCTGTGACGCCTACATACAACTACATACATACATATGTACATACACATATATATACATACATATACATATATAAAAACGTATAAGTTTAAATGTGATCAAGTTATTATACAATTCCTTTTTTACACACCCCCTCGATTGGGCAATGGTTTTTTGCACGATTTTTGGTGGGAGTTTCTTTTTTTGTATTTTAATACTATTTTAATTAGCGATAATGTGTGGATGTATGTATGTATGTATGTACGTATGTATGTTCTGTACACATTTGAGGGTACGTGTAGTAATATGGAGGGTGTACATTTCCTTTGGTTGGAGCTTGACTAAACAATTATTTTTGGTATTATCGACTGATTACCTAATTTAGATAGATTATTGCCTTTTGCTACCGTTGCATGATTGACAGATGCTCTTTTAAGATTTGTCAAATTCTCTCTATATTTGACTAATCTTAAAAGAGCATCTGTTGACTTTTTTGCCATTATCAGTCTTATCAGCCGAACTTTCTCGCGAGCCGGTGGTAGCTTTTTATCTGACACTACTGACATTTTCATATACATTGAAGATCAAATGTGCTTTTAATGGGCTAAGAAGAAAATTTTATAAAGCATATTTAAATCTTGATTTTAATCATTATGATTATACTTCGATTAATGGATTTATAAATATTTTTACTCTTCGACTATATTATTAAAAAGTAAGCAATTCTATTTCCACTAACCAAAACGAACAAAAAAGCACAGTTTTCAATCTCACTAAACCAAAATATACGCCTACAGATATAAAAAATTAAGAAAAGAACAATTTTATAAAACTTTACATTTGAACATTATATTATTTATAATTTGTATAAAAAATCTATATTTTGTCGCACAATATTTTTATAATTACCGCTTAAACTTTCAGCTAAAACCCATGACGTAAAATAACGTTTCGTACTGACAACGGTATAAATAGAATCTGTGACGTCAATAGCTAACTCGAGGGGAGCGGAAGTTGCGTTACGCGAATAAAAAGTTAATGAGATCAAATAAAATTAATTATAACGCTCATTATGAAAAAAAAATGTAACAAGCATGTAGATACTTCCGGTAATAGATTTCTTTATATTTTTTTTAATTATTATAAATGATGGATACATCATTTTGATATATATTTTTAATCTATAAAATAACATTTTTTAATTTATATATTAACATTGCACATTCTTTAAGATAATATTAGACAGATAATATTATAGGATAACAGACACAGACGTAACTAGTGAACATTTTTTGAACTAAACGCTGTATCCCACGCAAATTAGGCACGTGTAAAACAGATTTTTTCCATTTGACGTCCCAAAGTCCATGTAACTATGCGACTACAATTTTTTAAAATAAATTACCAAATTTACATTTTCTACACTTTACTCATACATACATGCTCACAAGGGTTAAAAAAAAACAACCCTTTTTAGACGGTCAAAAGCGGTCGTGCAATAAAAATAACGCCACAAACTTACCACAGCTACGAATATCAATACCAAAACAAGAAATATGTTAGAAACGTTATGTTCCGATACAAAATGTGCTCAAATATTAATACAATCAAAACTGGGGACCTATTTCTTATAGTTTATTTATATAAGGCACACTTCCTTTTTTACTATGAATGAATTTCCTTGAGAAGTTTCTTTTTTTTATATAGACGATAATAATAAATTACATTTTTTATTGTTTTCAGAAGTATAAAACATTATTTAATATAGTAATGCAAATGCAAAGTTCGGCATTGAGTCACGCCATATAACTCATACTATCACATGCCCTGGTTCTCCTGTCTAGTTCACGACCTAAACTAACAAATATTTTTTTAACTAAGCATCAAAATGAAGTCATTTATGGTTATTTACACAGCGTTTTTAGCCTGCAGAATCAATAGCAAGTAGCAGAATCATATTTTTGTAGCTTAACGATTTATTCTACAGAGCTAGGAAGGCAGAGGAAGCCTAAGAACGTTATATAAAGACACACCTACTCCTGCTTCCTATTAAGACACTTGTGTTCCTCTCTTTCCCCGAATTAGGGAGGCAATGTTGTGGGACTCAACGCCGCCCTTTTGGCTCGTTATCAAAAGGAACAAATAAAAATAATTAATGTGTCATTTCCTCGAGTGGGAATCGAACCCGCAACCTGTTGCATTTACAGCCGCACGCTTGTGGCCCCACGCCACGACAGGTTTCATCTTTAACTTCCTCTTCCTTTTACAAATTAGGACAAATATGTATATCGGTCAAGGATGATTATGATCGTATCTGTCGTATCTATGATGCTTTTGATTTTCGATTACCTTAAAGATGTTTTACTATAGCAGTAATTTATACGATAGAGTAATATTATTAAGATGAGTCTAAAAAATATTTACATTAGTCTCAAATCACTAATCTAGATCGTCAAAACAAAATAGCACAAAACTGTTCATCTTACCAAATGCTTTACAGGAAGTATTCGCTATATGATAGATGTGTAGTCCTAAATTATATTTTATATTATGATTTCTATAATAAATAAAAGAAAAAAAACATTATTTCTATTTTCTCGCTTTGGCAAGGCAAAACACAGCTTTGAGTTCCGTAACTTAACACATAATTTTAAATAAAACTATTTTAACCGGATTATTCGCGTATATTTAGTTTTGTTGTACATTTTTGGAAACCCCAAGACATAATGTTTGGAATTTGGAGGAAAAGCCAAGAACTTAGTGTTTTACATGAAATCCTAGATTAAGAAACGTAAATAGTGACCTGGAATGGTCAACTTCGAGTAGAAATAATATGAGTATAAACAATATTTATGAACTAATGACCATCGTAAAGTTAATATATACCAATGAAACATTGTCATATCATGCATATCGTTTTATTGTATATGTAACTATGTTTTATTATTATATCTCAAGTGTTTCTTTTAGTACGAGCTTAATGCAGTTTATCTATTTAAATTTAATTAGATTTATTTATTTTTTAAATGTATGACTCTACTTTGTATAAAGAGCCTGCTAAATATTTAAAAGGCAATAACCAGCTTTTGCCATCGAAATTTTTAATTAGAAACTTAAAAGAAAACTTAAAAAAAAATTAAAACTGCCTACTAATTATAGAACGGGGCTTAAACCATTCAGGCAGTCTATATTTTCTCAAGGAATTTCATGAATCGTCCTTTGCTCTACATAATTAGAGGGTTGCTACGGAATTATTTATTTTCACGTAGGCGCGCTACGCCGTAGTACTACGCTACGAGCGCCGTAGCTCCATTTATAATACGCTGACGTGCGTTTCTTGAGAAAGAATTTTACAGATAGTAATTAAAATTTACGCTAAATCTGATTTACTAGTTTTCAACTAAGCAAAAATCTGTAATGTGAAACTAACCACTGATTTACTTGGCTTGAAAATGAAAAGTACCAATGTATATTTAGAATATCAAAATCTTAGTTTTTTTACGTACAAAGTTTTCATTTCCCTACTTTGGAAGACAACATGCGGCGTTAAATTATATCGCTCAACACACAATCTCTAAGATTTAGCGAATAGAGGGGACCAAAGTGTTTTAATAGTAAATTTAATTTGCCTGCCACCTTTCATATGGGATAAGGCGTGAAAATCCTAAAAATATTTGTATTTATTTTCAGCTATAGAGGCAATATATCGTGATAGTTAAAATTTTGTGAATAATTAGATAACATTAAATTTTTATTGCTTGAGAATTTCAAGACCTTTAGTATCCTATTTTGTTATATAAAATAAAAAAAAAAATATTTTAAATAAATAGGATAAACTAAAAAAGCCTAAGATTCCCAAAGCCCACACAAACAATTCATAATCTAAGAAACTACCAACAAAGGCAAGTTAAGGGGTAGAGAAGTTATATAAAATAAAAAATTTAATAATTACACAAACCAGTACCGCATAGTTACTCGGATAATGTTGGGAAAAAAACTGTATCGCGGGCCCTACCCACTCTACGCGAAATTTTTCACCCTCTCGTTTAGCGAGATTCGATCCCGCAATCAGGGTGGATGGAGGCATTTTTTGGCCTCCCACCCCTCATACCATCGTAAATTGAAGCATATAATTTTTATTACGGCCCTGTCGTATGAGCTCGTTTGGATTGTCAAAACGCGATACAATGCTATCTTAGTTAGCGCTTTGCTTTATAATTTAACCGATAATTAGTTATTAATTAGTTGTAATGATTATTACTAAACTTATGACTTCATTGTGTGTGTTGAGATTTTTAAATTTGTTTTTTGAAATAATTTCAGTTATTTTTTTTTATTTAAGCAGACTTATTAATAGACTGTTTAGCTAATATATTTCTTATATAATAATAATTTAGTATTTAGTATAACTAGATCCATATTTTATACATATGTACATACATCACTATAATGTGATAGATATCGGCACACAAAAGCTACAGTAGCAATTGGAAATTAAATTAAAGCAAAATCCTAGTTCATTCAATTTAAAATATGAATTTATTTGTACACAAAAACAAATAGAATAAATACGGTCGCCAACACGAAAAAAAAATTGTAACACGACAACCGCCAATTTTTGTTTGCATCAAAAACATAACCGATATTTAGAGGAGCGATATAATAATACAAAAAAAAATATTGTGAACGGGTAAAAATCAAATCCTTTCACTTTCATACGTAATAGTGGAATTAAAAGAGCAAAAAAAAGCACCAACCGCCGGCAACACAGGGACGCATGTATTTTTTCCATTTCATGTCTTTTTTTTAGAAGCCGATCTCTAAAAATTGCGACCGGACGCGTGGCCTAAAAAATATTTTTCATTCATTTGTTCGTTCGTGGGGGTTTTAAAAAAGTGCTCAAATTCTTGCCACTCTCGCTTTTACCGTGCCCGTCGCTCAAATAAAAATATCCTGACGTTTAAAAATCTATTTCGATGAATAGTTTTCAAGGTCGTTCGTATGTAGAGCAAACGCACCTCAGTATTTGTTTATGTATATATTTAAATATATATGTATGAAAATTACTTGCTTAAAAAGCAAAGAACGATAGTTCTTCACTAGAGGAATATTCAAAAGATATACTATTTTATGGGTTATGAACCTAACTCTATCTTCAAACAGAGCAAATTAAATATCCATAAGTATATGAACCTAACAAAAAAGCATAATTTATATGCATATTATACGATTATATAGCTTTTTTTCTAAACTAAGCCCTTTAGAAACAATAAACAAAAGTCAAAGTAACTAATTTTATTTAAAACCCATGTAAAAATAGTTTTTTTTTTATATGAAATTGTAGAAATTACACATACCTTTACATTTAATATTAAAATAAAATTCTATACAGCATTAGCAGGGTAGTAAAATCTACAGGCTTAGAACTCTTTATAACTAGGCTTTAGAGCTTTTTAAGCTTCAAGTCGGGTGTATGTTAAATTATAGAGCTTTTACATTTAAAAAATTCAACCTAATTTGAAAAGAGTTATAATTACACCACTTACATTTATTTTTATAAACATATAAATGTATTTAAAAATATATATTTTTATATTCAAATCAAATTTAAATTAAATTAAAATTATTTCATTTCCTTGAGTGAGGATCGAACCCACAACCAGTCACGTTTGCAGTCACACTGGCCTTGTTGTGTTTGTTAGTTATATATGTAATTGCAGCAAAAAAAGTACTTTACGCTTTTTCCCACGTAGCAATGTAGAGTAAGGGAATCTAGTGTCAATATTCTCGGTTCTCCACCTACCTCATTTTCGAGACAATACATATTGCGTAGTGGAATCTTTCTTTGTCTCGCTACTAAAGCAAGGATATGAAAATAATCTGTTTTCCCGAGTTGGAATCCAATCCACAACCATTTATAGTGCTATACTTTTTTTATCAAATTAGCTAAATCTCTTCGACGGTTTAGAAAGGGGTTCGAGTTCAGCTGCGTTCAAACCTTTATATGTTTATAATATTTTTCTCTTTAGTTAACAAATAATATTTAAAAAAAAATTAAACGGTTTTAACAATATCGATTATATCAATCTGAGTTTTATCAACTGACCACACAAATCATCTACAAATTGAAACAGAATAATAAGAAATCCACGCAAAAACGTAACAAAGATCGAAGCTACCAAGTATTTAAGTCAACCGTCTTAAGTCAAGTAGTCTCTACATCTTATTCTCTACATAAGTATTTTTCCATTGATCGTACTTCCCCTAGAGTATAAAATGAAAGGCACCTATATTCATACATTTTCTTAGTTGGCACACATTAGTGCTACGTATGTATGCGTGTTGTATGTGTGTGTGTGTGTGTGTGTAATGCCCCCTAAATTATTTCGGCATATGCAAATTTGTACTCACCTCCAGATGTTGTCAAAGAGTATTGTGACATCAGATGTGATCTTGTTGTATTATTTTTGTATATTTTCTAGGATTTTTCTTTGATGTTCTTTTCATTGTAGACTATGAAAACATTCTTCATATTATGCTAGACTAGTCATTTTCCTAAACGTTACATTAGGTTTTTATACGTTTTTTTAGTACACAGAGATATAAAATAAGTTTTTTATTAATAAAAATGCTTTTTAATTATGACAATAAATAATAATAAAATGATTGAGCATCATGGTAGCATCAAAATGTTTCAGTGAATCTATATTATTTTTTTGTATGCAATTATAATTATAATAACTTCTGCTACACATAATTAAAACCAAACTAAAAACACATACAAACACACAAGCACAGAACCTTACCTACGCTATATCATTATCACTATACTTGTCATTACTTGGTGACGTCATATCTACCCTCTTATTCTACAAAGCTCACCTAGCGACGCGAATCTCCAAAAAACCGTGAGGCGCAGTTGTAAAATTGTCTAACTACCCCCCGCGAACGCTCATTACGGCGCGTGCGTGGGTCCCTTTGGATGTTCTATCGCGAGATAGATCTTAAGATATTGGTTTAATTTTCTTTTTGGGCTTCATGCTTTATCTCCTAAGGTAAGCAGAGCAGAGGCAGCCAAGCAGAGGGAACCTTGTATTAAAACACTCCGTAATCTAATTTCCGCGTAAATTCAAGATGTTTCATCAGTAATCATTCCTGCGAGTGGAGATGGAACCTTCAACTGTCCCGTTTGCAGTCAAATGCTGTACCAATACGCCGCGATGGCCTCTTAGCTTAATATTATTATGAGTTTAAAGTTATTATTATTTTGTCTTCCAACCTGAACTCAATTTATTCTCAATGTTTTATAATTCTTTAAATTTTTTTTTTAGTTAAATGTGGAATAAACACTTAAAAAATGATAAAAATGTACAAATATTCACTGAAAGGTATATTTATTCAAATTGGCGACATATTATTTTGCTCTGTATATTTTTTTAATAACATAACAGAATGTCTAAAATCGAACAAAAATCAACAATATTTAATTACTGAACAATAGTTACAATTTACATACGTTTATAATATATGCATGTATAAATTATAAAAAGAACCGTGTGTGTTTTGATAAAAGTATCTTTTTTTGTTTCAAATAACCAAATGTTTTAATCAAACTGTTATAATATTTAAATTACCAAAATAAAATATATTTGATATTAATGATAACGAGGACACGGCTACCGTGTAATTTTAATAATTTTCATATCTAAATATGAGAGTTTCTAAACTAATTTGAATAATACGGAATTATCGCCATCTATTATATGGCATACTATGATTTTATTAAACATATTTTTTTCTGGTTTTCTTGTGCTTTGTGAAATGAATGGCAAAAAATAAGATATCTTTGTTTTTAAGACCGCGAATGAATGTACAGTTCCTCTATAGAAGTCCATGAATGAAGTTAATAATCAATAAGTTAAATATCTCAAGACCAATATTTCTAACTCATCTACACACAAGTCACACGCCCAGATCGCGATACTAAGCGTGTTCATCTCTTTCTAGTTTTGAAAAAAAAAACCACCCATGGGGGCGGCCCTCCGCCCCACACCACGCATCCCTAATTCCTTACATATTTAAATTCCACTTTCAACGTTCGTTGGACTAGCATTGTCTCATATGCTTTTTCGTTTTGTTTTCATAGAAATCTGTGTGAAAATTAGCGACTGTGCTAATAATATAGCAGGATATGCAGAGGGAACCTAATATTAAGACACTTTGTAACCGTTTATCAGAACACAAAAATAAGAATAATTAATTCCCCCGTATAAGGTGGAACCTACATCCATCGCCTTTACACTCAAAAGTACCACTGCGCCAAAATGACCTCGATGCACATTTCTTGTCCTCCTATTGTACAACTGTAGACAATTTGTCCTCTAGTATATGAATCCACACCTTTGTGTTAAGTGTATCTAGTATTATTATTTAAATCTAGAAATAACACTCCGACAATATTGAAATTACTCTGTCTACGTTTGAACAGATGGTTTTATTTTCTAATGACTATAATGTGAGTCAGCTAGCAAGTGGGACGAATTAATATTATATAGTTATTTGACTTTTCCTTTAACTTCACGCTGTATCCCGCATATAACAGCGTGGGCAAAAAGAGCCTAATAAGTGGCCAATTTTCAAGACATTGCGTGTTAAGCAGCGGCAAACAACTGTGTGCTTTGTCA
The DNA here is from genome assembly GCA_030704555.1 of Heliconius charithonia. Classification (NCBI taxonomy): domain Eukaryota; kingdom Metazoa; phylum Arthropoda; class Insecta; order Lepidoptera; family Nymphalidae; genus Heliconius; species Heliconius charithonia. Next base: position 799,693 of record CM060819.1, on the reverse strand, counting down.
TGTTACCTTAAAGAGGAAATGAACATTATGGGAACGCTTACAATAAGATGAAAAATTTTGTATTCAACTATAACATCCAAAAATCGAATATGATATAGTAAAAAGTAAAGTATGAAGCCAGTCATGATGCAGCGGCACTTTTGATTTGCCTGGCGCTGGTGTCGAGGCTAAGCGCGGCGTTCAGTTTTGCCACCACTGCACACGCAATGCCTCCAGAATTCGGCAGAAAGTGGGGAACGGAGTGTCTTAACACTAGGTCCCTTCTGCCTACCCTGCTGTGCGATACAGCGTGAAGCCGATTTATTTTATATAGTAAAAAGCATATTTGGTGATTTGATATCTAAACTGTGAAATAATGAAGCTGCCAAAATAATTTAAATCTAAAAAGGCAAATTTGAGAATTTACAACTTTTTAAGTTTAAATTTAGATGGGGCCAATCGTGACGCAGGAGCACAAGTTGTGACTGTAAACGCGACTAGTCGTGGGTTCGATCCCCACTTGAGGAAATAAAATATTTATTTAAAATTCATATTTTTTTTTTTGCTTTGGTGTCGACTCAAAGCGTTGTGTTCCACCACACAACACGCAATGTCTCCTGAATTTAGCGAAAAATATGGAACGGAGTGTCTTCTTCTCTTCTCGTTCTGTGTAGCCTGCTGAGTGCGGGATACAGCCGTAAAAATTATTTTAATTTTTGAAATATAGATATACTCTGAGGTAGATTTGTACCCACTACCGTTATGAAATTAGCGTAAATTTATTTGCAATATCGTTTCTTCAGAGTCTCCCTATAGTATTGTTTTATCGCCATACAAATGTTTGTACAGATGATAGTTATTTATTTATACACAAAATGTTCTATGATTATTTCTTTTGTGAAACAATAATAGGTTTGACCTTCTAGCATTTTTCCTAACATGTGGTACTATTTTTTTTTTAAATAAAAAAAAAACTTCTTTTGGCTTAAAGCAATGAAATGATCAGTAGAATAATAGACATACAGCATGTAAATGAGGATATTGTAATGAATTTAAACAATATAATTATTTAGTTATATCAGCTTCACGCTGTATCCAGTACAAAGCATCAGGGTAGGCAGATGGAACATACTGTTAAGTCACTTCGTTCCCCTCTTTCCGCCGAATTCTGAAGGCATTGCGTGTTGAGTGGCGAAACTCAACGCCGCGCTTCGCCTTAACCTGAGAGCCAAAAAAATTGAAATATAAATTTTAGTAAATTTAGTATACGTGAAACTGAAAAAATATTTTAAGTGTTTTTTGTTCACTTTTTCGTTACTAAAATTCTATTATCGCTCCATTCTCTACTTTTCCCTGAATTCCTCAAATAAGGGGAATTTACCCGTATAAAAATCGAATCCCCAATTATAATGTACAAATTCTAAACAAAGAAGTACACAAAACAAATTAACAAAAATAATACATGGTTAAAAAATAATATATATTTTTTTTCATTTTACAGATTCGGCGTGATCGAGACGAAGCTTTGGATAGGTATGTAAATAAACATGTTTTAATTAGGTTAGCATTATTTTGTAGTATTCCGAAGCCGTCGTACGACAGCGGGGCAGCGGTCTGACTGCTGCCCTTGAGGTTTGACTCCCACTTGGGATAATGATTATATTTTGATATTTTAATTACCCTGTTCTGATAGGCAAAACGCATAGAATTTTGCCATAATGCGTAATGTGCAACACGTAATGTCACAGAGACAAAAGAGCAGAGTGTCATAACACTAAGTTCCCTCTGCTTATCTTTTTTTATGCGGGATTCAGTGTGAAGTCTCAGCATTGCCATCAGGTAAGTAAGAACTTCTATTTATGTATCATCTTAAGTTACATTATTAGAGGACAAATGGTCACTCGGTCACTTACCCTGGCCTGGCCAGGTATCAAGTGACAGAAGCCCTAACGCCAAAACGAGAATTTCGTTTAGGTTCAATTTTAAAATTTTTAGATCTTCTAATTTATGTATTTAGTATAACATAAGCGGCGTTGATTTCCGCCACTCTACACGCAATTTCTCAAATTCTAAGGGAGACATCAGAGAATAGAGTGTCTTTAAAACAAGGATCTTTCTGTCTATCTCACTAAATACTTTTTTTTTGGCTTTTCAACGTAACTCTCATAGCAGAGTAGGCAGTGGGAACTTGGGAACCTAGTGTAAGCTCCATATTTTTGTTTCATTATATAAAATTGCTTTTTCATATTAAAGTAGTAGTTTTACCACAAATTTTTATACAGCATCCCTTGAATTGATCAAAGTCGACATTATAATGAAGCAATCAGGACGCCTCTAAGGGATAATGCCTATTAACGCGATAGTTACATACATAACTAGAGTAGTACTTTGGTTTAGTAATTCTATTATATTATATAGAGGCCTTTCTGGCCCTTACAGGATATTGGACTGATTTAGAGAAGAAATTGATCTATTGAATTGTAGCCGGTCAGGGGGCAAGGGCAAGCGTGTGACAATACGAGTGTATACGATAGGTTTTGGATTCGATTCCCACTCGAGGAAATGAAATGTTTTATATTTTCATTTTCTAGCCTTGGTAACTAAGCAAAATGGGACATTGATTGATTGAATTCGGCGAACATGTCCTAATGGGAACGAAATGTCTAGGTTCCCAAGTTCCCTCTGACCACCCTGCTATGTGTAGGACGCGGTGGAAGTTGAAGAAAATAGGACCACCAGAAACTCATGTATGTACGAATAATTTCGTAATTCGAGACTAAAAAGGAAGTATCCTATTCGTAACAATTAACATTTGTTTTTTTAAACCACTAAAACCAACTAGATTTACTTTTCCGCTAATAAAATAATGTCAAAACTCAGCCAAAACCTCTTCAATTAATTGACCGCTTACATTATATTCTAGTTTAAATAGAAAAACATGGGAGGTGCATATTTCAAAATTAAATATAGCCAAGATTTTTAATTTAAATGTCACTATTTCTATTACAGCATCTTCTCCTATTTGTAAAATCACTTCGTAATTTAATTAAAAGTCAAATTAAAATTATGTTAACATAATTTGAGTGCATCATTATATTCATTACTATTGAATAGAGCCCTCTAAAGGTTGTCCTTGTAACTTTTACCTACCTCGTTTCTGTATTCAAGATTTTTTTTATACAATTTATGTAATTTCAAATAATACCCTAAGCCCTACTTAGAGATGTCAATTAGCGTTTAAATAAAACGCTAAATATTAATCGCATATATTTAGTACTAAATTTTACGCCGCGGCAATGCCTTCAGAATTCGGTGAAAAGTAAGGAACGGAGTATTTTAACACTAGGTTGCCTCTGCCTACCTTTTAATTTTAGGTTTTACATACAACGTGAAATGGAACAGTTGTGTACGACACATGATGATTTTCCAAGTGCTGGAGGTAACTCCGACCGCAGAATTGCATTTAAAAACTTTGTATATATGCAGGAGATATAAGTTTGCGTACGCGCAGGGTACTTATACGTATTTTTATTATTTATAATGTATTTTTATCGAAGTGGTTGGTGTTTGGTTTTCTCTCGCTACTCCGCTTGGGATAATGCCTGAAGCTAAAGAACAAAAAAAAACTAATATATTTTTTATAATAACGGTTATTTGATTTGGTTGCTTAATTGATGACGCGCTCATTTAAAAGTGGATAAACAATTAATGTTTTTGTTTTTTTTCCTAAATATATTTTGTCGGTTTTCATTTATGTTAGAGATGCCAAAGAGAAAAAATAGTTAATTCTTGTGATATGTCTTACCGAAAATCTTTCGTATAGCACGTAACCGCGGAAAAAAATGGTGAACGAAATAAGTACCTTAACTAGGTTAGGCTAGGTTCCCCCTACTGACCCTGCTATTTGCGGGTACCAGCATGAAGCTACCAGAACCTTAGAACTTCTAACATCAAGACTAATCTGTCACCTGAAAATCATACGCTAAAATACCTACAAATTGACTTACCTCTATTTTGTCAATTTTTTTATGAAATAAATCGAAGATTACGTATATACGTACGTACAATTTAAACATGCATCTCCCAGGATAAAAAGAGATAAAACGATGGCCGGCCAATTCAATATGAAAGCAGACCATTTTTCCACCAATCGCGGGAATTATTGGAAAAACTAGCAAATGAATTTATTATGCCCACCGAGGACCCAACCCACGACCGGGGTGGGCCGCTCATTATATATATAGCAAGGGTTAAAGCTTTTTACAATCAATAAGATGTTTATATTTTAACAACACAAAAAAATGTACTCCATTTTAATATTCTGAGTGTGGATTTCGCTTGTTTTTTTTATTATTATATTATTTGGTTATAGGTATTGTGGAGCGGTTTTTTCGGGATGTGATAATTAGTGGATATTTATTTTGTTGTTTAATTAAATTTATAGGATTCTGTTGAAAAACATGTTAACACGGTGTTGAGTTCCGCCACTCAATACGTTCGTCTCGTCTAACGAAGTGAAGAACGGTATTGCTACTAAGTTTCCTCTGCCTACCAAGCGATATGCGACGACTATTTGCAAATTTTTAGACCATTCCGCTTTGATCGGCATAACTCATCGTTGCGCTTTGTCTTGTTACCAGAGCGAAGAAAATAAAGATAACTAACTAAACATACTCCATTTCCTTACTTTCCGCCGAATTTTTTGTTATTCATGCATTTTTTATACTAACGTTTATCGTATATTTTACGGAGTGTAAACAGTTAATAAGACACATCGTTCTCCACTTTTCACTATATATTAGAAAACTATAATAATATTACAGAACTCAAGAGTTTGTTTGGTTGTACGCGCTAGTCTCAGGAGCTAATGGTTCGAATTGTTTGTTTATATGGAATAGTCAGTTTATCTAGGAAGGTTATATGGTATAACATTATATCTAGTAGTTTCGATTTACGCACTGTATGGACGATCAAAGTTGCGTCGGGCACTTTGAATGTGACACATTCCTTAGTTACTTCCATTGGACGACATGGTGAAGCCGCAGTTAAAAACTAGTTCTAATACAAATTTATGAGAATCAAAAGTAAACACTGAAGTGTTTAGAAGAAAACATATCGACAATATCCTTTTTTAACTTCAAACTATAGCCAGCACATGGCAGAGTAGACACAGGAGAGCTTTTTGCCTCGTTACCAGAGCGAGGAAATTAATAACAGCCAATATTTCATTTCCTCGAGTCGACATCGAACCCACAACTTGTCGCATATACAGTCTTACGTCTGAGCCCAGGCGCCACAACTGGCCTCGAAAATATTACTGTATTTTACAATAACTACATCCTTGAATAACTAAAAATAACTTAAAAATTTTTTTTGTAAAGACGCCAATCTCACAATTTGTGTATTTTACGTAATCCCAATTTACGTAAAAGAGTTAGATTACGCAAATTTCTAAAGCCTATTAATAAAAGCTACAGTTATTTTTGATAAAATTGTTTATAGTTCGTTTAGTTTTAGAATTTATTCAAAAAAAAATATTTTAAATTTTTCTTTAGTTTGCTACCTTTATTCATAATATACATGCGAATGTTAGTTTGTTTGCTTATTACGCTTTCACGCGTAAACTATTCAACCGAACCGAACCAAATATTCAACCATTCATCATAAAATTTTGAATATATTTTGTTAAAAGTGTAAACTTTACAAAAATAAGTAAAAAAAAACCAACAATTGTTCAACACTTTCTGTTGAACTACTTACGATTGGATCTTGTTACGTATATGTATACTATGCTGTATACGCTTAAACTAATTACATTGTAGTTATAGGAATAGCAAGAAAAAACATTATATTATAAATATTCTAACTCACTGTGACGAATAATTGTTTTTCTTTAAATATTTTGCCTATTTCCTAGTTCTGTTACCGCCGCAGTTGAGATAAATACAAATAAATATAGACGCGGCTTTGTAATAATGTCTTAATATGCAATATACTGAATTCGCGCGGAAAGTGGATAATAGATAATCTCGACACTAAGACATTTCTGCCTACATGCTATGCTGCTATAAAAAATTTTTCGCCAGCAACTAGATATTACTCCCGTTTATCACGTGGGCGGAGGTACACGTAAAATCTGATTAATTACATATCAAAAAGATCAATAGCTCACTAACATGTACCGATTGACACTCTTTAGATTGGTAACCCTTTGAAATACGTACAAATATTAAACTACATACGTACTCGTACATACTATTATAGGGTAAAGGGTGATTTCAAAGTTCCTGCACGCTGCACCCTCGTCCACTCTCGCTGAATGTGTAGGAAAATAAAAAAGGTAAAATCATCAAAGGCTTAGATAGCAACTAAACTTTCATGTAACGCTTGAATGGAACATTTTTGTGTATTCTTTTTTAGCTTCACGCTGCATCCCACACATAGCTCTAGGTAGGCAGAGGGAACCTGGGAACTTAGACGCTTTCCTTCCCCACTTTTCACAGATTTTTAGGGGTTTTTGAGTGTTAAATGAGTATTTATTTATGTTTATTTTTTTTGTGTATTACATATGTAAGTTTTGTATATAGCAGTGTAGATGAAGAGAGCCAAGCGTGTTCAAACACTATGTATTATTCTGTCTTGTTTTTTTAGACTAAAATTAAATTAAATGAAATCAACTTCAATGATAAATGAGGCCGTCGTAACGCCGACTGTGTTGAGCAATGAATTTCCCCCAAATGCGAATCAACCACCTAATTTCGTCATCTGTTCTTCTCTGAGTTCCGTTATAACACTCAAGGTCTCTAAAATTGAGAGGAGACTGGGACACGGAGTATTTTAAGACAGGATTTTTTTTCTCCTCCTCTGCTATATACGGGACAGCACGAATAAGCTTGTTGATCGGCTAAGCTTAACGCCACGTTTTGCCTCTTCACCATAGCGAGGAAGTGAAAATATTAAATATTACATGTCCTCGAGTGAAAACCAAACTCACAACCTGTCGCGTATACAGTCGTACACTTGTACCCCTGCACCACACTCGCATAAACTTGCTTAGTTCTATAATAGTGAATTATAAATGTAGGTAGTTACTTATGTTAACTAAACCCTTCATGTTTAGACTAAACAAGTCGTCGTCCGAAATATGTTTGCGTGGATTTTAAGACGTAAATTGGAAAATTCAGTTTTTTTTTATTTTTCGTAGAAATTTCAAGAAATGCTCACTTAGGTCTCCCCTACACTACCCTAAGCATTTGATGTCAAGCCAAGCCAACCCTGCTATCAAGCCAAGTTTCAACTCTCAATTTCTAATATTTTCGTCTTTAGTTAACAAAAAAATAAATCGGCATTTTCTAATTTCCATATTTATACATATATAAAACTAAAATGTTTATTCAGTTGAAACTACCAATCTCAAAAACTACTGCATATACCAAATTTAAAATTGTTTTTTTGTATAGCTATATATTAACGTTAATCTCTTTCGAATGTACCTGCCGACATAGTAGTGACTGACACACTGACTCACATGACACATTATTAAGTAGGGTCAATTCAAGATACCCGTAAAAGGCTGCGCAGATTTGATTTTAGGCTTTTCTTACTTTTCATTATTTACTTCCCCAAGTGAAGAATGCGCCAAAAGTTCAGGAAACCTAACTTCAAGGCGACCACGACTTGACGCTGCAAGGAGCCGAAGTGCGGGGCACTTATGTGTCATACTCAACTTTTAATGAAGCTGCTGTTAAAGGATAGTAATTAATAAATTACTTTTTACATTTAAATACAGTTTGTAGCCCGCAACTTCATATTTGTTGATTATGAAAAGTTAGAACTTGTCTTTTTTTTTAAATTAAAAAAAATCTATTATATTTTTGTAGACTTTATATACAAAAACTTAAAATTAAAAGACGGCGATGTGCCATGGCCAGGGTACATTGTCTTACTATAATCACAACGGATGTGGATTTGATTCCCACTTGGTGTATTTAACTGAACTATTTAGATTTCTTCACTCCGGTAACAAGACTAAATGCTGCGTTGAGTTTCGCCACTCAGCATGCAATCTTCCTACAATTGGGCGTTGCGTAGGGAACGAATTATCTCAATACTTTACTATGCCTATCCTGCTATAAGCGGGATACAACGAGAATCCAAAAAAATATTTTACCTTATAAAAAAATAATGCAAATAATAATTTCGTAATATTACTTTAAAAATAAGTTTTTCAGGAAATGTCCAAATATTAATTCTAAATTTACGGGGCTATTCCCAATAGAGTAGAGTTTCATTTGATGGTGAAATAAAAGTGCCATGACTTGTTAAACTTTTTAAGCAAAATTTTGTATCCAATTATGACCCCCACTGCTGTACTAGGGCACAAAAATCGTGTGTATGCGTGTAAAACGCGAAACTCAACGCCGCGCTTTTTTGCCTCGTTACCAAATCGAGGAAATGAAAATAATAATTATTTAATTTCCTCGAGTGGGAATTGAACAACAAACCGCGCTTATCAGTGTGCTCCACTACTGGCCTCGTACATGCGTCTTCTTCAGAGATTACAAATAAATGTAACCCGAAAAGGCACTTAACTCATTAGACACCCTAAGAAGCGTCCGAAAGAAGGAAATATCTTAGAAAAATACTATTTGAAACAGTTTACGTAAACATTTTAATTTCACGTGAACATGATAAATTTTCTCCTTAAATATGTTTTATACGACAACAAACGATGCAATTTTTTTACGTGTATAGCGCCAAATATGTGCGTAACTTGACACTGGTGGTAGATTCAATATACCTTTAATTTGATGAATAAATATATTATTATGATTATTATAACTTGAGATAATGATTGAGATGTATTTTAAATATATATAGTTATCATCATCACATCGGTCAAGTTCGATATAAGGTGATGTAGTTGCTTCTATTAAACAAGCAAATGTCTTTAAATGAATGGTAAACAATATAAGAATCTGGGAACCTTGTGTTAAAACCCTCTGTACCCACAACTCTGTTTCCCACTTTCCGAATTCTGGAGGTTATAAGTGTTAAATGGCGAAACTCAACGCCGCTTAATATTATTTTGAAAGTGGCCTTTCACAATATAAAAATAAGATAGATAAAAAATTATAGCCATATAAATACGAGAATCGAGAGCCCGCTACTTGAAAAAAATATAAGATAAAATATCTAAACTCTAATAAATGTGTAAAATAAAAAAATATGTTTTAAAGAGAAAGACGCTAAAGAAACGAATCCTTTTATCTCATCTCATCTAAAATCGTGAAGCTGGGGACGGTAAATCTTATTTTTGGATTCATAATTACTTGAGGATGGATAAAGTTAAAGTTGATTTATAACTACATATTGCGACTCAAAACACATTGTCTCGATAATCAGGTGGAAAATGGACGCAGTGTCGTAACACTACATATATCTGTCTACGCAGCTACATGTGGAAGACGTTTAGATTTTTTCTTTATAAAATCGGTATTAAAATAAATGAATGATTTTATAATTTTTTTTTTATTTTTTTTTCTATTTATTTATTTTTTCATTACGTCATTGAGATTGCATTGTCGTCTAAAAAAGCAAAGCTCTTCTTTTACTCGATAGTATCAAATTTACTCATTGCTCATCAACAAAAATAAATATATTGGAAAGTTTATTTTTAATATTCTTTGGTATTTAATTTTTTTTGTAATCTACCAATTAATTTAGGGAACAATCCACATTATCCTTGTAACCAAAATCAAACTCAGCTTATTAATTGTAGTAAAAAAAAAAAAAAAAAAAATAGCTTCACGCTATATCCCACACACAGCAGGGTAGGCAGAGGGAACCTTGTGTTAAGACACTCCGTTCCCCACTTTCTGCCGAATTTTGGAGGCATTGCGTATTGAGTGGCAGAACTCAACGCCGCGCTTTGCCTCGACACCAGAGCGAAGAAATGAAAATATAAATTTAAGTAAATATTTCATCTCCTCGAGTGGGGATCGAACCCACAACCAGTCGGTTTTACAGTCACACTTTGTACCACTGCGCCACGACTGGCCTCTTGTAGTAATTGATATTATAAAGTTATTAGAATAGTTTCTTCACGGCCGTCACTATCTAACCGTACTTGGTACAGCACTATAAACTGAACAACTAAACCTAATCAAAAACAAACATTCCGTGACTTAACCGATACGATTGTCATCGCAAATCATCCTATAGTGGTACCGATACAAAAAAAAACGCAAAAAATACCTTATTGTTTCTACTAATAAAAACTTCTAATAAACATGCAACTAAGCTGGAGCTTCCGGGCAAATAAAACATAAAAATATATCCTATTTTCATAGGGCGGGGGTTCCCCCTAGGGTGGGGGACCCCCCTTCTGCGCAAAAACCCAAAAACATCGAAATGAAAATGAGTGTAGCGGGGTGGCAGGGAGACTGTGTTGGTAATTCATTTTTAACATTAAGTTTGTGTGAGTTTTAAAGTACAGTCGATCGCGTTATGCTAATCTATTCAGTTATTGTCTACTAGGTGTTTCTTTTTTTTGTCTTTAGTCATAATTAAGATTTTTTGTTTTGTTTTCAGGCTATTTGTTAGTGCTTTTGTTTTAAATTTGAAATATGATTGGTTTAAATTAAATATACTGTTATTATTATTACAAACACAATCTAACGAATAAACAATATACAATTAACATATTAAAATTGCATATGAGAAATACCTATATTTAAAAAACAACTACAATAATCAACAAACAAAACGCCTAATAGAAGACAAAAAATCACAAAAAAGTAATATAGTCATGCATTCAGTATTATAAACTGAAGCGTAGAAGCTACGCCGCGTAGTCGCTTTGTAGGTGCTCCCTTTGCTCACAGCACGTTGACGTGTGTTTAAGAAAGGTTTCTGTATCGAGATTGTTCATTATGCTCATTTCAAATAGCTATCATAATGAACAAAAAAGTGCTAAAAATGCTCTACATAGTATTTTTTTTGTTATACGACTGATTTATCATTAAGTTGTCTAATTTTATTATTACATTATTAATGAACAAATTCCATAAAGCATTTATATTTAGTATATAAAAGCTAAATAAAAAGTGTTAATTATAATAATTAGACGCCTAATGCATAATTATCGGGCCGAGTGTACCGAGCGTTCGCATTGTGCCCCCACACACCAACACGCACTAGCGAACATAAAACGCAATTTTGTATTAGATTTAATTTGACTCTCACACATACAGGCTCTATGTGTGCGGAAGTGTGCCGCTTCCTACGCACAAATTGATTACATTCGTCGTCAAAAACACAATTTTGCATACGTGGAATATTTTTTCCCCTTTAATCGTGCTGTTTTTCTCTAATTTTGCTAATAATATAAAATGTGTCAATTATCTCAATAGTCAGCTATGGCAACTGCCCAATGTGAGCGCGCTATATAGAGTTCGCTATATCAATTAAAGTTAACAAGTAGTTACGGCGGTTTCGTAGCTCAGACGGAACCCGCCCGCGCTAGAGTCGGGACCGAGAGCGTGTGTCTTAAGTGCATGCGTGATAGATGTGGCATAGTGCAAGTAGTGGCCGTAGTGGCCGTAGTGGCCGTAGTGGCGGTGGTGGCGGTAGTGCCCGTGGTGCAGTCGGCGGCCACGCGCCGCGGCGCCGCGACGCCGAGTGAGCGCCCGATTTAAAAACTATACGAACAAACTCGCGCAGAGGGCCGTAATACCACCCCCCGCGTAATGATTTTTTGGCGATGAATTTATATTCGCGCGCGAGCGGTGCCACTTTTTCGACCCCCCACGGGCCCACCCCCTCTCATTAACGCAACCCAGATATGCAATTCTGATCTTTGACGAGGAGGCTGTAGTGTCGGCGGGCGCCTCGCCGGGAGAGGTGCCCCGTTTTGTTTTTTCCCGCCCGGCTTCATTATTGATGGCATCGGGACGGTAATGCGGAAGCATGTGTGAACGTTTCATTACAAAAGGTGGACGCGGCTGTTAATATTGCAGACCGACCGGACCGGACCGGACGGGTGGTCGCTCTCAAAAAAAATAACCAATTATCAGTAGAGTATCGGGCTCGTATCTACGCAACTATTTCGACGCGTGGCAAACTTTCGGGAAGTTAGCAAAACTTTTCTCACGTGCGTGTGTGGCGGGCGTGACGGATTGGCCGAGCTTCCGCCCGCTACGTTTCATTGGACACTCAGTTTCCAAACCGTTCTTGCTCTGTTCTAGTCGAAATTAGTGATAACGTCTCCGTTCGCAAGTTTTGTTTCGTGTTCCGGCCGGACTCTGACTGTGACTCTGTTTACTTTTTATTGGTTATTTATATTGTTTTGAAGCGGCAAGCCGGCAGAGGTGAGTACTATTTTTTACTTAAATAATAATTCCTTCAAAAAAAGTGGCTTACACTTATATTGGGTGTCAAAAAAAAATAATTGGCAAATATCACCGTTTATCTCGCCAGACTTGATTTTCGATCTATTCCAAACAATTAGACCGGATCTCTGTAAGTAATGTATTATGATGTAAATACGACGTACAGACGGACAGGGGTGTAGCTGGCCTGCAAGTGCGCTCGGACCTCGACATTAGACATTCTTGCATATGTAATTACTTCAAGAGCAATAACCGATGCATCAGAGACGGTTGGTCGTATCTTAATAAAATTAGGGGATCGCAAATTTTGTCTATTACAATGAAAAAAATTGGTCCATTGTCATTTAAAAGTCCATTTTCAATTTTATTTTAGTTCTTTATTAGGGTGCCCTGTTATGTTATATTTTTATTTATTTACGCTTCTTTCGTCATTTTAGTCGAGTGTAAATAAATAAATTTAAAAATAATAATTTCAAGTTTATTTTTTAATCATAAATAAAAATTTCCGTAAACAAAATGTTAGCTTATTCATAGTCATCTCAACTTTGTTCATATATCTTGTAAATAATAAGAAGCAAATTTTAGTTTCATCCACTCCATTTATAAAATTTATAACATTACGTAAACTTTAACTGAATCTTTTATACGTAATTTCACCACTCTACAGTATAATAAAAATTAGCTACAGATACGTCCATACATACATATAAATATATGAAGATAAATTATAGAGAACACTAGTAGACTTTTGTCCCACAAGTGTTGAGGTAACGTCAGTTTACAATTTGCTCTACATACAAACACATTCACACAAGCAAATTAGGTCCTCAACGTAAACTTGCACGAGCTCGAGCTTGCAACATCGCTGCACGCACCCTACTCTATTGTAGCTATAGTGCTAGAGACTATCTGGTTTAACCGTCGTAAATAAAAGTTCTCAATGCCGCTCGAATCTAATAATGTGTGGATATTTTTTTTTATATTATTTTATATATATATATATTTTTGAGATCTATGCTTGATTTGTCAAATTTTCATCAAAATTTGTTCATTTATACGTAAATTTAATGTTATGTATGTTTTAACTTTGTACTTGCTAATTGTGTAGTTTTGGCGGGATTTTCTTCATTTAAATATGTCGTTAAAAGGCAACGTAGAATAAAATTTGCAGAATTTATAATATATACAAAAATATATATCATGTATTAATTAAATCAACCAAACAAAGTAAAATAATATTGTAGAGTCCAGATTTCAATATGATATTCACAAAAAAATATATTAAGACTTAAAAAATATCCAAAAATGCATTTAAATAACGAACCTAACAATCTTTAGCAAATGCATAAATATCGTATCGACGACAACTCATCCCAGACTTTCATCGATCTAAACCCGGCAGACTAGGAAAAAGTAAAAAAGTGACAGACGTTCTAATCGCAACCCCCACGCACGCGCGGCTTTTAATTGCATCCCCGCCCCGGAAAAATAGGGGATGAGAATTAGCATACAGCCTCTCGTACAGAACGCACCCCTTCACTTTCATCTCGCGGCATTTCTGATTATTTTGGCGACAATTTCAACGTGGTGGGGGGGAATGCGTACGCGCCGTCAGTCGGCACCGGCCGGCGATCGCGCGATGATCACTCCTAGTTTAACTAACAAATAAAAGTGCAGTGCTGTGTTTGGATTTCGTAACAAAATAATTTTTTGGTGAGTTTTTTTGTATATTATCATAGAGATAGCTGGGAGCAAGGTCGTATGATAATATTATTTGCGCTAAACTGTTTTTGTTGGATAACCTCAATTTGGGACGATAGTTTTTAGGTGTGTGTGTATGTTTTTAATATTTAGTTGTCACGATTAATTATAATATTCTAATATAATCGATATTAAGTACGAATTAATTCAACATGTCTGTTTTTAATCAAATGTGGCGTGAAAACATGCACTCATAAAAACAGAAGTTACTGAAAATATTTTTCAGTGTAATTAATATAGACTTTACATTGTGTAATTATAATGAATGCCTTATTTTACAGTTAGAAATAAATGAAATGAGTATTATAGCTTAACTTAATAACTTTAATAAAAAAATCGCAATAACTGAGTACGCAACTACACGGTATAGTCCAACGTTTAAACTATAGAAAATTTAAACTTATCGCTTAAAAAGTCTAAGCCTAAAAAACATAAATACATAAATATATTATTAATAAATTTATTTCTATAATTAATAATAATATTATTCACAGAATTCTAATGCAACTCTACATGTGTTACGTCATTCGAAATTTGGCTATTAATTCTGATTAGGTACTACAGATAATGTTTTAAACAATATGAGCGTTGTATTCGCATCACTAAATGTTATTATCGCTAAGTATTCTATAAAATGTATAGTTTAAACTAATAAAAATAAGAAGGGGGGATTCGATTCCCAATTTCTATATGTCAAAATTGTGTGTGAGAATACTGATATGTACATAACAGTATTCTTAACATGATACAAAAATATTTTAAAATATGTGCATCTTCACTCATTTTTACTAGTTTTACATATAAATAAGTTATATGTAGTCTTACTCAACACGCAATGGCCCGAAAATGTCAGAAAGTACAAAACGGAGAGTCTTAACACTATGTTTCCTCTGCCTGCTATATGTAGTATACAGCTTGAAGCTAATATGACTAATAATATCTCAAATGAAATTGTAAAATCAAGGTAAATGTGAAATAACTAGAGACAGATATAAAGGAGCTAATTATAAACTTAGATCACGTTACTCTAGCGTTTGAAAACTATCGCCGATTCACTAAAATATTATCAATTTTATAAAAATGTTTAAAAAGTCTACTTCTCACGATAATGTATATAATTATTAGATCTGCAGAATAATTATATTTAAATTGTTTTCATTTCTTTACTATGTTAGAAAAATAGCGGCGTAGAGTCCTGCCAACAATGTCGCAACAAAAAATTGAGCACGGAAAGTTGAATACGGAGTGTTTCAGCTTTAGATCTTAACGTTTCCATTGCCTATGCTACTTTGCGGGAAATGGCGTGAACTTGCTTTTTTAATAATAATTACTATTCTTTCTTTAAACAATTACCTCAACCAAACATTGAATGTGCGATTAAGAAACATCTGTCGTTCTATTACTTGGCTAAACATTTAAAGGTTATACATATATTATGCATATCTTTAACAAAATTTAATGAATTCATTATCAAGTCGTCATAAAATTGTAGATAAAATTCATTACAACTAACCGCCCTTGGCGATATACAAGGGACACGGGTTCTAATCCGAATAAGTTAAATTTTCTATACGATTACTAAAAAAGCGTTTTTTTTTCTTAAAAAAATTACAAAATTGAAACTGTACACAATCCTTCGTTTTAAATACAATAAAAAAAACTAATCTCTATGAGAATATCCCAGCAAAAAAATGCCCATAAACCGTAGTATATATAGTTACAATTATTTAAAGTTATATATGTATATTTACAGTGAAAGTTTCAGTCATTTACATATATATATATATATATATATGTATCATATATATATATATATATATATGTAAATGACTGAAACTTTCACTGTAAATATACATATATAACTTTAAATAATTGTAACTATATATACTACGGTTTATGGGCATATATATATATATATATATATTTAAAGAGTAATATAATACATCATAGGAAAATATATAAAATAGTTGAGTGGCGGAGCTCTATACCGCGCTTTGCCCGGATACCAAGAAATGAAATGATTAAACATTTCACTATCTCTAAAAAAAGAATATGCGTACAAAGGCACCTACTGCAAACATCTTTCTATATACATATATTGAAAAAGAACGCAAAGCAGCTTCACGCTTCTTCCCCTATAGTAGAATAGGCAGAGGATACTTATCGTTAAGACACTCCGTTCGTCACTTTTTGGACAATTCTCCAGATTTGATGATGAGATTCCAATTTTGTCTAGCCACTCAGCCTTAACTCAACGCCGATATTTATAGATCGTAAGCTTTACTTGTGTCACTTGCATGTAGAAGAAATTTTTCATTCATATTAAAAAAATAAGATTGTAGTATAGAAATAATAATAAGAAGTATTCATTTAAGTAAATAATTGCAATGTTTTTTGCTTTAAGAGATTTTAATACTACTGTGGTTAAAAATATTTTTTTCCTATATTGGCGGTGGATTTGACTCTGCGCTATTTCCCTGCTATGGTATATAAGGTTGTCCAAGTGCGCGGCGTTGAGTTCCAACACTCAACTCGCAATATCTCGAACATACACAAACAAGTTGGAAGCTGAGCGTCTTAACACTAGTTTCCCTCTAACAAGCTATATAGGCAAATGTAAATAACATATTAGGAACTTAACAAAAAAACTGATCATAAAATAATCGAAAGGTACACTATCAATAATATAGCGGCGGAAAGTGTGCGTGTATGTGCGTAAACGGAGTGTCTTGTACTTTACGCGCGATACAGCGTGAAGCTGATTATGATTATTATATTACATACATGTATAAAGGGTCACCTCTAATTAGCTACGACTCATACAACGAGATAGGTTTACACTATTCAAGTTAATTATTGCAATAAATATTTACGTTCAGACGGTTTTCCTTAAAAATATGGCAATGACCGTACAATGTACAGTTGTTAAATAAAGTTAATAGTTGCAAAATTTCATAGGTCAACCATTCCTCTAGTCTGGATGGACAAATTGCGATGCTTAACTCCACCGCTATCATGTAATTTTATTCCAATAGGCTGACAGTGATAGAGTGATATAACACATAGAGGTAGATATTTCTACATCCCAAATTATAATAGTAAATAAATATAAAACAATAATATAAATCATTCGATAAATCAAAATGTAACTCGATCGCATTAAGCTACATTAAACATTGAAATCATTTATTTTTCATAGAAATTATAGATGTAGAGCAGAATCACCTCTTTCATTTAAACCTTAATTGTTCAAACAATTTTGAACATAGTACTATCATTAATATATTTTATTTATAGAATACACAAAAAACATAAAAAAATAAGCAAATGGAGGAAAAACAACGGTGTACATAATAAAATAAGTGTTGCCATACAATAACATGACATTGAAACAGAAATAAAAAAACATGAAAAAAGTTTGTTAATACAAAGTAATTTTTTTATCACAGTGACTAATACACCAAAGTCAATTATGTTATGTGCTCCAGGTCCTCGTGTTAAGTGTTTCGAGCACGCTTGTACAACGCATACTAGCCTCCATCGCAACTAAGTGAATAGACCAACTAAAATGCATTCTATTCATGCATTTTCACCCGCACGCCAGTGCTTTATTGGACTGCATGAAATGTGCATTGATTTTGATGTTCATCGTATCCTAGAGTTTGGTAGAAAAAAGTTGTACGATTCTAATTTATATGTGAATTTGCACATTCATGTACAAGGAGTACGTAGAGAGAGTTGTTAAGCCACTTTGTTGAGACACTTCGTGTTGAGCGGAAATAAACAACACAACGAAATGTAATTGTAACATTTTAGAATTTTGAAATATCACAAATTATGTTTTTTTTATTATTAAAACAGTAGAGAAAGGATAGACATATAAAATGGAAACAAGTTTATCTCTATCTCTATCTATATTTATTTTCAAATTTCATGACATACAGAAAATGATTTGCCAAATTTAAAATCAGCATTTAATAATAAAGCTGAACAAATAATATTAAAATATATAAAAAAAGATACACAATTATAACGAACTGTATTATTAACGCATGTAGACATTTATGCATTCGATAATACCACAACTATCAGCCTAGACGAAACTCAGTGACTAAACAGGATATAGCGCTAAAAAAACACAACGATTACAGAGTTACAGTCGCATAAATATATGTATATTTGAATGTATGTATAATTAATTAATATAATATGTATAATATCGTATGTATAATACGGTACTTCTTTTGAATTTAGACATAATTTAGATATATCATTTAAAATATATGTGAACGTTCTAAAACTAAGAGATTTTATTACTTAGCAATAAGTTCTCTAAAATAGAGGAGAACGGAGATGGAAGGTATTGTTTAAGGGAATTATTAAAATTTATTTAATTTATCTTATTATACAAAGCGCGGCGTCGAGTTCCGCTACTTGGCATGCAAAGCCTCGAATTCAGGCGGAAAGAGAAGAATGTAGGGCATATTATTTTGACACTAGATACTCTCTTACATACACTAAATAAATATATATAAAAAGGCAGTTTATTTCAACTTTAAAACCAACTAACTAACTGAACACATTACACGAACTATAAGGACTTTCAATCACTGTAGTAAACCATATAGTGAAAAGCGAAATTTACTGCAATATTCGATATTAATGAGTACATAATTAATTATTGACGTCACGTAAAGGCTGACAAGTCTGGTTGTATACAGCCATTGTGGGTACTTAAATAGGTACACCATGTCTAGGGCACGTTATATAAAATAGTTTTACGCTTTTTCCCGCATAATGCGTCAGGCAGTAACCTAGTGTTAAGACTCTCCGTTTCCTATTGACCGCTCAATTTTTAGACAATGCATACTAAACAGCGGAACTCAACGCCGCACCATAAGTGATGTCAAATTTGGCATCTATGGCTTCATATCTTCTCCTATTTATTAAATACATACATATATTAACTATAACAACTATAATAAAATAAGGCAACCGTTGTGGGTCCGATTCCCAGTCGGAGCAGTGAATATTTTTTCCACAGCTAGTAAACACTTTTCTATAAATTCCATTTAATAACACACTTCTAGGAAAGTTTTTATTAAGCAATAATATTAAAACAATGAAACACCGACGCTTGCGCAACCATTACCAATCTCCGTATGAAACTGGAGACCGTTGACGGTGGTCTATGTCACTTTAAAAATATTTCGAAGAAATAGTTCTAAATCAGTGTCTAGTTGCTATCGATGTTAAGGACTTCGACTTCCGTTTGATGTATTAATACTCTTGGGATTTTGTGTGTACGAGCATGTTACTGGTGCCTATAGTAACCATTGACTGAAATCAGTTTTTTTTGCTTCACGCTGTGTCCCGTATAGTAGAGCAGGCAGTGGCAACATAGACATAGTTAAATCACTGCGTTTCCCATTTACCGTCCAATTTTTGAGGATGCGTGTAGAGTGACGGAACTCTACGCCACGTTCAATCTTTTTGTGAGCAAGGAAATTACAATAAAAAACCGAGTGGAAATCGAACCCTCCACGTTTTCGGTCGGACGTCGAGCTGCTGTTGAACACCGATCTCCAAACAAATATATTCAGTTAATTAGTAGTAAAAATAATGAAAAGGTCAACATAAGTTCTAAGAAAAGTTAAAATATACCAATTTAGTAACCGAGTGAGGTATGTGCTTGCACATCTGAACAATACATCGCGGTTTAAGCAAAAATTGTTTTATTGTTTATAGGTTATGTACGAGTATGTGCTACGTATGTTTGTATATTAAGTTTTCTATATACAATAAATTATACATTTTAGGCAAAACTAGTCACCATCGTTGTTGTTATTTGCGTAAATTTAAAAATATAATATTCAAAATGCCTGGTGGGTACCATACAGGAAGCTTGAGAAATATTCTCTAATCTCTACCCTTCACTCACATACATGCCAAATTTCAATTTAATGAACATAATATGTTTTTCTGTGCGTTGTCTGTCGATCACTTAGTAACGAAAGAGTTTTATATCTATCTATTTCAAATCAATCTATTTTATATATTAGCCCTAAAGTGAGGTTAAAAAAGAATTCTTTAACAATGAAATAATCTAATAAAACATTATGTTTCAAATTATTCATGCACAACGTTTAAGACAAATTCAAAATAAGCAACGCCACGGTTTGACCTAGTATGCAATTAGCACTAAGCGATTGTCATAAGAAATCTTTCGAAATACTATTTACTGTAGTTTCAATAAAATTGGACTCTATATGACAAATTGTAAAGCTTATATTGCCACGGTGCCACCCTCTATATTGTGCAATGGTCATTGTAAGTGCAACAATTGTGCATCTTCCGATGGGACTACGTGTTGAGGGCATTGTTTAGGATAATACGCTTTTAATCAGCATATTAGGAAATTTAGTTCGATGTAACAATCGATATTATTATAGAAAGTCAGGCTTCACTTTGGTTTCATGTTTTGGTAGAATTGGTTGCTATAACCTTTTTTATTAAAGTTCTTAAAGTACCTTCTGCCTTATACTAGTTGAATTGAGATAGCCTTGTGAATATATATTTTATTAGATTTTTAGAAACTTAAACAATATTTTTTATATTTAATCAAACGTAGAGAATCACAACCATTTGTAATTTAGAGTTATTTGAGTCGAGACAATTATTTTGTCAGTAAATTTAATTTAGATAAAAGTTGATATTTTTTATTTTTCAATCCAATTTAAAATTAATATTTCATTTAATATACAAAATATGCCCCACTTTTTTTCTCATACTTTTACTACTATACTTCATTTATAATAAAAAAATGAACTATCCAGTCGTTTCGTATTAATAAATAAACAACAACATAGGTTTCCTGTACGTTCTAATGTACATATACATACATACTTATGTATGTATTAATTTTGTTTATTTAAAATATGTCAATTCATAATTTGTTTACACTCCCTCGTCCGGAGACCGCTAAGCTGCGGCTATGATGTTAAATATAGAGACGGTTAGTTAATTTTGGTAAATAAGTATAATTATAAAAAATACAAAAAGTAAAAATTGTATTTTTAAAAAAAAGCAAAAGCAAAGAAAATTGGACGGAAAGTGAACAACGGGGTATCTTAGCATAGAGCTCCTTGTACTTATAGTTTATATGCGGGACAGTGCGTGAAGCTAAATCAATTGTAGTATCAACGTCTGCATTTCCTAAGTCGTAATTTTGAAAGATTTTTAACCAAGCGTCAACAGGTATCTCTACTCAATCGTATATCATCGTAGGTCGCATCAACGCTAATCTTATTTATTGCAGCCTTGACGTGGCCAAACTTAGTCTTATCGTTTGAAAAGAAAAAAAAATCTTCATACATTAAGCTACATTAAAAATGCACCACGCACTACACTAGTGCTATTACGATAAAGATAAAGATTAAATATATATTTATATTTTTTTATATTTTTTTGATATATCAAAACACAAAGGCATCTCAACCAAAACTTATAATTATATAAATTTTTATATTAACAATTGTATGAGTGTGTGTTTGAATAACATTATTTTAAATTTAGTGTTAAATCACTTCGTTAAGTCTAAGTTCTACATTCTTAATTTTCACATAAAAATTATTTATTCCCACTCCGGGGAATTAATTATTATCTATTTTTTTTTGTACGCCATTCAAAACGCAGGGTCTCGAATATTGGGAACTCATCCTTGAAATGTTTTATACAAAATTACGACGAAATAAACACAAGTAGTAAAGTAGCATTATTCATTTACAAGATAATTATTTTATAATAATTTTAGGTCAATAAAAAATAATAGTGAAATAGAAATAAAAAAATAGTCTACAGTCTAATCTACTATAATTCGGCACACGTTATCTATAGTGATATTTTTCATATATTTCGCACAATCTCCTACACTGATAAGTGGCCCTGCCCTAGGTTAGTGATGTGACGTGTCGACATCGATAATCTGATAACGGTCACGTCTATTATCTTTATTTTGTTTGCTGTACTCGCTTATGTAATTTATGTATACATGACTTATGTAATTTTATAATGAATGGCTGTTTTTTTTTTGTGTTCAAAGACACAAATTACAATAAATTTATTTTCTTTTGGGTATGTAATACAAATATACAATAAAAAAATATATTTCAGTATAATAATATACATTAATTTAAATATAAATTCAATATAATTCGTCTTTACACGAATAAGTAATGAGTCATCAAGTATAAATTTAATATTTTTTTAAACGAGATTGATAAGTTAATAATAGAAACGAACAAATAATGTAATCCATCGACTATCACGCTACAGCACTAGCTGCAGTGCAGTGTTATCGCGTTTTTAATACGCTGTCTAAATATTAGTTGGCAAACATAGACATTTCTAGCCGCAAAACTGGAATCTAAACGTTTTAGTATTTTCATTACATATTTTTAAACATATTTTGCGGAGAAAATAGATAAAAAATAAAAAACTGCTTGGCCTTATTTTTTTTCAGGGACTTACTACTTATAAAAAGTTTATTTGATCTTGTCATTTAAATAAAACGGAATATGTATGTATAAATAGTTTCAACCAGTAGCCATAGCTATACATTTTTGAAATTTTGAAAAATAATGAATATTTTGAGGTCTGTCGTGGCGCAGGGACGCGAGCGTGCGACTGTAATCGCGACAGGTTGCGGGCCTCTACCTTGATACCAGAGCGAAGAAATTAAAATATTGCGTTACCCCAACCGATAATCGAATTAAATCTAACTACATTTAAACACTTTTACACTACATTTATTAGAAGCTAACTTTCAAGAACGTCAACTAGTACTATCAGCTATCATATAATAGTGTCATTGCTCGGGTCAAAAACCTAATGTAATAAGGAAGAATAATACGCTTTAACAATTATTATGTTAAAAAGCACTTTATTGTTCACATAAAATATTATTAATTTGTTTAATTATTAATGTCTTTCTATCGGTCTCTATAAATAACTATATACAAGGTTGTTCATCAGTTTTAAATGTAGAGTTCATATCTTGTATAAAATATATTTGTTTACCTCTTACGTATATTGAGGTAGGAAAAAATTGTGATAAATTTCTCTGTTTTTCACTCATTACATTAGTTAGATTGACATTCAGTGGAATGATAGCTCACGTTTTCAAAGAGTAGCGTTAAGCTCCGCCACTCCATACGCAATATCTTGAATTAAATTCGAGATACAGCGTGAAGCTAACAAAACAACAAAATATACTTAGTAGATAGGTACATTTGCAAAAATGACGGTCTATTTTTATATCAGCACGTGTTCGAAGAAAGAGTGGTTCTATGCTTTGATAACATTTGACTTTGAAAAAAATGGACTCCTTGTAGTGCTGATAATGTAACAAAATTGTTTACTATACATCAGTTAAATTAACAAAGTTAATTTATGGTGTTTTAGTAAAACTTTTTTTACTTTTTAGAGTTCGTGTAGTACAATTATAGGCTTAGCTAACGTTATCTGCAAAGTAAAAATCTTCTAATATTATGCGACTCGACGATGAAAAATGCTTATAATAGATTATTTGTTCTGTATAGATTATATTTGTTTTAACTAATAATATTAGATCAATCTTACGTGTTTACTTATTTAATAGATATATGTATGAAGATATATGCAAATGTAGAGCTTATTGCAGTATAGCTGGTCACAGTAGTAGGCTTTACTTAATTTGCGGTCGCTCGGTTTGTGTTTGGATTTCCTCACTTAAATATGAGTTTTTATCACTTATTGTAAATCTAAAGTAATTTAAACTTAAAAGGAATAATTATATAGGGATAGTTGAATTATTTTCACAAATTTAAAATAGCATATCCTCACAAGCGGTTTTATTGGAGACTTATACTTGGTCTTATACTTTATGTGAAGTATACTTTTTCCACATACATATATATATATATATGTATGTGGAAAAAAAAATATCTTCTTTAATATATGTATAAAATTTAAGCCAAGCCTACATTGATAACAATAACTCGAACTAACTATCACAAACTCGATCAAACGTGAAGGCGTTTACATATAAGTTTTGAAGGCCCGGAAACTACGGAGGCTCTATACATTATTTCCGTAAACAGCAAGTATATGAGCGAGAATCAACCAATCAGAATGAAGGTCAAATTTTGAATGGCCAACCAGAGCATTTCATTTGGTATTTCAACTATGTAGGCTCTGTGCGAAAGCGAAAGTGGGCCAATAGCGTGTCTAGTATCTATGTGTGGGTGTCGTGTGTGGTCGTATGTAAATAGGTGTGTTCTGTATGTGTGCGTTGTGAATGGAGCTTTAAAGGCTTTTGTTACGTAAGTTAATGAAGCTACGGTTTTGGTTTTAAATGACTTGAACGATATTACCAATTTATATACTACGATGAAAGACAACATTTTTTTATTAAAAATATATCAAACCAACTTCACATTGTATACAGCAAGGTAGGCAGAAAAACTTAGCCTTAAGACACTCCCAACTTTCCACGGAATGCTCTAGGCAATGCGTATTGAGTGGCGGGAATCTACGCTGGACTTTCACCTTAATGCCAAAGCGAAGAAATAATAATTCATTCCCGCCAGTAAGGATCGAACCTACAACCGACGCGTTACAGTCACACAATTGTGCCTCTGCACCACGACGGCCAAATAAATATAACTATTAATATATAAATTATTTGATAAGTAATTAATTAACAGCTTCACGCTGTATCCCGTACACAGCAGGGTAGGCAGACGGAACCTAGTGTTGCGACACTCCGCTTCCCACTTTCTAATAAATTCTGGAGGCTTTGCGTATTCAGTGGCAGAACTCAACGCCGCGCTTTGCCCCGACACTAGAGCGAAGAAAAGGAAATAAAAATTTAAGTAAATTTTTCTTCTACTCAAGTGGGGATCGAACCCACAACCAGTCCAGCCAGCCAGAAAACGTTGTTAGTCAGTCAGTCAGTTGCGTTAAAATGTTGAAAATATGTATTTATATAATCTACTGAAAATAGGATTTATTAAACACCCTATATAAAGATTCAAAGAGACCTGCACAGATCTGCCATGATTGAATGTTCGAATACTATTCAAGAGAATGAATAATTTAAACAATGAAAATACAATTCCCGGCGTTGAGTTCCGTCACTTGACAAGCAATGTCTCCAATTTGGGCGGAAAGAGGAGAACAGAGTGTATTGATTGATTTTTTCTGCCCTTTCTACTAGATGGAAAAAAGCCGTGAACATAAAAAATGGTAAAAAAATATTTAGCAAATTTCTCAAATGTCAACGCATCAGATAACGAATGACTTGTGCAAATCGAGTTATCTGATAAGTGTAGGTTCGATTTTAATAACGTTGTAATTCTAAGATAATATAAAGAAAACAAGTAACATATGAAAATATAAATAGAATTCAATATTAATTATTTTTTTTACATTTTCTTCAAATGCATGAAGTTAGTTAAAGAAAAATAGACAATGCACACGAAACAAGGGTGGGAACTATGAAATTTAAAATGTAGGAACCTTGGGGAATATATGAGAGCATGAATTTCCTGAAACTTCTACTTGTGAGTTCGATTCCCACTCGAATGAATTATTTTCTTCTTCACACTGATCAAAACAGACCATATCGATCAGTTCCAACATTTAGTATCTAATGTTTTTATAAAGAAAAAAAAATATTATAAATGAAAACGTAGTGGCCCCTTTACTTCAAAGCCGATACCGTGAGATAAGAAAAAAAAATATAAAATAAAAGAAGTGATAAAATGCATTTTGCATACACTTTGTTATTTATCTCGTCGTTTTAATCTTTGCTGGAGCAACGCCAATTAATAGATAGATACAATATATATATTTAAAAAAAAACCTATTATAATAATGTCGATTTTTGATAACGCCCCGGTCACGACGTCTGAGCTCTGACACTAAACTATAAGTAGATAAAACCTAAGTTTTTAGTACTTTTTGTGATAACGGTGTTGTATTTTAGACTTATTTAGTGCCATTTTTTTTTGTGATTGTCGATTTCAAATTAATATTATTTCACGCAGCTCGCACAGATACAGATGTAACCTAGTAGTCGATCTAGGATTATTATTATGCAAAGACAAATTTATAAAAAAATAGATTCATTTTTAATTATTTAATAAATTAACTATTTTATAAATATATGATATATAATAATCTTGTAATACATAGATAAGTCTGCAACATTAAGCTAAATATTATTTAATTCACATATCAGAGTAACTCTTTTAATTAATAAAATTAGTTTCGTCTTATTACACAGCTGATGTCATATTGATATAATTAGTTGTATTTAAATAATATCTATATTTACACATACGGTTTCAGAATCACGCGATAGACAGTTGATATTTTTCTTATAAATACACGTTATCCCTTTTTTTAAGAATGTTCTGTAAACAATATATGTTTATATGAATTAAGCGCGGTGTTGAGCTCCGCCAATCAACGTGCAATGCCTCGAATTTGACAAGTGGAAAACGAGTAGAGATTACCTAATTTCAACTGCGCTACCTAAGTAGGTACTAAAAAAAAACAAAAAAATAGTTTCGTTCAGTGGGACTTAAACGATTTAAACTAAAAATGTCGTCAAAGTAATATGCAAATACGCAAATGTTTTTAATAAATGGAATTTGGAAAATAAGGTGTCCTTCTCTACCACTTAGTTACGTCTGTTCTGCAAATGAATTATTTGCCTTTTTTTGTCAGCGACTCATTAACGGAGGACTTTTAATATACTCGTAGATTAAAGTAAAACGTAATTTCTATTATTATTTTTTTTGAGTATAACATTTAAGAAACACCTGTTTAACTATTGATAGGCTCGTACACATACTTAGTTTTGGCATATTACAATATGTAATTATATATATATATATATATATATATATATATATATATATATATATATATATATAGTATTACAAAAAGATAACATGATATCTAGACCATATTTAGTTAGCTAGTAATAAAAAATATTGAAACAATTTATATTATTTGCAAATATGTATATTATTTAAGAGGCCATCGTCAAAGCGCGGCGTTAAATTCCGCCATTTAACACGCAATGCCTCAAGAATTTGGCGGAAATTAGGGCGAAAGTGGCCTAATGCATGGAGGCATGCTATGTGCAGGATACATGAAGTTAAAAAAAGATTGTGAGGTAGTTTATAACACTTTCACGCAAAAACTTTACAGTAGCATAGCTTTTACATTAAAATAAAATATAGGCTATAATTTATGTAAAGATTTCTCATAATGACGATTCTGGGTACGATTTCAATATAAACATAGTGTAGGGTCACTAGTTGTTATTGAAATCGTACCCAGGATCGTCACGTATACAGTCTGACGCTGTGTCGTCCATATTTTAACATAACGAAAAAATATCATACGATTCGAATAATTCATTATTTTATGCTAGAAACATTCGGAAACCTAAACTATACAGCTGATAAGATATCAGGTAGCCTAGGTTTTTGATAAAGCGCTAAATTTACAAAAAAACGCGATAACAGCCGGCTATCGGCCTGGTGATGTACCCGCTTCTAATACTGTTCACAACATGATTTCGTTATATAAAATGTTCAACTGTATATTTTTTTTGATATTATATAATAAATTAGACTTAATCCTCAATTTTATTTTTATTTAGTTTTACGATGTATCTTGCACATATGATTGAGTGTTATGACACTGCATTCTCATTAGGACACTACCATTCCCCACTTTCAGCCGAATTCTGGAGGCACTGAGTGATGAATGGCGAAACACAACGCCGCACTTCGATAAGTTTGATACCATGATTAGATACGTTGCGTGTTCTCTGGTGGAACTTAACGCGTACGTACTTAGTGACGATATTATCGTATCTTACTTTTAGTATAATTAAATAAATAACCAAGTTTAGTATAAATAGCAACATTTGGCTATAAGTTATTAGTAGAATTATAGTTTTAATATTTGATAAATTTGGTAGCAGGAAGGATATTTTGACTATTAAAACGGACGCTTCAGCAGATATTTTGTTATTTAACATATTGTTTATTCATTTTCACATAGTGATAACATTAATACATAAGCTGTGTCCCGCCCGTAGCAGTGTATAAAGGGAGGGGAAACCTTTTGTTAAGACACTCCGTTTGCCACTTTCCGTCCAATTTTCAAGAAATTGTGTGTTGAGTGGCAAAACCTAACGCTGCAATAGAGTGGAAATAGTACCCCGCAAACGCCGCATTTAGTCACACATTGTACCGCTCCGCTACTCCTTCACACCCCACATTTTTTATAATAATGCATTATCATTAACATTTATCAATGCAACGTAAAAGAATCAATTATAAATAATTAATCATTATATGATAGTCTAATGCCGTTATAATATAATTTCTAAATCTTTATCTAAATTATGTATTGATAAAATATAAATAACAAAATAAGTGTTATATAAAATATATGTAAAAATGTATGAAAATTAGTTAAGGAAAAAAAATGGGTTTCATACCGTTCCGTGAGATTTAAACAGTTGATTTTATTACAAATTATGTATTTTTGTTACCGCTACATAAATATTTAATAAACGTAAACCCTTCGTGCTCGAGTCTAACTCGCACTTGGCCGTTATATTTTTTAATTTTTAATGACATTATGAAATGAGAAAATATTTATACTAAGTATACAAGTACTTATAAAATAAGTATAAATAATTTTGGGGCTATTTTAAACTAATGTTACTTCAGTCAAAATTTAAACGTAGCGGAATTCGAACTCACAACTCGTGGATAACACTGAATAGGCGAGTTCAAATACTACGTTCAAGTATATTTTTTTGTAAAACATATTTTTTTCTTTAGTAATAACACTAAAATTACTAAAGTACTAACTACATACATAAGTCTTCACTTACATTATGTTATTAGACCGCCCCTGGCCCTTATATATTCATTTGTATTATAAATGTTTATATATATCTACAATATAACATGTAAATCTTTTGTAAGAGGTGTGAAAAACATAAAAAGGATTGATTTATTCAAAAGATGTACGGTGTTTTTTAAATATGACTAAAACGAACTGTCTAGAAGAATTCCGCTAAATAGTGTGGTACAAGTAAAATGATTAAAATATTTTTTACTTGCTTTCCGCCTTTAGTCATTTAAGGAAGGACAAAAAAACGAAAAGATTTTTGTTAACTAGACTAACACCTGTCCATATAAGTAACCTAGATTAGTACCTATAAATAAATTTCACAATGTGTTGAAGTGCAACAGCATCTGACTACAATTGATTGTTACTAGGTAAATCCTCGCTCGGAGTAATTAATATTGGCTTACTTAAAAAGTTGAAATATAAAGGCGATTAGGGAGGGAGTGTAGGAAAGGACTAAAAGAGTATCTCTTAAAATTTCAACGGGAAAGAGAAAATCTAGATTTTTCATTACGCGTTTTAAAGTCCACACAAATAAAGTAGTGGACGAAAATACTGCTTCAATAAAACGCAAACATCTTTTAACTTGAGACACAAATCAAAGAGAATCTTTTCACAGTTGCTGAATAGATAAAATTTGCAAAGTCTCTCAGTTTCGTTAAGTCTTACAAATAGGTGGGGCTTGATGTTATTATACAACCCTTATATTTAAATTATAATGCCATCCTTTTAGATCTGTACAATGTATGATTAATAATTTTAATACTATTTACCACGAAAAACTAGAAATCTCAACGTATATCAGTAAATACTTAAATTATAAGTTTGCAACGTTGATTTTCATCAATCAACTGCATTGTCTTAAATTTGGGCGGAAAGTGAGAAAATATTATGTGCATTATTCAATTTTAAACAAAAATTGAAATAGAGTTCTATCACTCATACGCAATGTATTGAAAAATGGGTAGCCAGCTGGAAACAGAGTGCCTTAACGAGTGGCCGCTGTACGCGGAATACAGCGTAAAGTTGAGAAAAAAGAAAAAAATCAACTGAAAAAATCCAAGTAAAAAATAAGTAAGGACAAGAAGAGCATGTTGATGTACTCGTAGATTGCATACCGTCAGTAACACGATCAGCATTGTTACTGCTTTATTGTCTACGAATGTTTAACAACTTCTAATTCCAATTTTTATTTGTGGTTGTAAATTGTGGTTTTATTGGAAAAATTATAAGAATATTTACAAACTAAATTTTTGAGGCTATCAATAAAACGCAATGGCTGTGGGTTCAATTTCCACTAGATGGAATGATTGTGTTTCATTTCCATGATTTGGTAACAAAAGTTTAACAAACATATAAGAAAAAAAATGCCTAATTTTTACTTAAATACTTTCTTAAATAAACGATATATTATGCTTCTGATATTGAACAGGTTAGCGTAAAAAATAATATTTGGAACTAAAATATGTTTTTTTTCTAATTATAAAACAAATTAAAGAGAAAGCCTACGGTACCAATTTAAAAAAGAAAAACTTTTATTGTGGATAACAATAGAAAACGAAGGTAGTTTGTGCCCCCAAAAGTTTTAAAGTAGTATTGTCCTAAAAATTTCGCTGAATCCCTTATTAGCAACAACATTCAAGAAAACCTAAAAGACAATGCTTATTTAAAATAAGATGAAAATAAACATTACCAGTCGTGGCACAGGAACAGACGCCTGCTACTATAAACGCGACAAAGTTGTGGGTTCGTTTCCCACTCGAGGAAACAAAATATTTAATATTTTAATTTCTTCGCGCTTTTAACTAGGCAAAGCGCGTCGTTGAGTTCCGCTACTCAACATGCAACGCCTCCAGGATCATCACAAATATTTTTATAAATAAATATAGAGGCTGAAATGTGTTTGTAACTATGGCAAACTAGATGTCGAATAAAGAAATCTTCCGATCTTAGGCATAAAATATTCTTATAATTAAAAAAAAAACAACAATAGTATAAAATAGATTATAAAATAGTGATTAAGAAAAGAGGTCAAACGATAAAAAATGAGATAGCACGTTGTTTATGACATTATGAATTATTGCATATATGTCCCATTTTTACGCAATTATTGCAATCAATATAAAATATGAATATAATAATAAGTGTTTTCTATTTAAGGATGACATGATAAGGCTCTATTATACTTGGAATCCACAACTACTTGTTTTTACTTTGTTTTTTGAGGTCAGCGTGTGAATGTTATCTCGCTGATCGTACGTTCGATTCCCGTTCGGGAATGATTATTATATTAAATTATTAAGTTCCATACTCTGGTAAACAAAGCAATGTTTTGAAAATTAGGCGGAAAGTGAGGAAAGAATGTGTGTAAAAGAAAAATAACACCAAGTATTTAAAAAGATAAAAACGTGAAGCTGTTTTTATGTTGTTTACATATAGCATGCTAAAAAATTCTTTCAACTTCTCGCTCGTTCTCATGTAGCAGATTACGAAGAAAACCTGGAGTTAGGACACTTCTTACAGCCCGGTTTGGTGTAACGGGACCCGAGTAAGACTATAGTGTAATACAATTTATAATCTCTGCACAATAAACCTATAAAATGATCCTGTGACCCCTGAGCAAGACATCTTCTAGTAACTAACAAAGACAATTAATAAGTATGGTTTTTACGTTTAGATAACCAAAAGTTCCTCGTATAATACATAATTATACAAACATCTTGCATTGATAAAAAAATGAAAATAAAAAACGAAACTGTCTAAAACTAACGCTCAATTTTTTACTAGATAGTACTTTAAAGGTGGCAACACTAGTAGAATTATTTTGAATTTCGTGACGGTAAAGAAAGGGGCTTGGATAGTGTAGTTGAGCATTTCGAGGCGCCTCCCATTAAACGCATACTTAGGTCACAAGTCCCAAGCACCGCTCTGAGCTCCTCCTCCTATAACACTACGGGCACACGCATGTTGAATCCATAGAATTCTCATTTAAAATCTATAAGTGAAGGGTGCAAAAAATGTACCAAAATGCATGAAAATTATTCAAATCACACTCAAAGGAATATTTAATTTTAAAAAATATTCCATTGTCGAGTTGTCTAGTTGTCGCAAAATGTGGCGTTAAGTTCCGATAAAATAGAAGGAAAGTGTATAAATATAAAGCGTTATCAAATATGGCCTTCTGGACTTACTAGAATTTGGCTAATATTAGAATAGAATTGAACAATGTGTTTTCCTTTTAATTTCATTAAAATTATAGTATTTATATCCTTTAATTATACTCATATAATATTATCTAAAATATATATTTTTCGCGGCGGTTCAGCGTCAGACGAGCTAAATTATTTTTATTTTCTCTCTCTGGTAACACAAAAACCCATTCTGTCATGTGGGATACGATTTTTAAGTTAAAAAAAACCTACAAAATTATATTAAAACCTAAGTTTTTGTCCACAGATATCACATGACTCGATAATTGAAAACTATAAGATAACAAGATGGTGGACACACAGCACTTTTGTCTCCGATGGAATAATTATCAGAGTAGCATAACAAGCGCCTTCGAGAATCTGAGGGATGATGAGGACTTCGTGGATGTCACCCTCGCATGTGATGGGAAGAGTTTGAAGGCACACAGGGTGGTACTGTCAGCATGCAGCCCTTATTTCAGGGAACTGCTAAAGGTGGGTCATTTAGATATTTAATTTTTAACCCCCGACGAAAACAGAGGGGTGTTATACGTTTGATGTGTATATGTGTATCTGTATGCCTGTGGCATCATAGCTACCAAACGGATTAACATATTTAAATAATTTGTTTATGATTGAAAGGTTCTTTAATACAGAGTTTTCTTTATCATGATTCAAGAAAATATTTTCAGGCGTTTGAAGGCATCTTTTTTTAGTTTTTAATTTACTTTTTAGAGCTTTTTGTGTCGATGGCTTTTTTTTGTTTTATTACTTCGACTTAAAAATATTTTTTATTTTTTTATGCGTTAATGTACCTTCCTTTTAATTCAAGTCAATTAATTATATTAATACATTAAGTCGTTCCCAAGAAATCTCTTCGATTGCTGTTACAGGGAAATTACGTACATATGTTATAATAATAAACATTTCTTCGCGCACTTAATTATATTTTAAATTGCATACACAGCTACACCGTACTATTTATTGATATAAATATATTATACAAGTCCAATTAAAAATCATAAATGATGATATCATTTCCAAAAAAAAAACATTTAAACAAAATATTTA
The DNA here is from genome assembly GCA_030704555.1 of Heliconius charithonia. Taxonomy (NCBI): domain Eukaryota; kingdom Metazoa; phylum Arthropoda; class Insecta; order Lepidoptera; family Nymphalidae; genus Heliconius; species Heliconius charithonia. Next base: position 766,311 of record CM060819.1, on the reverse strand, counting down.
ATTACATTTACGTACTATAAAGTAAACATCAACCGACAAAACATTAGTGTCTATAATATAGAATATTTCAACTAACGTGACTAATCTATTAGCTGTTCACAAAATTACTTTGTCATTTTCCTAAAACTTACATAATATCTTAAATAAGTATAGTATGACAATATAGTTAGTAGTGAGAGCTGCGTATGACACATGACACATTCTAAGTACACAGACCGCAAGCATAGCGGGTTGCACCTTTGGTCAGAGTTACCCTGCCCACTATGCGGGACAAAGCTGTCCCGCATACAGCTGGGTAGGCAGAGAGATCCAGCATAAAGCTAAAAAAACATTAAGAGTTATTTTTTTTAGCTTCTCTCTACATTTTACTGCGTTACCGACGCACGGCTGGATTTTGAAGGTATTGAGTGGCGGAACTCAACGCCGCGCCTTACTTTATTACCAGAGCTGTGAAATGTAAATATTAAATATTTCATTCTACCGAGTGCGGATCGAACCCAGAACCGTAACGTTAACAGTCACACTTACGAGTCTCCTACAATTATGGTCTCAGAACATATATTTATAGTAATTTATTCATAAAACCTACGTCCATTCATTCATCAATTATGTTTAAATACACGAAACAATCGTCGAGCGAAATCAGCTAAATATTATATTGCAAAATGTTGTGAATCATTTTAATTCTCACGTATGTACCGAATTACACAAGTGTTTCTTAATGCGAGGCAGTCGTGGCGCGGTGGGGCTGTCAATGTAAACGCGACGATTGTGGGTTCGATTCCCACTCGTGACATTATAAATTTAAATACTATTTACAATATACTCGTTCTGGTAGAATTGAGTGGAGTTCCGCCAACCAACACGCAATGTCTCAAAAATTAGGCTGAAAGTAGGAAACAGTCTTGACACTGTGTTCCCCTGCGGCGTAATGTAATGCTATCCACGCTAAAAAAAGGTAGTATAAAGTTAACAAAAAAATGTTCAAATCAAAAAATGCCTTGAATAAATGTAAAATAAATACAATAAATTGAAAAAAAAAATATTAAAAAAATTAAATTAAATTAGCTTCACGCCATATCCCGCACACAGCAGGGTAGGCAGAGGGAACCTAGCGTAAGACACTCCGTTCCCCACTTTCTGCCGAATTTTGGAGGCATTGCGTGTTGAGTGGCAGAACTCAACGCCGCGCTTTGCCTCGACACCAGAGCGAAGAAATGGAAATATAAATTTAAGTAAATATTTCATTTCCTCGAGTGGGGATCGAACCCACAACCAGTCGTTTTCAGTCACACCTTGTGCTACTGCGACTGGCCTCAAAAAGGTTTTTTTATGATGAAAAAAATTATTCATCATAAACAACAATTTAAATAAATTAAAAAGGCAAATTATGCTTTCATAATATCATATAAAAATAACTATAAGATTTTAAAAATAATAAAAAAAAAAATACTATTAAATAAGGAAAAAGTTTGTCAGGTGTGGGGTTCGAACCCACGCTCCCTCTCGGGAACCAGAGCTTAAATCTGGCGCCTTAGACCACTCGGCCAACCTGACTTGACGGTGATCAATTAAATAAGTTATAGCATTAAGATAAGACCTATATACAAATCATATAACTAAAGAATTTGTTTTTTTCTAATCTCAGGAACTACTGGATCGAATTGATTTATTTTTATATTATATAATCCATTTATTTAATATAAAAATAGGCTGTAGACTATACTACATAACGTTAGTCGTTTCTATGATCCCACTATCTGCTGTCAGAGACTTTAGACACTGACAATGTAACATACACAACTGTTAGTGATTTCCATTTGACCACGGAACCAAACCACTGCTAGTACTTTATACACCTACATTTTATAATTCTTTACTATTGAAATAGAATGACGTCATTTTAACGTATTTACAAGTCTAATTTAATATGATAGTCACGGCTTCAAACTATTAGATATTAGTCTAGTTTTAAACAGCGCACTATAGGTTGTACACAAGAAATATTTCTAAATCGGAGAGAAGAGAAATCGGAGAGCTGAGACAGTCATCGTTATCAACACTAATACTACGAAACTAAAGAGTTTGTTTGGTTGGGCGCACTAATCTCAGGAAATAGTGACACGAATTAAAAAAATATTTTTGTATTAAATAGCCTATATATCGAGGAAGGCTTTATATGTTGCGACGTAACCTAGTCTACATGCGATAAAAGTTACCTCGGGGACTTAGAATTTGCTTCGTGTTGTACGTAACTTTAAGTTATTTCTGATTAACAGGCTAACAGGCTGGTAATACATATAACAATAAATGTATGTAACAATTACAAGTTATAAATCTCTCACTAAATTAAATTATATACTGCAATATTTTTTGTCTTCACGCTATATCCCGCATATTTACGTATATTAACGTAGTAAACAACTACGTACTACGTATATATTAAAGATAGAGAATCTAGTGTTAAGACACTCCGTGGTCCACTTTCTAACCAATTTACAAAATACTCCGTGTTGAGTTGAGACCAGAACTCGACGCCGCGCGAAATAAAACGAGTATTGAAACCATAAATTACAGTAAATACATTTTTTCTTGAAAAGTAGCAATGTCTTAATAACGAAAAATATAATAATTCCATTAACTTTCCAGTCAACACCATGCAAACACCCTGTCATCGTGCTCCAGGACGTCGCTTTCACGGATCTGCTGGCCCTGGTGGAGTTCATCTACCACGGAGAAGTGAATGTCCATAGACAGAGCCTACCATCATTTTTGAAGACCGCCGAAGTACTACGCGTGTCCGGACTGACACAGAACGATGATGCCCAGGGGGTAAGTTTACCTTTATCGACACAGTAAACTTAATTTATTTTTAGATAAGCATTTGATAATTTGTTGTACTAAATACCCAATTCACTCATTATTTTTGGTTTTTGTTGTTAAATATTTCACAATATGTTGTAGGTATTTGTGGTCAGTCGTGGAGTAACGATTGTGGGTTCGATTCCCGCTCAGGGAAATGAAATATTTAATATTTGTAGTCCTCACTCTGGAAACTAGAGAAAAGCGCAGCTTTGAACTCTTCCACTTAACATGCAAGGACGACGGTGGATCGGAAATGTCTTATCTGGGAAACATAGACACTAGTTTTCCAGGTTCCTTCTGCCTACCCTGCATGTGGGTAGGCAGAAGGAACCTGGAAAACAGCAGGTTACAGCGTGAAGGTAAAAAAAAGCGAGACGCTGTCCCACATGCGACAGCCGGTTTAAATATAAATTAATTTTTAAACACAAAGCGCATCAACATGTACCATTATTATTGGATATCTTCGTCTAGACTTGTGCACTATTAGGTATATTAGATATACGGTACCAATGAATTAATTAGGTATGCTTTCAATATGCAAATAGTGTAAAAATAAATTTACAATATATTAACACTTTGTATAATATATACATACTTTAACTAATACATTTTTATAGTACAGAGTATTTTCAAAATTTCTTCCGACATTTCACTATTGAAACAAAATGTAATTTCACTAGCTCCACTCAACACGCAGTGTCTCGGAAAATTCGGCGTTGCGTGGGAAACGGAGTTTTTTAACGAGCTTCCAAAGATTACCCTGCTAAATGCGAAATACGGAAGCTAACACAACTACAAACAAACACTAAATTATTGACACTTGTCTACAGCCTCTCGTGCAGAACATCGCTCGAGCAGCAGCAGCTGCCGCGTCTTCCCCACACACTCCTCCCCACCCTGCACACACTCCTCAAACTCCCCACACTCCAAATTATACTGAAAAGCTAGAGGAAGCTCTCCTTCATCCTCCACCTATCCTACGCCGCATTAATCTCCCTCCACGCCGCATGTCCCGCTCAGCTGACAACTCCCCTGACGTCATCAAGCGAGCCCGTCACGACAACAACAACGACCAACCTCAGATTCATGATTTCTCAACAAAAAATCATTCAATGGTCAACAACACTCGCGCCCACGAACAAGGGAACAATGGCAACGGCATCTCCAATTCGAGCTCGTCTCCATCCCCCAGGCTCATTGATGAAGTGAAAAATGAACCCCTGGAATTGATGTGCCAGTCGAATCCAGATATCGATAGGAGTACAGATGATACGCCGCCGCACTCCCATCATAGACCACTAGTAAGTACCAGAAAATTGTCGAATATTTTTTTTTCAATATTTTATTTATTAGAAAATGATATTTTTTATTCTGGAAACAGTCGAAAAGTAAAATATAATAGTAGTAAGTTCAATTACTCAAAAGATTATTGTATATATGTACTAGCTATATTATAATTATTTTCATAAATATAGCATTAGCTTACGCACTAGGTTGTCTTAAATATATTTAAACGTATATAAAATTCCACTTTGTCAAATGAGACTTGGCAATTGTCTGGAATAAGATTAAAAAATCAAGTATTTTAAAAAATTATAGATAAACTGTAATTTAAAATAACCCGCTTAGCAGTCGGGAACAAAATTATTAGAGACAGAATTAAGCAACATCTCAAAATAAACACACAACCTCCTCACGTGTGACATTGACACTTACTGAGTATTAGACACTTGTAATTGTAACTAGAATATTTACCCGGAATTAAGGTAGGGTCGTATGACACGACGATTGAGGCGTTCAGCTCGTGTGGCTAATGCTCATATGGTACACTTACCGACCTTGACAGTCAACAATTATCTTTATTTCGCAGCACCACAACTTCTGACTGTAAACGCGACAGTTGTGGATTCGAATCCCACTCGGGGTAGTGAATTATTGTAATAAAGTGCGGCGTTGAGTTCCGTTACATAATAAGAAACAGTACCTTGGCAGTGGGCGCCCTCTATATAGCCTGAAAAAAAAGAAATATAAATTTAATGTTTACAGTAGTAAAATTAAAATGAACACAAAATCTGTATAAATATTGAAAACTCAATAAAACTAACAGAGCTTGCTCAAACAAAATATTGCTAAAAATAGTCAGTACGAATAGTCACTTGAATCTAAATAACAGAATACTTATTGTTTATTATGGAAATTAATTATGAAATAATATCTTAGTTTGATAATGAAATAAAAATAATATAAAAATTTCATATCAAAATATAAGCGAAGATATATTGACGTAAATTGGCACCGCTTTGACACCTTTCATTGCGTATACTATAAGATATTCTTGCAGATTTTTCTTATATCATTATAGTAATAACTTATATCATTTTAGTTGCTAAAGTAAGCTGAACAGTTTGTTTGTTTGAACGCGCTAATCTCAGGACGTACTGGTTAGAAATATTTTTTTTTGCGTTATATAGATTATTTATCGAGAAGTGCTTTATACCTCTCACAACTCTTATCCATTTCCTTTTGACCACATAAGCAAAGCCGCATGTAAAATACTAGTAATATTATAAAATGTAATAGAAATTTCCTTAACAAGAACAACAGTTAACTTAAATTTAAGTTATAAGTAAGTAATTATCATTTATCTGCCGTCACACAGAGCCAGAGCCATTCAGCCTCTCTCAGATATCGTATGATAAAAGAACCTCCGTTATTACAAAGTTAAATTGGCATTCTAACTTCTATAGTTGGTACTTGGCTTGTTTTAATTCGTATCAACGTCGAGTTTATTAACATCTAAACTTGTATATTTTGTACTTTAGTGAGATTTATACAAGAAAAGTATATATTAAGTTGACATTATTGTTTTGTATTTTAGAAAAAATCTCAATTTTTTTAAAGTTAGATTTTAAAGAAACATAACGTGTAAACTATAAACGCGACGGTCGTCAATTTCTTCTTGGTAGCATAAATTATTTGCGTTTCCTCGCTCCGGTAACAAGACAAAACGCGGAGCTGATTTTCCCCATAAGCAAAGCTACAAAGTTCTCTGTTATTTCAAAGATATCCCAGAATTCTCAACCAACACCGTGCTGAATGTTTTTTGAAAGCGTGCAATTTACACCTAAATCACTTTTTGTATATTTTATGAGTTGGTTTTATTGTTCTATTTTTTTTTACATTCAATAAAGTTATAGAAAAAATCATATAATGAAAACAAAAGAAGAGCCTAATAAAAGATAAAAATTTAGCTTTTATGGGTCAAAGATGAATTATAAACTGAGTAATGCTAACACCTAATTAACTTTGTCTCAGGGAGGTCCACCATCACGCGCGAGCTCAGCTGAAGACGACCGCACACCACCACCACAGCTACCGACATCCCCGTTCTTAACACCCGCCGACACAAAGCTCTTCACATCTCACAATTATAGCTACGGCATGACGGCACTGAACGATCCATCTGCTTTGGCTGGTATGAACTTTTATTACTATACTTATAGTATTATGTGTGCTATGCTATTATTATATTGATATTCAAAATGCTAATATAGAATAAGACTTTATATAACAAAATAACACGATTAAAAAGATTATGATGAGGATGAACTTACAGAAATTAATAAATAATTTTCGATAGCTTTTCATGGTGGTGGTCAATAAAATGGTTGTAAGCGATAAGTTACTCGTAAAAAAAATAGCAAGTTGGTTCTATCGAGTGAATAAGAGCCATGTGCTACTTGCAGGTCTGTCGAGCCCGCTGGCGCCTGACGGAATGGCGAGCACATCTCAAGGTGAGTGGCGGCTTGTCTAGCAACAAGTTTATTTTATGCATACATATGTTGAACAAACGATATTTTTAATGCACTGTCTGTCGTATGCCACCATCACCGCTTCCTCTCTGCTCTGTCATTATTAGGTTTATATATCATTAATAGGTTTTATATAAAAAAATGTATGAGGCAATTATCACGTGACATATTCATAATATATGTATTATACTTATATCTACTCCTAACCTGTATATGTCTTCATTATGCTCTGTGTTTTGTATTCAATATTAATGTTAGCTTTTTGTGTTATGGTTCGATGGACTTTCGTGTGTATCTTTTTTCATTTGTCAGATATGACCGCTCTGTGGAAATGAGAATTGATCATTGAACCAAAACGCAACGTGGCGTGCATGTTACTGTATTGTTACTATATATAGTTTAATGTTTACTATACAATGAAGATTGCTAGCTTGTTTTCTAGATGTGTCTTGATATATTGAAGTAACGGTAGGACAAAATTCCTAGTCCCCTTTATCCTGATTTAGTTCTTTTTTATTTAATTTCTCTATTAACTCATAATGTTTTAATTATTCCGTTTTTATTTTTGATTATTTCAATCAGTTACCCCTAATCGTTGAACATCGAAACTCACTTAACATATTCAATTGGCTATAAATAAAAATAATAAATAGAAAAAAAAATGTGTCGGTAAATCGGAGAGAATATAACGAAGATATTACGTTGTTAGCTTTCAAAATTTCAAGACTATGTAAATTGTGATCAAATCTGACCGAGTCTCGATTTAACCAAATAAGCGATCCCATGAATCATTCATGTTTCTAAAAACAATCTCGCATTACTTAATTATTCATTATTGTCTTGGGAAATATATCGCTGGGGACGCGCAAGATTGGACAATGGAATTTTAGTTGCGATTAAGTGGTGTCAGTTTATTTAAAAGATAAATAATTCATTGAAGAATACTAATGCTTTCGAGAAATTTGAAACCCCGCATCCGCCGATCGCGTCCCACAAAACCGAAAACAACAGATTTACACAATCATCAAGCTTAACTAAGTAGGTCGAGTTAGGAAAAAATATACTAATACCGCTTGGCATAATCGACGCGTCGGATGGCTATCATCAATAAAGGGGGGTGGCGGTGCTTGAGTAAAGAGGCTACGATAGTGAGTGCATTAAAAGTGCGTTCGGAAGCTTCGATGGGGCTAAATGCTTGTGTTGTGACCAGGTGGCGCCCGCACCCCCCAGGAAGAGTACCGATGCGAGCCCTGTAACAAGAGTTTGTCTTCCCTGACCCGGCTCAAACGGCATATTCAAAACGTTCACATGCGACCCTCCAGGGAGCCCGTTTGTAACATTTGTCGGCGGGTTTACTCCAGCCTGAATAGTCTCAGAAACCACAAGTCAATCTACCACCGCAAGCAGCAACCGCCCTCCGGCCAGGGCCCCTTCTACCCTGTCAATTGACGTCCCCGCGATTTGCCATACACGTTGCCATTCGAGGAAACCAAGCTGCCATCCCGACCACCTACATAGCCATAGTCTTGCCCCTAGACTTTTGTTAAGTTTAATAAAAAAAAATGTAACGCGATATGTTCCTAACATTTGTACATAGCATAGTTTTACGTGTACTTTGCATGCGCATCGCCAGATTATATTATGTATCTATTGTTACTAAAACGCTTTCGTGTAAGCGTTCGCCGTCGTGCGACGGTGCGTTTACACATGGAACCAATTGGAACATCTGATCGGTACACATAACAACCAACTTTAAAGCGCATTAGTCGATTACGTGTTGAATTGCCTCTACACAGGTTCGAAATTTGCCACATGTGGCACACTGTGCCAATTGGTTCCAAACTTGGGACCCGTCGAGACGGTCGCTGTGGTGTTGGTATGTAGGGTTGTTTAGACCCGAGACTAATGCGCTAATGTTGGTCGTTATGTGTGGCGCAGTGGGGCCGCTGGGGACGGGTCACCGTTGCGAGGTGTGCGGCAAGCTGCTGTCGACGAGGCTCACGCTCAAGCGTCACACTGAGCAGCAGCACCTGCAGCCGCTCCATTCGGCCCGGTGCACCCTCTGCCACAAGGTGTTCCGCACCCTGAACTCCCTCAACAACCACAAGAGCATCTACCACCGCCGCCAGCGCGCGACTCAGCAGCAACCGCAGAACCTCTCTGCGGAGGCAAAACTGCCGCCCGCCCAACCTAACATCGACTTCTACAAGTTCAAAGATCAGTTTAACGTCTAAATTAATTCACTTTTTTTATATTTCAGAAGCTCAGTACCGCCTTTAGTTGTTCCTTGACAATTATCTAGAGACCTTTTTTATTTTTTTAATTTAACATTTCTCTAATTTAGTTAGAGTACCAATTGGCGTTACTTTTAGCCGTTAACCTAAAGCAGGTACTGGGTATTTAATTTTTCTATATAGTAGATGATTTATATTTTTTATCCCGCGTGGAGATTATTGACGTGTTATGTCGATTTATTTTATTTACATTACTCTTTTAAATGTTTATCTCGGGACTTGTAGACGCGATCCGGTCGTCTGGCACTGACTCATTTTAATCAATTTTATGGAAATTAACATTCCAATCTAAACAAGGGAGGGCGATATTTGGTCAAAGTTAAAGTTTTAATAAACGCCCGCTAAGTGCAATACTGCGGTAAGAGGATTCCTGAATTTTACACTATGTTAAATGTGTGACAATAAGGCGAAAGAGTAAATTTTAATATTTTGAGAAAAGAGAAAAATCTTGGTGCTGTAAATTTATATATTAGGCTTAAATTTATAAAAAAGGAACAGTGTTCGTTGTAAGTAACAAAAGAGGCATATTGTTTTCAACGTTGTGTTCATTTTTCGGCGTTTTGCAATTATTAGTTTTTTTTTATAATTTATTCTGTACTTTTTACCTTCATGATCTCACACTTAGATATTTATACGAGATTACTAAAAAATCTATTTTAAAAATAAATAAAATTATATACACAAATATATAATTGGCTAATGAGGCTTTTTCAAATTTATTATTTTATTTAGGTGTTTTAGTTCATTGACTGTAAGACTGAAACAGAACACATAGCACCATAGAACCAAGAAATTACTTTAAACAGCCACGCAGCACTGTCACTACATAACAGTACAAATTACAATACCAAACAAGTAATAGACAAAGTCGCGGGGGTGGCTAGACTAGGAGAACTGATCTAGGTCTTAATCTTTTTTTTAGTTTTAACAGTAACAACAATGCAAGGTGAGTCAATTTAACGTATATTTCACACCTTATTATTGATACATCAATATGGCTATCATCATAGGCCATCATAGAAAATGTCAGTCACTCCTTCCTAGCCGTCCCGGTGATTCCAGGATTAATTCTAACATACCATATAGACAAAACCAGGATATTGAAATAGTAAATGACATCACAACCAACTTCATATCACTATTAAAGTCGACTATTTTTACTTTATTTTACTGTTATTCTATCTTATCTAGTCGACTATTTGTTTCGTTTGTTCTATTATTTTTTTTTCTTTTCTGAGTTATTTCCAAGTTATGCTTTGTAAATGCACTAGCATTTTAAGCAAGTGAATCGCAAGGTGCCATTTAAGCGAATCATTATGGCTATAATATATATTTTTTTTTAGTTTAGTCAGATTTTAAGTTACTTTTTCCAACTTAAGTTTATCACTAACTTGTGTTCGTTATTTGTTATCGTCGAATTATTCGTTTACGTTTTCGACATACTGTAAACATTTCTAAACTTATTATTATTATACGATTTAGCTATTCCTTTTTTTATGGTGTAAAATAAACAACACATTTATTAATAAAAAAAATACTTAATAGGTAATAACTAAATCTTAATAATTCTCAGTGTTAAATGTTCCTAAATTTCAACAGTGTGAATTTTTTAAATAATACAATTTTCTGCTTGCCATACATACATACATAGATGTAAACGAATATTTTTGTTTAGGCCAAAATTTTAGAAGTTTTTTATTGCTGTCTAGATTCAGAATTGCTTACTTTGGGTCGTGTAATTCCTAACTTATCATATCAATGTATGTTATTCAATCGTATACGTAGATCCGTTAAGATGGCTCCTGATTTAAATAGTTCATAGTGCTGGCTTGTTTAAACATATTGTAGAGAATAAATGTACTAGATTTTTAATACCCAAATTGTCTGAATCTAGACTTCCAGGCTATTTTTCATTTTAATATAATTAGTTATCTATCTAGTTAAATAAACATCACTATTTTTGGGCGAGTCACTTCGCCAAATCAATGTTATATTTCTTTTTTTATAGCAATAAGAGATCTTATCTAAGTGTAAATGTAAACACATAATTTATTGTAACAATATACACATTAAGTAATATTATTAGTGCCTGCTTTACATTTTTTTGGACAAAAGACATATTTTGAGTAAAACTTCTAAAAAATATTAGGAGTAGTGTTCGGAACACTCGTTGCCTATGAGGTATCGCTACTTTAACGTATGAGGCTTCCTAAAGTAAATTTTAATAATATACGTTAAGATTATGTTGTTATTATTAAATGCATAAACGCTTAGCCATTAAATTTGTTTAGTTATTTGATAAGCTTTATTACGATACTTTTAAACAATTGGAAGACTAGTGATTTGGTGCTAAATTGGAACGATGTTCGTTAGTGAAATTAGGAAAAATGGGATTATCCAAAAAGGATCTAAATTGTTTTTAAAAAAAAAAACAAAAATTCGCAACATTCCGTGCACAACGAGAGGGAAAAAAATGTTAAGTTTTATTTGCAAAAACAAACTATTGCAAGGTTTTTGAACGTAAGACGTAGATTTGTTGTTTTTTGTGTAGTAATTTAGTGATAGTTTTTATTGTTAATTTGGGTTTGGGAACTAAGTTAGTTGACTATTTAGATATTAAGGTTTATCTGAATTCGTAGCGGTAATAGCATCTACATGTTTAATTTACGATTACAGGGATGTGCTGCTAAGTGTGGCAGTCAGTAATAATTTGGCTATCGATGTAACAATCGAAAGATCTTGTGAATTTTATTTAGAAAAAAAATTATTCAAAAAAAGTTATGCCAAAATTAATAAGCGCTATAGACTGATTAGACTAAGTACGCATTTTAATTGTACACTATTAGGCGTATTTTCTAGAATAAAATGTACAATTATTTACTAAATTGATAATTTTATAGAGAAAAAAGAAATTAAGTCAGAAGCGTGATTGTTTCGGTTCGGTATTATTCAAAATTTATTTTTGGTGATTCGAGGATCTTTTTATTTATAATGTCTCGTAGCGGCTAAGTTTTTATTTTTGGGGATCTCAAAAGATCTATGGGTATGTTTTGAGGGCGATACTACACCGTGTTCTATGGAGCAGAACACATCCCTGTCGAAACTACATTAGTTAGGATCTTAGCAAGTTTAAGACTGTTTCTGTGACCTGTTTATGTTTTTATCTTTCTACGTGTTAAGGTAATTATTTTTTCTCTACCCGCACGTGCAGGCGTGATCACCTTATACGATGTGTTCTTATACTTCTTGTTGGCATTTTTTACTTATTTTATAAGGAAACAAAATTAATTTATTGGTTGTTGTATTGAAAATTTTATTATTATTTTTTTCTTCTTAAATTATTATACTGTCCTTGGATCTTAGTATTTTGTTGATAATTGGCATCTGTGTATGTAATGCAGCCCATTTTATTGTGGGGATAATGGTGCCAAAAAAAAATAATTTAAGTTTGTCTTCCATTTAAACGCTGTTATTTAGACGAAGATTTGGCGAATGTATTTGGAACATTTCAAAACATCTATTTAATGGGCTGCACCAATCTAGAGTTATATTCTTAATTAAATATTCAATTAATTTTACATCACCTATAATATTTACAAATAGTTCTTTTCTTACTTTTAAACCTTGACGTAAACTACTCATAAAATGTAATTGTAATCGTTAAACCGAACTTCATAAATCCTAATATTGATGATAATGGCGTTTTTAATAAAAACAAATATACAAAAAAAACTGATGTTAGTTTTATTGAACACCTCACTTAGATAAATGCTTCAAAGTAGTATAAAGCTGTAGTGCACTTGTTTTTTTGTTGAGCGCTTCTCATACCCCGTTTTGCAAAGAAATATATTTTTCCCGCCATCTGCATGTGTTTGTTCTAACACTTCATTGGCCACTGTAGCTTCGCAATCATTTATATTTATTTCTTTTTTATTTTACTTTTATTTTATTATTATTTTATAATGTTTTCGATCACTTTTTTCACTCCTTGTTTTTCCAATATTTTATTTAGTTCACAAAACGAAAATATGTTTACTTAGAAAAGAATAACAGCTAGGTTATAAAGGTGTTATTTTATTTTATCGGGTCCGGGGACCAACCCCATATTTGTTTTGTTTTTCGATTTGTTTTCAGGTAAAAAATTATTCACCTGCATGCAATGCACGAAAGTATTGTGCTCAAAGGCGTCTTTGAAGCGACATATCGCAGACAAACATGCAGAGAGACAAGAGGAGTACAGGTGCACTATCTGTGAAAGGGTTTACTGCTCGAGGAATTCTCTAATGACCCACATATACACCTACCACAAATCGAGGCCGGGGGAAACGGATCAAATCCGGTTTTTTTAGTGACTACTTGGACGGAGTTGGCGCGGCGTGCGGCAGAATTCATCTAGCAAAGAGAATCACCACGAGGCCAACCCCACAGCCGTACTTAACACCATTCATAAAGGTTAGAATCTGTTTATAGACAGCCACCTAGGGTTACTACTGACCGCTGATCCATTAACAGCATTCTCGATAGACGATCTAGGTTTAAGGGTCCCTTTTCTATTTAAGTTTTGTTAATTTATTTTAATTTCTTTTAAGTTTATTATTTTCCAATTTAAACCCTGAAAGGCCCCATCCCAACGGGTTACGCAGTTTTGACGTTGTTGTGTTGCTTGGAGCATGCTTCTATCATTTTTGTTATCACGTGTTTCTGTGTCATTGTGGTTGAAAGAATTTCCTTAAATTTTAAATAAACTCGTGATTATTGTGTAGTTAGTCAATGTGTACAGTGCATACTATTAGTATTATTATTAAACCTCATACATGTAAACATACATATATAAACGCTATTAAACCTAATGTAAACCTATAGAAAGCAAGATTGCCAACTAACACGAGGAGAAATCCCAATAGTAACGAGAGTATAATAATTGTTTTATATTACAGCTGTTCCGCCCCTCCGTATGCCCCCGCCGACAGCTGGCGGTATCAACGAGCCACAAGAGTGTCCCTACTGCCGCAGGACTTTCTCTTGTTACTACTCCCTGAAACGACATTTCCAAGATAAGCACGAGCAATCTGACACGTTGTACGTGTGCGAGTTCTGCCACCGGAGGTACAGAACGAAGAACTCGTTGACAACCCACAAGAGTCTTCAGCATCGAGGATCGAGTGGAATGCTCAAGCGGCTGCTAAAGACGTCGGCACTGCACAGTGCTCTCGCACCGTCACCGCATCATCTCTTTGATCTGGGAGCTGATCATGCGCCGCAACTTCCACCCGGCCTTCAATGACCTCAAACCATGGCTTGAACCAGGGTTGGCGTACCGCGCGTGCCCTAAATTCCGGGGTTGGTTTTTAAAAGTCCTCGAAAACAAACACTTGGAATATTTTTTTTATATACATATAAGGCACGCATGGTTCACCACCCCCGGCTGGACTCGAGATGTTTGTTTGAATTTTGAGAAACGGAACTCGAACACGATAGTGATAGCGTACGTGTGCAATATACGGACTATGCCAAAATTGCAGGACTCTGCCGCATTTTTTAATGGTTAATTGTATTATAATGGTAGTAAAATATTGACGTTAGTTTTAAAAATGAACAGTATTGTCGTAGGAGTCATCTAGTGTTACGCTTCGGTCGGACTCCGCTTTGTGACAGATGTGAAGGCGAGATTTAGTAAATGGTCAAACGGTGTTCAAAAAGACAATGTAATTCAGAGCAATACTAAAGTATTATTATATCTAGTACTGCCAAAATTATGCCAACTCTATTCTAAAGAGGATATTACATTTTTAAAATCACTTTTCGATAAAGGTCTAGTGTCAAATTAGAATCGGTAACTGTACAAACGGAATCGTACAAATTTTAAACAGTAAATATTAAAATATTGAAAGAAAATATTTTTTAAAGAAACTTTTTTCGGATCGCCAAATCTAAATTTAAATACAGATTATTTAGGAGTTAATTACCAAAATTTTTAGATAAAAAAAAATAAAGAAAAAAAAATGTTGATGTTTTAAAAAAAATAAAAGACTACTTAGAATCTGATTTAAAAAGTACAAAGTGTTACGTCTACGAACAATATGTGTATTCTATGTGCGTTTTGGCTTCAATAAAGACGTTTTGATCAATGTATAAGTAGCCGTGCCTTCGTTCGTCTTGCGATTATTAAATGGTTTGAGATTTCCGAACTGACAAAGAATGAGTAAAAGTTGGCGAACGAAAAGTGACGGTAGGAGATGTTGATAAGTAAATGCTGGGGAGTTGCCCGTTGGCAAATCCTTATTTACAGGGTTATATGACAAAAATAAGCAAAGAAAGCTAGCGAGCCAACTGTGTGGGTCTTCGAAAAGCTGTAGAATTGACGATCGTATACGTTCGTGGTTTCAAATCGCGAAACTGAAATAATATCGTTTTCTCTGTATAAATCACGTAGATATTAAGTATTCATTAACATAATTATATTTAATCTGTATCCATTTTCGGATTTCTCTCTATGAGTGTATAGTGGTTTCTTATTTAAATGTCGACCAACGTAGCGGACGTCTCGTTATTGAAAATTTATTAGATTATTATTATATTCTCAAAATTCTTTAAGTCTTAGGATTGACCATAAGATGGCTGCAGATGTAAAAATATATTATTATTTACTTGTATTGTAGGTAATCGCTTGGGTACCGCATTTGGCTAAATACATATCTTCTCAGGGTGTTATCGAATTCGTTTTTGATAATATAAATAAATCTGCATTTAAGCAACCCAACATATCACACAAATATCTATAAATATGCAGGAATTAAATATTTCTACGCCGTGATATTTCACAAGCCAAAGAGATAAAATGGGGATTTTTGCCAATACGCATTTATTTTTGGGTAGAATAAAAACATTCTGAAAAATGATTTTAATATTGAACTGTGCCATATCTTATCGAAATTTATGAAAAAATACAAATACATATAATATATAGTTCCAATCATATCAAATACTATAACTTCAATTTCAAGAACCATAAAGCCTGCAAGATTTTAGCAACATTTAAGATTTATTTTGAATTGATTAAATTTTGCATTTATTTTAAATGTTAGGGTAATTTTTTTAATTAGAGTATATAATGTAAGATTTTTTCTTTTTTCGGAATGTTACATATTCGTACTTTGTGATATGAGTTTTAATTGAATGTTATTTGGTATAATTCCAAATATATTTAAATAAGTTTTTATATTCAGCTTAAATTAATTTGTTAAACAAATTATTATTGATTTTTATCATAATTTTCGGGTTTTTTTATAAAAAGCGTGGTATTCCCCGGTAATAACGCGCGTACCTCCATGTTCGTAATACCTCACATATTTTGTTTTTTTTTATTATATATATTAATTTTTATTTGAATGTTAAACTGGCTGTCTTAGATTCCGAGAGCGTAATCGGTTCGGAAATATCGTCATAGTATCATCTTAGGGAGCTTAGAAGAAAAAGCAAGCGGGTAGTTTGAATTGTAAATATGTTATAAGTTAGAAATAAATACATAATTGAAGGATCGTGGCATTCGGGAATAAAGCCTCGTGATATTATTAACTAAAATAGTGAATAGATAAAATCATTAACGGAAAGGATTTTTATATATATTCTACTAATGGATTTATTAATAGTGAAACTTAGGACTTAGTCTTTCTGTAACGTTTTTTTTAGTGTTGCGTTTGTTGTTTTCGCTGTGCAATCATTTCATTCGTTCGGCCGTTTGAAAGCTTGTTGTTGACTGCTTTGTTGAAAGAAAAAAAATGGATTAATTTACCCACCAATTTTTCGTTCGTAAAATATAAAAATATTTCGTAATTCTAAATTTTTTGATCTCAGTAGACAGCTGCGAACTACATCAGATCGGAGACAGCCGTTGGTGATTGTTATTAGGCATAGGGCATTTGGTTAAGTTTGGATGTGTCGGCAAAAACTTTTAGCAATCGCAGCTAAAGATATATCAAAACAACATATAAAAAAACAGCGAAACAAAATGAATATTATTTTGCAATGTATACCAAAATACTGCATTTTTAAATAGTAAGATGATAAGTGAGAGAACGTCTTTTTTATAATCTATTTCATCGTCTCGATTAATTAATATACTTTTTTTCGTTTGGCTTAGTCAACATAATTTATTTTAAGTTTACTAACAAAATACGTTTAATAAACCGACTGTGTTACTAAAGTAGGTAATGCACAAAATAATCAACAACGGGATGCCTTCGTAACAGTACAACTTACAATAGCCTACAATAAGTAAATTATAAGATATTCAAACTGGCAATATGTAAGTAAGTGATAGCCGCACGACGCACGAGCGATTTATTTTAGATTGATTATTCGAATTTATTAAGATATCAATTTAAGACAAAGTTACTTACATGGTGCCACGTGAGAAAATTTTATTATTATGATTATTATTTTCTTTTGCTAAACCTGTCCATTTATACTGCCGATAGAGTAAATGAAACGGCATAGAACAAAACACAGGGCAAATCGTTAACGGCATTTACTGACAAAAAGTAGCACTGAACGTGCTAAATGTAAATATCGTATTTAAGATGACATTAACAATAAAATAGTTCACAAATCGGTTTCACAAAACAATCTTGCTTTTTTAAATCTAAGTATTACCTCCAATAATGTTAAGTATTATCTTTGATAAATCTTTTAATTTTTAATCTTAATATAGTGAATTCCTTGTGTAAAACCACTTGGAGCCCCAATTGGTCCGCCTTTTTGAACAAACTGTAAACGGATCAAGGAATTATTATGAAGATATAATACTGGGACTAAGGTCCAATGGAAGGGTGACTAAATATCTCCTGATAAACAATTTGCTTGATATACTTAATAAATGTATACGCGTAGAATAAGTGGTGGCGGCGTCGGTCCAAGTAGTTTTACAACAGGGACATGGGTTTACTTTGTTTATCCAGGACAAGTCAACAATCGTGATCATTTATATTTATAAATACAATAATTATAGATATTGTCAAACTATAGCACTTGTTACATAGTTATTTCCATACATACATTATTTTTGTTACCATATCCATATTTAAAATGCAATAGTTTATCGTTCGACGTTTCTATTCTGGGGGAAGTCCCGGAATATAAACGTCGGACACCAGATCACAATAGATAATTATTTAAAATAATTTAAATTTGCTCGACCGGGGACGCAAAAGCCGTTTTTGAGAATAAATCGACTTCACCTAAAGCTAGCAGGATAAAATGGCACCGACTTATATCTCGATGTACTATCACTGCTATTTGTTTTCTTTCGACAATACTTTATATTCTAGTTATTTATATTTTTATACAGATTTTTCGAGAACAATCGCAGTGTGATGTTAGTCATGTCCCACGGGTTTGTTCGTTGTTATTATTTGACTCGGTGAATAAGTCGTTGGTGTTTCTATCTGTAGTCGTGATGAAAATATATACATGTAGTCGCTATATTCTTAAGTCAATAGCTTTAATATATACAGTATCTTCCACTTAATATAATTATTATAATACAGTTATAGCAATAGTTTCCAATCTGCCACAGTACCTCAGTAATTATACACATATTTATCAATAAGTGAAGAGATCAATTGCAGATTATCTTAAGATTTTTTAAAGTATCCAATTATCAAAAGATTTTCGGTTCACAATAAAAAATGACCGAACGTTCAGTTTTTACAGTTCCACAATATATTATTTTCGTCGCAACCGCCTAACATGTGTCCTCTGACGTACCTATTCTTTATACTTTTGCAGTGTTCCTATATTTAGAGGTCCTAGAGGACTTTGTATAGAAGGATAAAGATTTATTACTGTTAAATGAGAGTTATAGACGAGTGCGGAACCAGAGAGCGCTGTTGATGATGAATAATCTGCTGATCCCTGTCTACCTATAGTAACAATCATAGTTCCGTAATTCAAAGTGCACTTACGTCTTTTTATATAAAAATAAGAAGTATTATATTATTACTATGTAGTTTTCATTAGCCTCCCCTGTCGAGCAACGTCGTTGATAGCCCGTCTGCTGATATAAAAAGTATTTACAATATACCCCACTTATGTACGACATACAATATATTGCTAGAAGTAACTTTTTATCTACAAATGAGGATGCGCGAGAGTGATTTCGCTAAAAATTCGACTGGTGGGCGTCCTTTTCCCTTTTATGCCTATTAGGGGCGTTATTTATTGAGAAAAGTATTCACAATCGATATATTTAAGATATTTTCTATCGTAAGTATATGGTAGTATATGTATTGTTACGCGCGTCCCAGTCGATTTTTTAGCGGAATTACCCCCGCGTTACTTGTTACGCTTGGGTGACACATTTTATACACAGAAATATTTTTTTAAGAAAATCAATTTATATGTCAATGTTAATTAAGTGGCAATTCTAATTTTAACTGCACTATATTTTTGCTGACACGTTTAGGTTTAGATTTTTTCTTTTTTTTTACGTAATTTAATATATGCACGATCTGCGTTTTTATTAGTAACAACGTTTTTTTTAAGGTTTCTCGTCTAAGTGATACGTACCCTCGATTCATTGTGGAGATATACACGTTTTATTAATTTATTTTTTTATTTTTACTCAGAGCACGCACCTACGTGGTAACATTTACGGCCGTTTTATATTATGCCTAAACTAATATTGTGTTACTATTGTAAAAGTTATAGTTTGCCATCGTTGATCAAAGAGGTGAAATATGTTTTTAAATACATTTAGTTAGTGAGTTTTGTTATACTTTACATGTTCGGAAAGTTTCGGGAGCGGGATGTACAAAATTGTTTCATAGTATTGTGTAATGATCGATAAGGTACTAGATGTGGCTAACCGCCCTATAGTGAGTTAGGAAATCCTCTTGGAAAAATTGTTGTAGGTTGGAACATCCTCAGTCAAGACACTTAAAGTACTACTTGTTGTAGATTGTATGGAAGTCGACTATAATGAATTGAGATTATTTACTAGATAATGGAGTCATAACATCTAATATTTAAAACCGTACTCACATTTGAAGATATAGCAATAAAAAATGTTCAGTTCAATTCTTAGTTTATGCCATTTCGAGAGTGCCATTTGAGCACTAATCACTTGTATAACAGAGAGAATTTGAGAACACATGAAAAAAATTAACAAAAAAACCTTTTAATAAAGTTTTTTTGTGACATACTCTGCTAACTTATAAGTTTCAACTGCCACTCAAATTTGGCGCTTTACTACAAACAAATGATGTTCGTTTCCATAAACAAATAAAAATGTGTATTAATTTTATGACTTCAATATTTATTAAATAGAGGTGTCTTTACTTGTTTTGATGTTGTTGATATATGTGATTAAGGAATCAAGCGGGCTGCGCAGTAGGAACATATCAAAGTCGGATGAACTAGTACTCTAAGTATCTTCGAATCTGACAATCAGAATTAATTTGAATTGGGTTGTAATTGACGGTACTTTATGTTTTGATATATTATGCAAAATATGAACAGTTGGATGTAATGAAAATATAAAATTTAATAAACTCGCAGTGATTCCATTGATGATGTGTATTTTTATTTCGTGCCTGAATCCTTCATGTATGACTGTAGAAATATAATATATTTTTTTAAAGTGTGCTACTTATTTCATATGCTTGAATAAATGCCTAGATCGCAACTATTTTTTTTTATAATAAAGCATTAATTCGAATAAAAACATAATAATTGAGCCCGTCGTGGCGTAGAGGCACAAGGGTTGATTGCAACGCAGTGGTTGTTGGATCAATCCCCACTCAAGAATTATTATTATTTTTTTTTTTTTATTAGCTTCACGCTGTATCCCGCACACAGCAGGGTAGGCAGAGGAAACCTAGTGTTAAGACACTCCCGTTCCCCACTTTCTGCCGAATTTCGGAGGCATTGCGTGTTGAGTGGCAGAACTCAACGTCGCGCTTTGCCTCGACACCAGAGCGAAGAAATGGAAATATAAATTTAAGTAAATATTTCATCTCCTCGAGTGGGGATCGAACCCACAACCAGTCGGTTTTACAGTCACACTTTGTGCCACTGCGCCACGACTGGCCTCAATTATTATTATTTATTAATATTTTCATTTCTTCTCTCTTCTTCAAAAAGACGATGAATTCCGCAACATAACACGCAATGCCTCGATAAATTTGGCGGAAAGTGGGAAACGGAGTGTCTGAACAATAGTTTCTCTCTGCCTACCTGTTGTGTGCGAGATACGGCGTGAAGTTAAATTATTTTCTTTTCTTTTTATTAAAATACGGAAGTAATAATAACATTTGTAAATTGGATGTTAAAATAAAATACATTTATAATAAGAAATTAGTACTATGAACCAACTTTGGAAATGGAATGAATAAAAAAAAAAAATTTATATATATAGTGTTTTTAAATAAAAGCAAAATTTTAACTACTCTATTAAAGCCTAATACAATATAAAAGAAATTTTCCCAAAAGTAGATTTTTTTTCTAAATAAATAATAAAGTTATGGTTGTAAAATAAATCGTTATAAAAAAAAACATTTGTAAACTAAATAAAATTTTTTTTGTAATTTTCGTAGTGTCCCCCTTGTTTTGGAATGCATTAATTGTATCTCCGTAACATATTATGTCTTACTTTATTCAGTAGATCACCCTGAGCGGCTGTGTTTTTAAGTTTTTTAAATGCACGCGCAATTCTTTGCCCATCCAATTGAAACCACATCTTACGATATACGTCTTGGGGGATCTGGTCAAAATATTCTCTTCCGCGTATGAGGTCTAAAAATTTCGTAGCATTATAAAAATACTGGCGCAAGTATTTTATTTCGATGGCTCTCAAGCAATGCGCTGTTCTGCGTAAACTGTATTGAAATAATTTAAAATTTCAATTTCTCCAGCTATTGGTATTTCTCGTTATGGAACACGCTCTTGGCGTGACACTACTGGTTTTCTCGAATCCTACGTACTGTTTTTACAAATATTCGACAATCTACAACATCTACGACTATTACCATACCTTGTTTGTAATGTGAGAGCTCCACTTTGTCGACAGTCTCCATAAAATCATATCCACGTGCTCCGCAGAAATAAAGTGAGAAAGCGCCATTTTAAAAAAACACAAATTAATAGTAAAAAAAAAATAGAATTGTCCAAATGCGTGAAGCAAATATCAACACAAAAACGCAAATAATGATAATAATAAAATGTTACACACAAGATAAAGAAAAGAGATTTTTTCACAAAGTCACAGACCGCAAGGCAATTATTGGTGCTTTTATTACAAAGCAAATCACGAAACTAATAATACTAAAACTAATAGTGTCAATTACAAAAAATAGCATTACTACTTCCGCTAAGTGCAAAAACACTAAATACTTACGGTCTTATTCATAAAAAACCCTTATAGAACGTTTAAAACGTTCATTAGTTAAACTGCTCATCATATACATATCAATTACGATTTCATTAAATCAAAAATCAATTCTGGTTCTTTAAAATATTTCAGCATTTACCCTATATTCTGAATATTAATTTTCATTTTCGTTAATTAATAAGATTTAAATTTTAATAATTACGTTTATAGTAATAATTAATAAATGTAAAAATAATAAAATATTCATATGACCTCTATTTATTGACTTTTCTCACACATTATGAAGTTACACATAATGCATTAAGTATAAAGCAATACTTTTAATTAAAAATTATCTTTTAGTTAATTTGTAAAAATAGAGGACTTATAATTAATTTTATCCTTAATTTTATCGTCATTTAAATTTCAGTGCAACTATAAAAAATGTCACGTAACGAAAGTTTAAGTAAGTAAGTAAGGTCCCTTTAGTGTTTCGCGCCAATTTAGGGAAAGTGTTGCTTTATCGTGCAGGAATGATTAATTAATAAAACACAAAAGTTCATAATTAATATAGATTACACTTTTAGGGGAAATTTGATATTAAAATAAATAAAAAAAATATCTAAATAATTTTAACATAATTATTCATTTTGTAATAAATTGTCGTAGGTTCCTGTGTAACATTATAAGACTCGCAACTATTTGAATATACTGAAAATTAAAAAGTATGTTTGGGAAATATTTTAATTAATGATATATGTGTTATACATACACAGATAGATTTTATAAAACATAATTTCGCGGTGAAATTTAGTTCTAATTACCTTATTTTGTTCGTTTTTTGAGTTATTATTCTAAATTATTTTTATGTTATTTATAATTAATTAATTAGCTTCACACTGTATCCCGCACACAGGGTATGCAGAGGGAACTTAGTGTTTAGACACTCCGTTCCCCACTTTCTGCCGAATTTTGGAGGCATTACGTGTTGAGTGGCAGAACTCAACGCTGCACTTAGCATCGACATCAGAGCGAAGAAATAGAAATATAAATTTAAGTAAATATTTTCATCTCCTCGAGTGGGAATCGAACCCACAACCAGTCGGTTGTACAGTCACACTTCAAGCCACTGCGCCACGACTGATGGCTATTACTTAACTAATAAACATAACTTTCTTTTTTGAACGAAACATTGAATGTCAATTTCACAACGTCATTTTAATGTCATTTTACTGTCAAAATTATATTTGTAAAACATGTATATGTCGATTGTCGGTCGTTAATCGTGGATCTCACATGAGGTTTTTATTATTAAATTAAGACTTTTTAAATGATTTATATTAAAAATGGATGCATATGATATTTTTAAGAAACTTACAAAAGGTCTTACGTTTAAGCGGCGTGTTTTGAGTTTGAATAACAATGTAAGTTCAGTATAACCTAACTTTACAGTTTCATTATTTTTATTTGAGATTTATATAATATAATTGTAAAAAAATATATAATAATATTATATATTATAAATACATGTAGATAAAAATATATAATAATATATTTTTTAACATTTTTAAAGTGTTATTCCACACCTAAGCCCTTTCCTAAGAAAGGTAAATACTTATTATATATTTTATCTACATATATTTTATTAATTTCGTTTCTTGAACGAAAACCTTAGTTTAGACAATTTTATACACATTCGGCAAATCTAAGTGTGTTTCATATATTTATAATCAAACTTTGACAGGGCCAACTTAAGAATGAAACGAAGAAAGAATCGTTACAAATTAAAGAAGAACCTGGGTACATAAAAGAAGAACCAGAAGAGCTAGATGACAATTCTCAAATAAAATCAGAATCTGAAAATGAAAATAATAGTTCAGACACTGAAGACGACTTACAATTAATGGAAGGAGAGATTATAGATAAAAAGAAAGAGAAGAAGAAAAAATCTAAACTATCTCCGGAAGAATTAAAAAAGAAACTTGAATTAGAAGAGGTAAGTATTATAGTTGTTTATTTAATAGTCATACATTTTTATTTTAGTATTTTTTATATCATTACAATTAATTGTAGCTTTTTTTATATAATATAAATTTTAATAAATAGGTCAAAATTTAAATAAATTATTGTTTTATTAGGAGCCTCTTTCACAAAATGAAGTCTTAAGTATTGACGGCAAAGTTGAATGTTGTTTAGTTTTATTATATAAAATAGATAATTGCATAAAATAGACTTCTCATTCTGGTAATTTTTTTTGAATGAAAAGTGGCACATTGACAACATTTAGTACTATATTTTTAGTAGTGGGTGTTTACATTTTTGTTATCTATTTGTAACTGCATCGTAAGTAATATAATATGAATAAAAATCTTGAAATTAAACAAAATCCTCAGCTAAACTCTTGATGAATCTTAATTATTTTTTTAGATATGTGTTTGAAATACCTTATTAGCCTATAAGCTGCTCTCATAATAAGGAGCCAGACACTATATATAATATAATTTAAGTAAACAAAGCAATTTTTAGTTAGGTAGGTATTTGGGAAAATGAAGTAAAGAAGTTGTCTTCTTACCGGAACTGAAAAATTTTAATAATTGGGCTACTGAATAAATTATCTTTTTTCCTTTTAACATTTTAGCAAAATCATTTTCGAAATGCACATGGTATTAAAGCAGTAGGACGACACATTCCGGGGGCAATAAATGACTTTTCAGAATTATTATCTAAATACAATGTGGCAAAGGAATTAGTGGATACTATAAGAAAGTGTGGATACACAGAACCAACTGCGATACAGCGGCAAGCTTTACCTTGTATTCTAGAGGTAATTGATTATATTTTTTTTGGTTTCTTATTTTGATTTAAATATAATTACCGCTTTTATACATATGTATATATATATATATATATATATATATATATTTTATATATATATATATATATATATATATATATATATATATATATGTATATATATGTAATATAATACTTTTAAATTATAATTGAATGTAAGATTTAGAATCAACTGTCAACAAACAGTTTTTTTTCACTGTGAATTTAAATGCATTAGTTTTAAGCTCAATTCCTGCTCAGGGAAATTAATTATTTTTAATTATTAATTAAGTTTAACTATGTCTCGATAATTTGGCAATATGTGGGGAACAGAGTGTCTTGATCATAGGTTCCTGCTTCCTACCTGCATATAGTAGTATTTACAAAATTCAGGATGAAACTAAAACAACGGGACAAGCACAAGTCGGGCTCGCCTAGCAAGATTTCAATACATAAAATTGGATTAGTACTAGCTTTAAAGCTAGCAGCCAAATTTCATAATTCTAGATTAACTGGAAGTAACCTATAATTTTGATTCTCTTTATAGTGTCAAAATACGCGTTTTTTGTGGGATGTAAACGGCAATATACTTTTTAAGCAAATATAGAAATACTGTTTTTTCAAGAATATGGTTTAAATTTTAATTCGATGAGATAAACCTCTTGACAGACAGACAGGCTATAAATTGATCTTATAAGGCTTCCTGTTTTCCTTAAAAGGTACAGAACCTTAACAACTGAGAAAAAAGATGTATATGAAAAGATGTCGCAAGCGCATGTGTGTGCTACAGTTGTCGGTTTGATTCTAATCATGGTTATCGATTTATTTTCTGACAAGGCAAAGGGCGGGGATGTGTTCTGCCACTCAGAATTCGGGGGAAAGTGGGGAACAGAAGTGCCTTAATGCGAACAAAATAGCTTAACACTAGTTTCCCAAACCTCCCTGTGCTTACTATCTTATGTGTATCTTACATATGAAACTAAAAAAAACTCTTAGTGATTTTCATTAGACTACGATTTTTTTATAATTTATAATACTTTTTTAAATTTTATTATTAAGTAGCAGAAGCATAATGTGTATTCTATTATATTCTTGTATTCTTGTATTAAAACAATCAACAGGGTCGTCAAATAGTAGCAACGGCACCAACCGGTTCGGGCAAAACTGCGGCTTTTCTCCTACCTTTGTTCCACTTGCTCGGTGCTCCTCAGGGTGGTCCCAGAGCCCTCGTGCTCTGTCCCACGAGGGAGTTAGCACATCAAATATATAGAGAGGCCTTGAGGTTATCCGCTAGTACTGAATTAAGGTGTACGGTTATAAAGAGTGTGAAAGAAAGTAAGGTGAAGGAACGTGAGGCTACTTTCAGGAAGAGTGGTACGTCAACTTTTTTAGACCGTTTATAGTAATAGTGATATATATAATTGTATTAATTCGTCTTGTTTTACGTGGTTTTGATGGTCACATACAAAGAAAAGGAAAGCAAGGTTTGAATTTCGCTCCAAACAAGTTATACATTCTTGTTATATTGAATGTAGATGAAAATTAAAAAATGTACTGTACTGTACCATTTAATGTATATTTTCTGCCTTCTCTGCTAAAGAACTTTTGTAGCAATATATTAATTTCATGTAATTTGAAAATAAATATATGTGGACAGATAAAGGAAGACAATATACCTCTAACCTACCTATTTTGTAATTAGCGGGATGCAGTGTGAAGTTAAAAAAAAATTCATTATACATAGTTAAATAAACCAAGGTCAAGGGTTCAGTCACGTGAATATTGTTTATAAGTTCCAAGTGTTGAATAGTGTGGAAAATGTTTTACAGCTTATTCGTAAACTCATTATTATTAAAATTAAAAATTAAATTAAATTAGCTTCACGCTATATCCCGCACACAGCAGAGTAGGCAGAGGGAACCTAAAGTTAAGACACTCCGTTCCCCACTTTCTGCCGAATTTTGGAGGCATTGCGTGTTGAGTGGCAGAACTCAACGCCGCACTTTTGCCTCGACACCAGAGCGAAGAAATGAAAATATAAATTTAAGTAAATATTTCATCTCCTCGAGTGGGGATCGAACCCACAACCAGTCAGTTTTACAGCCACACTTCGTGCCGCTGCGCTATGACTGGCCTCATTATTATTTATTTTTAAATTCTTTTTTATTTTTAAAATATTATACTCTCGGAGCATGAAATATTTAATGTCTTCATTTCCTCGCTCTGGCAACGAGGTTAAGCGCGGTGTTGAATTCCGCCACTTGAATGACCCAAGAATACGACGGAAATTGGGGAACGTAGGTCTTAATGGGAAACTAAAAAAATACATTAATATTTTGTTTTTCGTTTCAGATATAGTGATTAGTACGCCAAATCGGTTGTGTTATCTACTGAATCAAGAAAGTTGTGGTATTACATTAGAAAAGTAAGATTCTTTTATTTATTATTTATAATATGTTTTTGTGTACAAAAGTAATTAACAATTACTAACACTATTCTATTATTCATTTAATTTCTCAATTTGTTAATAAAATTGTTCATAAATTGGTAATTATGTTTTTAGTTATACTAATTTCACATTTTTTTTTCAAGAGTTCAATGGTTAATAATTGACGAAGCTGACAAACTTTTTGAAGGTACAACGGAAGAAGTAAATACATTTAGACAACAATTGGACGCAATAATAAATTCATTTAATACAAAATTAGTTAAAATAGCGATGTTCAGTGCAACCCACACACCTGTTATAGGTAAATGGTCGAGGAACAATATGAGGGGGTTGATCAATATTACTGTAGGATTGAGGTAGTGTTTTAATTGTTTAATTTAATTTAATTAGCTTAATGCTGTATCCCGAATACAGTAGTCAAAGTCAAGTCAAAGTCAAATTTTTTTTTTTCAAAATAAGAAGTTACATGTTTCATTTTTTTAACGTCAAAAAATTTACCACCAGTTCACTAAAGTTAGTGCCTCAGACCTGAGAAGAACCGGCGCAAGAAACTCAGCGGGACTTAAAATTAACCCAGAGAACCAGACTTTTTTTTTTTTTTTTTAGAAGCAGACTTTTAAATATTTTTATTTCTCGTCAATAACGAACCTATAACCTGTCGCCTTTTTGTGTTTCTGCTCCAGGGTTGAACTCTATGACTTATGTATTATTCTTATATATAAATTACTTTAAAGTTTTATCTAAATCCGTTCGATAAGTTTTGCGTAAAAGTGGAACAGACTTCGAACCCTACAAACATACACATTTATAATATTAGTAGGATGTTTGAAGACAAGATAATTATTTTACTTTATTTATGTAGAAATGCAGCAGCAAGTACAGTGGAACAAGAGCTAAAGTTCTGTGGCAATGAGAACGGGAAACTTGTAGCATTCAGACAATTAGTGCAGAAAGGATTGAAACCACCCGTCTTAGGTGATTTTTTGCAAAAAAAGAAAACATTTTTATATTTTAATAAAGGGCGTCACTCTAATTTATATAATACTATGTATTTTGTTTCAGTGTTTGTCCAAAGTAAGGATAGGGCGAAGCAATTATTCAAAGAACTTATATATGATGGAATTAATGTGGACGTCATACATGCGGACAGGACGCAGACACAAGTTGGATATTTTTCCTTATTTTTTTTGGTTTAATTAATTTATTAAAACATATGAAAATCATTTTTTTAAATTGTACTTTACTATACAATATTATGACATATAATTTGTAACTTTATATATGCCAAATACATTGTAATTAATTTTAAAACATATGAAGAAAAAAATTCAAACAATTTTTTTTCCCTATTGAGGTTTTTTATACATTTTTTTTCAGAGGGATAATGTAGTACGTAGTTTCCGTACGGGTCGTATATGGGTGCTCATATGTACTGAACTGATGGGTCGTGGTATTGATTTCCGTGGGGTCAATTTGGTCATAAATTATGATTTTCCACCGTCCGCCATTGCTTACATACATAGGTGTGAAATATATATTATATTAGTAGTTATAAAAATTTCACTTTTAATTTACTTTAAACCCATCTAAATTTACAAAAGCTTATGTTGTCCATTTACAATCTACAATTGTCTTTTTTTGTGATCAAAGTAATATGTATTTGAAATGTACTTTTGAATTGTGGTTTATTGTAAAGTGTTTTATAAATAACATTTTTGTAGTTGTTAAAATATAAGTTCACCTTCCTTAAAAAAAAAGGTGCAAAAGTAGTAGTACATATGGATCCGTATTATATAAGTTACATAAAATTCCTAAAGAATAAAATTTATAAGGATTTTTAATATTAAGTTTATAAATTAAACTAACATTATTGAAATATGTGAATTACATAGCTTTTTTTTGTATTTATAGGGTGGGTAGAGCAGGCAGAGCCGGACAGAAAGGCAAAGCTATCACATTCTTTACTCAGGACGACGTCGTTAATCTTAGAAGGTTAGTTGATTGTAATAAAATTATACTTCATATAGATTGATTTACAACATGCTGTATACTTTTTAAGACACTCCGTCTCCTTACACCGACATCACATGAGATCACATTTGTGTTTTATTTAACATTATTCGTAGTAGAACGTTTTCGTTTGATATGAAATTTTTATCTTTTAAATTTCAGTATAGCCTCGGTAATGAAACAATCAGGATGTGAAGTTCCCGAATACATGTTGAAATTAAAACAGGATCCAAATAAGAGGAAGAAATTGTTGAAGAAAGCTCCGAGGAGAGATAAAATATCTACCATTTTGGAGAAACCTGAGAAGTATGTTAATTTTTTTATAACTTAACGCTGTGTAGCATTATAGCAACAGAATATAGCAACGTAGACAGATGGAATCATACTTTCGACAAACGTTCGATCCCTCCACTCCACTTAATTTTACAAAAAATTGAGTTGAGTTGCAGTAACTCGACCTTTTCCTGTCACCAAAACGAGGAAAGTGCATGTGATTTCGATTCCACAAATTCCACAGGCTAGATGTAACATTTACAATCAGTTGCGCTCCGCAAATGCGGCGATTCTATTCTATTTTTGTTGTAATTTTGTTTTTCTAGAAATCTTAATAATATTTTTTTTTCAGACGAAAACTCGAGGGTCAAGACGAAACTAAAACAGATAAAGTTAAAGATACAGACAGAGTAAAGAACGGTCAACCGAAAAAACAAAGGAAAATTCAAAATGGCAGCCTTAAAAGTCCAGTAAAAGAAAAGAAACCGAAAATAAAGGCAAAAGATAAGAATAAATCTCAGAAAATAGGAAAAGTGAAAAGAAAAAGGAAATTTGCTAAACCTAGTGTTTAGATAGAAATAAATGATTTTTTATGATTAAACATTTTGTTATTTTTTCTTCCTTTCTTATTATTATATAAGCTCTCTAAGTTATTAGCATTATGTGTCACACGTAGAAAAAAGATTATACAAAGTGAGACTAACTCGACGGTTGTCAGTTTAATTCTCACTCGGGGTTATGTATCAATTTCATCAGCTCGCCCTGCAATATAATGGTCCCGGAAATTGGGCGGTTCATGGAAAATAGTGTGTGTTTCCACTAGGTTATCTCTGTCTAGTAATTGTTCTATATACGCCATAGTTTTACGCTTGAGCTAAAAAAAAAATGTTTTTAATATTGCACACAGTCACACACTTGTGTCCTCGCGCCAGGAGTGGCCTTTAAGAAGAAAACAGCAATAAAACTATTAAAACCCATTTATTTACAATATATTAAACATAAAACATCTACAAAATATACAGTCTTCATTGCATTTATATACAAATATATAATTAATTATAAAATTCTATGCCAATCTATGGCACTTTGTGAAAAGCCTCGAGCATAACTTTAAAGTTTAATTATTTTGATTTTGTTCTTACAATTATTTTATTCTCCTTCATGCTGTACATAGTACAGTAGACAGAGGGGACTTGGGAACCTATTTATACATATTATTACCTATACTTCCATTCCCGACTTTCCGCAAAATTCTCTAAACGATGCGTGTTGAATGGCTGAATTCTACGCTGCGCATTGCTAGAACGAAGAAAATAAAAATATTTCATTTCTTCGAATGGAAACCCACAAAACGTCGCGTTTGTGACATATTTCAACTTAAATTGTATAAAAACTTGTAGACATTTCTTTTGAGATAATTTGCTATATTCGTCTAGAGCAAAGGTCCCAAGTCCCAGGCACTGCTCCAAGCTCAACCGTATTAATATTTATAAATGTTTCATAATTTTATATTAATTCAATAAAACACATACGAACTGCAGTTTTTTTTTTCACATTATTTAAAACATATGACAACAATAGTAAGAACTCAATCAACCTAAACTAAATAATAAGCCTCTATAGATGAATACCAGAGATTCCAAAATATGTTACATTTTTTACCTTCACGCTGTATCCCGCATACAGCAGAGCAGGCAGAGGGAACCTAGTCTTAAGACACTCAGTATTAAAGTCACTCAGTATTGCGAATAAAGTAACGGGGACTAAAAACAAACTTTCCCTGAGTGGTGATCAGACCTACGGCCATCACGTTAACAGTCAGACGGCTCCGGTCCTTTACTTATAATTATAACTTAAACAAATTTCTATACTATACATTCATATACATTTACTTATATAGGTATAATATATTAAATTCTAAATTATACATTATTTATTTAATTTCATTATTGTACATAGCTAAAATATTAATAATTAAAATCGAACAATGGCAAAAGTTTTAATTTATTTTGTCTAAAGTGTAAAAAAGATTTATTATGAATGATGTACAACTTTTTATAAATATTAATAAAAAAATTAATATATACACACACATATACACTTGCTGTGCTTTATTATTCCTTCACATTTCAAACATCATAAACATAGAAAAATAAAATTAAAACTTAATATAAAAAATAGGTACGAAAATCTTTGATTTTAATTCATATTTATCGTAAAACTAAGTAAAATAATAGTAACAAATAAAAAAAATCGTGAAGTACCATCAAAATAAAAATGCTTATCTCAATAATCCGTAGCAAAGTACGCAGAGGGAACCTGGGAATTATTAGTACTCCCCACTTTCTGCTGATTTTTTTGTTGTGTTTGTTACCCGGACGAGGAAATGAACATATTAAACATTTTGTTTTCTCAAGTACGAATAGAACCTACAAACGTCGCTGCCGTCACCATTCACAGTCGCGATTGCCTGGTAAGGTCTTTAAGTTTTTTGCTAATAATTGTGAGATGCGACATTGATATTTCGGCGATACAATGTGATTTATGTTAATAATTATTTACTTTTAAAATTAATAAAATAATTGCACTCAAAAATTGATTACATCGTTCTAAGCACATAAGGCACTATTTATAGTCTTAATTTCTTTCTCACCTGTCTTTTTAGAAATTTAAGAATTTCACTTTTTTTTCTTATAACATTATATACATATCATAACGCTTAACTTTTTCAAATAATCTTAGAAAATATTTTGAAGTTCAGCTATATTTTCCTTCAACTAGATATATATTATTATATAAAATTTGTAGCACTTTTAGGCACTTTTCAAGTTGCTTGTTTAGGAAACGTAATCCGTGATTTGAACCCGCGTCTCCTAGAAATTGTTCAAGAGGCATGGGTTTAAATCGTGCATGTTCAAATTTTTGTACGTTTCTTAAACAAGTATTTTTCTTTCATAAAATGTTCGTTTATACACAAATTATACATCTATAAGCATTGTTCAAGTAAAAGAAAAAATCCAACAACCATATAATAAACTGTTCCAAACCAGTCAATTCCTCTTTTATACGGCAAACGTACTAACTAAATTTTGACTGCAGTCCAATATCTGAATATAGTCTATTTCTTTTTCAACACTACATTGTATCAATGTAAATTAAAGAGTATTTATCCAATAAATTTCAAAATCCGATAAATCTTCATAATATAATAATCTTTTTGTCGCACATATTTGAATGAACTTTATTCAATAACAAACATAGTCCCAAATACAGTCTGTATGGACTGGACTGCATTTAAAATCACTCACATAACCAATCACAAGGCAATCTTGGCATTTTATTCGCCGGCCAAGGTAAGTAGCCCGCGGTTTTAAACACCCAGTAGTCGTATGACACTTTGCTTATTAAAAGAACTAGGACTAGAACTTCCAGTCCAATTATATAGTAGATATAGTCCGTCCAGTCTCGTGGTGTGTGGCAGACCTGGAAATTTATACGTAAAAATAATAAAAAATGGGGCCAGTCGGCACGAAGTGCGACTGTAATACCGATTGGTTGTGGGTTAGATCGCCATTCGAGGAGATGAAATATTTACTTAAATTTATATTTCCATTTCTTCGCTCTGGTGTCGAGGCAAAGCGCGGCGTTGAGTTCTACCACTCAACACGTAATGGCTCCAAAATTCGGCAGAAAGCGGGGAACGGAGTCTCTTAACACTAGGTTCCCCTTGCCTACCCTGCTGTGTGCGGGATACAGCGTGAAGCTATTTTATTTTTAAATAATTAATAATCATTGTTATAAATATATATATATATATATATATATATATATATATATATATATATATATATACATATATATATATATATATATATATATATATATATATATATATATATATATATATATACATATATATATATATATATAATATAAATGTATACATTTACATTACTTTCCATCTATTAGTATGTAGTAGAATAGAAATATCTATACTGTCAGTTCTACCACTGGTTAGTCGACAGTTGACCAGTATTTTATATCATAATGCATTTATTGTATTCCCTAAATGGGAATTGAACCCATACTATCTCAATAGATATTGTAATGTACTTTTACACAACGTTTATAGATAATTCCTGTTTTTTTGTTATTCTTTACAATGTATATAATATGTAGATATTTCTTACATATATTTAGCTTCACATTGTATTCTGAATTCAGCAAAGTAGGCACAGGGAACCTAAAGTGAAGGTTCCCTACTTTTCTCCGAAGTGGCGAAACTCAACACCACACTTTGTATTGTTTTTCGAGCGTCAAAATGAAAATATTAAATTATTCATTCCCTTTTACTATCTTATTTTCATTTGTTGATTCAACCGTCGTAGCGTGGCTGTGGCTATTGGCCTCAGGATATAGATTAAACATTATAATTACCTCAACTTCTTTAAGATCCACAACATATCCCATTTTGTCTTCGCACGCCAAGCTTCTGTAGTCCGGGATGTTTTTAGAATTTTCCAGAAGCCATGGCTAAAAAAGTATAAAAAATTATATTACTATGTAAATTACATAATTTTATTAGACTTTATTTAGTGTCAATCCACTTCGTTCTTAAGTTTTTACCGTCTTTACGAGTCTAAGACATCGCTTGTTTATATTGCCAGGACGGAAAAATTTATATAAACAATTACCCCGAGTGGGGTTCAAACTCATAACCGTTGCGTTCCTAATAAGCTACGGTCACACTTTAACATGAATGACTTAAATTATTTAATCAATAATAAATAGTAATAAAATTATCATATATTCATTTTTCTATATATGTACCTTCAAAACTTTCTCAGTGTTACAATCACAGTGTATGTAGTTCCCGGCGATTGAAAACGACGGACCTTTAGTCACAAATCTGTTTGACATTACGTATGTGTGGATCTGTAAGAGAAATATAATTATATTAAATAAATGTTGCCTATGCCATATAAAATAAACACTTAAGGAAGACAGCGGGAACCCGCTGGATTCAGAGGGCGCAGGACCGGGCGGAGTGGCGAGCATTAGGGGAGGCCTATGTTCAGCAGTGGATTTTGAAAGGCTGATGGATGGATGGATGGATACAATATAGAAAATTAAAATTAGCTTCACGCTGTATCCCGCACACAGCAGGGTAGGCAGAGGGAACCTAGTGTAAAGACACTCCGTTCCCCACTTTCTGCCGAATTTTTGGAGGCATTGCGTGTTGAGTGGCAGAACTCAACGCCGCGCTTAGCCTCGACACCAGAGCGAAGAAATGGAAAAATAAATTTAAGTAAATATTTCATCTCCTCGAGTGGGGATCGAACCCACAACCAGTCGGTTTTACAGTCACACTTCGTGCCGCTGCGCTATGACTGGCCTCATAGCCTCATGGATACAATATAGGATATTAAATATACATTTTTTTAGGTTCACGCTGCATCCCGCATAAAATAGATTAGTCAAATTGTTGAAACATTCCGTTCCACACGACCGTAGAATTTTCGAGACATTGCGTGTTGAGAGGGCCTCCACGCCGCGCTTTGTCTTGTTACCAATGCGGGAAAATGAAAATAAATCATCCTTCCTAATGGAAATTGAACTCACAACCATTGCGTTTATTGTGATCAGAGAAACGTAGTATAAACAAAAAACACTAGTAACAAAGTCACACTATATGTTTATATATGTCCTGGTCGCAGCCATTGTTTAATTTATCATGTCAAGAAACCATTCGCGGATTCTTAGACGCTTATTTTCAACGATTTATGTCGCTAAATATTGTCAATAATTTTACGATTTTTTAATATTGGAATAATATAAAAAAAAACTCACTAAATTTAGAAAAGACATATACATCTAATTTCTTTAAGATCGAGAACGTATGGCTTAATGGTCAGAGTGCTTTGTTTCGAAGGATTCAAATCCCGATGCGTAAAAAAATGTTTATACGTTTCTAAAACAAAAATAAAAATACTAACAGTTTTCAATTTATTATTAGTAATCGAGAATATCATGAAGTTATCTATGAACTTGGTGCCTTCCAGTTCAACTATGTTGGCTATGTCGTTGTGGTCCGCTATGAGATACCGGATGTGCTCGTACGTGGGGTCGTCTGACACAGCTTGGAGGGAAGTTATCTGGAAAATAATCATATAATAATAAATATTACATCATACATCATAACTATATAAATATTTTCCACTAAATTTGGAGACATTGCATGTTGGTTGGCGGAACTCATCTTGCTTAGTTACCAAAGCGAGAAAAGGATAATATTAAAAAAATATATTTCCTAAAGCGGAAATCGAACCCACAACCTGTCGCGTTTACTAATAATAATAGTACAATATTGTGTAATAAAATGATACCCACATAATTATAAGAAACGTTCAATTTGACGGTGTTGGGCGGCAGGTTGGTGGGCATGTCGCGCAGCCGGCTCATGGAGCAGTCGACGGCCACCGTGTTGGTGACCTCCCCGTCGCCGTCCACCTCGAGGCGGTCGCCGATGCACGTGCAGTTCGCGCCCGCGGGCCGGATGTTGCGGCAGCTGGCGTTCAGCTGGGGACATTTTTGGACTATTTCACTTTATATAGAAACCGAGACGCACACGAAAGATCAGTACAGTAATAAAATACAAATGGGGGAGAAGGTATTCAAGTCATCAAGGCGACGCATAGTTTCAAGCAATCTCTTAAAGGGAACTTTGAATAAAGAGGAAACTGTTCTTTTAAGAAAGCATGATTTATAGAAATAGAAGATTTGAGACATTGTTATAGGCGAATTTTGGTAAGTTATCAGAGATGTCGTAGTTA
Organism: Heliconius charithonia; assembly: GCA_030704555.1. Classification (NCBI taxonomy): domain Eukaryota; kingdom Metazoa; phylum Arthropoda; class Insecta; order Lepidoptera; family Nymphalidae; genus Heliconius; species Heliconius charithonia. Next base: position 729,577 of record CM060819.1, on the reverse strand, counting down.
CACCGACTCATGGAGCAGTCGACGGTGATGAAGTCACCAGCATACTTCAACGTCAACCACCTCGAGCCTAATCGACAAGTGCTATTCATGTTGGCCGGCTAGTTGCGACAGCATCTCAAACGTCCCCACCTAAACAAGGTGGGGACGTTTGAGATAGAATATTCAGAATTGGGGTTAACGATCAGAAATCATGGAAAAAATTCATGTACAACATGCTATATCACATGGTTGTAACCCTCGTTGACCTAACCCACAATGCGAATACCTCCTTAGGAACGTAATAAAGAAATTAGTTATTATAGAAATTTCTCACCTCTTTCTGCACACGTAAATAGTCGATCTGTACAATTTTGACGTCTTTGAACCAGTTGAAGCTGAGGTCCAACGCGCAGCAGGTCTTATTGTAGTTGAGAAATGTTATAAGCGAACTGTTGTTGGTCTCCATTGCTTTGAGAAAATGCTTGCACGGGAGGTAGTTGTTGCCTGAAATAGTGAGTTTTTGTTTGATTATTTCGACATAAAAGAATATGTATCTCTTTGCACTGAAGGAAGTGAGTGAGAGAACGGCATGTAATATATATTTTTTTATTATATATTTTTTTCACAGTTTTTTATAAATCCGAAAAGAACGTAATAATAACAATATGAAATGGAATGGGGAAAAAAGAGACTCAGGTTTTAGGTTCCCAGGTATCGTCTGCATATTCTGCATCATATGCGGCATTGTAAAGCAAAAAAATACACAAAATATAATAAGCTCCTCACCAGATAAATCCACAGATATTTTTCTATTGCTCTGTACCAAACTCAACGGAAATTCCGTTAAATTGTTGGCGGAAGCGTCCAAGACGGTCAACGTGAAGAGGTACGCGAAAGGCCTTTGTATGGAGGGTTGGAGGGTCGCACTGCTCAGGTTGTTGTTTGATATGTTGAGACACGCTATGGAAGAGTGTTTTGGGAACTGACCTGTGAAATTTAATAGTAAAATTAGTATTAATCAGGTTTTCGTTGCGACTTCGCCCTCACAGTCAAATATAAGTTATTAAGGATTGTGTATGGCATATGACATATTCTGAGTATAAGCGTAGGAATATATAATAAGAGAGAACTCAATTTCAGACCAAAAATACTTTGACAGGACTGTAACACTGTGTGCTGCGTAGCTACATCTCCGTGGTTCAATCAGATCTTAATATTTTTAATTTGGAGAATTTCTTGTGTTCTCCTCAGCTTCAGCACTTACATCAGTATATGTTATAATACAGGCAAGGAAGCTGAGGAGATTTCCTCAAATGGGATTAGAACTCATAATCATTCATACACACGTGTCAACTACTCCACGCGGCTTTGTTCAGCTTTTGAAAAGTAAATTATACTTACTGCCATTATTTCTTTTAAGCTCCAATTGATAATCCTCGACTAGCGTGAAATAATAGAATGAGGAATTTAATGCGGTATTGTTTGTAAGATAATAATGATTATCACATATCCACTCTATTAAAATTAACAGTTTAGTTCAGGTTCACCCTTTTTTCCGCATAGCAGGGTGGGTAGAGGGAACTTAGTGTTGAGACACTCTGTTCTTCACGCACTGCCCAATTTTCAGGTCATTGCGTGTTGCATGGCGAAACTTAACACCGCGCCTTTATTTTGTTACCAGGACAAGGAAATGAGAACAATTCGTGCCCCTGAGTGTGAATCAAACTCACAATCCGCGGGAATCGAGTGCGGCAGCGCCACGACTACTTCATAATCGGCCCCAAATTAAAATTATTTTTTTAAATAATAATCTAAAATATAATTTATGATAAATTTATCTAATAATACATATAACCACACACATTATAATAAGGTGACAAATTGAATTCCGTCATATGTCGTACTTACTTCAGTAGTATATAAAAAGCAATTTTTATATACTACTGAAGCAACACAACGCCTCGCTTTATCTAGAAAAGGGGAGAAATGAAAAAAATTGAACACAATCATTTCCCTTAGTTGGAATCGAACCCACAGTCATCGGGTTTACTGTGTCTTTATTGAGTTATCTAATGATAAATCTACCTACCAATATACATACGAGGCCACTAAATGAAAATTCCAGACCAAAATTGTCTAACCTATAATTCTTAGTCTTTTTTTTATTTTCTTTTTTTCTTATATTTTTTTTTCCTATGTAGTTTTTAGTCTTACTATCAGCGTGAAGCTGATTGATTGATTGATTATATAGAATCAATCAATCAATCAGCTTCACGCTGTATCCCGCATACAGCAGGGTTGGCAGAGGGAACCTAGGGTTAAGACACCCCGTTCCCCACTTTCTGCCGAATTTTGGAGGCATTGCGTGTTGAGTGGCAGAACTCAACGCCGCGTTTAACCTCAACACCAGAGCGAAGAAAATGGAAATATAAATTTAAGTAAATATTTCATCTCCTCGAGTGGAGATCGAACCCACAACCAGTCGGTTTTACAATCACACTTCGTGCCGCTGCGCCACGACTTCTTACCTATAATTTTGCCTATATTCCCATCGGTAAGGGCCATCGAAGTCAGCCGCCTGTACACTGACTGGGACACGTCAAGCTCGTCTAGTGTCGCGTTCAGAACGTGCAAATTCGTCGTTTTTTGTGTCACTGAAACAAAATACACTATTTATAAATGTTTTCATTTTTAAAAGGTTGTGGATCCCAAAATATAGGCGCATGGTATGTGTATCAATAGCTCGACAACGAAATATTTCGATTTAAGTTCGCCAAAATACAATTAAGAAATCGAAGTCCACATCGAGAAAGTGAGTTAAAAATGGAGCTCTTTGAAGATTTGAAGAGAGATCTATATGTTATACATATTAGATTATTGTGAAATATGAAACCTCTACTTAACTATTGTAATAGATAGAATAAGTTCCTAAAGTTCTGCAGTCTCAATTCAACAACAAGATTTGTTTTGTACGATGACAATAAACATCTATAAAACTGACATTTTAATGTGCAAAAAATACACAAAACACATTTACATGTGCGCCCGCGCATACAATGGCTCTTACGCTGATTACGAGCTATTTCTGCTATCAAGGTTGCGTCGTACTAATAATTATAGCATGTGTTTGTATGTCACCAACAATCGCGTTACGGTACCTACTGTAGCAGTTCGATATAATGGCGACATTTAATAAATATGATCTATACTTATAATAAAATCGTAACGGATCAAGATCTATATATGAAAGATATAAAAAAATATATGTTGGTAGTTCCATAATACAACCAAAAACAACGATTTCGTGTGTTTGTCTGTGCGCGTCTTCACTCTAATTTCAAAAAGGGCTAATAACTAATTTAATCGCAGTTTTCACTGTTGTATTTCCACAAACTTCTCTTAATATTTGTGTTTATTTTATTTCAATCGGTTAATAAATAAACAAATTATACAATTTCAAAGAATTTCGACATTGCTAAAAATAACAATTTAATTGAATTGGCTGAAAATTTGCTTTGAAATACAAGTAGTTGTAAGTATCATTTTTAGAATGATTTTATTATCATAAAAAGAAAGTTGCATTACTTGCGTTAATTTTATTCGATTAGTTAATTAATAACTATGTAGTTCAAGCGGAACCGTGAGCGGTTCATTAGAACTAAATAAATTCAAAGGAACCGAAGCCTAGCCGAAGAAAAATAAACAAATATATGGTCTTGCGGATCTTTCACTCGATGAGATGAAATATTTATTTAAATTTATATTTCCATTTTTTTGCTCTGGTGCTGAGGTAAAGCGCGGAGTTGAGTTCCGCCACTCAACACGCAATGTCTTCAGAATTCGGCGGAAAGTGGGAAACGGAGTGTCTTAACACTAGGTTCTCTCTGCCTACCATGCTGTGTGCAGGATACAGCGTGAGGCAGATTTTTTTGATAACTTAAAATAAATTCTACATGGATTTGATTGAGCTAAATTTCCTACAAATTGCGGAGTGTTAGGTGGCGAAACTCCACGTAAACTTTCTTAGTCTTATCACCAGAATGTAAGCAAAATAAAGATAGATATATTTATATTCCCCCCAACGTGTTTCGAATCCCCAAAGCGTCACGTTTGCAGTCTGTCGCTGTCCCAGGACATAATATGGGTATTATATCTAGTAGAGACGATGACATTTCATAAATAGCATCAAACCGAACTACCTATAGTATTGGTAATATAGAATGGCTATAAATAGACAAATCGCGGTTAAGAAACACGTTACTGACAAGATTCCTTAAACTAGTTCTATGAGGAAGACTGTAGATACGCTACAAAGTATTATAAGGTTCATAATATACTGCTGTACGCAGATGATGCAGTGCTTATTGCATCATCAGAATGCGAGTTGCAGGCGTTGGTCACCACTCTGAAAGAAGGGTGTGAATATAATCTAGAGTCTAAGCCTCAATGCGAATAAGACAAAGGTTCTGATTTTTGAAAGAGATGAAGAAAGGACGGAATGCAAGATCAGTGTAAATAGTAAGATATTAGAACAAGTGAATGAGGTGGTATACTTGGGAAGTATGTTCAGTAGAGATGGAAGATATGAGATGGATGTGGAAAGGCGTATTGCTGCCGGTAACAAGGTTAACGGAGCCTTAGCTGCATTGATGAGACGGCGAAACGTCAGCACAGCTGCGCGTTTGGCCGTACACAATGCAGTTTTGGTACCGACTCTGTTATACGGCAGCGAAACGTGGGTATTACAGAAGAAGAATGAAAGAAAGATGAATGCTGTGGAGATGCGATCTCTTCGTAGGTTATGCGGAGTCAGCTTAGCTGATCGAATCCGCAATGAAGAGGTACACAGAATGGCAGGTACTAGCGAGGATGTCACGGTGAGAATGAAGAAGAACGTGCTCAGCTGGTTTGGGCACGTCGAACGAATGAGTGATGAAAGAATGGCAAAAAAGATTTATGATGGAAAAGTGAGTGGTAAGAGAGGTAGGGGGAGACCTCGGTTGACCTTCGAAAACACAGTATCAAAGATACTGGAGGAAGGTCACGTAAAAAGCATGAGGACCCCCCGGAGGGCATGTATGAAGAGGTTGATGACAGTGGACGAGGCGAAAGAGGTATGTAGAGACCGTAGCGTTTGGCGCTCCGTTCTCTCTGACTACCCCGCTAGGGATAAAGCGTGAAGTTAGTTTAGTTTAGTTTAGTTTATATGGTTTTGTTAGCACATAGCGTAGTAGACAAAGGGAACCTGGGAACCTAGTGTTAATATACTCCAGTCTCATTTGTCTTTCCGCAATCTTAGAGGTGCGTGTTGCGATACTAGAACAAATAAATGTAAATATGAAATATTTTATTTTCTCGAGTGGCAATCAAACCTACACATCTTCTGCTCCTGAGCCACGACTGACCTGAATTAGTAAAAATGTGAAACAAAAAAATATAACATTTTCTAAATTTATATTTAGAGCCTCATTTTTTCTTCAAGCAACGAAATGAAAAATAATCTTTAAATTAATAAATATTAGAATTTTATTTTGAATATACATTTTTTTTCGCTTCACGATGTATCCCGCTTATAATAGGGTAGGCAGAAAGTTCTTGGCAACCATGTGTTAAGACACTCTCCGTTCTTAATTGCAGGTTGAGTGGGGAAACTCAACGCCTCATCAACAGAGCGAAGACTTGAAAATATTAAATAATTCATTCCCCCGAGTGGGAATCGAACTCACAACCGTCTCGTTAACAGTCACATCCTTTACAGTTGGCCTACTTTTAATATAATTAAATAAGACTAGTAACTATTCAATTACAAAGTGTGAAGGTGTTTTTTACTTGGATTGTACCTTCTTTGCATAATATACCTAGATAATAAAAACACGTACAGTACAGTATACCCGTATGTAGGTAACGCTATCAAGGACAGCTAGAGATAAACAAATAACTCATCTTTAATGCGCATTTTAAAATTTCGCAATGTTCTAGTTGCATCGGTTCGTAAACAAGTTTTATGTTAATATACTTGATATCAAACTCCAGATTGTATGTTTAGTGGCGTTTAGTGCCGCCACGTAACTCGTAATGCCTCCAGAATTTTGGCGGAGGGCAGAGAACGGGGGTGTGTTACCGAGAACGGAGTGCCTTAACACTGAGTTCTCAAGTTCCCTCAGCTTACACTGCTATGGGCGACATACAGTGTGTAGCTAATAGAAAATCAAACTCCTGAACAAAAATTGTGCAACTTAATCAAATTTTAAAATTGGAAACATTAAAAAAAGTTGACGTCCAAAGTGTTGCGGGCGGCTGCTTATTAGTAATCATCGTCAGCGTCCTTAATTCAAGTTTTAACCGACTTCAAAGAGGAGGAAGTTCTATATACGACAACTTTATTGGTTTTTTTATTGTGTTTGCTTCGTTTTCTCTTTTACGTTACATTACAAACAAATCAGGATCTTATGATGGTATCTTAGGAAAATTAAAAGAAATCTCAAATTTTATACGTACGTATACGTACATTACACTCTTAAGGCACTCCGTTCTACATTTCCCGCTAAATTTTGGAGGCATTGCGGGTTGAGTGGCGGAATTCAGCACCGCGCTTTACCTCGACACTGCCTTAAAGTGGGAATCGAACCAACAACCTGTCGGGTTTACGTTTATAATTTGTGCACCTGCGCCACGATTGAACTTTATTTACATACAGTACCTAATACAATGACGGAAATTGAAAAAGAACAAACTAGGTCCACAAGGGGGAAATCATCACATATTTACTAAACCGAGCATTTGTAAACAAGACGTAGTATAATCGACGACGTCGACGGCCGCGTGGTCTAGCGTTGCGCATTCCGTGATTTGTAACGCCAATTAGATATCCTTTTTATTTCTATTGAGTCTTTGTTGATTTTTTTTATATGAATTATGTATTTTTTGTTTTTTCTTATGTTCTTGTATTATAAACAAGTTTACTTAATATATATTTTATAACGGCGATGAATGAAGTTTCTTAATACTAGATTCCCTCTGCCTACCATGTTGTGTGCGGGATACAGGGTGAAACTGATTTAAATTTTTCAGTCCACCGAGTGGGGAATAGAAACCACAGTAATTAAAAGATAAACCGACACTTATTAAAAGATAAACAAAAAAATAATAAAATCTCTTTGTCAACACCCTTCACCTGTATCTATATAAGGGAAACTCATTACAGAGTTAATTTAACCCTTCCTGCGGTTTATTTGCTCGGATATTTGACTTTGCCGGGACTCGACGATCATAATATTATTAAGAAAATAATATAAAACGTATATTTTCAGTAACTTTTTATTGTTTTTTTGACTAGTTTTATATCTATCAATACCACAATTTAAAAGAGTTATGAAAAGACGTTTTTGTGGTAAAGGTTATTTATTATCAAATTAATGATTATATAAATGATAACACGCCTAGGGAGTGAAATGCTCGCTTCAAATTATCATTGTCACAAATGGTTAAATTTGTTTCTGTATATAGTTGATTTAAAAATAAAGTCCTGGTGTGTTTCTTGCGCCGGTTCTTCTTAGGTATGAGGCGTTATGAACTTTAATAAGCTGAATTAACAGAAAGAATCTATCTTCTAACCAAACAAGACAACGTCTCGATGGTTTTATCAAAATCGGTTTAATAATGTATGAAATTAAAAAAAAAACAGTTATTATTACGTAGCTGACGTTATTGATTCGCAAGTGACCTTTGCACCTACAGTTGCATTGACATTTACTGTGAGTTATCGCTGTTTACTTTATTTCGATAGTAAATATAAACCTATATAATAAACAATTTTATAACTTCTAGGTTCTTCTACATATTGAATTTTTCCATTCTCATGTTTTTTTATGTTACGATGAGAAACTATTTTTAACTTATATATATTATATATTACTATATTTTTTTATAAGATTAAAGAAAATAAACAATCGTAAGTGTTTTTGAAATTCCGGTTTTAGCGAGTTGAAATAAGGGACAAAGTTACAATGACTATTTTGACGCTTACACTTGAATAAATTTAATTTGCATTCGAATATTAAATATAGTTTTTTATTTCACGCTGTATCCCGCACATGGCAGGTCAGGCAGAGAGAAATTTTGAAGACTTTCTGAGTTAAATGACCAAACTCAACGCAACGCTTTGTCTTTTTACTTGAGCGAGGAAACGATAATCATTCATACCCATAAACACAGCTTCAAGTCAATAATAAATCAAATTTAGTTGTATACTACTATAAAGTAGCGAAATTTCCTATAATTTTACAAAAACTGAAATCATTTTAGTACTCACTGGTCATAGTAAGGGCTTCTTTCAGTCTAAAGTTATTATCAATATCACAGCAAAACACCGATACGGCGTCCACGCGTACACACTTTTGCCCGTCAGTGGGGCAGTGGTCGCGGGACATGTGGAAGCACTTGTTCATCTTGAGCTCGACGCGGGGTGGTTCTGGCTTGGGCCTCTCTGTCGATGGTGGGTAAGGCTGGAAAGAATGACATTTTTATAAGTCTCACGCTGTATTCCGCATATTACCCCGAGTACTTAATGTTTAGACATTCCGATCGCAAGTTACGAGAAAAAAAAAATCGAAGCATTACACGTTAAATGGCGGAACTCAATTACACTTTCTCAGTCTTATGAAACCACAGCGAGGCAACGAAATTAATATCGGTGAGATAATTAATAATTCATCCCTCCGAGTGGTAATCGAATCTACAACCGTCGCATATACAATCAGACGTAGTTCCGCTGAGTCACGACGTCCTTTACGAAGATTAATCTTCACATTACATTCTCTCTGCATGTTCCGTGAAAAAGAAATAACTACCGAGTTGAGGGAATATATTAAAAAAGGCGCTTTCTGGTACATTAATACTTACTTTAAGAGTTAAATGTTGTATTCAAAAGTGCATGGCACACAGTACCTACACAAGTGTATAATGTAAAATGAAGCATAGAAAAAATTATAATATTTAAACGCTTATTTTTTTTAGTTTACCGGTGTATCGCGCACATAGTAGGGTACTAGGGAACCTAGTGTGAAGACACTCCGTATTATTAACACTTCCGTTTTCCACTTTCCGCTAAATTCTGGACGCATTGCGTATTTAGTAGTGGAACTTAACGCCACAACCGCCTCGATACCAGAGCGAGCAAATGTAAATATTAAGTGCCAGTTTCACCAGTTACGAATAAATTTTCAGATAGTAAGTTAATAATTAATACTATCTTACAGACAGAGGCGGAAAATTGGAAAACTCTTAATATTTAATTTCCTCTAGTGGGAATCGAACCCACAGACTGTAGTGTATCGTCGCACGCTTGTGCCCCTGCACCACGTCTGGCGACAACACATAAAGCTTTAACGTTATTTATGAAAATTAAATAAACACTTGTTATTTATGTGATACGTTGATTTATGAAGCAAGGGCGGATGGCCAGAGAGCTTGCTCCGAGAACACAGAATCGATAATATTGGAGGAAATGCATGAGGACTCTCCGGAGGGCACTTTGTAAGTATATTTATAGAGAAGGTTGATGATGATGGACGAGGCGAAAGAGATAAGGTAAGACCGTGAGCGTTTGGCGCGCCGTCCCCTCGGGCTAGTAATAATTAGGTAGTGATATGAAATATCCTGTCTTTGTCAGGTATTTTACGAAAAATAGGAGAGCTCGGTAGAGAATTGCTCCACATTTATGCTTTTTGTTCTGTTCAAATTTATTTAACAAAATGCATCCAGCACCCGGTAAAGCAAAAGTGAGTAAAAATATCAAATATTTAAGAAAAGTCACGAGGTGAAGATTGTTTTATAAGAAAAGCTGTTAAAAAACTAATTTAAATTCTCTTTTCAGCCACTCTCAGCGTGATACTCGAAATTGTGGTCAAAGGCTTAGCCTTAGGGTCTTGAGCGAAAAAATGCAAGCGATGCTAAAATTATGAAGGCAGAAGGGTGGTAGCTGCAGTCGATAGGTACTCCATGCACCTGTTACGTATATTAGCATTTTTTCTTAACATGCTTTAAAAAACAACTTGTAGGTATGTATATATTAAACATAAATACATTTTTATTAAACATATGAACACGGGAAAGTAATTGTTTAAATTATTGTTATTTCCCCATTTTGATAGACAGAGTGTGGTGTTCAGTTGAAGGAGGGAACTGAGTATCTTAACGCTAGATTCTCTCTGCCAAACCCACTATATATGGGATACAGTGTGAAGCTAAATATAATAAAGAGAGAAAAAAAGACATAACAAAATTTGTCGAAAAGTACCTCAACCTTATTGATAAATGATTAAGAATGAAGATACGTTCTTAATTATAGGAATGACCGACATCTGAATGATCATTTATTTCAAATAATATAAACCAGATATCTTGTTCAAGGGAATTCGCTAACGTCATGAGAACTGACAACGCTCTCGAACAACGCGGTGGCATCTTTAAACATGTCAATCTTTGCCCCTAACTCGGACAAGGATAATTTGGTCAGTGTAACATTTTATTTATTTATTATTAAGCGAGCTCTGGCACGAGTTAAAAATGTGAGTTCCGCCACTTAACACGCAATGTCTCGAAAATTGTTCGGAAAATGAGGAAAAAAGGTTTTATGCCCAATGTATAAAAAAATTAAATATCTTGAAGATATCTTAATGTGTTTGACTGGCTTAAGTCAAGTTCTAAACATATTACTCCTCATTGAATATTTAGCTAATCGAAATTTAAACATCATAGTCCATATGTACTATAGATATCTACTTATATACCTCTAAATTTTTGTATTTCGGATCGATTTCCTCCATCCTCGTCTCTATGAGACCCATACGAGACAACAGCAACGCTGTGACACACCACCAAATTGCTATCTGTAACAAATAGAAGAATATATTATTAGTAATATCTAAATCTAAATGCATCTTCTATATAATAGAGAAGTGAAAGAGAACCTACTCACACTGTCTTTCTGAGAGAAGCAAGTTTAAGCTTGCGGCCGTTTAACTATAAACGCGACGATTGTATGTTTAGTTCCAACTCGGGGGGATGTTGTATTTTCATTTGTTCACTCTGGTAACAAGAAAACCGCGGCGTTGAGTTCCGTCAGTTAACACGCAATCGATTTGTGAAATATGGTGAAAAGTGGGGAAGGGTGTGTCTTAACACTAAATACCACTCTGCTATGTGCGGGATACAGCGTAAAGGTAATATATATAATAAATAAAATAAATAGAGTTCCTAAAAATACCTAAAAACAAAGTCAAATATGTCAAAATTTAAAAAAAACAGCAAACACATGAAGTATTATAGTATATAAATAAATAAAATAAAATAAAATAAAAATAAAAAAGCCTTTTATTTCTTCCAGAAAGTTTACAAAAAAATAAAAATATATAGTTACAGTTATAGAAGTACTTTGTATATAATAAATTTTTAAGCGTGTTAGACTAGTAGTTATAGATTATGTATTATTGTGCTATATTGTGACTATTCTGTAAGAACCCCCCTGAGGGTAAAGGCCTCCTCCAAATTGAGCCAGTTTTCTCTGGATTGCGCTGTTTGCATCCAGTTTGTTCCTGCCGTGTGCTTTACATCGTCCTCCCATCTTTTGCAAGGCCTCCCTTTCTTTCTTTTGCCCACTGGCCCCCTCCATTCGGTCACACTTTTGGTCCACCTTTGATCTTGCAGGCGTGATATATGCCCGGCCCATTTCCATTTAAGTGTAAGAGCCTGTGTTAAACCGTCTGTTGCTTTTGTGATGTTGCGTATTTCTGTATGTCTTATTTTATCTCTTAATTTTATGTTTAACATACTCCGCTCCATTCCGCGTTGACACGTTATAATTTTGTTCATGACATTTTTATTGAACTTCCATGTCTGACAAGCATAGGTGAGACATGGTGTAAGGCAAGAATTCATGACCTTAGTCTTTAATTTGATTGGCATATCGCTTTTGAAAATTTCCTTAAGGCTCCAGTACTTATTCCATGTTAGCTGGGCTCTGCGCTCAATCTCCTGATAGTTGTTTAGTTTGTCGAAACTTATTTGTTTACCTAGGTAAATGTATTTGTCTGTATATTGGAGAGGCTCGTTGTCGACGTATAATTGTACTTTGGTGCTGTTGGTCATTACCATAGTCTTAGCGAGATTAATAGTTAGCCCTGCGAGCATGCTAGCTTTATTTAGTGACTCTATCATATGTTGTAATTCCTTTCCTTTCTCTGATATAAGCACCAAGTCGTCGGCAAAACGTAGATGGCTTAAATATTTAGTGTTTACTTTTATACCGCATTCATTCCAGTCAAGCTTGCTTATAATCGACTCTAGTGTGGCTATAAATAGTATAGGTGACAGTGGGTCCCCTTGCCTTACACGGGCAATTATAGTATATAATTACTAAAAATCTAGGCTTCGAGCCTATTAACTGCCTATCCGGTTAGTGAGAAAAGCAAACGTAACGCGTTGGCAGAGAAAGTTAGATGTTAGAGTTGGAAATCGTATCGAACATTATAATTTTCATATACGCAATGGCCATTCTACTTTTATCAGTAAATTATTTATGTATTATAGATACAGCATATCTGTATGCCGTCGTGACGCAGGAGCACAAGAGTGTGATACAGTACGCGAGAGTTATGGGTTTGACCTCCACTCGGGGAAATGAAATTTTAAATATTTTCTGTTCTGCGGTCTGGTCAAGCCAAGCACGGCGGTAAGTTCCGGCTCTCTACAACAACAACAACAACGCAAGGCTTCTAGAATTCGGCGGAAAGTGAGGACGGAGTGTTTTGACTACGCTGCTATGTGCGGGATACAGCGTGAAACTAAGAAAAATCGTAATAACGTGAATCCTTTAACAAACGTAACTTTAAACGTAATATGTATTCTATTAATAGAATTTTACCAATAAAAATATTTAATATTATCTCAGTTTAAGCATGCTCGTCACATGTCCACAGACAAGGTCCTTGTGAGTCGTCTTCGCTCGACCGACAGTACTCAATTATCCAATGTACGACTTCCTTTGAAAGCAACTTTAACAGTATAAAGGTGCATCTCGGTTGTTTTGTCTATTTATAGTGGAGATATCTCATCTGTGTTGCTAATATCAACTGTTTTTTTTAATATAAGGCTCATTCTTAATAATTGTAAAGTCAAATTAAATTCCAATTAAAAGAAAGCTTTCCTACACAAAATGATAGTATTGGGGCTATAAGTTGTATAATACCTAAACTCTATTGGTTTATTAGCCTCTGAAGAGTTCCCATATTCAGGCCCTGGCTCCATCATCACACCAGCTCAATGGTATCGTATTGTATTGTCACATAAGTTACTTATAATTGCCAAGATTCATGAGGATATTTAGGTCCTAAGATGTTATTAGGTACATAGTTACAAGCTTACAGCTCGACCTAACCTACAGGAAGAAATAATTAGGAAGCTACTCGATGAGCATGTCATTTTAAGTCATTTTCTAAATTTTTAAACACATCCTTTAGTTAAATGTGCTCCAGGTTTTGTAACAATCTAAGGTTTTTACCTTTTCTGTACCTTTTTTGGTTTACTTTTATTTATTTTTTTGTTAAAGAAAATACTAAACTTGCAACTGTTAATATGATGTCTGTTGGTTCGATTCTGGGAAATTTTAAAATTATTTTCTTTATTCGCTCTGGCAACAAAACAAAATATGGCGTTGAGTCTTATTATTTACTACGCAATGTCTCGAATTCGTATGGAAAGAACGGAGAGTCCCGATTTTAAGTTATCTCTGTGTACCCTCTACTCGCTTTCCTCGTTCTAATACATATAATACAGCTAAAAAAACATTATTTTAGGAATTAAGAAACTAACTAAAGCTTTATTTGTCTTATAATGTCTTATAATTTAGGTTTTACTAACAACTACATGTATCCTGAAAATCTCATAAAAAACTACAATAATATTTAAAAAACATTAAAACAAAAATAAGTTATGTGTGTGTTATGTTATGTACATTGTCTATATAACGTCACTTACGTTATATAGACAATTGATAGTGCACGTATAAAACTTGTCAGGCTTAACCTGTCCGATAGCACCAAGCTTTCGTGATACCCTTATCGCCGCTGTTATCATTCGCGAATCATTATTTTATTGATAAGCTCTAAATACCATGTTAGTGTATTTTGATGGATTGATAGCAAAAATGTAAAATATATATAGATAAAAATATTTTTTCGCATTCTGTATCTCAAAAGAAAAAAAATGATTTCCCTATAAGATTACTGTCTGTCAAGACCATTATTTACAGATCATATAAAAAAGCTGAAATTAATATGAAATATCCAAGTCTGCAGGCCCTTGGGAAAAAATTTAAACCCCTACTTTACTTTCGGCTGACCTCCAATAATGAAATTACAACGCTTTACCTATCCTACGGTTTGGCGGAGTATAGTGTGAGGCGGCGTGAAGTTTTTTTTAGTTTAGTTCCTCTCTGTATTTCGCACTTATCGGGGTTGACAAAGGGAACCTGGGAACCTAGTGTTAAGACAATCTATTCCCGTTAAGACACTTCCATTCCCCAATTTCACTGCATGTTAAGTGGCGGAACACAACGCCGCGGTAATTCGATCTCGTATCGCATAGTATACCCATAGCCATACTTTATATATCAAATTTATTTATGTTGCTATCATCTCCCTACCTAGAACAATTACTTTTGCAGATTTAAGCGTTACATAATGTTAATAAAATACTGTGATCACTTTCCACCTGAACCATCACGTCCATACGTTCATAGGAACTAACATCAACAATAACATAATTAAAGGAGTTCCGCGGGATTTATTTTTAAATGAGTCGCCTCCGGTCGCAAAAGTAATTACAGACGTAATTGTTGCATTGCAATAGGGATGTGTACTTTATTATAATAGAAACATAATTTTACTTTGAAACAATACTCAGTATATACTTTAAAAATATAATTTTTATGTTTTAATAACAAGCATTTCTTTTTGCAGCGTCACGCATTTTTCTGCACAGTAAAGTAGGCAGACAAAACGGCCGTCCGAACCACAGCCACAGTATATTACCTAGAGTCTAGGCCTAGTACCTACCTAGTACCTAGTACCTACCTACGCTAGAACTGTAAAAAAGAACCCACTTGGGTAACATTTAGTATCTATAAAAAGTGTGGATTTATGTCCCACTCCGTGAGGTACCTGGGTGCGGCGATTTGACTACGCCCTGAACGGCACACGAGCACGACTTAGCTCTTGTCAAATATTGACACGATAGAGTATGAAATACGTTTGTTTTTTTGTACAAAGTATAGAGAAACGGTAGGTATATTTTACTTTTATGCTTCAGTAAACTAGAGCCAGTTTGAGAACGTCGTGGTGCAGGGGTACAAGCGTGCGACTGTAAGCCTGACAGGTTGTGAGTTCGATTCCTAAATAGCTCCTGAAGGAAATAAAGAAAATGTAATATTTTAATTTCATCATCCTGGTAATGAGACAAAGCGCGGAGAACGGTTTTAACACAAGGTTATCCCTGCCTACCCTAGTATATAAATAATTTTCCTAAATGGGAATCGACCTCACATGTAGCCACATAGTGCTTGCATTTTCTCGGGAACAGAGTACCCTCTTCCCTACCAATCCGGTGTCGCTGTACAAGTCAATAGGGCTAACAGCATTAACCTCAAGTTCGAAAATAATGGAAATTGCACCCACAACTGTTGTGTTTTCAGTAAGACGCTGTGCTACTACTGCTACTGCGCCACGACGCAGTATGCCATTTTAAATGCCAACGCGACGGGAGTTTGTGGGTTCGATGTTTGTTTGATGATTCATTTTGTCGTTCTTGTTTAAATACGTCGCACATAGTCCATATTCATATCACAATGTTTTGAATTCGAACGGAAAGTGGAAAACCGAGTACTGAACAATAATGCTCCTATTTAAAAAACCCTGTCAATTTAAAGATCGATCTTAAGATACTGTTTTAATAATCTCAAAATCGATCTATTATACTTAAGTACGGGCCTGTAAAAAAAAACTGTTTTAGACGCATTTGTTACGATTGCAACGTTAATAACAGTTGTAGAAGCCCAAAATGGTTTCTAAGAAATATCATGAGTTATACAAATGTCTTAATCCTTAAATCGTATCTTTGAATGTTTTACATATTTTACTTTTAATATTTATTATAGCTTTATTTATATTTAAATATCTTACAATACCGACTCCTGCAAATGTGCGACTGTGAACGCGACGGCTGTGAGTTTAATTGAATTGGCGTAAATGGGCGTTGAATTCATTTTCTCACTTCATACATTCACTCGAAACATAATACCTCCAGAATACGGTGGAACAAGAAACGGAAGTGTCTTAATGGGAACGATGTGTCTTTACACTAGTCCTTTCCTTAGTTCCCTCTGCCTCCTGTGTGCGGGATACAGCGTGAAGCTAAAAAAAGTTGTAGAATTGAATTGCATGTAGAATTAACTGACTGTGGAAGAACAAAAAGTTACGCATCATGCATTTACGAGCCCCTGTTGGTGGTAGACGTGACGTATAGCATTTCCTGAGATTACCACGCTTAACCAGACAAACTTTTCAGTTTTTTTAGTAAAGATACGATATATATTTTTCCATCATTCCAGCTTAGCTCATAAATTTTATTTACATGTAAATAATTGAGTACAAAAACTGATATTATAATAAAATATCATCGTTAGAAAACACAGCTAATGTAACCTAATTAAAATTATTCAAGTACAAAATTATTAATTTAATAATTTTCCTCCTGTTTTATCTCAGTTAATGTCAAAGATCACATGTCAAACGCCCGGATGTCGATGCAGCTAGAGTTTATATACTTTATTATGAAATAAATAAATTATTTAAAACGATTTATTTGTTTGCTTCCTTTGCGTTAACAATTTTATTTGTTAACCTGCATTTTGCAGAGCGAACTTAATGACTGATCACTTCGTTTTATTTTGCGCATATACAAAGATATTGTGTTGGTAATCACAAGTGGTGGAAACGTAACAGAAAAAATATATTATTTCAAAGAGAAGATTTTATTTTTTGTAAAAATGAATTCACGACTGTCGCATGCAAGCTATCTAAAATATACTTCTGTTTTATAATTATTTTAGCTTCTCGTTGTATCCCGCACATAGCAGAATAGGCAGAGGTAGCTTGGAAACCTAGTGTTAAGGACACTCCGTTCCCATTAAAACACTTCCGTTCCCACTTTCCACCGAATTCTTAAGACATTGGCATTTTGTGAGGCGGAACCCATTTTATAGAAAATTGAACAAACAACAACTGTAAAAACGGATATAAATATTAAAAATCATATCGAATATTTTTATCGATATAAACCCACAACAACCATTAAACAAATAAACGACGCGAGGAAATAAATAAAATAACATTACAACATACAGTGGCTAATGTCTATAATAAGATTTTACCACCCACTTAGTGCCCACCTGCTTGTAAAATATAGACTATTCCTACATACATTATATTGAGAAGACGGTTTTAGTAACACAGTGACTCATGTGTAACCAATGTCGTCTATGACTTAGCAAGGTTACTAGTTGGAATCTCTGTGACACTGTCATGGTTTTTTTTAGTTATATAAGTACTTTTTTTAAGTTTCACGCTTGTTCCGAAAGGCAGAATAGGTGAAGGGAACTTAGTGCCAGAATACTCTGTCCAAATTCAAGAAATAATGTGTTGAGTAGTCAACGCCTCGCTTTGTGTGACTGGAGCAGAGAATAGCATGTAAGAATAATTTTAAAGATATTAAAAAAAAAAATTATATATTGTCCTTAGTTGCCGAACTGCTATATACAAGAAAGAATGGAGCGCCAATGGAGAATGGAATGGAATGGAGGAATGGAGCGCCGTCTCTGAATACCCCTTTCGCCTTGTCCACTGTCATCAACCTCTTCTTACATAGCCCCCAGGGAGTACTCATGTTTTACGGGACTTATTTACGGTACTATCGAAGTAATAATATATAAATTGTGCTAAAATCTTAGGAATTTTAACGAAGAAATGGAGGATTCGCTTTGAGAGCAAAAGAACTTATAAAATACGTATTACACTTTACAGTGGAGGTATTCAAATACAAATAAACGGAATGATTTGTTTGACGTTCGCACAGCGACGCCCACTGCGGCCATATTTGTGATCGGATCGTACTTTACGACTACACTACTATGTCAGTCGCGGCAATAACAAAGTGATATTACGTTATATTATAGCGTTTTTATAATACTCATTTATAGAAAAAAGGAAGGAGTGCCTCTTTTATACTAGTTATTACCTCTAAGCCGTATATAAATGAGAAACACTAACGAGCAGTCTATGGATTCACCTTGCGGATGCGGAACCCATCGCGTTGCAGGGAGAAACTGGAGAGTAATGTCAGATTTGAGCATTCACCCTCCAATTTCCGAACTCCTCTGCTTACCGTCACCAAATTCGAGACTATTTTGATGTCTTCAAAATACGTTCTAGAAATGAACTGATGATAGTTCTAAAGAGAGGTTGAGGTCTCTTTGCAAACTAGAGATAGACCGCTGTTAGCGAAAGGCACGCTCCTACTTCTATAGCATACAAGTGAACTCTAAACCTATTCCTGGTCAGTTCGTTGATATAGAAGTTCGTTCGTTCATTGATATAGAAGTATAGTTTATAGTTTACTTTGAATTAATAATTATATGTATACATATAGGGATATAGGGATATTTATTTTCCATACAACTAGTATGTTAGAAAAATCATAATTAAAAACAACTAAATAACAATATTAAGAATCATAAAATTCAACCTTTTAAATGTAACTTGATAATTTAAATATAAATTGGTTTAGCCGTAGCCTATATTAAAGCAGAAAGACAACGAGATTATAGTAAAATTTAATTACAATCAATTCTTTTTTCACTCTTCACGCTATATCGTATCATGCACATAGTAGGATAGACAGACAGACTTTTGAACCTACTGTAAAGACACTTTGTGTCCCTGTGCAACGACTGGCCACATCTAATATATAATATAAATTTATATGAAACTTACCATTTTAGTATTATTTAAAAAATCAAATTGATGCACAACTGTTACATCTGTAATTAACAGTTAAAGTAAACCAACGCAATCATCTCTGTTATCACGAACGAGCAAACAGCAGCTATCAACTGTTGCTGATAACGCTACTCTACACAGTCCTGCCAACATCGTATGAATATTTAATATTGTGTCAGTGGTGTGTTTGGTTGAGCGAAATATCGTGGTTTGAACTATCCGTTCTGCGACTGTAAATGCGACGATCGTGGTTTCCATTTCTACTCCGGGGAATGAAATATTTATTCAATATTTTCATTTCTTTGCTCTGGTAACGAGGCAAAGCGAGGCGTTGTGTTCCACCACTCAGCACGATAATTCATTGAGAAAGGCGCAATGGAAGTGTCTTAATGGGAACGGAGTTTAAATCTAGACCGTAAGAAAACTTAAATCTTTATTTAGTATACGGTACACGCCGATATTAGTGCAGTTTTCACTAATAGACAGAGTTCTTTAACAATAAAAAAAGTACACATAATACATTCATTTGAGGCCAAGCCTATAGCCTATTGCACTCAACACCGCACTTTGTCTCAATGCACGTGAGCCATAAGATACTGTATTACGTCCGTCGTCTTAAAATATTATATCTCGAACGAGCCGTATAAATACGTCTATCGATATATCTACGACATATTCTCTCTGCGGGGTGTCAATTTACTATAATTGATAGCGAGTGAGTTATGTTTGACGACTGCGGCCACCCCTTCTCTACCAAATTCCTTGAAATGGTTCTTACAGATTACCATTTTTATTATTAGATATATAAACTTTTATTATAACATTATATTGTAAGGTAAAAACATTTTATTTTGGAAAGCCTCAATGGAATGCTTACCCGCAGTGTCTCCTGCCAGCCCTTTTCTGGCAAAGGTAACCTATTTTTAATCGCACCTGAGGTTAATGCTGTAACCCTTACTGGGTTTTACAACATCGAGTGGGTAGGGAAGAGGCTACTTCGTCCCTGAAAAAGAGTGCCTGCTCGTGATGGTGCTGACGGCGAACTGGACTAGTGCACGCTTAACCTGGAAACTTTTGTTTTCCACTTTCCGCCCAATTTTGAAATATTGTGATTTGAGTGGTGGAATTCAACACCACGCTTTGTCTCGTTATCAGAGCGAAAAAATTAAAATATTAACAACTTAATGTCCTCGAGTCGGAAACAAACCCACAACCCCCGTTTATAATCACAACTTCGTGCCGTGCCGAGACACGACGAACTCGAACATAAAACATAATATAAAATATACACAATCACAATACTAATATATTTCCAACAAAAATACAAATCACTAACGAAGTCAAGGGCGCGCCGCGTGTGGTATTCAATATTATTTTAGCATTACCCGTAAGTAATCGCGATGCGAGATGTGCGGAGCGTGTTTGTCCGTGTTGCATTCCGCGAGGTCGACGACCAAACGGCATTTTAATCCCCTCGTTTTACTTACGACTTGACTTTTTATTTGTAACCAGCGGCCTGCTTGCGGCTTCGCCCGCTTGTGTCGTGTGAATCCATAAATTGAAAGGTAAAGCTTTAGCTAATTCAATAAAACACTTATTTTCGCATCCAATACTTTATATAGACTTTATTATATATGAACTTTAATGACATGAAGTAAAATAATTACTAACTGTTATTATTTTACTTCATATCATTAAAGTTCATGTTCAGTGTGGAATATTTTGCAAAATACAACAGTGAAACTGAATATAAATCGGTTAAGCCGTTTCTAAGATTAGCATCCAGAAACAAACAGACAAGCCGACAAACAGCTGAAAAATACACACACAACAAAGGAGGAGGCTGTTGTGGAGCAGGGGCACAGAGGCGTGCCTGTAACGCGATGGTTGTTGGTTTGATACCCACTCGTGGTAAAGAATTATTATTTATTACTATGCTAATTTCTTTGCTCTGCTACTAAACTGCGGCTTTGAGTTTCGCCACTCAACACACAATAACTAGAACAATTCGGCGGAAAGAGGTGAACGGAATCACTACACTAGGTTCTCACAGCCCTCCTATATTATGGGATACATAGTGAAGCTTAAAATCATACACACATCATGAAGAAAAGTGGTAAATATCTCAAATACAGCTGCTTCATGTATATTGCATCAAAACTCATTGCACGTATAAATGCATTGTTTGTTGTGTGCATCGAATGCAAAACGAAAGGAAACCTTACGATACGTTGGGAGGAAGTTTCGAGAAGCACCATTTATTTGTATGAGTTAAGAATTTCAATGTATTTTTTATTATGTTGTAAAGTTGTTATGGCAATAAACTAAAATAATGTTTTTTTTTATTTCTTATATGTTAATATAAGAACTGATGTTATAGTTTTCTCTTTAAGCTTTTGTCAAGATACTCCAATTTTTGATTGACGCAACTCAACACCTCTCCCTTCTCTTCTGGCTAAATATAAACAGTAACGAAATAAACTGCCTCCAAATTATAATCACACATTGATTGGCGCACACACTGTAATATATTTTTGATGATTATGTCTCTTACAAAGTATAATTGTAGTTTTAATGTAATAACATGAACATATTCGACCAAGATTTTATTTTTTTAAATACTTATTTTTAAAAAACTACATAACATTAGTAGCCTGTTTATTTTGAGAAACACCAATGCACGATTGTCCTCTTTTGAATTTGGAAATTTCGTTTTGAGTAGAGGAACTCAACGGCACTAGAATGCAACTTAGAAAAAAAAAATATTATTCTCTTGAGTGAGGATTCGAGAAAAGTTCAGATATGTGGGGAACAAGTACCCTCTGCCTTACCTGCTACCCGCTGTGCGAGATACAGCGTGAACCTACAGAAAAAACTGTGTAAAAATAAAAATAATGACGTTATACATTCAATAAAACTTAAGAGACAATTAAATTATTAAATAACCTTTTTTGTTATAAAAACATTATAGTTGAATCATTATTAATAAATAATAATTTCAATTATTATATAATTAAATATATATTACCTATACGGTATACCTAATTATAGTTTCCAACACGACAGCCAATAGTTCCAGCGCCGATACATTCCGTGAGTATGCAAATTACGTATATGAAATGCGTTTGTTGCTTAGGAGTTCTGATGTTTTGTAACATTTTATATGAAGAATGATGTACGACAACAGTTTGTTTTCAATACGTTATTACATTTTGCAAGCTATTGATTCGCTCCACTAAGCTGAGGAACTTATTGTTGTTTCAACTTCACGTTGTATCCCTGCTACAGCGGGGTAGAATGAGAGAATGCCATGTTAAAACATTCTGTATTCGTACCACTTTCTGCCTAAATTCAAGACATTGTGTATAAGGGGCCTGTATGTGGCGAAATAGCTGATCCCTCCAAGTGGAGATCGAACCCACAACCATCACACGATTTGTCCATATGGGCTTAGTGTCTATTCGTCAGCCATATTTCCATGGGCGTAGAATAGTCTTGTGACCAACCCAGAAATATTACTAGCAATAAAATAGCTCTGCAAGATAAAAAACACCATTACACAATAACTGTTCAAAAAAAAAGCTAAAGTCCAGCCCAAGAAAATACGTCCGTGTATATTTCACATAAGAAATACATCATTTTGTAAAATGGGGGCCGTCGTGACACAGCGCGGGTTTATGGGTCCCTCGAGGAATTAATTATTTTCATTACATATGTATCATAACACTAGACTCCTCTGCCTACCCTGCTACTGTGCAAGGTACAGCGTGACGCTTGAAAAAGCAAATATATAAAAAACAAAAGCTTGTAAAATGCGGATGTGTTTTATAAAAATATAGTGAAAGTAGACGTGATGAGACATTCTTGTTAGACGGTGAGATGAATGATAAAACGATTACATTTTATCTTCACCTGTCTGTAGATTAGAGGAATAGATCAATCTTGAACATCTGAAACCAATAGTCTCTACTAGTTTTTAAAGTATTTTTATTTAGATGTCAATGAAGTCAATGAATTTTAACTTGTACGAGTATAGCTGATGGAGGCCAGTCATCAACCTCTTCTTATGGCATGTACGAAGAGGTTGATGATTCTCGATGATGCTCCGGGGAGTCTGCGTGTATTTCACGTGCCCCTTTTTCCATTATCATACATACTGTATTCTCGAATCAAGCAGATGAACTGATCTGTCTCTTTTATGAGTTACTGGTAGAAATCTTCATTTTGAGACGGTTTTGAATCCGCAACTTTCGTGTTCATTTACGTACGTGTCAATATACACTGAATGATTAATATCAATTATAGCGAAGGCAATGACCTTTAATACTCGAATATAATATTACATATTACAATTTGAAAGAACAGGTTTTGTTTAAAACTGTAAACACGATATTATCCGTCGGAATTAGGTGGCTGAAACGCTTTTTTGGTAAAAAATAAAGAAAAAAATTAACATTTTCGTTTTAAATTTAAATTTCTATGTTCAAAAATATATATGATACATATTTGTATTTTAAAGCTAAACTGTTAGTACTTTATTTTAAGGTTTCAAACATGCCTCTACTCAACTTTCATAAACTGTGGTAAAATTAAAGTAGGTCAAGGTTTACATAACATTATAAAATTAGTTTGTTTGGTGCGCGCTTATCTCAGGAACCACTACTTGAAATTGAAAAAATATTACAGTGTCCATTTATCCACAATTCATTTATCTATATTAGATCTTCTTAATTGTTGTCCACTGTACTTGCGGTTAGAGTTACCTGAGGCACTTAAAATGGCTTAAAACTCAAAAGTCATAAACTCACAACAAAATTTAAATTCATTATATGTTAATAAACTAACATATTTACGTATGTTTATTAACAACTTATAAAAGTTGTGCGAGTGTGGCTAGAACATTTGGCTCGATATCAAATCTCGATATGTTCCAAATTTTAATGGCGATTAAGACACATCAAAAAGATCATTTTTTCAAACGTGTTGCAAAGAAATTATAGCGGCAAGTAACCATATCAAATCCTAAGTTATTATAAATAAAACTTTATTTAGCAGTAAAATATGAAAATTAATTATATTTTATAAAACTCTACAAATATAGTACAGGCGTTTGATATGTTTTGTATACTATAAATTATAATAATTTCATATTTTTTTAATAGAAATAGTAACGTAGCGGGATTTGAAAAATATTAATCTTAATCACCACAAAAAGCCACACTGTCTGCAAATACTAAATTAGCATAGATAACGTCTATATTATTATTATCTCATTAATTATCATTAACTTGATATATTAAGTGTTACAAACATCAAATCAGATAAACGCGACGTGATGCAGTCTACATAATAGTGGAGCAATTAGAGAGAATCAAAGATGGCTCCTTATAGTGCGCTATATTATGCTATACTAAAATATATTTTTTTTAGCTACATGACGTATCCCGCACATATAACAAGGTAGGCAAATTGAACCTGTTAAAAGTTAAGACACTGTCATTTCGTCCCCATTTAGAAACTACGGTTTACTATCCGCCGATTTCTCGAGATGTTGAGGTGCGGAACACTACGCCGCGCTTTGCGTCAGTACCAGAGCGAAGAAATAAAAATATTAAATATTTCATTCCTCCGAGTGGGAAACGAATCCACTTGTTTAGCCTAAGTCAAACAGCTGTCGTTGCACATCCGGTGTACCGTCTGAGTGTGAACTCGATGGTTTGACCAACAATCTTAAACTCTACGATCTCTGCAGACCTCTTTCACTCTATTCCCTGTTCGGGGTATCTGGACGTTTTACTTAACCCTCCTCCAGTATCATCACTATAACATTTTTCAACCATTGCATTACTATATATTCATCATATAATCAAATTTGAAAGTTTCGCAGTATATCACTTTACAATCGCGAGCACTAGTGCCCCATCCTAACAAACAAGTGGTGAGCAAAACGAATTACTTGTTCGGTCAAACACAACGAGATAACTCGATTGCGACGGGACCTCTCAATTGTCACCTAAGTCACTCTTTAATTGATACATATCACTTAATTAAGTTAGAAATCAGATATATATTTTAGCTTCACGCTGTATCCTGCATATAGCCGTGTGCCTACACGGAAATCTAGTGTTACGACACTCCGTTCCCCCGCAACGCACTATTTTGAAGACATTGCGTGTCTGGTGGCGTTGTTTTCCAAACTAAAGCGAGGAAAACAAATAATTCATTCCCCAATTGGGAATTGAATCCACAAGGGCTTACAATCGAGACGAATTGAACGATTTCTTGAGCAATAATGTAATAAGTAATCGTATTTATAGAGGGATATCTTCACTTTTAATCCCGCATTTACTAGATTTTGAAAGAAGATGTCTTAATGGCAGTGTTAAGACACTGCAATTTTGACTTTCTGTTTTCAGTTTTAACTAATATGTATGTAGTTATTGTTGAAAGTACTATGGTTACGTTGTAATGGTTGTATTATTTACAATTTTTAATTAATTGCACTTACGAAGTCACTTAACTCAAAGTTTTATGAATATGTAATATAATAACAAACAATATATTTTTTGATTCAAATAATTAGACCATTATGAGAGGCACAAGCGTGAGATTGTAACGGTGGTGACAGGTTGTGAGTTCGATTCCAACTCAAAGAAAATAAATATTAATTTCATATTTTCATTCGCTATGGTATCGAGGTAAAGCGCGGCGTTGAGTTGTGCCACTGAACTCGCAATGTTTCCAGAATTCCAGGAAAAGGGAGAGCGGTGTGCATACAGCGTGATGCTGAAATAAATAAATAAAGCAAAAGCTCTTCTATTTCATGTTGTCTTAGTTTTTAATGTGTGGGTAATTGATTCTGATATAAACTGTGAAATATTGTATGTTTTTTGTAATATTTTTGTTGTATATTATGCATGCAAAGTTCTTTGTATACTGTCAGTAAAAAATTGTAGAAAGTTTTAAAATTACAAAAAAAATATATATCTTTATACAATATCATTGAAATGGGTAATTAAGAAAGTACAAACCTACATTTCGTTATTGGCACCAGTTTGAATGATTTCAATACACCTATAAGAAACATACAGCCTACTTCCAGACGGTTTCGGACAGCAGCCTACTTTACTTCATTAAGGCTATGTAACATCGAGTTAGACAAAGTAGTTTTTAGGTTTCTTTTTTGTTTCATGCTGTATTCTTGCTATGGCAGGTAGAAGTAATTCCCCCGAGATGTTGATAAGGTTATGGCAATTTTAAGGCCGTCTTGGCGTAAAGATCAGGTCTGGTCTTACGGTAGTTTTAGGTTCGATCTCCACTCGGAAGCATGATTATTATTATACGCCACTCACGCCGCCATATTTCGAAAATTGGACAGAAATTGGAGGGAGGGAGTGTCTCAACACAAGGAACTGCTTGCCTGTGTACTCTTAAATAAGCATTATTCGACAAGTGAAATCAAAATCCATAATCAACACTATTACTCGAAATATCACTATTTATTATTTTTCGTTTTTATCACTGAATCATTCGATAACTCACTTTCATTACACATATTATTACTATATACGTTTAGTATTGAAGTGTCAGTAAACAATAGGCTATTTACATAGAATATTAGTATCTATTTAATAGGTATTTCAAAACTTAGTCTATAAATAGATCTAACTGGCAATGTCATTCCGTGTCGTGTTACGTATGCATTATTATTTTAAAACTGTAAACAATAAATAAGTAATAATGTTATATTGTATGTAAATCTTTTTTACACTGTATTCCAAAAATAGCGGGATTGGCGGACGGAGCCTGGGAACCTAGTGTTAGACAGTCCCATTAGACACTCCATTGGCATTAAGACACTTTTGTTCCCCACTTTTCGCTCAATTCTGGACTGCCTATTGAGTGGTGGAACTCAACGCCACAAAGATCATACATTAACTTACATTAATCGTGACACTCACTAGTGAAGTAAACAAACCAAATTGTCTTTACTCGCCATG
Source organism: Heliconius charithonia (assembly GCA_030704555.1). Taxonomy (NCBI): domain Eukaryota; kingdom Metazoa; phylum Arthropoda; class Insecta; order Lepidoptera; family Nymphalidae; genus Heliconius; species Heliconius charithonia. The sequence continues at coordinate 702,489 of CM060819.1, read as the reverse complement.
CATAGTAATTAAATAGGCAGTATGCGTGTGTTTGACAATCAAATGACTTGAGGTTAGAGGAGACGATTTGCTATTTGTAGTACCAAGTCCTAGTATACGGTGGTCTTTTGTTTCTTTTTTTTAACTTCACGCTGTATCCCGCATATAGCACGGTAGGAACTTGTTGGAATTAAATTGTTAATATTTTTATTCCCACTTTCTGGTAACGAGGCAAAGCGCGGCATTGAGTGCCCCGCCCCGTGTCCGCCGACGTGGGCAACGGAATTGTTTTAATGGAATCGGAGTTGTCTAATACTAAGTTCCCAGGTTCCCTCTGTCGACCCTAATGTGTGCAGGATAAAGCGTAAAGGTAACAAAAATATAGTTTATGCTATACAACGGTCAATATTAAATAATAATAAATATTGACCGTATAGTTATTAACTGTTTAGTGCCTTGATTTACTGAAAATGGGGAACGAAGTGAATCAACAGTCTATAGGATACGAAACCCGCGGGAGAAACGTGACGCTATATTTACAACCCTTTTTTATCTCCACGCTGCATTTTTGGCCATTTCCTGCCGAGTGGCAAAACACAACGCCGCGCTTCTCGTTACCAGACCAAGGAATAAATAACTCATTCCCCTGAGGGGATATCGAATCTACAACCTTCGCGTTTGCTTTTTTCTAAGTACAAAGTAACACAGTCAATTGTTACAATTCGTTTCATTCGTGATTGCACAGTCTCCGTTATGTTTTGGTGCGTGATCGCGGTCTGTGTGATAAACAAATTAAAATGCCTTGTTTGATTACTACCTACAGCGCGATTTAAACGTCGGTTGATTAAGTACTGAGGTTTTTGCAGGCTCTTATATTTGATGTGATTACTCTTTTTAGGGTTCCGTACTAAAAGAATAAAACGGGACACTTACTAAGACTTACTGTCCATATGTCTGTAAGTCTGTCGACAGGCTGTATCTCATGAACAGTGATAGTTAGACAGTTAATATTTTCACAAATATTTCTACTGTTGCTGTTACTTTTGGCCTCTTGGACGGTTTTCAAAGATAAACTTTGAACTTGAACTTAAAACTTGATTATTCTACGTCTAAGTTGAATAAAATTTAATACTGTATAATTTTAATAGATACAAAAGCCCATCTCGTCGGTCATTACTTTTAAAAGAATTAAATAGACTTCTGTCGTGGTTGGATTTGAGTGGATTCGATTCCCACTTAGAAGAATGCCTCAGTAAGAAGAAACAACGTTGAAATCCGCTTCTCAAGACTTTAAAGACTAGATTCCCCATGCCTCAGATGATATATGCGAGATACAGCGTGAACCAAAAAAAAGGACAAAAAAAAAGGCATAAAATAAAAAGGCAAACATGTAAACTTATTTAACTCTTATATACTCTTTAACAACGTAGAGTAGGTATGTAAAAATAACTCGGTTGCACCACGCGACAGTTGTGGGTTCGTTTCCCGCTCGGGCGAATAATATTCAATTTATTTTCATTTCCCCGTTTCACAGATGACATGTACATGTAGGTATTGTGTCGTAACCGAGTAGCTCTGGCCAGTTATTATAAATAGTACAAAGTTTAGTAAAATGGATGGATTTGTATAACATTTTAACACTTGTTGCTGTGACATTAAAAATGTAAAAATGTCATGGTCGTGTGGTGCGGACAGTGTTACTAAAAGTTCCGGGTTCAAAGTTATACTAAATACTAGATGCAATTTCCTATCACGCCTATTTAAATGAAAATTTAGAAAATAGAGGAATATTTTGGAATATATTTATAATAATGTTGACAAGTAGTAACTGTTTTCAGTAATAAGTTCAAATCTTGGATGAAAAAAAATATAAACAAATAAAGTAGGTATTTAAATTTTATTATACGCTTTTCGTTAGGTTTGGTGTAGTACAAAGTAATACAAAGATTTATTTAGTAGTACAAAGATTTATTTTATATATCTATAAGGAGTCGTTTGTAGCATATTATATGTATGCGGAATTTAAAACTATTATTACAGCATGAATTTGGTCTTGTTCAAAGTACAACTTGCGTCATAACATCTTTAAATACTATAGGCAATATGGCAATTAAAAATGCTAGACCGATTTTGAGATGACACAAGGTTATTTACGATTAAGTTCATTAGAACTTCGTTGGAAATTGCTGAAGGTAAAATAGTAGGTAAATTTATAAGCAAATTATAAGAACAAACCGAATAAAAACAACTGTCAATTATTACATAGTGCCTGTATTGTACTGTCCGTGGATATCTCAAAAATTTCTGAACCGATTTTGGTGAAACGTGAACTGTTAGTTATCAGAGGATCATTTCTATGTACTAACTTTAAATTTTCGAGGGAATTTGTAGGCACCTATACAACACACACAAAATTTAGCACACGTGCCTGGAAGCCGAAGTAGATCATACTCAAATATTAATCAATTTCACCAATAATACATACATACCGACGTGACCATTGTATTTTTTTTGAAATCGGTTAATATTAATATGTTATCTAAGTAAACATTATAAAACATTTTTTATATATATTTTATTAGTCATTCTCAGCAAAGTCGTAATTTACAAGTTTATTTATAGGTACGACATATACAAGACATGAAATTCGTATGGAAATAAAATATAAAAACAAAATGAAACCTGGTACGGCGCCAGTTCTTTGTGATCGAGAAAAATAAATGGCTTTCTAGAAAAGCCGTATATTTTAACTTTCTAAATTTACAAGGTATCTTTTTGTGTATTAGAAAAAAATTCTTACTCATCCTACTTGGAACTGTATAAGGAAAAATAGAATTATACATTCGTATTGTACACTCATTACATATGTTTAGTAATGTGTATATAATTAATTATTATTAATAATAATGATAAAAAATAATAATATATATTTATACTCACATCAACAATATGACTACGAGCAGTCATTTTCAAATTCCAATGTACAAAACACTGCACAATTACAAAATATAAACACAAAAAGACAATTACACAATAACTAACACACTGTGTCTACGAAAACCGGCCATATTAAATTATTTTTAAAAAAATATCATTTTCACTTAATAATCTGTATTTTTTTATTATTTTATTTTTTTTATTTAAAATCTACGGTTTAACGAAAAAGACATGCAGCTTCTAATTCAGTTCGACTCCAACTTGGCATCAAAAGAGTGTAGCTTGAAGTCTCCATACGTGTGAGTGAGATGGAAGATCGGCTGTTTTCGTTAAAAATGAAAATAGTTATAGGTGCGAAGGAGATGGGTGATAGTTTGTGTGTTTCGCAATAGTATCCGGTATTCCCGTTTGAGAATTTTGTTTTGTGCGATAACGTTGGTCAGTGTATGACCTCTATTTTATCTTTAATTGTAAATATTTTTGGTAAATTTGAAAATAAATAATAAATTGCTATGGTCTTATTTTGTTTTCATATATTTTTAAATATTAAGTAAATAAGTATTTTATTATTTTAATATATTTTATGACCCAAGTAAGTCTAAAGTTAGTTAAAGTATAAATAAAACATAAAACACGACATGATGTTAATCAAAATTTAATATATATGATGTTCCATTTTCTTAACCGACATCCGTAAAGAGGACGTTATCAATTCAACGGTATTTTTTTTCCTTTTTTTTATGTTTGTTACCTCAGAACATTCGACTTGGTTTATAAATATAAAAAATAATCTCTAAGACTAGAAAAACAACGTGTTCGCCATAATGATAGATAATTTTGCTTATTTTTATAATGTAAATAAATTAAATTACATTTAAAAATAAGGTAACAGAATTATTATGTTCAATAATATTTCTTTAGCTTCACGCTTTACTTACCCTGCACATAGCAGGATAGGCAGCAAGAACTTAGTGTGAAGACACTCCGTTCCTAACCTATCGCTCAATTTTCTAAAGACATTGCGTTTTTTGTGTGAAATTAACGCTGGGTTTCGTATGAACAGTAGAATTAAAATAAATTTAATAGCGCGGGCGGGAATGGAATCTATAATGATATATAATATAATAATTCTTTCCTTACCCCGATGGCTTCTACGTCACCATAGATTTATTAACTCTTCATGGGTCTAGAAATAGCGGGTGGGGGAGGTTCAGTACGCACCTCAGAATAGACTGGAGCCCAAATTTTTACAAGAAAAGTTAAGTCTGAAAGTTTAGAAAAAACTTACATAAAAAATCAGTCCAAAAGTACTGATAAGTTCCACCGGGAAAATATCTCTAAAAACGCCCAAGTATGCTATGTCGTGAGAATTAAAGAATCTACTATAAGTTTATAAAAAAACAGCTCTCCGCTTTTCTCCGTATAGCAGAGAATTTAAGTGAGACACAGAATTTAATGCTCATGACATTAAGTGGCAGAACTCAACGCCGCACTGCCAGTGTGAAAAAAAAATTATAATCATTCCCTCGAGTTGGAATCAAACCCATAAATGTCTCAACTTATTATATAAATATTAGGTACAAATATTAATAGTCAACTTGCCATTTTAGCTGTCAGGTCTATTTAATACAAAATCGATAGCAATCAATGACATCATTATAAATGAGGAATGTATGGAAATGGTACTGTTATGTAGTTAATATAGCACGCTTTTTCAGTAATGGCTGTTTGATGTAACTCGTCTTGATCGTGGGTGGCTGAGCAACAACTACTGTCTTTTCTAACAAATCTGTTGTATTTCACCGGAAATGCAGACATAATCTTATTATGCCTCTTTAAGAACAGTACTGTTAAAAAAGAAACTGTGCTAAATTACTATTCAGACATTTTGCACTATGATGGGGATTTGGGAGTGGACAAAATTATAAAAAAAATTTAAACATAAAAATTAAAAAATAGACATAACTTTTGGAAGTATTTCCTATTAAATACTTCTTATTATTTCAAAAAGTAGTATTAAGATACTCCGCTCTCATGAATACACTTCTGTTCCCCATTTTCCGCCCAATTTTCAACCCAACGCCACGCTTTGCCTCGTTATCAGAGCGAGGAAATGATAATATTAAATATTTTGTTTAGTCGAGTAGAAATCGGACTAGTCCGCGCGCCGCCGCCGATCCGCTTATGTTTCTGCTTGTAGCAGGCGTGTTACAGGCGAGGCCGTCGCCGACAGGTACAAGAGTGAGATTGTGACGCCACGGTTGTAAGTTCGATCCCCACTCGAAGAAATGAATTATTCTCTATTAACATTTTCATTTCCTCGCTCTGGCACCAAAGCAAAAGCCCGGCATTAAATTCTGCCACTTAACACGGAACGGAGTGTCTTAACACTAGGCTCCTTCTGCCCACCCTGCTGTGTGCGGCATACAGCGTAAAGCAGATTTATCTTTTGATTTTTTTTTTAACTTAAACTAAAAACGTACAAGTACAAGTAGCCATTACGTTTAAAGTACAGTATAGCATAGTATAAACTTAACTTGTTTATATTTGATTACTTCTGTTTGAGTTACAACTAGTTTATTACAGCCGCAATATAAATTCCGCCGGCCACGTTAAAATAAGCGTCACTGTACCCCTCATATAGCAGGATATGCAGATCTAGTGTCCTTTCCGCAATTTTCGAGACTCCGGAATTTAACGCCGCGTATTGTTTTGTTGAAAAAATAAATAAATAATAAAGTTGCTAGAAATAATTCTTCCTCCCGAATTGGAATCGGACCCACAACCGTGCGTTTACTATTACGGCCTTTAATAAAAAATAATGACAATTAATTAAAAAATATTAAATTAATAATATATACATATATGGAATTTTAAAATTCACTAATTTTATTTTAGTTAGTATTAACTTTCGTACTTAACTATAACTGTCACACGCCAACGGAGCTACTGTTATACTATGAAAAAACGACGTTAAGTTCCTTATCCATTATACAAAATTAGCAAATGGAAATGTAATAATTAACTTTAACAAATAATAGTTTTAAAAGTGTGAAATAAAAAATAAAATAAACGCGTAAAGTATTTTGAAAATTGTATAGAATTTTGTGTTTTAGATGTTATTGCTTTAAAAAATAATCAGGCGTAATCAAAAAATAACCGCAGCGTTTGGCGCCCCGCTAGGGATACAGCGTGGAGCTAAGTAAGTTAGGTTTTACGAAAACTGCTCGTTTGTCTGAGAGGTATATTAAAGACTAGCGACCCCTACGTGGCTTCGCCCGCTTGAAATATAGGAATATTTACTCAATATTATTTAATTGTATTAGTGAAACATTAGATATTTTACTATGGTTATTTATACTGTTCACACTTAATAAATCGTAACTTAAATAGTTTGTGATTTTATTAGCTTTTGTTCGCCAAAATTATTGTATGTAATAAAAAATATTTAGTTCTTATAAGTCTATCTAGATAGGTGTTACTGGTAGGTACACGCGCATAAAAAACGTGATTTGCCGTGTAAAATCCGAACACAAAATTGTTTGTATATGTTTCAGTATCGTGTAAATAGCTATACGCACTTAAAAACACTATTATTTTAGAATCACGGACAGACATTTCAATATGTGTAGATTTTTTAACGAGGCCAGTCGTAGCGCAGCGGCACGAAGTGTGACTGTAAAACCGACTGGTAGTGGGTTCGATCCCCACTCGAGGAGATGAAATATTTACTTAAATTTATATTTTCATTTCTTCGCTCTGGTGTCGAGGCAAAAGTGCGGCGTTGAGTTCTGCCACTCAACACGCAATGCCTCCAAAATTCGGCAGAAAGTGGGAAACGGAGTGTCTTAACACTAGGTTCCCTCTACCTACCCTGCTGTGTGCGGGATATAGCGTGAAGCTATTTGTGAAGCTATTTAACACGAAAGGCTCTGAATATCTACTAACACAGTACAATGGGTATATGACAAGTATCTAATGTTTCTGATACGATTTTTTTCTTATTCTTATTATTTCATTAATAAATGCTTAAGAAAAATGAAAATGAAACAAATAGATGGAGTTTCAAAAATAATTAAGGCACACAATACCTAAACATAGTGCCAGTAGTACACCTGGCGGCGACTGTAAACGCCAGTAAACGCCGTCCTCTGCATCCCCTGCTAGGTGCGGAATACCTACAGCCTAATTTATCAAAACTGAAAGATAATCGCGCACTATCACCGTATAACAATAGAAATATAAGCCTTTTTCTACCTGAATGGCATGCCTGCATGGCAGACGGAACTTTATGTTAAGACAAACCGTTTCCTGCTGCCTCTGTTTCTTGAAATCTGAGCGAAAAGTGCCTTTTCAGTTTTCAATATATTGCTGTGACGGAACTTAATAGGAAACTAGGACACGGAGTGTCTTAGCACTAGGTTGCTCCAACCTACCCTGTAAGCGGGATACAGCGTGATGAAAAAAGTAATAAAGACACTAATTGCACGGCGCGTGCTGCATTCGCTCGCGCTTGCCTCTGGTAGTTAACTTTATCAATATCGATAAAGCCATGCCTACGAGCGCGCTATGTGGGTCGCCTCACACTTGTGTTTGCTTGAAACAGTTCAAATAAATTTAGTTACTTTTGAATAAAGTCTAGTTACTTCTCATGATAGAGGAAGAGCTACAGATATTGGGTGTAAAGTGGCAGAACTCAACGCCGCGCTTCGTCTGCCATAGCGAGAAAATGTAAATAAAATAAGTATAATCATTAATCACTACCCCGAGTAGGGTATGAACCCACAGCCACAACATACAGTCAGAAGCTGTACCCACGCGCCACGAAGAAATTTCGCTTTTATTTGATGCTTTAATAAATGTTTCAAGCAGTAATATGTTCTTCAAAAGTATATTTCTCTACTTTGATGACTTAGAACGATACGTTTGATTCCGTTAACAGTAATTTAAACCCAATTCAAATTCATTAAAACTTGCATTCAAATATAATTTTTTTGGATTTCTCCACGTCAGATTTGATATGGACAAAATATTTGGAACTAGAGTCAGATATTTATGTACTATCTATATCTACTTCTACTTATATTATAAAACTATAAAAATTGTTTTGTTGAACGCGTTAATCACAGGAACTACTGATTCGATTAGAAAAAAATATCAAATAGTCCATTTATAGATATTGCTTATAATGAGGAGAGCAGTGTCTTAACACTTCCCTCAGCCTACTCTGTTGTCTGTGGGATACAGCGTGAAGCGGATTCAATTTTAATTCTATATTCGCTTTAATTGTTAATCGTTTCGAACTTGCATACTTCGGCGGTGTCAGTGTCATTTACAACGAGTAGTTACTTCCATTTCACTACTAAGGTCAATCCACGTAATAATACAAATAGCAAGAACTCCTGTAGAAACAAATTTTGGATACATTTTTTTTTTAATTAAAAAATGCATAAATAATAATATAGACGTTTACGTAACAAACGGTATATCGTTATCACAGTAGCGTTATAGTAGAAAAGTTGAGTATTGTTTCTGAAAAACACTTGTTCAAACAGTGCTAAGATTGAGGCAGTGCTGCCTGCGCGCGCGCAGCCTGCGCCGGTGGACTGAAACGTGTACGAAATACATCAGCAGATGTCTTCAGACGATATTAGAGCTTAATTTTTTATATATTTTTTTCCAATTTTCAATGATTACTACGAGTTAATTCCGTTTTGGATTAAGTTTTGATAGCTTTTTCAATATTTAGGGATAAAGAAAACGTATTTTCAAGAAGAAATTTTAAACTTTTTAGTGATTTTTTTGGACATTGACCTCGGCAAGTGGCTAAGACGACCCGACCGGATGAGCAAACTGTTTTAGACTAGTTTGTTCGCCCCGGATCGTGTCGTCCAAGTCACTGTACCAGCGTGGCAGATACAACACGTGATTTCAACTAACGCGACGGTAGCTTTATATGGAATAATTCTTTTGATATACTTGTTTATGTACTATTATGTTTTATGTGTATATGTTATAATTAACGCTGGTAAGTGATATAATTTTATAATATTTTTACAATAATCTATTTACCTAAATGTTTCTTGTTACATTTTATTAAAAAACAGCTCCGTGGCGCAGCGGTTCAACGTCTAACTGTTAGTTCGACGATCGTGGGTTCAATTCCCACTCCCACCATTCAACATGCAATGTCTCGTAAATTGGGCGTGTAACGAAGTCGTAACACAAGGCTATTTATTCTGTATGCAGAGTACTGCGTGTGACTATTTATTTTTACTTGATCTGTACCTAATTGGTTTATATTTGTTTAATTTAATGTGAAATTGCAATCTATATGTAAATAATATCATATTCATCTCCAAACACCATCTAGTATTAGTATTAAGCTATAAAAGCCCACCGAAAGCATTCTATATTAAACCAACCAAATCTCTATTTAGATGTTGTTTCTCTATATGAGTGCGCGTGCATGACGTACAAGTTTGAATATTTTCATTTTCTCGTTCTGGTAAAGAGGCGGCGCGGAGTCCCGGCACCAAAAGCTCAATACGCCTCCAGAATGCGGCAGAAAGTGGGGAACGGAAGAGTTAATGAGAACGCTTCCTAATGACTTTAAGAGGTGCAGTAGTAAGATTTGACTATTAATGTGATAGTTGCGCGATCCATCCTCACTCGGGGTAATGTATCATATGTATTTATTTTATTCTCTGTTCTGCTCTAAAAAATATTGTCTGTGTGTGAATCCGCCAAGAAAGGTCAAGAGTTAGGAGAGAAATAGAGGACAAAGTGATTCCATTGCTTATAATAGTAAAAAATCACTTGCCTGGCCGTCGTGGCGTGTCAGTCTAATTTCTCATTTTTGGAACATGCAACGTTCCATAACCTAGAGGACGGATTATCTTAACACTAGATCGTACGCTGTTTCGCAGCACTACGTCGACGCGCGACGTCAATTACGACGGAGAATGAGGCCGTGCGAGCCGTGCCCACCTCGGAATAGTCAGGTGCCAAACCCAGAATTTTTAGCAACAAAAAATAAATTTGAAATATTAAGAAAAAAAATCTGTCCAATAAAATAAACCACAAAACGAATCTAAAGTCACTCCATAGGAAAATATCCTAATATCATAATGATTATATGATGTTTCCTCGTAGTTTCTATGATAAACGGAAAATGTAGACAGAGTGCCTGACCTCTTTGTTTTTCTGATCATATGAGAGTTTTTTTTGTTAACTCTGCAAAAAAATGCAAATCACTGACTCTTCACTAATCTAATAATCATATTTAAGACGCGTGAATCTGATTTGGTTTTCTAAAGACACAACTTTGCGCGTTAACAACTAAGAAAACTTCATATATCGTTCTCGAGAACACTCCTCCTAATATTGAGCCTTAGCGTTTCAAGCTACTGCCAGTATCGCGACCATCTCTAAAGCAAGACCAAGTTGTCCTCAAAGAAACTGGGAGCCATCGGTGAGACATTATTTTGCACTAAAACAGGCCTACGTTCGGCCTCAAATGGAGGACTGATATCATATTTAGGCTGCACCCCCCTGTATCAGTGTGAACCATTTGATCGCATACAACATAGACTACCGTTAGAATCGCTGGAGATCGTCTGAATAATCTGTAAAAGGACTGACTCTTGAGTTGCGTAGAGACGTTTCCTCAATGTGCGTTCTCTCCCGCATTTATTATGTGGAGAGTTGTAGGGAGCTTTTTGACCTGTTATGTGCTGCCGAATTTTCTAACTGCATAGTACGTCAGAAACTCAAGCACCATCCACGCCATGTGACTGTGCGGCTTCGTACGCACTTTCTTTCACACGCCACGCAACTGTGGAATGGCCTAACTGTGGCAGTGTTTCCGGGTTGATATGACCTTATAAAAGCGCATTTATCTCCACCTTAAAGACCGGCAACGCACTTGTATTTCCACTCGTGTTACACGGGGCCGTGCGCGGCGGTGATCAGTTACCGTCAAGTGACCAGTAGGTACGCTTGTTTGGCTTGTCCTTTCCATAAAAAAACAATGTTTTCAATATTGGGCAGTGCGTAAGTAACATCCACTCCCTATGTTCTGCCCAATTATCGAGAATTATATCTAATCACTAGGTATAGCTTATCCTGAACGTAAGAAAATATGTATAAAACCCGGTATGTAAGTGCTAATCCAAGCGCTCTAGCTCTAACACGACAAGTGTTATCGGTTCGTTATTTCGAAAATTCCACCTGGAAACAATGCGCTCGTAAATATTGTACTAACTAGGGCGTTATAAATCAAAAAAATGCCTTTCTGACCTTATTTCATACAAATATAATACATATTTATAGCAGCGTTTTCCATACCTACACGTAAATTGGAAGTATTTCTTTAGTAGCGTTGGTGACAGCTTCTTCTAAATTTTAACCCGCGACCCAAAAATAGTAATGTTTTAAGTTTGACCCATTTGTGTGTGACAAACACCGTATGCCACCGTTGTTCTTGCCTGAAAGAATGAACAGATTTGAGAGAGGTTTTATTAATCGAAAACCTCGTTCATAGCAGTACAGTTCTTAGTTATGTTGTATGAAAATCACTTTGCCAAGCAAAGGGATGTTTTTGGTCGTGGGGTTTGTTAATTTTAAATTTTGTTTGTTTGTAAGCAAACCACAAAAGGTTAATGTAAACAATTAGTCTTAGTTTTACGGATCCCGTATACCAGGCAGAGGGACTTACTAAAACGACACTCCTTTCTCCACGCACCGCTCAATCTTGCAAACCGCTACGTGTAATTGAGTGCAGGAGCTCAACGCTATATCAACGGGTAAATAAGTGATTCCGCTGAGTGGAAATTGATATAGTAGTTTTGTCTCTATAATATAATAGTTTTGTGAAGAAATACTTTTAAATCAATAAAAGTATTTTTTTCCACTTTAGAACTAGAAACTAAACTTCGCGTCGTAGCATATGAAAACACGCTGTAGTACAAAATGTTGAGGCACTACGGGATACGGGATTTTTATTTGACGTCTTATATTATAGTCCACACTATCGAAATGATGGGCGATGGCTAATACCCTCTAATAAGTTAAATCATAGCAAGTATTCACTTTTATGTATCTGTAACTCAGTACTCGGATGTTTGTTAGAAGTTATTATATTTAGTTATTTTGGTCTCTTTTTTATGTTATTTGGCAAAATTAACTTCTACAAAATACTCATTTAAATAGTATTTTATTCTCCGTAGCGATCAGCGATTTTTTAATCATCTATCAAGGTAAACGGAAAAATAGAAATATTTTAAAGTTTAAACTTTAATTTGACTCATAAAAAACTTAAGTTAATATTATAAAAGTGAAAAAAATATTTTATACGCTAAATGCTAATCTCAGGGAATTTCTTGGAAGCATAAGGCGCGGGTTCAAATCCCGCTACGTTCAAATTGTCATGTTTTCTAAAAGAAAATATTTTTCTTTCCTAAGTGTGTAATAACATGCTAGAAATAAGTATTTAAAAATAGTATAATATAATTGCACAAAAAGTTATATTGTTTACAACATTTGTAAGCATGAAATGTAGGTGTACTAAATTAATAGCGAGCGCGCAGTTGTGCGACCAGTTTTAGTTATTGTTTTGAAGAGTATGTATACCAAATATTAAGTCTTCGTCTCTTAACATCGTCGCGAAGTGATAGTCTTCAAAGCAAGTATCGTATAAGTATAATTATTAGTAGATATCGGTTTATATGCACTATCAAAATGCCAAAATACGCATGCAAATTTGCACGAAATAAGGGCGAAATTGCACAATTAAAAGAACATTTATTTTTGAATTTACGTTTATTTTTATATTATATTTAAACATATACTAAAATAAGAATTAGAATTACTTATAAATATACAGGTTGGAACGGTTTGTGCTCCTATTAATGGAGCAACATATAGGTTAAAATATTTCAAACCCACTAAAGAAATTAATCAAGATACCTCAACAGTTTAGATGTAGGATTTTTTTTCATTTCACGATGTTTATTTATACCTGTATTTCGTGTGACACAGTTACGAATAGATATCAATGAATGGCGAAAGAAAATTTTATTAATATTTTTAGTTGAAAAAATCACTTTTGAATATTTGGAAAAATTCCTTGTCGCCATCTCTGCAGAAACCTCTTCAGGCAAAGTTAGTCCGATATCGTTGATGAATTTCGTCCCCCTCGACTGGGATTTTGCATTGCACAATTGCATTTAATTTCAGTATTTACGTCTACCTACGTGTATACGTGTTGGGTCATATACAACACGCCTAACACCTATACACGTAAAAGTAACTACTGAAATAAGCACTATCAATGAAAAAGTACCAAAATACGCAACTTCGATACTAAGATAGATTTATAGGTACATCACATACAATCCGACGTCTAATTAATTAGTATAACGATATATCATTTTTAAAAGCTAATTTATTAAAAAATATATCATTGAGCCACTTCCTTTTCCTACTTTCCGCCGAATTCTAGGTAGGTATTGCATGTTGAATGGCACAACTCAACGCTTTGGATCGTCACCAGAGCGAGGAGAGGAAAAAAGTGCATATTTAATTTGTTCGAATGGGAATCAAACCCACAGACCGTTGTGTTGTGCCTCTGCGCCACGACTGGCTCTAAAATCGACATGGCAACTCAACTCAACGTCTAATCTTGCAACATACATATAACAATATTCCAAAGCGTAAAATTATCGCTCTTATCGTGACCATAAAGGCTTGAAAAATATACGATAGCCATAAACTGGGTAGTATTGTGTTAGTTGGCCGGTAGCTAACTATACAAGTACAGTACGGTCGACGAATCGTGGCTGGCCTGAACTTGGGTGTATGTGGCAGCGCAATTTGATTTTAGCTGTTTTACATTACTCTTGACTGTTTTCTTTCTCAGTGAATAATGCATAAAAGTGCATAAAGCCTAACTTCAAGGCGGCCACGACTCGACGACCTTACTATATCTAAGTTTTGTATTGGAAACGCTATCGGCCAAGGGTTTACGCGATCCGTCACGGATCGTTATGTTGGATTGCAACTCATTTTCTTTTATCATCTTTTCTTTGAATTATGTTTTTGATTATTGTTTATTAATTATAGATAACAAGGATATAGGTTTATAGTGATATAAAATTGTAGATAAAATTGATGATAAATTTGCTAGGGCAATAGTTAAACTCTTTTCGAGGAGTTTTTGGAGATTGTCAAGATGTTCTAAGTAGTGTAAGTTACCATAGAGAGGAAATGAAAATATTTAATAATTAACTCCTCCAAGTAGAAATCGACGCGACAGTCCCACAACTGTCGCGTTTACCGTCAGAGACTACTCTTATACACAATACATATACTAATATATTCATATGTAAGCACTAACACCAGTAAAGATAGGTAATGGATGAAAAATAAAAAAACAAAAAAACAATTTATATTATATTTATTATCCGAAATAATTACACTACATTCAAAGTTTGTAATGTTTACATTTTTTTTTTATAAATAATTAACTTAGACAGAAGTTATTTTGTCCAATCAATGCCGTGATCATAAGCTGTACAGCCAAAACATATAGCAGGCTTTTATTCAGCCATTTTTTTTTCAATTTAATACTATAATATGTATATGTGTATCCTTAAATTAATTCTGTTTCGTTTTTTAAAGCATTCTCTTTAAAAATATACAATGACAACAATATGTCATATAAAAGTATTCAGTTATATATGTATGCTTTGTGCATTTTTTCTATATAGATAGGTATATCTTATTGCATAGAACTTTATCACTAAACAAAAAAACACGCAAAAGCTTTAATTTTGGGGTTGCGATCAAAAGTATCAATGTAATATTAAACAATAAGTCGAAGTATTTCAGTGAAATAAAAATAATCTAAAAACTATACTTAGATTGCTTTTTTTTATATCCACTTAAAAACTAACATAAAATAAACTTATTACTAACGATTCAATAAAATCCTTACAATTCCCTCGTTACAACGTGAGCGATGCACAAACCTATTATTCTAACAAGTAATTTATAAATTTATAATATTATCTATATTTCTTTTATCAAAATAGGATTTTTTGTCTGTATTATAGATGCGATGTTATTTTAATCTGCGTAATTTATATAATAAATAGCAAATGACCAAAAAAATTTTGATAGTTATAAATATTTACATAAAATTATTTACTTTCTTGACGATTGAGCATTGGAATCAAATATAAAACTCTTTCATTACTGAGTGACTGATAGGATATATAAACGAAACTACAGAGTTCTAGAGATATTTACTGGTTGTTGGTTTTTTGTTCTGAATATGTAAGTTAGTGTAAAGCTATTTTATTATACAGAACATTTTTTAGTAGTAAATATCTTTCACCGCAACGAGCACGCAGGGGAGTGAAAATATATGTTGACAATATTTATGTACAGATGGAGGTTAATTTTCTATACAATAAATACTTTTCTTCTCGGCAATTGTAAAAGCAGGATGAGGTTATTTTTAGTTTTTCCGTATAGCCGATAATATTGATAAGTTGCTGTTTTCATTTAGGTATATTTAAAATCTAACAATATTTATTATACTATATACATCTTAGTATTATTTTTTAAAAATATTTCTATTCAATTCCACACTTTAATTGTAATTATTCTTATATAATCTGTAGTTTGCTCCTATAATATAATAAGGAATCAACATTCAAATTAGCAAAAACTGGAGGCCGTTAAATTTTTTAATGTTTATATTATATAATAATAATTATTAATTTGTATTTAATAATTAAGAATTCAGTGTTTTGGTTTAAGATACACGTTAGTTATTCTCTCTATAGATAATTTATATAACTCATGTGTTTTTATTTACACAATCAAATTGTAACTACATCTAATAGAAAATGTAGGAAGGAAAAAATATCAGTTTTAAAAATAAAGATACAGGTATATCTTTTTATTAAAACTGGCATATTTGTTCAGATAGCATTTCATTGTTTAATATTAATAATATGCTAAAACTCGTTTAGATTTTTAAACATGGACTTTCTATAACAGACACATTTTAAATCGAATCACAATTTAATATTTCATATAAACTTTTTTCACTAACAAATCGAAATTATTAATAGTCCTTATGATGAATGAGGTTTTACTTTGTTTCATAGTAAATCGGCGATAAAAGATATAATGGAAAGATATTATAAAATATGAATATACTAATTGACAATTTTGTAATGAAAAACAAAATATAGTTTCAAGTTATGGTTCCAATGAAAATTTTAACTATTAACTAAAATTACTTGAGTTAATCTTATTTATAATTATATCATCAAAAATAGAATTTAATATTAGACTATAGGGTATAAAATATTATTTATAACTGTGATACATATTACGCTTGTGATCCATTGTATAACTGAACTTACAAACACATAGATATAGGTAATCACGATGACATAAAAATAGTATCAGCTAAAAAAAATCTAACAAATAATAAATAATTAATACTAATTTATTTAAGTGCGTAAGAGCAAAAATATAGTTTCTCTATATGTCTATTATATAGTATGGTAACTGATACATTTTCATTGAAGGAATTTTTGATTAGAGATCAAAAATTCTAAAATAATAATGCAATTTATCGAGGAGTTTCTGTACTGGTGTCAAAACTATTTTCATCGGATCAATCTTGCACATTTCTTTTAATTTTGCCATCCCATTATATTCTGGATAAACTGACATAACAGTTATAAGAACATACAATTTATTTCATCATTTTGAAATGCTATTTGAAATTGTATTATTTGTTATATATAATTTACTGATGCTATTTTCTGCTGTGAAGTTTCAAAGATCAAATTCAGTATTACCAAAAGGCAAGAGCTAGTAAATTTTTCCGCCAATCACAAGCAAATGTATCACAGCCATTACAGCAACAGTACCGCGTCATGTTAACACGATAACATTCCTCAAAATCCACACTTGTACAGACACACAAAAATCGCATATTTTACATAGATATATTTATATATATAAGCACATACATAGTTAACAATTTTGTTTAGATATGTAAGCAAATTGCAAGTTTTATTGGGATTTTAGGGGATCTAGTAGTATTTTCTTGTTATATTTAAAAACCAGTGACACGACACTACGTACACGATATACGTACAACTAAAAAATGTTATCGCTTATTAACAAATGTTAAACAATCTTTTAAATCCGAAATCCAACCGGCATTTGAACCCACGACTATTGCATATGATTATGTGTGTACGAATCAACTGCGCAATTGCAGTCACGTTTTATCAATTATGTATTTACGTTTATTTTCCAATTGTGAAAGAGAGTATTAAATCTCTTCGTCGAAATCAATTTATATCATAATATTAAGGACACTAAATAATCATTGTATTAAGCGATTGCTAAAAGGTGTCAGCAAATACATTTTTTTTCACATTTTTTGCAACTTCCTGTAGAAATTGATTCATATGACAATTTACTTTTATATGAACACACATATAAAGATCTGTTTAATTATTTAATATTATTTGTTCTTCAAAATATTTTACTAAACAATATGCTATAGAATACGTATATTTACGTAGCTGTTAAATTACAATTGCAACTAAGGCCTTTTGAAGAAATTAACTAATAAATTTGAAACCGACGATTTAAAAATCATTATTAACTCCATATTTCAAAAAATGTGGAGATAGAGAGAGAAATTTACGAACAAGCATTGTTATTGAGGGCAACTGTGGCCCAGGAAGTACAAGCTGTGCCGCTGCGCCACGTACAATGGATAATTTTTTAGCTTCACGTTGATCCCGCACAGCGGGTTAGGCAGAGGGAAGCTAGTGTTAAGAATAAAAAATACTATAAGACAACTTAAGGCGCTACGTTCCCATTAAAACAGGTTCGTTCCCCACTTCCGCCGAAGTCTGGAAGCATTAGGTATTGAGTGGCGGAATTCAACGTCGTGCTTTTTACCGCCGACACATAACAAGCAATAGCTACAAAACTACGACACACATTTATCTATCAACATATTCCAGACAGCGTGTGTACCGCACTGTGCTTATCTAACCTTGTATTAATCCGAAGTAGGCATAAATCTGACCATGAATATAACGCTACCTGTACCTTTTGTAGCCCCGTCGATATATTTCTACACGAAGTGCCCCAGAAATAATCGATATGCTACAGTCATTTCAACACCTCACGTCACTTTACACTGACTGACAACATTTAAATCGTATCTAAAAAAACATTTTGTTTAGTTCGTTTTAAATTGAGCAAACGCTCTTATAGCAATTGAACATTTAAATAAGTCTAAATTTAAAATCACACATTCATTGAAATATGTTCTAAATAGGCTAAAAGTGATAAATTGATTTTTAAAACACGCTACATAACCAACCTATTGCCAATTATATTAATAATTAGATAGTACAGTAGGAATACTTTAGTTATGATATCGTATATAGTTCAAAATTCAACATACACTGCCCCAAAGAAGGTGTTTGCCTGGAAACGTATATTATTTATATAGACATTTAGAACATTCCATATGGCTTTCTATACTATATAAAATTAAGATTTCACTAAACACTAATAATCATCACATTCCAAGTTATCTATTTTATCATTAAGATTAGATATAATTTATTACATAATGATATTTTTATCATTAACTCCATTGTTCTACTTAACTTATTATAGTATTTATAAAACCAACACCATGCTTATTTCCGTACTTCGGTTAACTTTAAATAGGACAGAATCAATTAGAACTAATATTCTTATTGTTAATAGTTAAAATTTGTCCCTTAATGTTATGTACAGTGAAATTTTGAAATTCAACATTTATACCACGTCAACATTTTTATATACATAATATAATATAATTCCTTTAATTTTAAATCTAATAGATTTATTCATATGTCGAAATTTTCTTAGTTCTATAGAACTTATTAGCCCCCCTGGTCTACATATAGTGCCCCACATATATGTAGCGTTGTATTAAAGAGCTTTAATACTTCACTTGTCCTTTACTAAATACTCAATATTTGCCCCCTATTTTTTACAAAAATATCGATAACATATGGAGATTTTTTTCCATATATCTCTAAAAGTTGCTCTGTTCTTCATAAAAATATGGACAAAAAATACGGATATTTCATCAAATGCCCTACATATCACCAAAAATTGTCCATTTCTTCACAAAAACATTCATATAGCATTAGATTTCTGTATTACCACAATTTGCCCTTTTTTCACAAGCAAAAAAAGTACTTGTCCCATATTATCCCTTTTCTCACAATAATGGAGGTGAAGGTACTGGAGAGATGGGCTCAGGAGTTTTTACGGGTTGGGCTGTAAATGATTCTAAAGGGCTTGTAAGGGGTTGTAGGGCATGGGGAGGGTTTAACGGGTGGCATCACCGAGAGGGGCACGAGCTTGTGGCAGATTTGCTGCTTAGACAAGAAAATCCACTTGTAGCTGATTGGAGACTCGACATCGAGCCGCTGGAACAAGGTATGGAAAATTATACATATTATATGTTTTTATTATGTGTTTGTAGAACCTGACATACATATGAAAAAAATTGTGGGTGATAGGCTTTTTTTATATATATTATTTATTTCGTACAAAGAGGGGGAAGGAAAGAAAAATTAATTTATAACAAAAAATTTTGAGTCAGAGATTGGCGCGGTGAAATGTCTGACTTTAAACGCGATGTCGGTGTATTCGGTCTCCACTTGAGGGTTTATTTTAAAATATTTTCATTTCTCTCAAAGCGAGGTCTGTGTACTGTTTCCCTACACGCGATATCTAAACACATCGACGCTGTATGAGAGTGTGTCTCATATAAATACATTAGCATCGATAATTGTATGAAATACTTATTAAGGGTGTATAATAAAGTTGGAAAGTTGAAATTTTAAGAGATGATGTATTTCTTTCTGTTGCCGCTATAACTAAAAATGTGTTAAGTTACAGACCGGTAATGATGGCTGGCGAGCGTCTCGTGGAAATACATGAGCTGTGCTCGTTCCGCCGCCTCACAGCGCCACTGCAGCACGTAGCTACCACATACGGCCATCACGTGTGAGCCCTGGAATAGATTATATGTTTTTAGGTATGTACCCCTTAATATTTGATTTTCGTCTGTACAAACAAAACTGTAGTAGTTTGTGAAAGTGTTATCCCATGGAAAAAAAACAGCTTTTTGTACTAAACTTATAAAACTACGACGAGCTGCGACCACTAAGCTATACCTACACGTCCGTCTTCGTATCAAGCTAAGCTTCCTAAAGTTCAGAATGCTATTTCCTGTTCAAAAATGATACCTTTTTAAAAAAGCTTAATACATAATTATTTTTATATTGTATTTATTATACTTATATTGATGTAATTCATCGATAAATAAGATTAAATGACAATTATCTTATATAGAGTACCTGTATACTCTCCCCATCGTGACACACCAGGGTGGGTTCCACGCGGTGGTAGTGCTCGCCCTCGCGCCCGCTGTCCAGCACCGAGCGGGACTCCTCTGCGATTACACCGCCCACACACATAGCTGGAAAGAAATGGTTAAGTAATTAAAAAATATTTGAAATAATCACCAGTTTCACGGTGTATACTACTAAACTAATATTATAAATGTGATTCGACTGTGCCGCGACGGCCGTAGTTATAGTACTTTTTTATTAACACGCTTTTATTACTTTCACTTCTTCTTATTATGCAGGTGAAAACGTCAGTGCCACTTTTATGGAAACAGCATTAAGGTTAAAATATTTTAAGCCCATACCTAAAATTAATCAAGCACCTCAACAGTTTAGACGGAGGATTTGTTTTTTCATTTCACGATGTTTATTCATACATGTATTTCGTGTGATACAGTAACGCATAGATACCAACTATGTAAACACATACTACTAAAAATATACTACTTAAGGTTAAACAACATAGGTGTTTAGGATAGGTTTGTGTCTGTGTTGTGTCGTTGTTGACAAATGGCGTTTTACTTTACAACGATAATTTTATTATTTCTTTTGTTTAAACTAAAAAATCACTTTTTTTTCACTAGTGATTTTTAAAAATTGTATTAGGCTTTTATAGAGTAGTTAAAACTGTGGTTTCCTTTAAAGTGGTGGTGACAATAACACTCTGTATATCTATTTATGTTAGAGATCTGCCAATATATGCAATTTGATATACAGTATAACATTATTATTACATAAAAACCATAATAAAATAATAATATTCCGGGTAGGGCAAAACTATTTTTTTTATCTTATTATGATATGTTTAGTAACTATACAGATATCAGCGACACATTATTTAACTATAAAGGCGACTACCGGATAGAAAAAAATATTTTCATTTCCCCGCTATGGTAACACGACAGACGCGGTGTTGAGTTCTACCACTCCACATGCAATGTCTCAAAAATTGAAAGGTCCGTGCGTAGGAAGGGAGTGTCTTAAAACTAGGTAGGTCTCTAGGTCTAGGTCCCTCTACCTACTCTGCTATACTTTACCTTCTTACTCGATACAACGTGAAACTATAAACAAGATCTCTATTTATTACGCACCAGCGGCATGGTCAGGGTGGTCGAGCTCGTGGTCGCTGCGGTACACCGTGAACGAGATGTCGTGGCGTATCACGTCGAAGTCCCACGTTAGAACACTTTGCGGGTCTCGGTTCTGTACTATTACCTCGTGGACCTGTGAAAATGGGTGATATGGTGAATTAAAATTTTTTCAATACAAATGTGTATAATACATTTTAAATGTATTTTTGAACGAGATTCAGAGACGTTAATATACCCATCGCAAAATGCCATGGGTATATTAACGTCTCTGATCTCAGATAGTATAAGAAGAGTGTTAATTTAAAAAAGTTTTCTTTACTTTTTGCTGGACAAAGCAATGTTGGGTGACGTCACAGAAATATTTTTAATGTTATTTATTTATTATTAGAACAAAACTTGTTTTCTTCAGAAAATACAGATTTTATAAGAGAAGATTTTTATTAAATATAATAAAAACAAATTATATAAATAATTAATTGTGTCTCACCTGTCCTTTTCCCAAGCTAACTGATCTGTATATACTGTCTTCGCTAAGGGGATCTCCATCGCGCTCCGTAAAGGCACCGCTTACGTACAAACTCTTCGGCACCAAACCACCTTCGTGGACGAAACTCTGTAATAATATAAAGGATAATTAATTTTAAAATTTTTAATATATTCAAAAATATTTAGATAATAATGTTGTGATTATGTGAAAGTGTAAATATGTGGAATTTTTTTCTATATTTCTGTAGAATACATTTATAATAAGTATTACTATTATTTTGCACGTTTAAAACAAATTGTAAGTTCAACATTTATTTTAATTTATAAAGATAATAAATTAAAGTAACAAAAATAAATAAAAATAATTTAAAATAACTATTCAATACATAAATATAGATGTGAAATAAATATTACAAGAGGGTGTGACCATCTTATAATTTGTATAATCTGTGCATTCTACAATCTATTCTAGCTGTCAAAATGACGTTATAAAGTGACGTGGTGATAGTGATGTAGCTATACAAATTTAGTGTTTTTTTTTTTACGGTAAGACAAAGCTAATGTATGATGCGACACGGAATAGACGAGTTACACTTTACTTTACACGATAGTGCTATTTGATCGAAATTGCAAGAACTTTTCTTATCTATATATTTTTTTCTCATCTATATAATATATTTTTAAATAATAAGTACAGAAGAGAACACGCCTACTTTCACAGAAAATATGAAAAGTTTTATCAATTATGGGATAGGTTTTTTTTAATCTAAAGATTGAGTAAATAAATTCCCAAACGACTTTGAATTCTATTAATTAGATATATGATAATAATATATATGATATAGAGGCCAGTCGTGGCGCAGTGGCACAAAGTGTGACTGTAAAATCGATTGGCTGTGGGTTCGATCCTCACTCGAGAAGATGAAATATTTAATTAAATTTATATTTCCATTTCTTCGCTCTGGTGTCGAGGCAAAGCGCGGCGTTGAGTTATGCCACTCAACTTGCAATGCCTCCAAAATTCGACAGAAAGTGGGGAATGGAGTGTCCTAACACTAGGTTCCCTCTGCCTACCCTGCTATGTGCGGGATACAGCATGAAGCTAATTTATTTTTTTAATTTATATATGATATGCTTGCACGGGTTGCTATACCATTGAGACCGCCTAAACTAAATTTAACAAAAGAAAAATATAATGGAGTATTTCATCACTGGTTTCATTGTATTCATCTTGCTAAGTAAAACGAAAAAAGGAAATAGTCACACACCCATATTATGCATAAATAATATTAAATACAATTTCATAATATAAAAATTAAACCTATAAAAAAGAAATAAGACAATGGCCAGGGCAATCGATAAATCAGGAATATCGGTAATTAAAGAACAAAGGTCGTCGCCGATGTCGTACATTATTGAGTAGCTAGACCAATTATTATTTGAATCATATCCTATAAATACAATGATATCAGAACTAATTAACGCTTATTAGCGATTTTTACAGAAAATCACTTCTAAAATGAAAGCATTAGTGGTACTTAAATCCACTTTGCATACTCTTGAGACGTCTGAGTGATTTTGCTCAATGAACCTTGAATTCACGCTTTTTTAAATTTTGCCAAATAATTAGCGAGAAAACACATTAAAGCTGCTTTACCACATTCAAGACGAAATTTGAATAAGACATTTTGATGTCCAAGACGAAAGTAGAAGGCACTAGATCAAGCGGCAGGTCCCTAGACGGACATACTCACGAGTACACCAGGTTAATCTTAAGCAACGAGATGGTGGAACATGTTGCGACCTATGCTGTATGATCCACGAATTAAATACCATAATGACCACTACAACACGGTGAAGAGTATTTATACCACCATTTTTTATTTATGTTTAATTAATAAAAATGAGTTGTTATCTAACTATTTAAATAGTCTAAAGCAAAAACGCACAATCCGTAAAATTACAAAAAAGTACTTTAAAAAAGTGTTTTTTAAGAATTATCTGTGGAATGTACAAGTCAAAGGCCATGATAACACAGTGCTATCAGTAGGATACTAATAAAACAGACAGATAATAATTATTATATATTAATAATTTTATGCCATTATTAATTCGGTTTTTGTATGTCTATTATTTTAACAGGCAGTTTCTAACCGAAAAATTGCTAGGTCACTAAGTTATTTTGAATTTACAGATTTAAAATATTTAGCCTGACCATTTCTAGCCAGCAAGTAATATTTTTTATTTTCTCTCTTTAAATTTCTTTTTAACCAAATCAATAACATTTATAACAATAGATGAAATGAAACTCTTAAACCGGAGTAATCGCTTATCTTTGGAGAGATACGTGCGAATACAATCTTAAAAGAGATAAATTAATAATACTGCAGCGAAAAAATTTAGACCAGATTTAGAAGCGGGCCGGAATCAGTGGGTGTATAATGTACGTATATCTCTATTGTATATATATAGAATAAGAGGAAAAGTATAACAAAATGATAAACAAAAAACATTCAATCCTGTGTCAATCGGGAATTCCATAACTTCCGGTTAACCTTCCGTCTTTTATAAGAGCTTCATGCTCTGCATGCGGCATATATATATAGGGTTTGAGGGGGGAGCCTAGTATTAAGACACGCCGTCCCCAACTCATACAATTTTCGAGAAATGAGTGTGAGGCTGAACTCAACGCTGAGCTTTATCTTACCAGAGTAAAGAAATGAGATATCTTTTGTATGTACGTACAAATTGTTTAAACACAAATTTGTTTTTATGTTCGAAACTTTATTGTTTTCTATAGATATATGTTCAACATATTTTCGCAGCATCGAGTTATGCCACTCAAAATGAAATATCTTAAAAATTGGGGGTGCGGGGGGAACGTAATGTGTTATAACTAGGATCCTTCTATTTACCTTACTATATTCGGGAAATAGTATAAAGCTCTGTAGGTATATACTATTTTTGTGCTAGAATGTAAAATTTGAAATCAGTACTTAGGCCAGTTTGCTTCCAGGTGCACAGTTCTTGCAATAACGATCCATATATAAAGACAATAGCACATTATCTACACGTATAGGCTATAGCGTAGGTATGTTTTACTGTACTGTAACCGTCTCACGCGTACATAGTCGTAATAGCGGTGCGGCACGTTCAACGACGCTTCTACTATATCCGACTGCCGTCACAAACAAAAGTTAAAAGTCATTTAAGTTAGAAATTAAATCATGAAGTATATTATATGAAAATTATGTTACATCTTCCGTGTTAGGAGTAGGTTTGAATTCAGCCAGAAATGCTCCGGTATTTATAAACTGCTCTCAACTTTGAGATCGATCTTGAGTAGAGAAGAGTTTATAAAACGGGTCAAAGAGGTATATATGACCCATGCTAAGCATTCGACGTAACCGCCTTACCGCAGGTAGAATGCTGCTAATAGAGCTGCATCGATACGATTAACGTGACGTAGACGATATACGTCTATAGCTATCATCAAATAATGGACTATCTAAAACAGTGGTTCTGCAGTCCGCAGAAGAGTAAATATGTTAATTTTATGATTGGGGATTTAAACTAAACACTTTTTTTTGTTCGGTAAATAGCTAAAACTACAGAAAAGTACAATAAATATAGTTTCCATCGGCATATATGTATGTAACACTTCTTTATCTTAAGTATTAATGTTAACCCATTCATATAAATATTAATTGTTAATTAATGAAATACAGTAGAATCCGTAGTAAATACAGCATTACGTAAAAAGAAAATTATGGATGTTAGCATAGTAATAGTCTACAGTTTTTTTAATATCAGTAAAATGTTGTAAGCGCGACGGTTGAAGATTCTATCACCGCTCGTCGAAATAAATTATTTACTCGCATGTTATAAGTATAATTTTAAGCTGATTTATTTATAAACCACTAAGGTCTAAGTGTCATACCTTGCAAGGTCCTCCTAAGAAATCTGGGATGAGATCTTTAGGTATATAGTCGAGTAAGCCTCCAGGCTGGAGGTAGTCTTTGCCGCCGTAGAACAAGAACTTGCTACGTGTGTTTTCGTCTAAAGGAATGAGTACATTCGTTTAATAGGTTATCTTGTAATGTCCGACAGTAGGACTGATGGATTCAAGTCATGTCAGTCAACTCTGACTGACACAGTAAATTGATTAATGTTTTCAACAAACCTACTATCGAATTTGGAGCATGTGTATTTTAGAGAAAATGTTATATGAATGTTATTTTTCAAGCAGATATTTAATTTCAGAAAAAAAATATTGGTTCATCATATATTCATGTTTAAAAATATTTTTGAAATATTTTTGAAATATAATCATAAGGTGAAACAAAATTAGTAAACTTTGATTGAAGTTTTTTACAAATTTTATTAGAAATGATAATTAAATTTAAATAAAAATCTTACCTATAAACGTGCTCACAATAGTCCACAAAATGGGGAACACCCTCGGAGCTCTTACAATCAGCACTCTACCCATTGTCTCTGGGTAATTAGCTTCCACTATCTGTATGATGCGCAACAAGGCCCTAACTCCAGGTCTCCAGAGGTGTCTCATATTGAGACCGTCCAGGTCTACTAACAGGCACCAGGATTGGATCGCGTGTTCGGACGATCTGGTCGCTTCTTCTAGCAGTTTTAAACCTTCTTCACATACGTGAAGTGTCTGGAAGTATATATTATATTTTTATTCATTATATTTTTTGTCTTCATGCATTTTGCCGCTTTTTGTGAGGTGCAGAAGTGTAGAAAACGAAGTTTTGTATTCCACCATTAAAACTAGTGTTGATTTAGTGGGGGAAATAGATGCATCGCGTTGTCTTGCAGCTCGCCCCGCTCTCTTTAACTGAAAGAGTTCATTTAACTCTCTCTCAGTCTTTACCTCCCTACTATTTATTGGTGGAAATACAAGTATGCAGTTTGCTCTTGGGAGTTCAACGTAGTCTTCAATGGGCCCGCTTCACTCGCGATGGTGACTAGCTCTTAACATAAATCAAGTATTTATGAAGGAACTAATAATATTTTGTCTAGTGATTTTGTCGCTATAAAGCAGCGCTATAAATTTAAAGATTGCATAATATATAGAGTATTATTCCAATTTCCATCGGGCGACTGTATAATGTAACATTGAAATTTTTTTGCTATTCATTTCCTGATAGATTTCCATAATGATTTAAATAAAATGGTTATAGTTTAGTTCGAATAAATCTAACTGAATAGGGTGTGAATTGAAATCTGACTAATACTTTTTAAGAATCCTTTTTTTTATTTTCACGCATTTGCAGAGAGAACATGATTCATTTCCCAGTGGAAATGGAATCCACGCTCGTTGCGTCGAATAAAAATAAAAAAGCTAGCACCGGTTCGGAAGGCAGTTCTGCTGAGAAAAGCCGGCAAGAAACTCAACAGTTGCTCATTAGCACATTCAATTTCCATGGGATAATTTAATTATTACATTAATATCAGCAGACAGAAGACATTTTTTCGTTTGGAATTCTAATATATTTATCCAGTAATAATCTTGAACAATGTAATAAACTTTATATGTTAGTATTGTTTTACAGACACTTTAAAATGTTGTACGTATACTCAGGTCCATAAGAGATTTATTAACTTTTTGGGAGGTGAGAACTTTGTGTTACAAGTTTATCTTTATTGCTCGTTCCTATCGTATGTCTATCACTATTTTTACTATGACATTGTATGTTGTCGGACACAGAACAATATAGCTTACTGATTTTTTGAATGACCTTCTAAATAAGAATTTAAGAGCTAAGAAAAAGAAGTTATCAGTTTAAATAATTTTAAACAATAATTAAATTTCAATGTTATAAATGCAAATATGTTTTTTTTAAATAAAATTCTTGATGTAAATAAACCTACCAACTTCAAGAGTCCATCTTCACCAATAGATTTCAATAGTCCCTTAACATCCATTTGACCTAGTCGCAGTACGTATAGAGGACGTCCGTCTGCAACAAAGATATAAATAAATGTTCGTCTTATTCAATACTTATTTATTACAAATAGTTTTAATTTTCATTTTTTTAGCGTCACGCTATATTCCGTTTGTAGCAAACAGAGGGAACCTACTGTTACGACATTGTTGCCCATGCAACGCTAAATGTCAGATATTGCAAGGTGGTTAAAATCAACGCCGCACTTTATATACAATATATACCAGAACGAAAAAATTTAAATAATTCAATCTTTAGACTAGGAATCGACCCACAACTCAACACGAAGCTACTGCCTTTTCCACTGTCACTGTCTTTTCTATTTGACCACTGAGTCGAAGCCGCATTATAATAAAAAGTAATAAATAACAAAAAACATACCCTTGTCATGATGATGCCAGCCGCCAGGAAAATACTGCTTGACAACATCAGGAGTTTCGTACTCCGATAGTATTCTGTCCACCTGGTGCTTCTTGCGCCAGAGGAGTGACTGTGACAGCATCTCTCTCGCTTTCTCCACGCTGAAGTCACGAGCACGGAGGAAACGGAGGAGGGTTGTGTCACTTGGTACCTGATAAGATAATATATATTGTTTGTGTTTTGGCTGTGCAGTGTCTGCAAGTCACTCACTAACGGAAAAGTTCTATTTATAATAATAATTGTAAGTAAGCAGAAAGTAAAATTAAAGTTTTCATTCTCTACGTCTTATTTAATCTACAGATTATTTATTTGAACAAATATTGCAAAACAATTTTACGAACTCAATTATTCGAACTTAATGGAGGACTTGGAGGCCGTCGTGGCGCAGTTGCAGAAGCGTTGACTGTAAACGCGATGGTTGTGGTTTCGATCCCAACGCGGAGGAGGGACGAGTTCTCCCTCTATTCTGATAAGCTACTTTTTTTACTTATCCTGGTAAATACAAAAACTGACCTACTTTAAATTGTCAAACGACAAACTCGGCAATCTGCGTGTACATCTACCCACGCTATTTCCACACAACAAGATTTGTGGCCATAAATCTTGTGCTTCAGTTACGGCGCCTGAATTTATATCCTAAGTAGAAGTTTACATAACTATCTGTGCTATGGTCATTTAACATGTGAATAGATGTAGAAATTATTAAACATTTGAAATACTCATAGGTACTATAAATAAGCTTATAGTAAGATTTACAACGAGCCCCTAGCGGAGAACCTACAGAGAGCCTACCACCAATCACTGGATAGTCAACTATGTTATAGTAAATATCCATTATAGGGTATTGCACAATGCAGGATAATAAATGATTATTTATTACTTATTTAGAAAACGTATAAAAATTTGAGCAGCGGGACTCGAACCTGCGCCTCCTGGAAACCGACCGCGGGTTCGAGTCCCACTGCGTTCAAATTTTTGTACGTTTTCTAAATAAGTATTTTTCTTTCCTAAATGTGGAATAACACTTTAAAAAATGTTTAAAAATGATTATTTGTTATTTTTAATTAGGTACTAGCGAGGATGTCACGGTGAGAATGAAGAAGAACGTGCTCAGCTGGTTTGGGCACGTCGAACGAATGAGTGATGAAAGAATGGCAAAAAAGATTTATGATGGAAAAGTGAGTGGTAAGAGAGGTAGGGGGAGACCTCGGTTGACCTTCGAAAACACAGTATCAAAGATACTGGAGGAAGGTCACGTAAGAAGCATGAGGACCCCCCGGAGGGCATGTATGAAGAGGTTGATGACAGTGGACGAAGCGAAAGAGGTATGTAGTGACCGTAGCGGTATGCGCTCCGTTCTTTCTGACTACCCCGCTAGGGATAAAGCGTGAAGTTAGTTTAGTTTAATTAGGTAGCGACGCGCGCATTTGTGCAACCAGTTTTAGTTATTGTTTTCAGGAGTATGTATGCCAAATTTAATATATAATAAATGAGTTGAATATTAAGCCTCGTTTCATTAACACCTCGTCCTGATGCCGTAACCCACACTATAAAGGGTAACAACATACGACGCTATGTATTTATAAATCTTTGAACTCGATTTTTTCTCTTCATAGTAAGTTTTCTTTCAAATTTGAGACATTCCATGTTGAGAGGCGGAACTCCGAATTATCGGATATAAAAATAAGTCATTCCCCTCAATTAGAAATAAACCCACAATCACCACCACCTCTTAAATATAATATAAACAACCGACCGACATAAGCAACGCAGGTATCTGTACAACGTGTCGGCTGTCATCCATTTCCGCAGTCGGAGCAAGGCTGAATGTGAGGCTATTACTTTAAACGTATTCTATACTTCCTGCATACTGAATGTCTAGGTTATGTTAGCTTAATCTATAATAATAGACAGTCTTATAATGCCATGTTTATTTTTAAGTGGGGAACGGAATGTCTTAACGCCAGTCCTTTGTCCACTATGCCATATGACGGGCACAGCGTGGAGTTGGAGCTAAATATATATATAATTTAAATTTTATACGTATTTTATGTTTAGACACCGA
Organism: Heliconius charithonia; assembly: GCA_030704555.1. NCBI lineage: Eukaryota > Metazoa > Arthropoda > Insecta > Lepidoptera > Nymphalidae > Heliconius > Heliconius charithonia. Next base: position 672,008 of record CM060819.1, on the reverse strand, counting down.
TCACACGCGCATCACCTGTGTCTTGTTACTGAAGCGTGGATAAAAAAGTATTAATTCCTCCGATTCGGAACCTAGCCCACAATCGTCGCTTTGACAGCCAGAAGCTATGCCGTTGGCCCACGAAAGAGAGAAAGATTAAAAGAAAGATACTTAAGAAGTATTTAGATATTAGAAAACCTAAAAGTTTTGTTTAATATATTTTATAGTTGATTAGCAGCCAAAACACTGGCATTTAGAACTAGAATCGTCGAAGAATATATGGAAACATATTTAACATTGTTATTGAGGCCAGTCGTGGCGCAGAGGCATAAATGTGTTATAGTAAACGCGCCAAGATTTGAGTTCGATTCCCACTATAAGGAATGCAATTACTAATATTGTCATTTCTTCGTTGTAGTATCGAGGGGCAAAGGGCGGTGTTGAGTTCCACCACTCAATACGCAATACCTCCAGAATTCGGCGGGGAGTAGCAGAATGTCTTAACACTTGGTTCCCTCTGCCCATCTTGCTATATGCAAGATACTGCATTGTGAAGTTGATAAAAAAAAATATTATTATCTCCAATGATTGCGTGTTGATATATGTATATGTCACTGTTGTCCTTAATGCATTTTTGTTGACATTATTAAACTATATAATTTTCTTTACGCATTTACTTAATAGCTATGACGTATGAAATCGGGAAAATACAGGATTTCTCATTTTATTTAAAGTTTACGTAAACAAAATTAATTATCCAACCAAGGTAAAAATATTTGGCCGACAAATGCGGTCGTTTTTCCAACGCAACTCAAGTATAAAAGAACACCCACGCCGGTACACGCCGGTCTCGGGGATAGAAACGGGGAATGTCAGTAAGGGTCGAGTATTTTAAAACAAGTGTTGAAGACCGAAGCGGAGCTCGATATTAAACAACAAAGCGAGTTTAATCATCAAAGCTTTTTGTATTTCCTTCCAAATTTTAAATGTTATTCTAAAGGTTTTTTTTTATTAAAATTTAAATTAATTGATTTTGTCTTGGCATTAATGACTATCAGGCGGATCAGCCTTCACAATTTGAAGCCACAATCATCTTTGATCGGCCAAGTGCGAACCGGACCTTAAACATATATGACTAAAGCTATCGCTTTTTCGTAAAAATGACCACCACACAGTTCCACGGTCGCAGTACCCTTAAGTTGTATAAGACCAACACCCGAGAGGTCAAACCCGAGAGGCAAAATGAGGTAAGGGAACGTGCCCATCGTGCCCATAGCTGTACTGATGACTGTACACTTTGAATGTGACTTCAAATAAATCTATAAATATTTATGGGGGTGCATTTCAAGTCAAAACGCAAGATCCATCCACTTAGGACCACCACTTAGGGCAGTGAAGAGATTTAAAGAGGAAAATTGAAAAATATAGTTTTTAAAACTTCCGTAAATTTTACTAATACACCGAAATAGTTATTTTTTGTTTAAACCTCAGAGGTAACCTAGAGTTAAGATGCTCTTCCCCAATTTCAACCGAATTTTCGAGACATTGCGTGATGTGTGGCGGAACTCAACGCTATGCTTTACCTTCTTACCAGAGCGAAGAAATTAAAATATTAATAAATAATAATAAATTTTCCCAAGTGGGAATCAAACCCACAACCGTCGCGTTTACAGTCACACGTTTATGCCACTGTGCACCGACAGACTCTATTACGATACGACGGTATTTTATAATATTTTGATAATTATCGAAATATCTGACAAAAGTATGAAACTAACATTTTAAGTAACAGATGATGTCAAGGTTTCGTTCTCGAAATAACCAAATAATGCTCAAGGAGAAATTGCTAAGAGGATTAGTCCAAAAAGTAATATACTTGATTTAATTAAATTAGAGCTGATGTTTCAGGAAAGTTGCCGTATATACTTCGTGTACAGTTCGTCGTAGATTAACAAATTATAATATAAATGAATTAAAAATAATATTTTTTTAGGTATAAAGGATATAAAGAAAATCTGGTGAAGACACTTCGCTTTCCACTTTTCGCGGAATGTTCGAGTCGAAAGAACTGAGTGCAATCCCTCTCTCTGCCTACCCTTCTACAATAGGGTACAGCGTAAAGCTGAAATAAAAAGAAAAAAAAAACTTATAATCGATTAATTTAGCATTAATTAAACCTTTCCCTTCTGGAGATCGGCGATCCATTTTCTTAATTGCAACAGCCGAGACTCTTGAATCGGCGTGAGCTCGCCCAAGTAGCGTTTAATGTATTCACTATCCAATGTATATTGATCTGCAAAGAAGAAAACAATATGAATAAACATATAATTATAAAATATTCAAGGTTCAATTACAATTTTGCCCGCTTAACTGTTGTTATAATATAGAAAATTATGCGAAATCTTTTATAAATGATATGTAGCTATAGTAATATACTATTAGGTTATATATTAATGTTCCGCATCTTTAGCGCGAAAGTGATATAAACATCTATCGTCACCAACTTTCGCATATAAAATATTAATAGGATAGTTTAAAAGCATTTTATGCTATAAAAAATACTCTATTATTTCATTTTGTCGGTAATCTTAAACAAGCTTTATAAAATTATAGAGCTCCGTGACTATAATCGAAACTATCGGATATTCAAAGTAAAAAAGTATTTGTAACCATAAAATTTTAAGATAAATATTTTTTTATGAGAAGCCTTGTTGGAAACCATTTAACCATCACTTAACGTTACGATCTGGTCAAGCTACAACTTATTTATGTTGTCAGCATCTCTGTATGGATATTTTAAAACATTATCTCTACTTTGAAATTTTGGGTGAAGTTTAAAAAAAAATAAGATGAAATGTAGATTTTATTTAATAAATCAAGTCACAGCGTTGACAAAAATCACACCAGACCTCTCGAGTTTCGTAAGCCGGAGTCTAGTTTGTAATTTATTATCGCTATCGCTTTGAAAACTTTTGGCTTCTAAAAATTTATTGTTTTTCTTGACATAAAAGTAAGAGGGAGCTTATAAGAACTCTTTGTTTACATCTAAACACCTACAAAAACTAATAAAAGGTTTCACAAACGTGAGATCTAATTGGATAGGTAGGTATTTAATGTATGTAAATTGGAGAATAGTGTAAAGTATCGAACGAAGTGTTTTTACTCTAGGTTCCCTCCGCCTCTGCTATATGCGAGATACAGCTCAAAGCTGATGTATGTAGTTTTTCTTTAAATAAATTATATTTTTGCCGTCAACATTATTAGAACAATGTGTAAAAACCACAGAAATAATAAAAAATATATATTATTTAATTAATATACATATATGCATATAGTAAAAAGTTAATACAGTAGACGAATTAGTTTACCAAAAACTGTACTGTGCAGTACAGTTTACGCACAGACAGACAGGCAGATTTGCTAAGCAGGTTAGCGAGTGTAGGGGAGCACTATGAGATGTCTATGCAATCCAAATGGCGGACTATAGGTACCAGTGTACATGATAAATATATGCATTTTATGTATTCCGTATTTTTATTCATAAATTCCAAATGTTTATAAATATGAAATAACATTATCTATACAGAACGACCTCAGATTAGTTCGAGATGTGTTGTATGTGACCTGATTTAGTGTGTGTTGATATACCAATTTCCGCTAAAATTTTCATATTTGGCTAATGTTCACGCTGTATCCCAAAATGGCCAAGGCAGGGCAAGGAAACCTAGTGTTAAAACACTCCGTACCCATTAAGACCATGTTGTGCGTGACATGTAGTGTGTCGCGTGTTGAGTGGCGGAACTCAACGCCGCGCTTTTTCTTGTTGCCAGAGCGAAGATATAAAAGTAATTAATTCTCTTGAGCGAGACGTTACAACATAGTAGTAGTAGTAGGCATTGCGATAGCTTCTGACTGCCGTGATAGACGTTAGTTCAATACCCGCTCGAAGAAATGGTTTTATTTAAATAAAGACACTCCGTTCCCCACTTTCCGCCATAATTTGGAGGCATTGCGTGGCAATGGTGGAACTCAACGCCACGCTTTGCCTCGACACCAGAGCGAATAAATGGAAGTTTAAACATTTTTTTCATTTCCTCTTGTTTCATATATTCGTCTAATATGTATAGATTTGAAAATATTCATCTATTTTTTTAAAATTCAAACTGTCGCAAAACTAAAAACACTTCTTGTAACAAAATCGATTTCAGCAATAAACACCAGGTACCCCGAGCGACCTCGATCCCGCCGCAGGCGTCAATTCGAATCTGACCTAAATCACATTGAAGATAATTCGCCACGTCCTATCTCTTCTAATAAAATTTCTAGCCATTTTATATGAAAAGGTCGATTGCCAATTCTATATTACAGCAAAAACGATAAAAAAATCTCCTAGGGGGCATAGTTTATATTAATTTCCTCGCTCTTCTAACTAGACAAACCGCTGAGTTAAGTTACGCTACTCGACTCGCAAGGTCTTGAAAAATTGTACGCTGTGGGATTTCCTCAACGTAGCTAAAAATATTTAAACAAACATAATATTTTTTATCTTAAGGCTCAGTGGCCCACGTGTGTGGCCTGTGACTGTAAACAGTAGTAGTAGTGATTTCGTTTCCCACTCGGGGGAATGAATAATTTAATATTTTCAATTTCTTGCTCTAGTAACCGGGCAAAAAGGGCGGCGTTGAATTCTGGCACTGTACACATAATGGCTCGTTTTAGATAGACTTAGTTTACATTATAGTCAATTCACCGCAAATATAGAATAATAACAATAAGAGTTGTTTAAAATATCCTGTATAAGAGAATATTGTATACGGGTATGTTCCTTTAATCACCACGATTTTCATAAGCCACTTAAATGATTTAAATGAAACTTGGACTGTTTCCTGAGTTAGAATTGGAATGTTGGGAAATCCCATTTAAATCAAAAATATAATATATAAATTACTAATAAAAAGATAATCACACTCAAATATTATTATATAATAATTTCACATACATACACACATTTCAAACTGATAACTTACTATTTTTAAAGTCAGCTAAAATATAATCGCATTACATTAGATGCAAAAAATCGATTTTAAGTTTTAAATGCAGGATATCGATAAATCAAGTGGCTGGTGCACCATTAGTCAGACAAGGTTCTATTTATCAACAGCACCGGGGATTATGTAGAACTTTGCGCATGCAAGTTGGGTCAAGGGCGGCCCGGGATCGGGGTCACTGGTAGCGACCTCAAACTTCGGAGCCTCAGTCTATTTACATTGTTCTTAGATAATGAATAGTAATAATTTGGTTTTGTTGATTATTATGATTAAAAATAAAGAGAAACCGTCGCAGCGTAGGAGTGGAGCATCTGACAGTAAGCTAACATATGAGTTCGATTCCTATTGGGGTTAATTAATTATTTTGATTTTGGTAAGCAAACAAAGTGCGACTTTGGGTTCAGCCACTGCACGCAATATCTCGAAAATGCCAAACCGTGAGAAACGGAGTGTCTCAACACTGAGTTCCCTCTAGCTACGCTACTATATATATGCGAGATACAGGGTGAAACTACTTATTTTTCTTTTCATTTCACTTTATCGATCTCCATGACATCGCCGCATGGCTCTAACCACTAACAACGAGCAATACAATCGACATTATTAAGTTTACATAAGGCATATGTAACGTGGAATTATAACACTTTCCGTGTTTAATATCACATAACTATTACGTGTCGTACAAAATACAAATCAACGCTGAATTTCAGTTAGGAATATCAAATAGCAGTACTCATAGACGTTAATTACAGTTTTAACTGATATTAAATGTAACTAAAGGTTACCTTGTGTTGTTTACCGATAACAATAATATCTCTATTCTACGTATAGTTACTTTCGATAACTGCGACTTCATATATTAATTTATTAATACATTTACATATCTAATATATATTTTCATATGAAAATTATCTATAATTATTACTATCACCAGCTAAATATTGATTGGACTGTTTCATTCTATGTGACGTCAATGTCAAGAGCAAGAGTCCGCGTGACGTCACACGTGTTCGCGTCGTGCGTGGGAACCTTTGCAAAGTAGAACAATCGACTAAGTAGAGATATGTTAATATTGCTTTTATGACTTTTAAGCTTAGTTTTTTTTTGATGAATATAATTTTGAAGTCAATTTTGTTATTTAATAAGTGATTGATTTATTACTTAAAGCCGTAGTGGCGTTCATCAAATATTGAACATTATAATTTTCTCGTTCTGGTAACAAGGCAAAGCGCGGCATTGAGTTCCGAAACTCAACACGCAACGCCTTAAGAATTAAGCCAAAAAGAAACACTCCATGTCTTTAGCACCGATTATTTTTCGAGACATTGATTCGAGACCAATACTGTTGTAATTTCAAAAATACAGATAAGCTATGCAGACGTAAATAGAACCCCATTCCTAACGGTGTATTAGCTTTGTTTATTTATTTTACTCCCAAAAATAATTACTCGGTCGTTTGACCTCACCTACAGCAATATTTCACTGCTAATGTCTCCCTGGACAGTGCTGTAATAAACAAGGCTTATAATTAAACGAAATATATTTAGTACTGTGACTCTTTCTATTTATTTTTCTTTTCTTTTTGACGCTGTATCCCGCAAATACCTAGTGTTAAGCATTCAGTTCCCCGTTTAGACACTTCCGTTCCCCATTTTCCAAGGAATTCATGAGGCATTGTGTGATGAGTGGCGGAACGACGCCGCGTTTTTGTTCTATTACCAATGCTATTTTCCTTTCCCTATTTATTTCATTCCCCCAAGTGGGTATTGAACTCACAACGTATGCAATGCATGCACATGAAACGAAGAACAAATGAAGTTTAAAATAACAACAATAAAATATTATTATTAATAATTATTTTCATGTGCTATAGTATAGGTACTGTTTCACTTTGCTACCTTATATTTACTTAGAGATTATTAAATTAAATCAACCAATCTGAGGCCTCGCCTAAAGCTTTACGTAAAGTAGGCAGGTGGACATATCGCTTAATAATTTTCCACGACACCTCGTCTCCATGACTACCACAACATCCAAGTGCAGTAGGGCCGGTAAGCCGTGGCTCCCTGTAGCTAACTGTAGACGGTTGAGCAGATTTGATTATATATATAATGCGCAAACGTTCAGAAAGCCTAAATTCAGGGCGACCACGACTCGTCGACCGTACTGTAGATTATAATGGAATAATTTAAGAGAAATCTTAGGTAATCTTTGTAATTAGAATTGAAGTTATTCCTGCGAACAAGTCTTCAAATTTAAGAAATGATTGTTTAGTAACCATTGCTTCCGATAATGGAACATAAACCTCAATTTATTTCTTATAGCCTAAGATCTCATTGCTTAAATCTGCAGGAATCTGTTCTTTTTCGCAATCACCATTAATTATTTTTTTCGTAATGCGTTTTTGGAGGAAAATGCACTAATGTGTTTTTTATCCCACATCATTTGAAAGAATATCGCATAAGGAGTTGGAAAAACAATGGTTGCCATAGTTATTTTTACGGAGAGTCTCCTTAAGGGCATTATTCTCAACTAATATATGCGTTATTAGTAAAAAGAAGGGTGTGGCAACTATTTGTATCTCGCCGCAAAATGTTTATCTATAGTAAAAATTAGACAACTAATTGATATTTGCAGATTCTTGGTCGTAAACCGTAAGCGTTCGTTTTGGATTGGCAAAGACTCTAAGAATATAGTATTATAAACAATAAATAATAAATGTACCTACCGATAATATTTGTAAATAACTCTAGTTAACTAACTTTATTAAAAAAAAATGCAAGCCGCACTCGCGCACAGTTTATTATTACTATACGATTTTCTAAAAAAATGGCAAAACATGACGTTTCTTGTATAGGAGCCTCTTCTAATTATTTTAATTAGTTGAAGTCACAACAGAATTATATTATATCATATATACCTATGAAAATTTCAACTTTCTATCACTGTTCATGAGATGGAACCTGGTGACGAATGGATAGACGGACAGTGGGGTAATAAGATTCAGTTCCTGGCTGTCTACTTTGATAAAATACAATAGGTACAATAAAATGGTCGAAAAGTGGAGAACAGAATGATTTATTCTTAAATGTATTGTATACCTTATTGGAGAATCTGCTAAGATAATAAACAGGTCGGAAAATACTTCTTATTATTACTTTCCATCATTTTCTCATAATATCTTATCGTAATTATGTGGAATTGTGCTATGCATATAATATAAAGATTAACTTCGGTCACTCCGATATCACCTCTAGGTACTCTGAATGATAGATAGTGAAGACCTACTGGTACGAATTGAGAAAGCTTTTCGCTACGTTCAAATTTATTTCCGTTTTCTAAAAAAAGTAAATTTCTTTTGTTTGTGATCAGTTCAGTTAGCCGTCGTTGGCTGTCGTTGAGCAGCAGCACAGCGTGTGACTAATGTAAGCGTGGTAGTTGTAGGTTCATTTCTCGTTCGAGAGAATAATTTATTTCACATTTTCTTGCTCTGATAGCAAGACAGATAAGTTATGGGAAATAAAACATAGTTCCTGAAATTACTTTGTTTCCGTCTTATTATAATAAACAAAAAAATCTACACAATATTTATGCAGCTTTTGCCATCCTATTGTGAAAGCAAAAATATTTAAATATTACCACAAAAACTGCAAAAATAAACTTGGCAAGCAATTCTAATAAAGGAAGCAATAGCTCCAACACGCCAGTCAAAGCCGTAGCGCCCACACACGGAGCTACGGTACATTCCTACACAAAGTCAAATACATTATATTATATATAATGTAATGGTATTTTTTTTATACCACAACATAAAATTGAGGCCATTCGTGACACACGGGCACAAGCCAGTAACAGTAATCGCAACAAGTTGGTTCGATTCCCACTGGAAGGAATGAAATATTTAATATTTTCATTTCTTCGTTCTGGTAACGAGGCAAAGCGCAGCATTGAGTTGAGCAACTCAATACATAATGTCTCCATAATTCGGCGGATATTAGGACAACGGACATGTGTTAATAGTAATTGGCAACAAAGAGTCTTAATTCTAGGTTCCGAGGTTCCCTCTGCCTACCACTATGTGGGGGATACAGGGCGAAGCCAAAAAAAATTATAAAATGAAAACGCAACTTAATTTCACTTGTTTGTTTACAACACATCATACGGTGTATAAATTACTTGACACAGCGTCAACTTGTACCTTTCATACAAATACAAATCATTTATTACTCAAATCGTTAAGTACCGACAAGTAAACAATTCCTTTTCAAGGCTCATTTTTTGTGCCTTTTATTACTTATATAGATATTTTTAACTATTCTCTACAGGTCCTTCCTTATATTGAATTATAATTAAATTACGACAAACAAAAGTTCTTACACAAGATGATGATAAGAGATAATTTTTTTTTTAGCTAAACGTTGTAACCCACTCATAGCAGGGGAGAAGGAACCTGGGAGCTAGTATTGAGACACTTGGTTCCTACATACGTTCTACATTTCCTCCAATTCTGAAGGCATTGCGTATTGTGTAGCGGAACTCAAAATGCGACGAAATAAAAATATTAAAAAAATATACCTCAATTGGGAATCAAGCCCACAACCTGTCGCGTTTACAGCCACACGCATGTGCCGCGATACGACTAAACTCGAGTTTTTCTTAGTTTAGTTACTAAACTAAAGTAGTTGCATAAAATATAAAAACAATGTTATTAATTTAATATATTTTTTATGTGATTCCAGCAAAAATCTGCCGTAATCAGAAAGGTGCTAGTGATGTATGACTATGACTAACTTTTCCACCTTTCGATCTATTTAGACAAGAAGAAAATTTGGTTATAGTAAGTAGTGCAGCTAGGTTGTCGATTCATTTCATACTAGGAGGAATAAATTATTTTTATTTTCTCGTCCCCTTGCATTGTCGCGAATTCAGAAACCGTAAATCGGACACTGGAACTTACTATCTACCCAAATTCATCAACGATCATGTGCTCTTCTAAAATATAAATAAACAAAATAAACATCACACAAAAACAATAAACAAAAAGTATATTAATCATCCAAATTATCCTTAAATATGTCTAATGTGCCCTCCGAAAGAGGACCGACAGCGGCGTGGACAAGAGGAGCCCTAGAATGATCGCACAAACTAGCATTGCGACTAAATGGTCCCACCTCGTAACAAACTCAGCCGCACTGGACCTCGAACTACTACAAATACAGGATTTAAAACCTTCATTGTCTCTATTATCATTATTGTCTCTTATTTTCAAGTCCATGTTACTGAGGACCACCTTCTTCTTCTTATCATCCTTCGTTTTGGACCAGATACCGCTTTTACTTTGCATTTCGTTGTAAAATTTCGTTACAGACTTACTACCGAAAATATTTTTTTTGTCGTTTAACTTTTTTTTCGGGAATGTATCGTTCACTTGCTGTTTACTTTTAGAAATATTAAGGTCCCAGTTTTTCCTGTCGCTGGGTCCTGTAGACTCTGACCTCTTCTGATTCAAAAGTCGGCTGGAGTCCATTTCCCTATTTGATAGGGCTGACTTACTACGACTTTTAATCAACTTTTGGGAAGAGTGACGTCTCAAAGCAAGGTTGCTCGAGCCACTGTTTTTAGAAGTACCTGTAAGAAGGACAGTATTAGGATAGGAAAGGATAGAAATAATGAAGAGGGATAGAAGTGGAAATGAGGATTAAGGAAATGTACAATTTTTTAAGGTCTTAAATATAGCAGGACTTGAACTCTACTTTTGGATCTGAACATTTTACTAAGCAATCAAACATTTTCTCATTTTCGCTGCTATATTTATATGCGTTAGTTATTATCAAGAATTTAAATCTTTACGCTGTACCCCGCATATGGCAGGGTAGACAAATGGAACATAATGACAAGAAACAGCGTTCCTCACGTACGTTGCTTGTTGGGTGGGAAACAAAACGTTTATCATTCACATTATTTTTCAAAGGTATGTAAATTTACTATTTCAAGCGGATGCAATATTTTAATTTTACTTTCACTGCTATAAATTAACTAATCTAACTATATTATGTTAAAATTATTTTATTTCAACAATAAGTTAAATAAGGCGTTTTGATTATTTTATATTTGAGTTAAAATTTAAATGAAAAAAATCTAAATCAGCTTCATTTTGTATCCTCTACACAACAAGATAGGCAGAGGGAACCAAGGATTAACACACTCCGTTTTTTACCTTCCGCCGAATTCTGGAAGTTTTGCGTGTCGAGTGTTTGCGTCGACACCAGAAGAAATGGAAATATACATTTAAATAAATATTTCATTTCCTCAAGTGGGGATCGAACCCACAACCATTCGTTTACAGACACACTTTGAGCTACTGCGTTACGACTGGCCTTATTGTTAAAAATTGTTAGTAGTAAATACTACATACACAAGTAGTATATACGAAAGAACGCCTAATATATAATTTTTAAACGTATGCCTCAAATTTAACTCGAAGTTACATCGCAAGCATACATTTAACGACTGCGACGACTATACTGTATAGAATATATGTTAATAAGAAATAAATAACTTTTTATAAGTAGTGAATACTAAAAGCGGAGAACAGAGTGTTTTAATTGTCGGTTTTCTATTTAATTCTACCCTGTTATGCAAAAAAAGCTGGCTGGTTATAACACTTCATTCCCCACGTTTCGCCTAATTCTTCGAGACATTGCGTTTTGAGTTGCGGAACTCAACGCCACATTGTGTCTTCCAGTGCGGGGTAATTTGATACAATAATGTACGTTAATATGTGTATGTTACGAAACAAACAACAAAAAATACAAAACAAATAGTATAAAAAAAAGTCTCGTTAAACGCCCGTTGGCACACATAAGGGGATTAGGTTGGCGCGGGAGGCGGTTGAATAATGTAATACCTCGACTGAATATTACACGTTTGAGCTTAGCGGTAATAGCAATTTTAGGTTAATTTTGTAAACGAGAAAATTTATTTTTTTAAGGGCGCATTTAAAATTTTAAACACGTTAGAGTTATTATGTTTTTTTTAAAATATTGTAGAATTAGGCGAAAAGTGGGGAATCGAAGTATATTAATGGGAAAAAGATTACCCACTAGCGATAAGACATTTCGGGCTCCTATTAAAAGGTTTCCACTTCCCCGCTGCCTAAACTGCTATGTTTATTTATGTATTGGAAAAGTGGAAATTATATACAAAAAGTAACAGCTAAAGGAAATTAAAATATACCTTGTAAAATCATTCTTATTTAAATCCTATAAGCAACCGACATTCATTCAAGTTGGACTAAAAACTGTTACCTAAAATATCAATATTGAACATGTTCAAATATAATATTATGGGCATAAATGGAACAATTCCAGTAACACTATTACGTAACGATCTTCGAGAGGTATAATTCTTCGTCCCTGTAATCTCGCTGGCTGTGATCCAGCCAGATAAACAAAATGAGGCAGTTTTTGAGCTGAGATCGCAGGATGCTGGCACTGAAACCTAGCACGTATGAATATTTATACCACAGTATGTTTACATAACGTGATATTGACGTAGATACTTATATGAAAATCTGAAGCAAAATGATAAAAGATGAACCTTTACTTTTTCCTAAGAAAAATATTTTTTAAAAAATACCTGTAGTGAATGTTGAGAAAGAGTATTATTTAAAAATATATTAATAACAAAAGTTGAGGAGGTCGCGGCGCAGGGACTCAAAGAAAGGGGACAAACGCACGGACTAAACTATTGGACTTAGGAGTAAATCACACCTAAGAGCACGATGAGAGGACAGCGTTTTCATATTTTAATCCGTTTCTCAAATCTACGTATAAATAGAAAGAAATAATTGAGTATATATAATTTTTATGAATTTTGGCGAGGGAAACGTCATATTTCTTTCTGCCACTCAACAGAACATAAATTAAGATTAGTGGCAGAATTATATTTTGTCCTTGTATATAATTGGCGTTTGTTATGGGAGAACCTAAAAGTCGAATATTTTTAAATATAATATATTGTTAGAAATCGGAAGCGGCTAACGTTTTTAAAAAATTACTATATCACGACCACATGTCGTCTACATGTTTCTAAACTATTTGGAAAGAGATACTATGTAATTGCAATAGGTGATATGTATGCTTCCAATGAGAGCGTTGATTACAAGCAACTATCCACGATTGACACAACTCCACTGCTTTTATCATCTTTTTCATCTACATCTACCCTCTTTTACATGAGTTCGCTAACAATATTTATTTAATCAAAGTATGAACTTTTTTCTCTCTCATAGGCGGTTTTTTGATCCCTTCACTAAAAAAAACCATCTGGATGGGAATCAATAAAATCAAGGCAGTTCGGTTTCCCCAACGACGTTGTATTTTTTTCATTGCAAGAAATTATTCAAAAGTCGAAAAAAAATGGCAATCTGTTTTCATCAAAGGCAATGAATCATTTGATTTAAAACTCTATTATTGTGCCGGTTAAGTAATTAAGTTTGCCGGTTTGATTCTCTCAATTCGAAGTATCTTTCAAGCTTTTACAAGTTCCCAATTTGCTTCAAGTGGATTAATACAATTTTGTCAATAGCACCGCAGCCTGCAGCTAGCTTGGACGAGGTTTGCGAAGGATCTACTGCCACAATAGCCTTCAATTCTTCATTATCAACGTCTCCCAGGCACAGCACCAGTGGACGGCCTTGCATCAAGAGCCCTTCGAGGCGTTTCCACAGCACTGGTGCCACGGTGGAACTCGTACGCAATATTTCAAGTTTTCCATTTCGTAAACTGAGTGACGCAAACAGAAAAATTCAGAAGAAAAAAACAAATAAGTGACGGTTATAGAAACATATATACATGTGTTAATAGCTATATATAAATTTGAACTCCTAGCCAAAGAGGAGAAATTTGTGACTAAGGTGGCCAGTACGACAAATTGTCAAAATATTGTACATCTTGATCAGATTCCTTTTGGGAAATCTACTGTAATATAATATCTACTGTAATAATATTTCATTAAAGTACATTTCCCCAAAACCATAACGACACATAGCACAAAAGTAAATATTATTCGGCGAGTCCACGGCGACCTCACAGAGCCGCGCGGCGTCGAGGGCGAAAGCACCGCCTCTTTATTGAATTATGGGGAAAGCGGTCTGGAATTTGGGGTATAAATTTATTTTTCCCTATTAAATGTTTTGGGAGTTCCGTAAACTAATTTGCACAAAAAAATCAAGGTGAAACGACTTGTCAGAAGCAAGCGTTGCTTGTGGTATTTAAATAAAATTTATTAAAATTATGTTTAAAAAAATACATATATAAGGAAACATTTTTTTTACATCACACTGTATCCCGTACGCTATATGCGGGACACAGTGATAGGCAGAGTGAACCTGTGATCCTAGTGTTCAGACATGACAATTACAATAAAACATTTTCGTTCCTCACTTTCGCCGAATTCACGCGTTACGCGATTAAGTGGCGAAACTCAATGCTGCGTTATGTCGCATTACCAAGAAAAGAATATATTGTATATTTCATTCCCCAGAGTGGGAATCAAACCTATAGCCGTAGCGTTTACAGTCGCACCATGACTCTCGTTTTATATTTAAGCAGCTAAAATAATTATTTATCTATACACTTAAAGTTTCTAATCTATAATAGATTTATTACAAAAAACATTTAGTTAAAAAAAGACTTGTGAAAACGAGCACAAGAACACCTTTTACTAACTATTCTGTTAAAAAATGTAGAAATTTCTGAAAAAAAAGCTGAAACAAAAACGGCTGTTACATTATAAAATAATCTATATCCCTTAACCATATTTACAGTGTGTCAACAAGTTTTAACAACGCAAACCTAAAATATACGACACAACAGAAGAGTCCTAAGAACGCGAGTGGAACTTCTGAAACCTACGCAAAGATAAATATTAATTCAGGCAACACCCATAAATATCTTGAGCTACTTTGGAGATCCTTTGTATTCATTGCAATGGAGGTCACCGTAATACATGTTTGAACAACCCTTGGAAGTTACGTGAAGGGTCTGTTCTAAAAAAGGGGTGGAAATTTAACATACTATGAAAATAAATATTATATTACGAGTATATTTATGTACAAAGTTTTGATTTTGGTCTGAGCATGTATTTTAAAATTTTGGTATATTTACAAAAACAAATAAGTAGGTTTCACGTATTTTTCACATTTTTCAATAAAATATAGATAACGGTAGGGAAAGAAATTTAATTTAAATAGTAATTGAACTAAGAAAATGTTTTTGCGATAATAAGTTCTTTGATTTTCACGATTATTATACATTTTAAATAAAACTATTTTAACCGGATTAATCGCGTATATTTAGTTTTTACATTTTTGGAAACCCGACGTTTCGAACACTTTGCAGTAGTCCGTGGTCACGGGTAGACTGAGGTGGCATTCGTCTGTCAGTTGACATAATTACTATATCAAACTACCGCCAACGATTTCTTAATTTCCTCGCGTACTGCCCTGGATTCTTGCAGAATGAGCTAACTGTATCTTGCCCTCTGGTATGGTGGGTCTGAGACTTCAAAGATTTGATGAGTGGGTCCCAGGTGTCAATCAGGCAAGTAAAAAATTATTATGTCAACTCATTAAAGAACACCGTTACGATTTAAATCGATTCGACGAACAAATAAAAGCCTTAAGCAAAGATATTGAGACGTGTTTTTCTAAGACAGATTTCAATCATTGTGTAGATTTTACTAATAAACGCGCGCAAACTAAATATAATCAATATAAAAATAGACAAATTCGTAAGTACCAAAATCTCGAATTAAAATCCGAACGGAAAAATGTCTATGGTAACGCCGTACCTTCTACACAGACAACACAAACGTCAGTTGTCAATCTGTCAAAACAAACTATCGATGATTCGACTATTGAAGTGTTAAATAAAGGTTTTAACTTTGCGCCGGCGCCTAGAAAAATACCTATCGAGCAAATAATAACAAACGTTGAGGACTGTTTATATAAAAACCAGATTTTGAAGGAAGATTCTGAAGCTATTCGCCAAGACATATCAGCCTTATTGCGCCGTAGTAAACCACCTAAATCAAATCTTTCTCGTGATGAATCTCGGGCTCTCAGTAAATTACGGAAAAACGAGGATATAACAGTTCTTAAAGCCGATAAAGGTAACGCGACGGTTATACTAGACACCGAAGAGTATATCCAAAAAATGTCATTATTGCTATCGGATCAAAAAACTTATAAAATTGTTGACAAAGACCCTACAACGAAAATACTTAAAAAGACATCCGATTTAATCAAAAAACACGCGAAATCATTACATCTTGACATTAAATCTCTCGTGCCTAGCTGTGTAAAACCTCCGAAGTTGTATGGGTTACCAAAAATACACAAAAAAGATGTACCTCTTAGACCAATAGTCAGCCAAATCGATACACCAACGTATAAACTGGCTCAACATGTCGCTAGAGTACTTTCTCCACTGCGTGGCCACACAACATCTTATGTCAGGGATTCTTACCATTTTGTTAGCGAGCTGAAAGACCTTAAGCTAGCTGACAATGAAACCATGGTCAGTTTTGATGTCCAGTCGCTGTTCACCAGTATACCCATTGAGGACTGCATCAGGATTGTCAAGCGGAAACTAGAGGAAAACAATATGCCCATGGAATATCTTGAACTTTTAGAACATTGCCTCACATCTGGATATCTAATGTTCAATCAAGAATTCTATTTACAAATAGATGGCATTGCTATGGGTTCGCCTGTGTCCCCGGTAATAGCTGATATATACATGGAGGACTTTGAGGAGATGGCTCTTAGCTCTGCGCCTTGTCTACCTAGGATATATAAGCGGTACGTAGATGACACTTTTACAATTTTACCTACGGACTATAGTTATATATTCTTAAACCATCTTAACTCTATTAATAATAATATTCAATTCACAATAGAGTTACAGGCCAATAATTCCCTAGCTTTCCTCGACGTGTTAGTCATAAGAAATCCCAATGGCACAATAGGCCACACAGTATATAGGAAACCCACGCACACCAATAGATACCTCAATGGTGAATCGCATCACCACCCTACACAGTTATCTACCGTTGGCAAATCTTTGTTTCAGAGAGCCCACCACCTCTGTGACGCTGAACATCTAGGAGACGAGCTTCGCCAGGTGAAGAATTCCCTTCATCAGAACAAGCTGCCAGTTCCCCGCCAGCGTTGTCAGAAGACCAACAAGCCACCCACAGTAGAGAGACAGCCGGCACTTCTACCATATGTGAAGGGGGTTACGGACAGGATTGGCAACATCTTAAGAAGAGCTTCCATAAAAACTATTTTCAAGCCTAACAAGAAAGTGAGCCAATTCTTGAGACCAGTTAAAAGTAACATTCCTTTACAGTGTGCAGGTGTATACAAACTAGATTGTGACTGTGGCTTATCATACATTGGTCAAACAAAGAGAAGCATCGGTGTTAGGGTGAAGGAACACATCTCAGATATAAAGAATGGGCATGTATCAAAGTCGGCTGTATGTGAGCACACTGTGGATAAACCTAGCCATTACATAAGGTTTGATAAACCCCTCATCCTCGCTAAGGAAAATAGATATATTCCTAGAATGATCCGTGAGGCTATTGAAATACAAAAATATCCCAATTTCAATAGAGAGGACGGCTGGAAGCTTTCTAACACCTGGGACCCACTCATCAAATCTTTGAAGTCTCAGACCCACCATACCAGAGGGCAAGATACAGTTAGCTCATTCTGCAAGAATCCAGGGCAGTACGCGAGGAAATTAAGAAATCGTTGGCGGTAGTTTGATATAGTAATTATGTCAACTGACAGACGAATGCCACCTCAGTCTACCCGTGACCACGGACTACTGCAAAGTGTTCGAAACGTCGGGTTTCCAAAAATGTAAAAACTAAATATACGCGATTAATCCGGTTAAAATAGTTTTATTTAAAATGTTTTTGCGAAATTATATTTAAATAAATACATTTTAAATAAAACTATTTTAACCGCATTAATCGCGTATATTTAGTTTTGTTGTACATTTTTGGAAACCCGACGTTTCGAACACTTTGCAGTAGTCCGTGGTCACGGGTAGACCCGTGACCCGTTTTATTTAAAATGTATAATAATCGTGAAAATCAAAGAACTAAATAAATACACTTTCCCTAAAGATATATTAGGCTACATTGAGTCCTGTTCTAACTTCGTCACAGCGGCGTTAACCATGTTACGATGCGCACTTGAGAAATAGAGATATACAGTTGTTAAATTGTTACAGCCTGTCGTCGCCACAGTAAAATGCAGCTTATTTTTTTCAGCTTCTTTTTTTTCTACCAGACGCCTTGTTACCAGAGAGAGGAAACTTAAAAAAAATATCCTTCGTTACCACGAGTGGAAATTAAACCCACAGTCTGTCGTGTTTACAGTCATCTGCGCCACGATTGACCACGAAAAGTTCAAAAAATAAAAAAATATTTCATTTATTAAAAACTAGTCATAAGGAGACTCGTTGTCTACAAACAGTATTGTTTACGATCTAAGACGCCACACCGACTAGATTGATACTTAAATAGGTAAAGAATATTAATATTAAGTCTTTTACAGATCCCAACAAATTAATATAGCCTTATAGTGACGTAAGGGGGTGTCTGACTTAATGCCAACTGTCTTTGTCTCTTAATTAATGAAATATTTCATATTTTTATTTCTTCGTTGGAAACAAGGTAAAGCGCCACTGCGTCGAGAATAAGTGGGGAACGGAACGGTCTTGATGGGAATGAAGAGTCTTAACACTGGTTTCCCAGGTTCTCTTTTCCTATCCTGCCATATGCAGGATACGGCATTACACAAAAAAAAATATCATGTTAGATAGCTTTGAGCTCCCCTATTTTTAAGCTATGCAGAGGAAACCTAGAGCACTGTTTACTGTGTAAATACTACTTATCATATTTAACATTTTTATGTTCTATTCCATACTTAAGAAAGCAAAATGCTTTTTGAGAATAATTTTGAAAGTTCATAATTTTTTTCAACTTGTGCCTCTTGAATTTTTTCCAAGAGGCGCGAGTTCAAATTCCGTTGCATTCTAATTTTCATGTTTTCAAAAAAAAAGTAATTTACACATTCGTTTAGTTTCCCAAAAGGTATATATCGCCTCTTTATGATCGTATTCCATACGTAACAAAATCCTTACTCATCAGTATTCAAGCTAACGCTATTTCTGTTGAATCAGGTAATGTGCTAAATATAAATGCATACTTTGGCAATACTATAAACATTTTTGAAGACGTTACAATTTTCTGCTTGCTTTTCAAATTGATATTTGATATATAACTTTACTTCAACGTGACGCAATTGGAGCTCTGAACGATGATTGTAGATTCGGCTCCGTGATTTAACTTTTATTAATAAAATGTAAATGTGTTGTGCTACTCAAAACTCGTTGGTTTTGGTAAAAAAAAATCAATGCATTAATTTTTTATGTTCTTTTTTGCCTTAACTTCTATATTTTTTTTCAGTTACGAATTTTATATATTTTAGAGAAATAGACAATCTGTTTTTATTTTATTTTAAAAAGCTAAATTTATCCAAAACTCTTATATCAGATTTGGTTACGGCAAAGGATAGGTTTTTATCTTTGACATTCGATAGCTTCGGTAACAAATACAGAACTCTATGACATCCCTAAAAGTATACATGAAGAATAAATATTTAATTACAGAACAACCAACTATAATCACAGTACTATACAACAATAGCTACAAAATGAAAAAGCAGAAGCCAAACACATACCTGGTTGAGAATGCTTCTTTGGTTCTGCAACGGGTCTGGGTGATAATGGTTCAGTTCCTCTTGACACCACTCTTCGTAATTCGCGGTTGCGCCCAGCGTCTGATGAAGTCCAGGGACGAAGATCTTTTACACCATCGGTGTGGACCTCGTTCATAAATACCTCGATTAGTTCTTTGCCTGTCGAAAAAGTATCAGTTTTTTTGGCCAATTTTGATCATTTTGATAATTAGTTATTGTTTTACGTCAACATGAGATGAAGCCGCGAATCTATGTACTTAATTATCTATAGCACCTTCTTTGGACGATATTCCAAAAGGCTCCATTTCAAATACAACATCCGAAGTGATTGTATGAAGTTTTTATAAATGATATTACGTCACACATGATATGTAATATTACAGCAATTCAAGAAGACTACAGTGTAAGTGTTCTATTTACACTAACGTACAGTCTTTTTACTAACAATCCTGATGTGGTCTCTTGAAATTAGACAATTAATGTACCGTTAATGTACCTCAACTTTAAGTGATTTTTTTTATTTCACATTGTATCTTGCATATAGCAGAATAGGCAGAGGGAACCTTGTTTTAACACATTCCTCTTCCCGTGCACCGCCTAATTCTCGAGATGTTGTGTGAAAACTATGCCGTCCTCGAGTGAGAATCAAATCTAAATTTACTTAAGGGTTGCAAATTTACTAAAGGGTTTTATCGATTAATAGTCAAAATTATTTAAACTATGGTGCAGAATTTCTGCCACTTTGCAAGATATTGCTTCCTGAAACCTTCGTAAGCCACACATTGTCCAAACAGACCGGGAAAATACTCGAGTGCACTACAGTAAGATCTCTGTCAGTTGGGAAGTGTGGAACGGAACGAGTGACTTATCATTAGATCCTCATTGTTTCCTAGAATAAAAACAGAAATGATGTATGCTACTGTGGCGTGGTTGGAACTTGTTAAAAGCGTTTTCAACAGATTTCTTTTTCCGCCTCTATAACTGTAGGCTGTGAAAACCTAGTGTCAAGACTCTTCGCCTTTTATGAGATATTATGTTCTCTTTTAATTTCGTGATAAATTTTAAGTTTTATCACAAGTCACTTCTTACCTACATAAAACGCGACGGTTTTTTTTGGTAACAACACAAAGCGTTGAAGTCTAACGGAGCGTAGGGAATAGATTGTCTTAACAGTAGACCTTTGCCTTTGCCCTATTTTTAAATACATTTTGTAAGATATGCAAATATAATTAACAAACATACTAAACCTTTCGCAATGTTAGCGGCGTATTGTTTCATGGCTATTTTCTCCACAGTACTCTCGAGACCGAAGAAGTTCTTGACGTCGAGCAGAGCGCTTTGCTCGAAGCACGTCCATTCCGGATTCTCGGGATGTACCTAAATAAATATTTTATTATACACTGGTATAAAAGAACAGAATATAGAATATTTATTTTATTTATTATGTCCAAATATAAAGATTTTATAAATGTTTTTATTTTTGATTGGTTGTATTTAATCTTTTTTATTAGTGGAGAGAGGGACTTACCGCTATTTAACGTTACATAACGCAAGTATTTGCAGATATACAGATAAAAAAAGTAATACAATATATAGATATTATGTAAATGTTTTTTAATTCGTGCTAGTGTTAGGATACTCCGTTCCCTACGCATTGCCCCATTTTTGAGACATTGCGTGTTGAGTGACGGAACTTCTTATTACCAGAGCGAGAAAATAAAAACAATACATAGCCCAGAATGGGGATCAAGTCCACAACCGTCGCGTATACAGTCAGACGCTGTG
The DNA here is from genome assembly GCA_030704555.1 of Heliconius charithonia. Taxonomy (NCBI): domain Eukaryota; kingdom Metazoa; phylum Arthropoda; class Insecta; order Lepidoptera; family Nymphalidae; genus Heliconius; species Heliconius charithonia. Next base: position 650,354 of record CM060819.1, on the reverse strand, counting down.
CCACAACGGTCTGAATATATACAATACCTATAATTAATATTTTTACATAGTTACCAAGTAGAATTACAAGTAATTAGGTTTTATTAGATTCGGTCAGCAAGATTCGGACAGGACTCAACGGACCACCGGGCACTGACTTCGCGCCAACAAACAATTCATTGAACAAGTGGGACAAAAGAGAAAATTTATATATTTGTCCATTCCATTCGATGAAATGATCAGAAATAACAATTTTACTGTTTAAAAGAAAAAAAATCTAAGTGAATTCTTCTTTCTAATAATTTTCTTCATGTTAAGTTATAATTAAAGCCATCGTGGCGCAGTGGAGGAGCATATGACATGTAAACGCTACAGTCGTGAGTACCATTTCCATTAGGAGGAATAAATTAACTTCATTTCCTATCTCTCATTAATATACAGACAAAACGCAGCGTAGAGTTTGGCCAATCAATGCGCAAAATTAATAAAAAATTACAGACAGAATGTGGGGAACGTAGTGTCTTAAAATTCAACAGTAAGCATTCAAAGCATTCAACGGTAAGCAAAGGGAACCGATTTTTGCTTACCGTACGAATACAGCATGAAGTTATAATAAAAATTAAAGAACAGAACAGACTAAAATTGGTATCTATTCAAATAATTTTGGCACACTACCTAAAATATGGCTCAGTTTCCTTTTAGAGCACAACAATAATCCTAGTCATAAATATATTCAACAATGATAACCTACTGATAAGTTCTACATATATTTATCGATTAGGCCTAATTAGCATTTGCATGTCAGTCGTGAGTATCGACATCTGCGGAAGGAATATTTTCAATAATCAACTCTAATATAAAGTAAAAGGATTTAAATTTGCTGTAAAGATATTAGATGTATTGTTAAATGCAATAATAATTGTTTCCTTTAGAATAAAATAGGTTCACTCGTCGCTGTTACAAGGCCGTAAGTCTTCAATAAACAACGTTGCATAGTTCTTCTTAATGTTTTTAATTACAAATTTAATATGTCAATGTATACGAAAAGACGATTTACAAACTTCGATAGCGTCTCCTACAATATATAATATTTAAAAAGGATGATATGATATTAAAAAACTTAATAATCGCAAAACGAAAGGAACGTCGTTTCTATTAAATTAGCTCATTATAATAATAAAAAATACCGGAAGTACATAAAGTCAATAAACTTCACCTTGTATCTAAAATCACCGTGACCGTGGCTTAGAAAGTGGCAAAAACGAAAACATTGATACCGCCGTATCAACACTTACGCTACTAAATTGTGTCAGGGTTACGTTTTACGAGTTACGACGCATCCTACGAACATACAGTATACTATCGAGTGTAAAATAAACACACGATACAAATGAATGCTCCAAATATTTACATAATTAAACGTAACGACATACATATGTGTACCTACGGGCATATCTGTATATATTATTATCTTTGACACATTAATCCTACTTTATTAACAACAAACAAACAAACAAACACACAGGCCGCCCGAGTTCAAGACATTGCGTGTTCAAGTAAAGGAATTCAATACTGCGTTCTTTTACCAGAGAGGGAAAATGCACATAATTTAAATATTGTGTGTCATTAATCCAAGTTAGCAAACACAACTATCAAGTGAACTTATTGTATATCTTCTAGATAACGTCAACGTTCGTGAGCTCATAAAAACAAAATAAAAAAAAGAAATATAATTATAGCAAAATTATTACAGAGAAAATGCAAAATGAACATTTGCTAAATTATTATTAGGTACATACCAATTAAATAGTCCTATGATTAAACATCGTTTGCAACGTTATTTTGCAATAATTTATTCAAAACCCTTTCTTTAGTTTATTGTTTCGAACACTTTACAGTAGTACGTCAAAGGTATAAGGACAGGTCAAAAATATAATTATATAAATGATAATTCGCGCGACAAATTTGTTTAAAAAAAATCGTACAGCCAGAAGCCTACGCTCGGATTGCAAGTCCTGTGCACCGTTCTGAGCTTCTCACTTCGCAACGCGATGTTCACGGGATATTCATGGAATGCTGTATCCCGCACATAAAAACGTAGCGAGAGGGACCTTGGGAACCTAATGTTAAGACACTCATTTTCCATTAAGAAACTTCCGTTTCTCACTTTCTGCGGAAAGCATTGCGTGTTGAGTCCTCCTCAACACAACCTTAACTCAACTTAAGCCTCGTTATCAGAGCGACGAAATAAAAATATGAAATATTTTATTGACCGATTAGGAATCAAACCCACGACTGTCACGTTTTAAGTAACCCTTAACTAGTGCGACCGGCATCACCTTGCGTGATAAGTCACGGCTTTGATGAAAGTTGATCTAGTTAATCTGATCAAAACGGCTAACTAAGCAAAGTACCTTAAATTAGAAGCCATAGCAAAGGTACTACTACATTTCGAGATTATTCTTAATTATTTGTGATGTTCAGTATAAGACAGTCTGAGTCATATGTGGACTTGTAAGTGGGCATTCATAATAGATGAACACAGCGAACATGCGAAAAATATAAGCCAAAATGATGCAAGGGCACAAACATACTATGTAAGCGGTTGGGTGTTGGTCCGACTTCCTCTCGATTGAATGAAATATTTAATAGTTTCATGTCGGTACTCTGATAACAAGACAAAAGTACGACGTTGAGTTCCGCCATTCTCCACTTACCATTTTTACCATAGGTTATATAGAGAAGTCAGGACGGGATGCAGTGAGTCATGTCATAGCCTATAACCGCCAAATTTAGCAGATTGATAGGAGCATTTTAGGTCCCCTCGTAGGATCCCCTTTGTTCATCGGATGATTCATAAGTACCTAAATCTATTTTATCCTGATTTATTTTGCAGAGGAAAGTTTTTTATTGTTCTGTTTTCTATCTCTTTCACTAAGGTGTCCTATACTCCTGAATATTTACTTCTAATGTACTATACTTAAGGTACTATAAGAAATCACTAACAGCAAAAAAAATTACGAGCCAAGGCCCATAAATCGGGCTTGTTATTTGCCACATTTCTTTAAGAATTCGTTTTTTTTTTCGAAAAACCTCAAATAGATACTGAACCACTGAAAATCGATGAACCACTGATCACACATGGGGGTGAAATGGAAAAATACTGACTTACTGGAGTCCTCTATCCATAGACAACCGTTGGTGCGCCTATCGCGTTAGGTTGTATAAAGAAATATATAAAAGAGGATAATTTTAGATGAACTTATGTGCCGATAAATTTAAGATGCAAGCTAAGGTAACCTTTAGTTTTTTCAACAAAAACAAAAATAGATGGAGCAAAATGGATTAACCGGTATTCAATAATAGAGTAATAATAAAAAAAGGTTACAAAAGAACTTAGTGCTTTTTCTCTCTTCGCATGGTACGTGATAGCCGAGGCTAATCAATGTCAAGTACCCTTTAAAATATTTTCTCAAGATAAAAAAGAGTAAGAGAGGGAACCTAGTGTTAAGACACTCCGCTTCCGACTTCACGCTCAACTTAGGCTTAATAACTTTGTTTATCAAACGAGTCTTTATCCGCTTACTTATTTACCCCTAGAAATAAGTTTGGAAAACTTCTTAATGTTTTATTAATATAAAGAAATGCTGACAAATTCTAAGAAAATCTGAAATTGAAAAAGTTTGAGCGAGATAAAGTGTGAAGGAAATGAAAATATAATATAAACATTATACAACATTAAAGACAAACTTCTATATGCCAATACTATATTATACTTCTATGGGGAAGTATATATTTAACATTTTCATCGCTCAGCGTTGAGTTCTGCCGCTCAACACGCAATGCCTCAAAAATTAGATTGAAAATGGGGAAAGGAATGTCTTAACACAAGGTTCCCAGGTTCCATCTGCGTACCCTGCTTAGCCTGCAGGGTACAGCGTCAAGCTAATTTAAATATAAAACTTAAAGAATTAAATCTGACTCCTGAAAGTCACGTTCTAAAAAGTACGAAACAAGAAAATATTCTCATGTGAAATTGTTACGTAAAAACTATATTTACATAATACATACACACACAAGAATACATTTAATTTATATTTATTTATATTTAGTGATTTTCAGTAGACAGCCGTAGTCGTGTACCAATTTTGATTACCTCCTGTTACAGTCAAAGACAAGTCCTCTAGTAGGCGCCACATTCAATTTAACGTCACACAACCTATAACTAGCCGACAATTGAAACGCTTCTGATGACATCTCATGTGTCAAATTATGTAGAATATTTAGCTACAGGGGAACTACAGAAAAGATGAACATACATATATACCAGTCGAAATCATAAAACCCTGTTTTATCTTTTCTGTAGTCGGGTAAAAAAACTAAATTTCTATTTAAAATAATGTACGTAGCATTGAATAAAACAGCATCTGCCGACAGCCAGATAAACTATAAGTACATACAAACATACATACATACATACCAGATGGATAACAGCCCGGATAATCCCGTATGTTAGATGGATTTCCTAGAATAAGTTATTTGAAAGCTTTCCAGACTTAGACGTCTGCGTCACGACCTTTGGCGAGGTGTTTTAGCAAAAGCGAATATTTCTTTTATATTCATCTTTGTGTTGGTTCACCTCATTGCGCGCACGAATTTGTAGCGAATTTAATCTTTGTATAACTTGTGTGTATATTACACGTTTTGTAATTATTGTATTGAAAACTCTGGAGGGCTTTCATGTTTATAACACAGTTCTTAAATATAGTAAACTCATTCCCTGAAGAGGCCAATAATACATATATTTGATATATCTCATAACAAAAAAAAACAGAAAATAAAAGTATCAAGAATATTAACAAAGCAAAATAATTAATGGTGCGGTTAATAAACTTTCAAACTATGTTATTATTAGTATTTTAAAGTATTTCATTGATTATCGCGGAGAGATAAACAATAAAAGATTATTTTACTATATTTTTTTATAAAAGTTAGTTTTTCATAAGCGCTTTGTTTCGTTTCATTTTATAGCGATCCGTCAAAGGTCAAAAAATCTTTTATGATCAAACTTCACGCTATAAATTATTGAAATAAAAACAGATTCATATAACCGCTAATGCTTTTGAGTTGGGTAGTTTTAGCTGTATTGATAGCGCTAAGATAATAAAATATTCAGTATAAAAGTCAAATAATAATTAAATAACTAAACAAAGCTTCTACTGTTGATTAGTTACTCTACCCGCTTATTACATTAATATTGGTAAATAGGTCAACTGTTTGCCCGAATTAGGAAAAAAATAACCTTATGCAGGTTGTCCAAAATGACTTAAAAACAAATAAATAAACAATTTACTTACATAATATCTACATTTCTCGACCACAGACACTCTAGCAGCAAAAGTTTCGTTAGTCGCTTCGATTTCCAGCACTCTATTCTTCAGGTCCAAGTGGTTCTTCTGGATGAAGTAGATGTAGTCAACTCCAATCATCTGTAACAAAAGACATGCAAGTACATTGTTTACTTACAGCCCGTGGCTTTGTTTATAAAATCATTACATACATTATAGCCTACGTGCTATTCTAATATATACTCTATATAAGTGGAAATGACGATCAAATAAAAAAACATTTCGAAACGTATTAGGGAGTTTAACCAAACAAAGTCTTCTCTAATCTGTTAAAGACGCACGCTTGCGTTTTGTCGTCCAGGTTAGCGGAAAGTGGAAAGTAGAGAGATTTATTAATAGCTCTGCCACCATGATTTATTAATAGCATCATTCCACACGCAATGCCTTGATAATTGGGGCGGGAAGTGGGGAGCGGAGTGTATTGACAGGTAGGTTCCTTCTGCCAATCCTGCTATATGCATGTTACTGCATGAAACTAATTAATTTAAATTTACTTTGATCAATAACGTGAGCCCTACCTTGCGTCTCTGCCTCGTTAATAAGGAAAATGTAACATGACACACGTGAAACGCCTACTTGATGAACTTTAAGTTTGTCTAACGTTATTATATGTAGGTATACTGTTTGGTTTTCAAGGGCGATGTAAACCGTATTTGTGTTTATTTTAATTTCAGAGAATTTAACGAGGCAACGAGGTAACGAGGCGCGCAAAGCATGACGTTGAGTTGTAGTGGTCTAACATTAGGTTCCTCTGCCTCCCCTTCTATATGCGGAATACAGCGTGAAGCTAAAAAATATACAAATATATTATAATCCATGAATTTCAAAAACTGCTAGACATAGGTACGTTGAACGGTGTGTACGTTATACAGCTATTTCACTTTAACGAATCAATTTGCGTACATTATACGTATGGCCTTTTAATAAAACAATGAGTTAACAAAACAATTGGGCATTTACAATACCTTCACATAAACGACGATTACAGTTTGTAATAATATTGGCACAGACATTTGCATATGTGCCAATCAAAATAATTCAAAGGTAATTCTGCTCCATTGTAAAAATATTTGTTTTTTTTTTGTTTAGCTTTACTTCTATATACCGCATATAGCAAGGTACGCAAAAGGAACCTCGCGTAAGTTTTTTTTTATAACAAACCGCTTAATGTCAAGACAATGGTAATTGAGTGGCGGAACTCCACGCCGCGCTTTGAACTGAGCGAGCGGTGCAATGAAAACACTTCATACTAACGATTAGGATTCGAATTTAAAACCGACAAGTTTATAGTCAGGCGCTATGCTGCTGCGCCACGAAGACCTGTAATTTATGTAAGTAATAACCCTCCTAAGGATTAGACTAGACTTGTTCTTCTCATTTTCCTTTCAAAATAAAATATATAACTTCGGCATACAATACTTAATTACAATAGTATTGTATTTTGATTAATAAAAAAATATGTAGATGTGAGGCCAGTAGTGGCGCAGGGGCACAAAGTGTGACTGTAAAACCGACTGCTTGCCTCGACACCAGAGCGAAGAAATGGAAACATAAATTTAAGTAAATATTTCATCTCCTCGTGTGGGAATCGAACTCACTCATCGAACAACTGGCACGTTTACTGTCACACGTGTATCGCTGATCCATGACGGCCTCGAAATATATATCCGTTAAAAATAAATGAATATTACAATATATTTTTTTTTACCTTTTTCAGCAAATAAGGCGCGTCCACATTGAGTTGGCAGCGTCTAGTGGTGTGCCGCTGGGAGTCGTCCGCCGACCAACTGTCTTCCGTAATCACGCACTCGATCACCACCGGTATCTGGGGGCAGCTTGGGAACCGCCTTTCGTACGCCTGGTGACAAAGAAATGTTGCATTAATAATAATATTTGTTAAAGAAAAAAAAACAAGACAAAGCGCAGTATTGAGTTCTGCCACTCAACGCGCACCGAAATGTAAATGTAATCTAACTATATGTACGAAACACAGTGTGAAGCAAAGTTTTAAGTAAAATTGAAAAAATAATAACTAGGCAAATAAGTTTTTTTGATTGTTAGCATATGTATTAGTGCATGTCAAAACTTGCAAGCTCAATTTAAGAAATTCCCAGTGTCGTTTGAGGTGAAATTGGCATTACGACTTCATTTCTGATGACAATATAATTGCATGTACATATGCATAATTTTCACATAATATGAGTATCAAATGAAGGAGTTTCATTTGTAAAATACACCACGATAAAGAACATCTAGAAAGCATGTTTTTGACAAGATTTTATTATAAATATTTTAGTCTGCTAAATGTGGTAAATGTGTAAAATAAAAAATATAGAGTATATATTTTATACCTGTACCTGCCCTGTCAAATACAGGACAAAGCGTGCAGTTTTGATTGTTTTAGAATAAAGATCAAACGAAATCATAACAACCGGCCAAGTGCGCGTCGAACTCAAACGATTCCTTACCATCCATCACCTATAAACACGAAAAAAAACCTTTGTTGCAGGGGGACCCAAAATATTAATTTTATCCTATTCTTTAATACAAGCAGCAATAGACATACGTCATCTTTGAAAATTTCAGCTGTCTAACTATCACGGTTCATGAGATACAGCTTAGCGACAGACGGACAGCAGGGTCACGGATCTTAATTTGAAGCCCTAAAAAGAACATCTAGTATAGCGTTTACTACCACCACATCGTTCACAAAACTATTTTAGAGTACAAAGCGTCTAACCGCAACGCGAATAGTTAACCGAAACAACGTTTATTGACGCGCCGCTCGTGGATGTAGCAACATTGCCCGCATACTCATACAGTCGCTGTAGCTACATTGAAATATTCATTGTTGAGCTAACTTAAACATAGTGTTTTTGTCTTCACGACTTTAAATGAAAACACAGAAGTACTCTATAAAAGCTTAATACAATAAAAACAATACAGATTTTGCCAAAAATTACATTAGTTATTTTTCAAACAAAATTAATAATAAAACACCATTTATTAAGAATGACGCACACAGACACTAATCTATCAAAGCGACAACATCACACACGCCTCATCCACGAAATCGAGTCGTAGGAATTGGCGGTGAAGTTGAACGTTGTCCTCGTTTATTATATATCGATAATTTGTAACAAAAAATCGACATCTTTAATTTCAGCCGGATTCCATTATTGAACCTAACAAATTTTTCACCAAACTGTCCTGTCCAATAAAAAAAGAATCATCGAAATCTTTTGGCGTGACATTAAGTTATTCGTCCTTTTGTCGCGCACACACCTAATGCAAATTTTAAGACTTATGTGATTTTCTCATGGATACTATTGTCAGAAATTGAGATAAAATAGAACCACACTGGAAGCACCAGCTCAAACAAAAAAAGAATCATCGATATTGATTCACCCAGTCAAAAGTTCTGAGGTATATAAAAAAAAGTCGAATTGATAACCTCCTTTTCTTAAAGAAAAAAAGTTAACTGCGTAACATAGAACTTTGTCGTTCTGGTATGTTTTTTGAGAATGAAAAGTGGCAGATCGACAACGTTTAGTAGTATTTTTTTAATAGTAGTTTTACGTTCTATACATACTATAGGATTCATAGTTATTTCTTTTATTTAAAAGACCTTTTTTTATAAAAGTCTGAGAGGGTTGAAAATATCATTTCAATAAAATGTATATCATTTTTATTTTAATATATTTTATCTAAACGCGACAGCTTTGGCTTTTATTTCTATTCAAAAGAGTGCATCGTAACTAACAAAATAATGCGTTGTTGAGTTTCGTTACTAAACACATGCTTTTGGGCTTTTAGGGCTACAGTTATTTTTATAAAATTGTTTTACCCTAATAGTGATACCATGATATTTATTTTGTGTTCCAAGCAGTCCAGTATTTATAAAACTAGGTGACATCGATACGCCAGCAACCAAAGATGGCATATATCTATACAAAAAGAAGTGTTTTTAGTAGTTAAGTTTCTCATGTTCGTGGGTTCGAATCCAATTCATCAATTCTTTTCTTTCAAGAGCACTGCAAGATTATACAAGCTAGTATACTATAAATACGTACACGTTTTTTTAGACAGAGCACTCTCCCCCGCAACCTTCTACCGCTATTTGGCAAGCGACCTCGCCGGCGCGGATATGAAATCCAAATTGAGCAATCTTAGCGCAAACCGCATCTACGTAAACGCTTGTTAAGTGGCTAAGCATTCCGATACCTTATCGATATTACATTTTTTACTCATATGTGTATATATTGGTTAATCTAAGATCGATATGGTGTCTGTAAACCTGACTTGATCCCAATCGGAGTAATGATTAGCAATTCGCGATAGGCTTCACGCTGTATCCCTAGCGGAGTAGTAAAAAAGAACGAAGCGCCAAACGCTACGGTATATAACTCCTTCGCATCATCCACCGTCATCGAATCCTCTTCATCCGCTCCCTCCGGGTGGTCCTCAAGCCTTTTACCTTCCCCCAGTATCATTGATACTGTTTTCGAAGGTCAACTGAGGTCTCCTATATCCTCTTAACGCTCACTTTTCCTTCTTTTGAAATGGTGACTAATGATTTCAACTCGCAGTTTGATGATGATGTGATGATCATTATCACCATTGATAATGATTATGATCGGGGTAATAAGTAATTTTAATTTCCCCCGTGTGACAAGAAGAAGCGCGGCGTTAAATTTCGAAAAGTTAGGAAAGGAATGTTCACTAGACTTAACATCCAATTTTCGAGACTTTTAAGTTTTTAGTGGCGACTTAACTCCGCGTTTTCACAACCAAAGAAAAATGGATTTTAAATTTGAAGCTTCAGGATATATTCCGCATATAGCAGGGTATGCAGATGCAACCTAGGAACCTAATGTTAAAACAGTCTGTTCCCCATTTTCCGGTGAACTTTTGAGACATTGAGTGTGAGAGTCGGGACTCCACCTCGTACTTTGCTTCGTTACTAGAGCGAAGAAATTAAAATATTAAATATTGCATCCAGACGAGTGGGAATTGAACCCACAATGGTAGTGTTTACAGTCGCACACTTTTGCCCCTGCGCCACATCGGCCTCGAGTTTTTTATACAACATACAATTATTATTTTTCTAAAACTATAATTATTTAATGAATACTGCAATCGATACACGAGCCAAGTCATAATTGCTTATATATGCATATTGAATGATATAAAATATCGATTTTACTGTACATTTTCCGCCTAAGCGACTAGTGTGACAACTACAGTTGTACGGACTCGGGCACTCTTAATCCGAAATAGCTTTAATCAGCATAATTAATTACATAGCGAAATATCATCATGCAAGGATTGTACGTATAGGACACCAAACGCCGCGCTTTGTCTTGTCTTACCGTACCGTACGTACCTATTTGAAATGAAAATCCATTCATCATCATCATCATCATCATCATCATCATCATCAGCCTAACCTAGTCCACTGCTGGACATAGGCCTCTCCAATGGCACGCCACAGAGCTCTGTCTTGAGCACTTCGCATCCAGCAAATGCCAGCCACTTTGCGAATATCGTCACCCCATCTAGCTGGTGGACGTCCCACATTACGCTTGCCGAGGCGTGGTCTCCACTCTAAAATGCGTTTACTCCAACGGTCATCGGTTCTGCGACAAATGTGACCAGCCCACTGCCACTTCAGCCTGCTAATCCTTTGGGCTATGTCGATAACATTGGTTCTCTGTCGGATTACTTCATTTCGAATTCGATCCTTCAGAGATATTCCAAGCATAGCCCTTTCCATAGCACGCTGAGCGACTTTAAAGTGGTGGATTAAACGCACTGTCAGTGTCCACGTCTCGGCTCCGTATGTCATAACTGGTAGGATGCACTCGTTAAAGACTTTCGTCTTTAGGCTTTGCGGTATCGGTGACGAAAAGACTTCACGTAGTTGCCTGTATGCTGCCCACCCAAGCTGTATTCTTCTGCGAGCCTCCATCTCGAAGTTGTTCCATCCATTCAGTCGAGATCAAATTCACAAATATCGTCTTTACAGACGCTGATCGCATGAAATGTGTCTACGTTATTTCAACATTTTTTTAACTTAACATTGTATTCCGTACATAGCATAGTTTGTTGAGTGGCGGACCTCAACGCCGCGCTTTGTCTCGTTTCCGGAGCAAGAATACGAAAATAACGGAGAAATTGATTAATTTAATTTCCTCGTTTTCCCGCTCAACACACAATTGCTAAAAAAAATAGGCTTAAATTGGAAAATGGAGCTCCTTAATATGCAAGTTACAGTAAAGCTGGTACACTCTTTAGTTGAAACTCAAATAAATCTTACAATAACATACATACATACATACATACAATAATTCATGAATACGTAAGTAATGGAATGTGCTAAACATTGAGAGCTACGCCAGACCCGACCTTGGCATTGGCAGGCCAGTGAGCCGGTTTTGTACGAAGCAAACGATTTGTTGATGTTTACTTTGTAAGACGCTCGGCTATTAGATACACTATTATTAAAGAAATTCTACAAATATTTACATAAACTAAGCTTAGAGTTACTCAGCTATACCTAAGTTGACCTTCGAGGATACATCATCAATCACGAAACAAGCACGAGGAGGATACCAGAGGATGGTGCATGCCGTCAGGGCCGTAGTTTTTGAAGAATTGGGAAGAGTATGATCAAAATATCTAAACATTTTAAATACATATATTTCCTTACTATTCCTCAAAAATAGAAGCACAATAAGCTCTATGTATCACCGAATACGAAATTACAAACCAATAGTAACAATAACAAAATGTTGCATTCAAATTATGCACTCAGTATAAATCTGGTACAAAAAATGCGCGTCACGCATAAAATGACACAATAATATTGTGTGTGGGTTATAATTTGAAATGGGGGAGAAAGTGACAGGAAGTGCGTCATCGTTTACGTGAGAGGAAATTTAAATTGTTCTTAATTTAAGGCTCCACATGCTTAAAACGTTTATTTTCTTTATTATCAACGCTCATTAAACATGTTGCATACAATCTTTTAAAACAAGCAGGTAGAACTTAGTGATAAGCGATACCATTCTTACGTTTTTAAAAATATTTGACGTAAATTTGAATGAGCAATCCGTGTCCACTTTTCACCCCCTTTTTTGAGACATTGCGTGTTGGGTGGCGGATTTCAACACTTCATGCTTTAATAGTACATACGTTTTTTAAATGTCAAGAGAAACTTTTTTATAACTTAAGAGTTTACTTTACTAAGGTAAATCTATCAGGTCCATAGGTTATCATACACTCGTCTTCATGAGAACACATATCAAACGATCCTATTGTACGAAAACTTTGGTAGGTATATTAATATTACTTATAACAATGTATCTATTATTTCCCAAAAGGAACCCTTTTACTGGGGCTGTTCCATTGGAAATCAATATCACGCGTCGGTTACATTGTTTGTAACAGCAGTAGAATATCTATTCATAACAAATAAACAAATAACCTACTTATCATATAAATATGAAATTATTTTGTTAGACGTTTTCTTTCATATACAACATGTTAGATAGAGAGACCTAGTGTCGGGACACTATTCTCCACTGTGTGAGAAACTGTGTGTTGAGTGGAAGTTAACGTCGTACTCTGCCAAAGCTCGGTGATAAAAATAATGTGTAAAATAAATATAATCACCCCGAGTGGAGATTGCCAAACACCGTGTTTACAATCACATTGTGCCACTGCGCCATAACAGCCTCAGTCCTTTTAATACGAATATAATCGCAGAAAATATGAAGCAATTTGCTGCTAATTAAAACCTGATCGAATCATACTTGTAGGTATGTATAAAAATTTAAAAATCAGCCTCACGTTGTATCCCGCACACAGCATGGTAGGCAGAGGAAACCTAGTGTTAAGACACTCAATTCCCCACTTGCCGCCGAATTATTGGAGGCATTGCGTATTGAATGGCGGAACTCAACCCCATCTGTTGCCTCGAAACCAGAGCATGGAAATGGAAATATAAATTTAAATAAATTTAATTCTTTCGAGTGGGGATCGAACCCACAACCGTCGCGTTACAAGTCACACCCTTGTGCCTCTGGGCCACGACGGCCTCAAAATTCATAATATTTGTATTAATCAGATTACAACAATATTATCTTATCGAAATTTAAAGATTTTACATTCAAAGGACTCACAATAAGTTTTAGTATCTGTTAATTGTTATAATTGTCGTTATTACATAACTACAAAACATACACGCTCTTACGTTCGTGACGCAGCGGCACAGCGTCTGCATAACCGATTGTGAGTTCGAATCAAACACATCAAAGTATGATTTTTTTCCACTTCCAGCTCTGGTAGCAAGGTAAAGCGCCACCACAAGTCCCGCCACTCAGCACACAAAATTGTCTCTTAATTGGGCGGCACGTAGATATCGTAGTGTCCGAACACTGAGTTGTGAGACCAAAAAATACAAAATTTTTGAAACAAACTCTAGCCTACCATGATTTAATTTTGAAATAATCATTCAATTATTTTAATTAACAAATACGCAAATGTTCGCATTATCAATACGAATTGTAAGCGTCGTCGTTTACGTTAAGGTATTAAAAATGTAAATCATCGATTGTTTTGTTAACTCATTTGAAAGGACATATGTATGTATGTTGTGTGAATATTTTTCTTTGCGGCATAATAACTAAGTATAGCAAGTTATAAACTTAGAACGTCGAACACACGACCCTCGCGTTTACAATCTGATTGATATTGGCTCTGCGCCACGACGGTATTAAAATTAATTACTTTACTTTTGATATCAAATCAACACTTTAATAATCTTTAGGAAATGTTCCTTGGTACAGGTGTGAAGGGCAAACTTGTTAAGTATTATTCACAAACGAAGTACAAATATTTCATGAATATTATTATCATATTAAATATGTTAAATTATATGTACATGACATACTTTAAAAATAAAATAATAAATACTATAATATATTTTTATTATTTTAAAAGGTAAAATGAAAATTCCCGCTCTTTTCAGGAATTTCGAGTAATCTCTTAGCGTTCTCCTGCACTCTCCTAACCGTGACAAATTTCAACTTTTAATTCCAGTAGTTTCCGTCTGTACATAACGCGGTCTAAGTGTGACTCGGACTCCCCCACCGAGGGTTCTGTACCAATTTCAGCTTAAAAAAATTTAAAATCTTTATTTTGCGAGCATATGCATTCATTTTGTATAAAATAAAGTACAAATATAAATTTGTAATATTTTTTCTATTAAATATCTATAGATTTTCATATTTTAGACTTTTTTTATTTTTATCGTAATTTCTTTGCAAAAATCAAAGCAATTTATGCTTTTATCTCTTGACTCTGACTGAAAAGCTTGAATTCTGTGCTTTCAGGCCTTAAGGGACCATAGACTTGAATATTTTATATTTAGTTCAGTTTGACACCGAACTTGACAAACGGACAATAAAGTGATCATATCATTCCATTTTTATAGGGTACTTTCGGTTAACGGTCAACCGAAAAGTACACTATTAATTAAATAAATATAGGTTAACCGTTAAAATATGTTAACCTATTATTATTAAATTTGGCACCTAGCATTTCTAGGCACTACTAGTTAAAGAATAAATCTGAAATAAAAAGAAATCATCAATAAATTCATATAAAATAAAACAAAATCCAATTGCAGTAATGCCTGTCTAGTGACGTCTACAAATAGTGTAAAACGCTTAGCTGTGGCCTGTGAGGCTTCTCGGCAACAGCGACCGATGTCCTTCATATAACCACAAAATGTGTATTATTGTTACAAATAAATTTATTTTTTGTATCCAAGATCATCCAATACCTTCAAGTGTGAGTACCTAAGTTATAAATCTGACGCTGCATCCAGTCTTCACCAAATCTCTTGCTAGAATAACTCGTGTCACAAAATATTAAGAACGTATCTCAGTCCACAGGCGAGGACGGTCATTTTCATCATATTCCATTATTGGAGCTTCTGGTAGATATCACTTCTTTGTCAGCTTTCACGATTTTTTCCTAATATCAAAGAGTCGCACTATTGATAGCTGAGGACAATTTTGACATACAAGTAAAATAATCAATTATCATACTAATATATCTGTATGTTATATGGCCCCTATACTGCAAACGTACGCCAATATTAATAGAATATACCTCGAGTACTTCACTAGAAAAGTCATTAAATATCTAAAGAAGGAAGTAACAAACGCGGCAATTAAACAAGGACACAATACATTAATCTACCAAATATCTAAAAATATAACTTTTTTTTATTTCAAAGGTTAAATCATCTGGTACAGATCACATGGTAGATTAATATAAAAAAGAAAAGTTAGAAAAAAGTCGCCTCAAGCGAGTCAGACTCGGTCAATGAAAGGTTTCGTAGCAAAAACTTTGTCTTTATTGACTTTACCACGATATAATTTGGACAGCGCTGTTGTATAACTAGTGTAAGATAGTTGTGTATTAAGATCATGTTGTTTTATATCCGTTGTATCCTGCACAGAGTAGGGTAGGCGCAGAGGGAACCTAGTGTTAAGAGATTTCAGTGCCCACGTTCCGACGTAGCGTGGCGGATCTCATGGTAGAGACGATCTCATAAAACGTAGGGCAATTTTTATATATAAACCACAATAAAACAATGTCAATGAAATAACTTCGTAATAAAATACCGAAGGTCTGAGAGCCTGTCGCAACCCACAGTATATTCTTATAATGTACCAACAATGTGTCCATCCATCTACATACTTGTCAATACATCATCGATCATTTTCAACATTTTCCAAAAAGAACACCGTTCCCTTCGACGTTTAGTTGCTTGTTTATTTGATGGATGTGAGATGACAGTTTTAAAAATTTCATGTAAAAATGTCGGCAACTGTTTTTTTATAATTAACTAGCTTAAAATTTAAATTCAAAATATTCTTTATTCAAATAGACTTATTATACTTAAGCACTTTTGAATCGTCAAATGAACATATACACAAAAAAGCTACCACCGGTTCGGAAGGCAGTTCTGCTGAGAAGAGCCGGCAAGAAACTCATCAGTTGCTCTTTTCAATGTCAATGGTATTTAATTATTACGTTAAATGGCAGCTATCCTGCATCACATTCAATAGATATTAGTTCCATACATGTTTATCCTGTAAATATTCTTGAACAATGTAATAAGCTTAACTAGTCAGTATTTTTTTTACAGATACATTAAATTACCACAATTTGTGATAAACTTAGAAATACATCGCGGAATGTTATGATATACACGTATACTCAGACCCAAAAAAGATTTATTAACTTTTTGGACGCGAAAACTTGGCGTGACAAATTTATCTTTGTTTCTCGTTCCTATCATATGTTTATCTTACTATTGTATATTTTGTCGGACAAACAGAATATTACAATATACTCACACAAGCAACTGTAATAATATCTGCATTTTTAAAAACATCTCGCAGAAAATCTCGAGCTCTTAGATTATAAATATATCTCACGGTTCTTGCTTGAAAATTAAATATTGAATTTATACCTAAAGCATCACCTTCATGCTATATGCTACACATAACAGGATAGGCAAAGGGAATCCGGAAACTTAGTGTTAAGGTACTCCGTTTCTATTAAGACACTTCTATCCCCTACTTTTCGTTCGCTTATCATATTTTTCCATTTTTCTATATACCTAATATTTTTCCAATACAGATCTATTAACAACATAAATAAATTGTAACAAGAGTATAAGAATTTCGACGTAGCTTAAATACCTAAGCATATGGCTTAGTGAGTTGAGTGTTTGATAGTGCTTCCAAGAGAAGCGGGTTCAAATACTGCAAAGTTCGAATTTTTATACGTTTCCTAAAAAAATATTTTCTTTTCTAAATGTTAAATAACACATTTTATTTTATTTTAGAAAAGAGTTAAAATTAAATAAAAAGTTGTATAGTGAAACTGTTTGTATATCCGTAACTCGATGAACGGTATTTAAAGAAAAACACCAACAAAAAAAATTTAAAAAGTATCTAATTTGAAACACTAACATTCCAAGATAAAGTTATTCACCGTTTGACCTGTTATCAGTTCCTGTTATTTCGGTTTCGGTGTCAAACAGTAATTGTGATAAGATTGTGAGCGTGTGCGTGTCCCGTGGTCGTAAGCACCTACTTAAATTAAGCTAAAATATAGCATTTCCTTTCACAAAAATTACTGAATATTTTATTAGGGCAACGACTTTTGCAGGTGCTAAAATTATCTGGCCTTCCTTTTTGTAGTGATATTATTATATTTACTTTAGACAAAAAAAAACACTTATGTATTAAAGCAATTGAAAGCTCGAAGTATCAAAATGAGCGGAAGGTAAGAAACAGAGTGTCTTATACCCTGCCACTTCTGCCAAAGCAAGATACAATGTGATTCCAAAAATATATATACAAAAAGCGGTCGCAATAAGCTTCTCATTTGTACCATATCTGTTATTCAATTCAACATGTGCAGAAAGAAGAAACTCGCGGAGTTATCTCTTTGAAAATGTTATAAAAATCTAAAGTTTGATCTTTATGACATTTTTAAAATTGCAATTTTGGCAAATTTACATTGAAAGGGCTCTGACTAAGCAAAGCTTAAATTTTAGAAAAAGCTCGAGACCTCCAATTTTTGTACCCTTGGTTGGCGAGTCCGACTCGCGTTTGTCCGGTTTTTAATTCTAAAGTATGTAAAATGACTATATAAATCGTTACTATTGTTATTCTCATAATAACATAAAACCCAATCATATATATACATACAAACACTGTATACACATCTCAGTCAGGAATCGGGCGCGTGATGCTTTGTATGAACGCTACTAATCTATTTTAGTCATATTTGTTGAGCTTAACACTTCAGTGGTCATAAGTTTGATATTCCTTTGGTTGTTTGAGGTAAATAACGAGCAGTGTATAAATTTGGAACATAATCATTAATTATATGTTCAAAAAGAATTTACACCAACCAACACAAACGTGCGACTGTAAACGGAACAGATTATGAAGTTGATTACTATTCCAGGAAATGAAATATTAAGCTTTTTTCCCTCGGTCTGATAAGCGACGTAATTTTAATGGAAACGGAGTGTCTTTACACTAGGTACTCTCTGCTACAGGCGGTATACAGCGTGTAGCTAAGACGATGAAAGAAAAAAATACAAGTCTCAAAGAATATATCTGAAGTTGAAAATTTATGTTTTTCAAAAAAAAACAGCTTTATAGCGTTTCTATGGAGAAACAATGACGTAAAT
Organism: Heliconius charithonia; assembly: GCA_030704555.1. Lineage (NCBI taxonomy): Eukaryota > Metazoa > Arthropoda > Insecta > Lepidoptera > Nymphalidae > Heliconius > Heliconius charithonia. The sequence goes on along the minus strand of CM060819.1, from coordinate 631,673 downwards.
GCACTTTTTTTTTTAAAGTGAAATACAATAACGGACAGACTATTTACAAACTTTGATTGCGTCCGCTTCAATAATTTAAATATCTCATTGTTGCTGCAAACAAGATCGAACGATATTTCTTTACAATCTTAATCTGCTATTGTTTTGAAGTAAACTGTCAATAGATGCCAACGCCCCTTGATGGAGCTGTCGCGCCGCGTGATAACAATGATAGTGACTGTGTGTCCCGTTAAGATGATATATCGGTCCCACGATAGGTTAATGTATTTTTTTCATTTAAGTTTTTGAGTATAATATCATAAATATTGATTTCTTCAAGAAACTTAACAAATAGTATCAGCTTCACGCTGTATTCCGCATACAGGCTAGGCAGAAGGAACCTAGTGTTAAGACGCTCCGTTCTCCACTTTCCGTAGAATATTTCGAGGCGATGCGTGTTGTGTTGGGTGGCGGATCTCAATGCCTTTGTCAACACGAGAGAGAAGAAATGAAATTATTAAATATTTAATTTCATCGAGTAGGAATGGAACCTATAACCGGTTGCGTATACAGTCATAAGCTTGTGCCCTTGCGTGACCTCAATTTGACGATATCAATTAAAACAATTACAAAACTAAAGATCAATTTCAAGACATAAACATGTTCACATTTTAAAATCTTTAGTACTTTATTCACAATAATATTATGATTTTCCTTAAAAAGCCATTAAAATACAATAGCACCACAAAGTATTTAGAATAAGAACTACATTTCAATACCTTAAGTAAGTAAGGTTTGGCCCACAATTAACTAAAGTAGGTATAAGCGGTTGAACTTGTTTTGCAACAACCGGTAACGTAAAGTACATATAAATAACATGGCTTTGTAAAAGAGCTTCGTATCCTTAATAGTAGAAGAAAAACCAAAAGTTGTAATAATTTATGATTTTAAGTAGTACAATAAATATTCACTATTGTACTATTATCAAGTCTTTCTTTCTTTCAGCTTCATGTTGCGTTTCACATATACAGAAGGGAAGGCAATGGGAACCTGTTAAGTTAAGACAGTCCGTTTTCCCACTTACGCCAAAAACATTGTGTGCTGAGTTGAGTCACAGAACTGAATTCTGACACGCTTTGGCTCGTTACCAAAATGGAGTAACCAAAATTATTCGTTCCTTCGCGATATTACATAAATAATTATACGTAATATTAACAGTAATTTTGATAAAAAAATAATATTAAGTGAAGAAAAGCTATTTTGCCTTTATTTATTTTTTCCTCAAAATTGGTGAATCAATTGCTATAAAAATGATATGGGACTTTTGAGGTATACAGTATACCACATACTCTATCCAATGATAAAAGCATTATCAAAATCGGACTACTAACAATAAAAAACACACGCGTCGAATTGAGAACCTCTTTCGGTTTTTTCGTCGATTGAAAACAAGATATATTTTATACTAGCTATTTTTTTTTGTACTATTCGAGCAACGATAATATAAAAAAGAAAACATATACACCTGTAATACACCTCACGTCTACTTGATTTGACACAAATTAGCTAAAAACTAAATAACAACGTAACATGTGACATAAATTTATATAATTAAGAGCAACTTTCATACAAGATGACTGCATGTTGATGAAATCTGCATTCTCCTAAACACTTAACCCATATTCGAGCCCATTTCCTGTGAGATGAGAGACATTCTGCCATTAGCCGTTTAAAATTTACATCAGTTGTTCCATCAAAGTTGTTATTTGTATCAAATTATAGGCTCTTAATAGAAAAAATAATTATTTTCATTTATTATTACCTTATCAATAATTAATGCGGAAAGCTGTATTGCTGCCCGTAACAGGGTAACTAAACGCCGCGCTATTCCGATGTATAAGCTATATTACTGTAAAGTTTCACGTAAATCCATTCAGTAGTTTTGTGTGATAGAGAAATAAAATAAGTAGGATAAACAATGCTAACATTATGTACGTCTTTGTCGTCGTCTACAATGGTCATGGGTTCAATCTTACAAGAATATTATTTGTTTTTTTAGTTTCACATCCATCCATAGTATCCCATAGGCAGCACATAGCATAGGCAGAGGAAACCTGAGAACCTAGTGACAAGACACTGCGTTCTCATTAAGACACCTCCGTTCCACGCGATTCTGCCAGTTTTATTTGCCATTTAAATTTATTTCATCTAGGAAAAATATAACAGATATAAATAGAAGATGTGTGTGGGTGTTTAAATAATCCGAGAGTGGACAGTTATCCTTTGCTAAGCACTTTCTGTCTTCCCTACAGAGTGCGGTAGACGCTTGAAAGTAAACATATGACATGCTATGGGTTAATCGTATAAAGTCAAATTCACCATAAATTCGCGATCTAATCTTGCGTGCAACTTATTTTTCGCTTTATTAAGCCGTCCCAGTTTCAAGTACAAAAGATCATTGTCTGGTTCATCGACCTCACCATCCGTAGATCTCAATTCAATGAAACTAAATTAAAGCATATAATTATACAACAGTTACATTAAACTTTAGTCATCGTGATATTTATTAATATTTACATATAAAATTTAACACCAATCACACACAACAATTTTACCCATTGGCGCAGGGGCACAAGCATGCGACTCTCAGCGCAACGGTTGTGGGTTCGTATCTCACTGGAAGGAACAAAATATTTAATCTCTTTATTTCTTCGTTCTGGTGACCATGCAAAGCGGTGCGTTGATTTCCGCCACTCAACACGCAAGCCACCAGAATTTGGCGGAAAGCTTTAACACAGACCATTTAACAATAGTAATCAATTAAGGATTTTTGTTAATATAAAAATGATTAAGCCAACATCTTATTAAGTTTTACAGTAAATAATAATTATATTTATGAAATTCCAAATGCCTGGATGTGGCTAATATACATGTAATATAAATTAATAGGATAATTAAAAACACTTTTGCAGCATAGTTACGAAGGATTGGAATAAATTTTATGAATTTTGTCCCTAGGTGATTGCAAGAAATATATTATACTAGAGGAAAAATTTGTTAATAGTTGAGTCCCACCACATAATACTCAATCCACACAATAGACAGAATGTGATGAATATGTTAATTTTATGAAATAATTTGACCTTGGCAATGTAGTACACACCATTGATTGTAAAAATATTTATTTAATTATCAATGAATTTTAAATAAACAGAAACATTTTATAATATTTTTATGTAAAAAAATTCTCTAGTAAGAGAAACAGGAGAGAGCCTTTAGTTGACTTTCAATAACATGTCAGGAGACATCAATGTTACAGAAGAAAAGTCACAAAAAAAGCTTGAGTACCCCTCGGAGGATATGTATAAAGATGTAGATGACAGTCCAGAGTGTGATGTGTGAGATGTTGATGACAATTAAATCATACATACATTTATATATTTCTTTGCTCATATTGTAAACCACAGCTGACTATTTTATTAAGATAAATAATAATTTTATAATTATCCTCATGGAATTTATTTATGTAACAAAGAGGTAAATAATAAAAATAATATGTAATAGACTTCCAGATAGTCAATCAAGTTCAAGAATTATTCATTTTCCTATGTAATTAAATAAATATTATTTTAGTATCTCTGTTAATTAACTAAGCTATATGAAAATAATATATTAAAAGTATCTCAGTGAATATAAATTTTAAGAATTTGAAATTGTCCAGATGATACTTTAAGAATATTATAACAGTACATACTTTACAAAAGGCAAGGAAAAATGTTTGTCATTGTCAAAGAATACATAATCTTAATGACTTAAGAGCACAATGTAGACTGCCAGCATTTAAGTATGAAAGAAAACATATGCAGAGTTTTGAATATAAATGCACATTATCTTTTTTACTTTTTTTACTACAGATGACATCATTTTTTTTTATTTCATGTTTTTTTTATATATAACAGGGAGAGCAATAAGTTAAGAACCTATATATATATAATATTAAAAATTTCTTCCATACTAGAATAATATTGAGGTAAGCTAATGTTGTTTTAGCTTCATGCTGTATCATGCTTGTAACACGGTAGGTTGAGGGAAGCTAGTGCTAAGACACTCCATTATCATTAAGACACTTTTAGCCAATTCTGGAGGAATAGCATGGTGAGCTACTTCAACCTTATATATTTTTCTATTGTTAAATTCTTATATATATTGCTACCAAGGTTTTTGTTCTGGTTTAGTAGCAGTAACATTAATAACTTATTATAATATGTACAATATTTAGTTATATTGTGTTATTCAAATAATAAAAATATCTGAAAACATTCAATTATAATATTATCTTCAGTTTAGTAATTAATTAAATAATAATAATATAATAACAGACAACTAACACACATTCCACCAATGCAATTTTAATAGATTTGTATGTCCTAATTAGCTTTTAACAATTATCATTAGTCTTTTATATAAACAAGTAAGCATTTAGGTAATTAAGAACTGATTGCATGACTCTTTAACATTCTTTAGACATCAAACACATGCCTCACGTCAAATAATGTGTTGTAAACAAGTTTGTAACTTAAAGATTTCATAAAAAAATAAGTTTTAAATGTTAAACTACTTACAGCCATCACCATCTCGAACGAGTACTTGTGTACCCTCACGGGGGAAACGTATTCTTGAACCATGGTTACCAAATAAGCAAAGTAAAGGTCTTTCAAAGAAAAAAGGATTCGAGATCCTTAATCGAAAGCAGTTTACACTATGGTCATTATTCACCAAAGTCCACTTTTAAACTTTTCCGTCTTATTATAAATATTCCCCTTCACTCTCTATTAGAACATTACAAAAATAAACGAGTAAACGAATGTCAAATAAAGACAAAATGCGCGAGTCGCGACAAACAGCGAACGGCAGCGTACGAAAATGAATTGATTATTCGCTATGAAGTTCGTAACAAACTGTAAAATATTTGACGTCTTTTAAAAGATTCTTGCCATATGGAAAATTGTATTTAGTATCAATTTAAAGTGAATGTCACTATTTAAAATAGTTTATTATTGAAATAACAAAAAAGGATTTATTTTATATTCTATAAGTAGTATCTGATTTTTAGTCTCATAAACTTTAAAAAATACTATAATTATTATGTTTAATTTATTGTTGTTTTTTATATATTACCACACTAAAAGTCTTAACTTTTTCACATTTATAAACTGAAAAAAAAATCGTTATTGTAAAAAGGCTAAATATTAAAATATAAAAAATATATTTTTTTGATAATATTTAATTTTGTTTTACATTATAAAAATAAACTATAGCGTATAAAAAACCACTTCCGCAAAACTTTAATCCACGTTGATTGTAGCTAACTTCAGAACAGTGAGTAAGCGGGCCTTCAACGAAGCGAAGAGCGAATCGCGAATGTCGACCGCAATTATATGAAGAAGATTATTTCTTTATTGTATCGCAGTAACACAAAGCAAAATTCCATCAAAATTGTGCGCGTTCGTGCCCGATGTCTAGTGCTGAAGTCGCCGATAATTCCGTTGACCCCCCGGCAAAAAAGCGGAAGCTAAATACAGGAGAGGCGAGTTGCAAATCCTCAGTAATGGCGAACAATGGAACGCGCGTGGAAGACGAAATCGACGAGAGCCTGTACTCCCGGCAGCTCTACGTACTGGGACACGATGCTATGCGCCGGATGGCCAGCTCCGACGTCCTGATCTCCGGCCTCGGCGGCTTGGGAGTGGAAATTGCCAAAAATGTGATACTCGGCGGCGTTAAGTCCGTAACCCTTCATGATGACCGGGCATGTACTATAGTTGATTTATCTTCGCAATTTTATTTATCTGAGGCTGCCATTGGTAAGAATAGAGCTCTGGCGTCATGCGAGCAGCTTGCGGAGCTGAATCGTTATGTACCAACAACGGCGCATTCCGGAGTTTTAGATGAGGAATTTCTTAAGAAGTTCCGTGTCGTGGTGCTAACTGGCACGTCTTTGGCGGAACAGCAACGTATAGCTGCTATCACGCATGCCAACAACATAGCCTTGGTCATTGCTGACACTAGGGGTCTTTTCTCGCAAGTATTTTGCGATTTTGGACCGGAATTTACCGTTTTGGACGTAACTGGCGAAAACCCAGTGTCTGCAATGGTCGCTGGTATCACTCATGAATACGAAGCGGTAGTAACTTGTTTGGACGATACCCGCCATGGTCTTGAAGATGGAGATTATGTTACTTTTAGTGAGGTTTGTATGCTTCTCGTATCTAACAAAGAAACTCTTATCTTAGATGGAGCTAATTAAAATGATTATAGTTGTTACAAATAAATATTATTGTCTTTCTAAATATACAAAGGTGACTTGAACTATTAAAATGCTGATAGATTTTTTGTCATCATGAATCACTGAGACTCATGAATCATAGAGTATATTCAACTTTGCTGTATATTTATTTATTTTGTCACCTAAAACCAGTAACAGATATAAATAAAATTTCCTTAGTATGTGACCTTTTATGAATATAATAAGATTAGATACTTTGTTTGGTTATGTATATGGATGCCTTACATTATTACACCCTTTGAGTGGGTATGATATGTAATAAAAATATTGATTACAGATTTTATTTAATATTACAGTAAACATAATGCAAGTTTATTTCCCAATTTAGAGAATATGTTGTTTTTATTTTAGCGCTCTAGAAAGTTTCTAGTTGTAACAGGATTAACTATGGAATTGAGTTCTGCCATTTAACAACATAACTTAGTGATGTGTAGGGAACTACTCACACACATTTAAAAAAATAATATTTCCTTTGATTACCAACCTTCTCATAACAACTTAGTGTTTTGTAAAATTTTAGAAGATTGTAAATATTGTAATACTATAACTAATTTGACATTAGACACTTCATTATCTAACAGTCAATCCTCACTGTCATTTCTCGTCTCTACGAGACCAATCTGAAAGTTGAGTTTTTCCACTCAACTTCTGTCTTGTAAATTGGGTGCAGTGTCTTAACACTAAGTTAACTTTGCCTACCTTGACACATGAAACTGCTGTATAAATCTAGCTTCACACTATATCCCGTACACAATAGGTTAGGAAGAGGGAACCTAATGTTAAGACACTCTGTTTATTTATAAATATAGCTTGAAAAATAAATTAAATTTTTTTTATTCTTTTTAGATACAAGGAATGTCCGAATTAAATGGCTGTGAACCACGCAAAATTAAAGTGCTAGGCCCATACACTTTTAGTATTGGAGATACTACCAACTTTTCTAAATACATCAGAGGTGGCATTGTCACTCAAGTTAAAATGCCTAAGAAACTACATTTCAAACCCTTAAGCGAATCTATTAAAAGTCCAGAATATCTTATCACCGATTTCGGTAAGATGGACTACCCTCAGCAGCTTCACGTAGCTTTCTCAGCTCTTCATAAGTTCCAAGAAGCAGAGGGTCGCCTGCCCAAGCCCTGGAGTGATACAGATGTGGCTAAATTCAATGACTATGTGAAGAATATTGTGGATAGTGAGGAATTGTTTAAGAATGGTGAAATTGAAATAAATAATGAGCTTATGGAGATTTTTTGTAAGGTATGGTTTGTTTTTTATTTCTGGTTCTTGAAAACTAAGGTGTAGTGATATTATTAAATTGATATAAAAAGATACAGCCATGATTTCAGCCATAAAAAAATCTGACTTAAGAAGTCTAGTTATACCTAGAACTCTGTAGATAACCTATCATTAATAATAATTGTATTAGTATGTTTACTTGTCACAACCACTTGTATAAAACATTTAACCTTAATACTTAATAGTACCTTCCATTTTATTAAGTAGCTTGCTCATTGAAGTCCTAATATGGGTAATGTTTGTAGTATAAATAGGTATATAAACCCTCTTACTTATGTAAACACTTAAGCTTTTTGTTTTTATGCTCAGTTTTCACTATGGTCATGAAGGTCCTCAGTTCAAATTTGGACTTCATTTACCTATGATAGAATCTATGAAAAGATTGAATTTGTACTTATGAGTATACATAATATATAATACATATAATATGCTTCTAATATTTTATTTTACCTTTGAAATCTTTTAGTCTGCATTTTTTTATTATCTTACATATGCATGTAGATTTAAATAAAGAGTGCCATAATGCCGAGCTGTTTCTGGATCCAGATGCCAGACAAATTAAATTATTTCCCCAGAGTGGGAAATTACCAAAACCAAAAACAAAACTATAAGTTTAATTCGTATTACAGGTATCATCTGGAGATTTAAACCCCATGAACGCAGCTATTGGTGGTGTAGTTGCTCAAGAAGTAATGAAAGCCTGTTCTGGAAAGTTCCATCCTATAGTCCAGTGGCTGTACTTAGATGCTATTGAGTGCCTTCCGAAAGACAGATCTGGCCTCAATGAAGACAACTGTAAGCCCACCGGGTCTAGATATGATGGACAGATTGCAGTGTTCGGCAAGGAGTTCCAGAAGAAACTTGGTCAATTGAAGTATTTCATTGTTGGTGAGTACTTTTTTAATTCTGGTCCTGTAATCTTGAATAGTGATTGTCTTATAATTTATCTTTTAACATTGATGTAACATTGGCCTTGCAATATACTTAAATTATGTTAATATATATATAAACCGGTGCAACAGGACAGCATTAAACTATGAATGTGTTTGTGGTGGGTTCAATCACAAGTCAAAGAAGTTATTGATTTTCCTGCTCTAGTAAGACAAAATGCAGTGTTGACATTCTACAACATACAATGTCTCTAAGTGGGGATCTGATATGACAGTCTTTTGACTCTGTCTATCCATGCTCTGTATTACAAATGTTTATTATTCTTATTTGTAAAAGTTTAAATTAGGATATTAACAAAACAAACATTAAGGAGATGGAATAGTCAATGACCTTTAATTTCAATTAGTAGTGGCTTGTCATTAAATGATGATAAACATAATTAACCTTATATTGTTGTCTGTCATGTGACTAATCTTGTTACAATGATTCATCATTCTTCTACAATTTTTATTTTCTACTTAATTCTGGAAGCATTGTGTGTTGACTGGCGAAGCTCAACGCCACGCTTCGCCCCGTGCCAGAGTGATGAAATGAAAATATTAAATATTTTATTTCCTTGAGTGGGAGTCGAAACTCGTAACCTGTCACGTTTACAGCCGCACGCTTGTGCCACTTTATTTCTATTTTCATTTGATATACCACATAATAACAATAGTTTAAAAGATATGTCGTGGTATTAAAATCTATATTTCGTATTAGTTTTAAAATGAAATAAGGAAAATAGTTCTTTTTCCTACAATTATCTGGGTCATTAAAATTTATATAAAAATAATATCTATTGATCTTGAATATAAATGAATAAACGACCGTTCGATTCCTACTCTGAGGAATGATTTATTATTATTTCGATGCTCTGTTTAACTGAACATGCTAACGGAACGGAGTGTCTTACCCGTAAATACTCTCAGCCCACCCTGCTATATGCGAGATACGGAGTTAATGTGAAAAAACAACCATAAAGATATTACTATAAATGATTCAATTTAGGAATAAGCATCCTTATAAAATGAAAAAATAACTTTCGTCTGTACTGCAATATTATCAATTAGCTGCTGCTCATAGAATATTATAAATATTGATATTAAATGAAATTAACTTTTCTAATGGCTATGATAATAATAAATATATTGAAATGCTTAGGAAAATAAAGCAAAAATCAAATTTGTTCATCTCAAACTGTTTTTGATATATGGTGTAATGTATTTCCACTACTTTCTATACATGCGTCTCACACACACTGTGTATATAATATAAAAAAAATATAAATTAATATAATATTGGTATATATATATGATTTGATAATATATTTACCTTTTTGTATAATAAGATAAATCAAGTAGGTAATTTGATGATAATTTGGAGAGTGGGGAATGGAATTGTCTTAACACTAAGCTCCAAAGTTTCCTTTGCCTACTCTGCTGAGTGTGGGATACAGTGTGAAGCTGTTTTTTTTTAAATATGTTTTTTCGTTTCTAGGTGCTGGCGCTATTGGCTGTGAACTCCTAAAGAACTTCGCGATGATAGGCGTGGGGGCTGATGGGGGAAGGGTTACTGTCACCGACATGGATTTGATAGAGAAGTCCAATCTGAATAGACAATTTCTGTTCCGACCCCATGATGTGCAGAAACCCAAGTCCAGCACAGCTGCTAGGGTAAGTAAAACAAAAACTTTTTAGTTTTTAGCCATTGTAATAATATACTGTTAAATGTCCTACTATGATACAAGGTTTGTAAGTTTGATGTACTTTTTGCAGAATGATAATTAAAAATAATTTTGATTGTGTCAAATGAGTCATGGGGATTGTTTAGAAAAATGGATGCCTTAGGCTGTAGGCAATATGTATTAAACCTCCAACTTAATTTAATAAAAATAATTCTTCTTCACAAACTCCCTAAACATAAAGACCACCAGGATAAACATAAGGACCCAGGATCTTTATCAGGATCCTTATTAAAGAGGGAAATCAAAAATACTTTTTAAATATACTAATAGAGTCCACACACTACTATGTGCAGAAACTAGCATAATTCAATGACTCAAATGCTAAATTTGTTGAGAATGATCTTTTTAGTGCTGGATAGTCCATTTATTCAGGAAAGCTTTAGTTTATATTATGTCACATTAATAATAAAATAAATTTCTAGGTAATTAAACAAATGAACCCTCTAATGAATGTAACAGCACAAGAGAATAGAGTGTGCCCTGAAACAGAATCAGTGTACGATGATGCATTCTTCGAGCAGCTAGATGGAGTTGCCAATGCGCTGGACAATGTTGATGCTAGGATCTACATGGACAGACGGTGTGTGTATTATAGGAAGCCCCTGTTGGAAAGTGGTACGCTCGGCACCAAGGGGAATACTCAGGTGACCTTTTTTTTCTTGGAGTTATTGTGTTTGAATTTTTATATTTTAGGTAATGAAATTTTATGCTTTACATTACTTTGAATATAAACAAGTGTGTTTAAAAGAAATGAAATGCTGAATGAACTTAATAATTTTATCAATATAAGGAGTTATAAACAAAAAAAAGTTGGATGCACAAATAGTAATAAACTCTTTTTGATTTTAAATGCACTGTCAGTTTTCTTAGAAGTTGTTGGAAGGTACAAAATCACTTATTTTTTAAGTGAAACCTATAATATAAAAAATATTATAGAAAATTCATTGTGGTTTTTATTTACAGTCAGCTATATAATATATATGGGGGAAAAAAAACGAAACCATATATAAACATTAAAAATAATACTTTTCAGGTGGTAGTACCATTCCTAACTGAGTCCTACAGTTCCTCACAAGACCCACCAGAGAAGAGCATTCCAATATGCACCCTGAAGAACTTCCCCAACGCCATCGAGCACACCCTTCAGTGGGCCCGAGATGAGTTCGAGGGTCTGTTCCGTCAGGCTGCAGAGCACGCTGCCCAGTATCTCGGAGACCCTCACTTCTTGGAGAGGACCATGAAGCTGCCGGGCAGTCAGCCCCTGGATGCTTTGGAAAGTGTTAGGGTATGTGTGTGATTTTTTGATTTGATTTTATAGTATTTTTCTTGGATTTCATTCCATAAAGAACAAATAGCATAACATAGGGGCACCTTTGCTTTCTGAGGGGGGACTATGAAGCTGCCAGGCCGTTACTACATACATATATATACTTACATAAAATGGAACAAAGAAAAATAATACTTAAATGAACAAATGACTTATTTGAACCAGTACTAATTAGAGTGTAAGATAATATTCTTTTACAATTTTGATGTATATGTATAGAAATAATGATTATAAAGAAACTCGATCCCGCGCCTCTTGGAATGGGAAACTTTTCGTGCAGAAAACTAGGGTGATAAATCTTGCCATTATATTGTGAGTTTTTTGAAGAAAACAAATGAAGAGAAAAAGGTTTTACCAAGAAAGACACGACTTTTTAAAAGTAAAGGATTTTTTTCCAAAAAGAAAAAGTATTTTTTCAACCGAAACCATTAATATCGTACGATATCCCTAAGAATATCCCGATATCCGTAAGATATCCCTTTCTCGTGTGTGTGGCAGATCGGTAACGTTTCATTATTATTTGTAGTAGTAGGTGATTAATCTATTGGTATCTATTCGTAACTGCGTCACACGAAATACAGGTATAAATAAACATCGTGAAATGAAAAAAAATCCTACGTCTAAACTGTTGAGGTATCTTGATTAATTTTTTTATGTATATGGGTTTGAAATATTTTACCCTATATTCTGCTCCCGTAAAAGAAGCACCGACGCTGTCACCTATATAAAAAATAATATCGTTAAATTACAGAACGCAATCAACGAACGGCCATTAAACTTCGACGACTGTGTGACATGGGCGCGTCTACACTGGGAGGCACAGTATTCGAATCAGATCAAACAGCTGCTCTACAATTTCCCGCCAGACCAGACCACCACCAGTGGGGCCCCATTCTGGTCTGGACCCAAGAGGTGCCCATCGCCCTTGGACTTCGACCCTGAGGATGAATTGCATATGGATTATGTGGTTGCCGCGGCTAATCTGAGGGCTCAAGTTTATGGCCTACCGCCGTGCGTTGATAGGGAGAGAATGGCGAAGGTGGCTTGCGGGATTCAGGTGGGTTTTTTTTGTACTTTTACTTTTTATATTTATTAGTAAAGGCCATTGTGGTGCAGTGAGACAGTGTATTAAATATAATCACAATATTTATATAATCCATCTTCACTACAAGAAATGCTTATATAACTATTTAGGAAACATGTAAAGGTTCTAATATTGTATACAAATAGTAATCTTATGTTATTTGGTATAAGATAAGTTTAATGTAATATATTAATGCAAGGAATGAAACCCAAATAGAAATATTAGTAGATTTATTACATATATAATCATTTATTACATATATAATCATGAGGCCAGTCATGGCGCAGTGGCACAAGGTGTGACTGAAAACCGACTGGTTGTGGGTTCGATCCCCACTCGAGGAGATGAAATATTTACTTAAATTTATATTTCCATTTCTTCGCTCTGGTGTTGAGGCAAAGCGCGTTGTTGAGTTCTGCCACTCAACACGCAATGCCTCCAAAATTCGGCAGAAAGTGGGGAACGGAGTGTCTTACACTAGGTTCCCTTTGCCTTCTCTGCTGTGTGGGGGATATAGCGTGAAGCTAATTTAATTTAATTTAATTTTTTATAATCATTTAAAGAGTTGCATTGTAAAAACCATTGACAAATTATGTCAAGTATAGGAAAATATAAAATAAAATAAAAAGCCTTTATTCCCTAACACCAGTTTACTTGTTTTATAACTCTACTTAAAACTACATGATTAATAAAATACATAAATATTTTATAGTAGCTTAGTTATCTAGGGCCCCTCTTTGGGTGAAGGCCTCCTCCAACTCCTTCCATCGCTCTCTGTCTCTCGCTGCTTTCATCCACTGCCCACCTGCTACCTGGGCTACCTCATCTGCCCACCTTTTGTAGGGTCTCCCTACGATTCTTTTCCCTGGTGGTCCCTTCCAGGCGGTAGCTCTCAGGGTCCACCTATTGTCCGTGAGCTGAGCCACATGCCTGGCCCACTTCCATTTGAGTTTAAGGGCATGCTCCAGAGCATCTGTAACCTTAGTTCTGTCCCTGATTTTTTTGTGCCTTATTGTATCCCTTTTTTGACTCCTAACATGCTCCTTTCCATAGCCCTTTAAGTTGTATTTATTTTATTTCTTATTTTGTTTGTGAAGACCCACGTTTGGGAGCCATATAGCAGGCATGGTAGTAGACAAGTCTCGCTTATGGTTCTTTTAATTTTTATGCTATAGTCTCCCTTGGGTACTTCTTTTAAGGACCAGTATCTTTTCCATGCTATGATAGCTCTTCTCAAGACCTCCTCTTCATTATTAGTTTTTGAAAAAGACACCTGCTTACCTAGATATATGTAATTTTCGACATATTCAATGTTTCTGCCTTGTACTTTAATCGGTTTCATATAGCTATTACTCATTATCTTTGTTTTGTTTGCATTCATCTCTAGCCCCACTTTAGAACTTGTCTCACTCAGACTATGTATCATGTATTCTAAATCTTTGTGGGTGTCCGCAAAGATCACAATATCGTCAGCGAACCTTAGATGACTTAGTAAATGTCCACATATTGGCACACCTTTATTGCTCCAGTTAAGCTTCTGGAACACATCCTCTAACACTGCTATGAAGAGTTTAGGAGATAAGGGATCCCCCTGTCTTACTCCTCTTTCTATTTTGATCTCATTGCCTCTTTCCTCAAGTTTTACTCTACTGTAGCTATCTTTATATATGTTTTTGATAATGTTGATATATTTCTGCTCGACTTTGGATGATTCTAAGGCTTTCCAGATTGAACTGTGGCTAATAGAATCGAATGCCTTACTGTAATCTATGAACGCGAGATACAAGGGTCTGTTAAATTCTTTATATTTTCCAAGTACTTGTTCCAGGGTGTGTATGTGATCTATTGTACTGAAGCCGGAGCGAAATCCTGCTTGTTCTATGGCTTGGGACTGGTGTATTTCTTGTGTTATTCTTTTCGCTAGAATGGATGTAAATAGTTTGTACATGCTTGTGAGTAGACTTATAGGTCTGTAGTTTCCTATATCCAGCGGATTTCCTTTCTTATAGAGAAGCACAATATCTGAGCTTCACCACTGCTTTGGTACACATTCTGTGTCAAGTACCATGTTAAATAATTTTGTGATATGATGAAGCAATACTGGTTTTCCAATTTTAAGTGCCTCATTACTAATGCCATCAGGCCCTGGGCTTTTTTCATTTTTTAGGATGTTGATGTAATTGTTCACTTCTCTTTCTTCTATACTTTCTGTGCTTGCATTCGTTTTCGTAGTTTTTATGTGTTCCTTTTCATCATAATTTTGCTGCTTGTACAGTTCCTTATAGAAAGATGTTGCGACTTCGAATTATTGTCTAGTTTTTGTATCCAGTTTTTATGGGTCTTTAATTCTTTGAGTGCCCTCTTTGTGCTTCGGAATTTCGTTAAATTGTAGTTAATTATATTTTTTCTGTGTTCAGTATAGTCGTGTTTTATAGATTTACTAACTGTTTTAAATAAGTTTCTGTAGTATAGGAAAATGGAAGATCGTAATTTTTTTATTAATTGTTGATAAAAAAACGGTTTTTTAATTTTCAGGTACCGAAATTCAAACCGAAGTCAGGCGTAAAGATAGCAGTGACAGACGCCCAGCTGCAGCAGAACAACGACGACATGGACCAGGACAGGGTTAAGAACATTGTATCGGACCTACCACCTCCTAGCAAACTGGGCTCTTTGAAAATAACCCCACTAGACTTTGAAAAGGACGATGATACCAATTTCCACATGGACTTTATAGTAGCAGCCTCTAACTTGCGTGCGGCCAACTATAAGATACCTCCGGCAGACAGGCACAGGTCTAAACTTATTGCCGGTAAAATTATCCCGGCCATAGCAACTACTACTTCTGTTGTAGCCGGCTTGGTCTGTCTTGAGTTATATAAATTGGCCCAGGGCTTCAATAATCTAGAAGTATTTAAGAATGGCTTCGTCAACCTAGCTTTACCGTTCTTCGGGTTCTCAGAACCAATTTCAGCACCAACTAATACTTATTATGAAAAGAAATGGACTCTGTGGGACCGATTTGAAGTGAAAGGGGAAGTAACTTTACAAGAGTTCATAGATTACTTCAAAAATGAACATAAGTTGGAAATTACCATGCTTTCTCAGGGTGTTTGCATGTTGTACTCATTCTTCATGCCAAAAGCCAAGCGTCAGGAGCGACTCAACTTGCCAATGTCTGAAGTGGTTACTAAAGTGTCCAAAAAGAAACTCGAACCGCATGTCAAGGCGCTAGTTTTCGAGTTATGCTGTAACGACGAAGACGACAACGATATCGAAGTGCCCTACGTGAAATACACCCTGCCTTAACATCAAAAGAATAACACAAAAAGCCAATATTACAGCTATTGGCGTTTTTGTAGCATTTATTAAATTAAATGCAAATAATTTGTGGAACGGAGGTGGTTTACGAATCAGTGCCTGGACTTTGTACAGTGATAGTGTTAACCGTGTGTTGCGTTTGTGCTTTAAACACAGCTTTTATCTACGTATCTTTCATATATTTATAGTAGTATAATTGTTTGCTCATGTCGCGCTATCTATCGGTTTTGATTCGTTTTCAATTTTAATGTCTAAACGAGGGGTCTGTATATGGAGAAATAATACAATAAATATGTCGAGCGAAATTTTTGTTTTATTTCTTATGTTTGGTTTGGTTAATAGGGTATTTGACTATTTAAGTTATCTTGGTTTTGGCAACACTATATATATATATATATATATATATATATATATATATATATATATATATGTATATATATATATATACGTAGAGAATCACTCCAGATGAATGTAATGCCGCACACAGCAGGGTAACAGAGGGAACCTAGTATTAAGACATTCCGTTCATCACTTTCCGCCTATTTCTGGAGACTGAGGTTTGAGTGGCGGCACACCGCGCTTTGCCTCGACACCAGAATAAGGAAGTGGAAACATAAATTTAAATAAATATTTAATTTTCTTGATCTCACCAGTTGCGTTTACAGTTTGTGCCCCTGAGCCATGACTGGCCTCAAATTCCTGACTTATTCCATATGTATAAACATACTTTAATAATATTATTTTTTGTTTCTGCAACTGATACATACCTATCATAAAATAAATTTCGTAGTATCGTTAAAGTAAGAATAGTTCAATCTATTTTTTTCTTATAGTCAAATACACTATTGTTATTTGGAAAATATCAGTACAAAACAGTATAAAAAGAACATTGTTATTTAATACACATCTTAGAAATATAAGGTGACCCTACGTTATTCATACAAAGTTAATATTATTTTTGAACATTCAATATATAAGATTATGCAGATTTGTATTATTGACTAGACAATACCATTTATTACATGACATGCAATATAATTATAAAAAACCAAATAGCTATAGAAGAAACAAAATGTTACAAAAAATATAAATTACAAGTTTAAAAATCAGACTTAAATTTCGATATAAAAATATAAATAAAATACAAAATATTATATATTTTTATTTGGATATTATAGAAAGAGCTTTGATTAAAATAATAATTTAAAATATTATTTTTTAATTATTTTTCTTGTTCTTTTAGTAACTATTATTTCAGAGCCATGTGCATTATTTTAACATACTAAGAAAATAAAATGAAAATCAAACAAACCAATAGGTTGAACACTCTAATCTCAGGAACTTCTAGATAGAATTAAAAATGTATTGATGTGCTAAATAGTCCACTTATAAGGAATTTCAATCAATTTCAACATCAAGGTATTAGACGTATGATGTTCCATATATCTATACTAAATGTAAAAGCTAGCAACTTAAAACATTTATTAATTGAATCTACAACCATCGCATCAACTGTAGCTACCCACTGAACCACGATGCCACATGGCAGAATACAGACCAACAAATGAAATTGAGATATTAGTTAGGAAATGAAATTATTCTATCAAATCTCTTCCTATATTACGCGAACTATAGGCACCAAATCGGAAGCCATTGTACAACCTCAATTCACAATTACAGTATGGCCAACAAATCGTGACCGCCCTGAAGTCAGCTGTAGACGGCTGCACAGATTTGATTTTAGGATTTTTCTTTTGAATATTTCCTGCCTCAGTGAACAATGCGAAAGTTCAGAAATCCTGTCAGGGAGATCACAAATTGTTGACTGTACTGTGTACTTAAAGTTTATACCATTATATTAACATACTAAAGATATTTATGTATTTTGTTCAATTTAAAGTGTTTTAACACTAATATGTAACACTTTAAAAGGATTTGAACCAGAGGCCTCTCAAATGCGTGAACTTATTATATTAGAGTTTTAATTATTTGTAATTAAATGTATTTTTACAAATGAATGATTAGTATTGTAATTTTATTGCAACAAACACATTTTTAATAAATCATTATGAAATTAAAGAGAAAGTAAAGTAATAAAATAATTTTATATGCATGCAAATCATTATATGCACTTATCATAACAAAACTATTTCAGAAATGTTTTTAGGTTTTAAGCCTTAAATTTCAATATTTGATGATACACTTCCATATTATATAGTTTTGTTACAACTTATTTTATGTTTTAGGCTATTATAGAGCTCCTTATGTACTAAATGTAATTGTAATAGTCTAGCACAGCAACAAAAATGTAGAAAATGACATTTTAAAACCAAATTTTACCATGCTTAGTTTCGTAGAGAGCACAATTTTTGTACAGGAAATTATCATTGGACAACATTTCCATTATGAAAAAGGTTTTTAACCGCTACAGCGTAAATCAAATTGTTTACAACTTTTAACTCAGCCGTTCTCATCTTTTCATTTAAATATGATTATACATTATTATGTATGTAAAAATATTTTATATTGCTAAGCTTACTCTGTTTGTAAATAGGCACCGTGTGGATGTCAGCGCCAGGGACGACGGCGGGGGCTTGGGATGTAACGGCGTAGATTTTTATCCTTGCTAAATGTCTCTGAAATATTAGTAAATGTATTTTAAAAGTTAGTTAAAGTAGTAGTAGTGTACAATATACTACGACATTCCAATACATGCTTTTGCAACATTTTCATTTTGTATGATCCTAGATTAAAATAAAATTGCGAGTAAAAAGATTATGGTGAATATTTATTAATAACATAAATGCAACAACAGCGGTAATGAAACTAATTACTACTTGAGTATAGTAGAATTATAATATATATTATGAAAAGCTAAAGAGTCGTATAAATCAAATCAAGTATATATATATATATATATATATATATATATATATATATATATATATATATATATATATATATATATATATATATATAGGCCAGTCGTGGCGCAGTGGCACAAAGTGTGACTGTAAAACCGACTGGTTGTGGGTTCGATCCCCACTCGAGGAGATGAAATATTTACTTAAATTTATATTTCCATTTCTTCGCTCTGGTGTCGAGGAAAAGCGCGGCGTTGAGTTCTGCCACTCAACACGCAATGCCTCCAAAATTCGGCAGAAAGTGGGGAACAGAGTGTCTTAACACTAGGTTCCCTCTGCCTACCCTGCTGTGTGCGGGATATAGCGTGAAGCTAATTTTATTTTATTTATTTATATATATATTCGAAAAGAATCAAAATTTGCATGCTTAACGTATAACAAGTGTATCCACGTACATGCATGCAAATATACCCACAAGACAAATAAACGATGACACAAAAAAGTATAAAGCAGTATAAAATTATTGTAAGGAATCGAAAATAAACATTATAGATTAACAGCTTTACGGCAGCTTTTACAGAACAAGAGCGTGGTTTCGAGCTGGCAGCATTTGTAAAAAGAAAGTGTATTTATAAAGCTGGCAACATTAATTTAATTTGTTTTAAGTGTTACCATAATTGGACTGAGTCATGAGCGAGGGCGGAGAGCGCTTGGCGCGCGCCGGGAACACCCCACTGTGGCTTTGCGACATTAGATCTCTAAGAATTGTACATAAATACATATATAAATAATAATATACACCAAAACCTCTTGTTAATAAATAATTATTAAAATTTAATTAATATGACTTAGTAATGTTAGAATGACATGTAGTATATAAATTATGATTATATTCAAGACCTACTTTATTACTATTCTAGCATTTCTAATAATTATGATAACTCACAATAATCAAAGTTTTTGTAATATGTATTGATATTTATACACTGACTAATAGTACTGAGGCCCACTCGCGCCTTCGCCATACCACCTATAATACTTTTTTTATGCTGCATTTGCCAACAGATTTTACATTAAATCATGAACACTATGTGTGGCTGTATGGTAGGACATCATATAGGCGGAAAGGGCACCCCCTGCGGGACTTGAACCTAGCCTTTCTCAAAAAGTATACGTCCAAATTACTTGCCACAAAGGCCGAAGATTATCTTCATAAAATTTCCGTGATGATGAAAAAAACATTCGCTTGTTCAATATATCTACATGTGAAATAAAAATCGATGTAACCTTTCAATTATCAATATGAAATTTTTGTCACAAAACCTTATGGTGACTTATTTATAAGAGATAGATTTTAGAAGGAATAAAATTGAATATTTTTGTCATATAACGTACTGACATTTCTATGCTAATGTAATAAAGCGGAAGAGTTTGTGTAAATTTATTATTTTTCTAGCGAACGCTCTTAAAGCTATTCGATGGCGTTCCTTACTATTATTATTACGTTATTTAAGGCTAACTAAGACTTACAACGTCATACTATATACGCTATAGCACTCCTGAAGAATGTTTCAGCTTTCATAATAAGAAAGTAAATTGGACTGACTGACTCGGTAGATCCAGACATCTTAGCATTTAAAATTAAACTCTTCTGCTTTATTATAATAGTATGGATCAGTGGCGTAGCTAGGGTATTTGCTGCCTGGTGCTGCTTAGGACTTGATGCCTTTAAAATTGTCAAAATAAATTCAGATTTTAAAATACCGTAGAGTAGGTATATAAATTGTTAATGCTTCAAAACTATAATCTAGGTAAAAATCATTGCAAAAATTTAAAAACGGACATTACGCGCTTTTTGACTAGTATCGACTAGTTTATGTTCGATTGACATGATAGTGACATTGTATTTTTCATTTTCATTCTCTCATTTTTCTTCTACATTTAAAAAAAATGCAGAATTGATTGTAGATTTTGATGCCCCTTTCCTTTTGATGCCCGGTGCGACTGCACCACTCGCACCCCCCCAGCTACGCCACTGGTATGGATTATAATGAATTAAGCATACGTAATAATTAAAAAAAAACAAACCACAGGGGACTGGCCTGTGCCACCCGATAAAACATTTACTCCTAGCACTTGAACAATTTGTGGAGAGAATACTATGCTGTTTTTATCTGTCAGTCTTGTTTCGTAATCTGCCCTAGAAAAATAAAAACAAACTTACGTGGGCCTATAATTTCTATGTGGCAAATGTGATGGCAGGGGACTGATTCTTGCTGCTAGGGAGCGCCGTCTGCTGCGGTCTGAGGCGATGAGGGCGCATCTCTCTAACGGTGTACTCGCTATGAACGTATCGTGAAGAGAGTAACATGCTGCTGTTATCTGGGAAGCGAGTATCGTGCTGATTATCGGATGTTATTATTATTTTAGTAATATGATGTTCAGCAACTCAAGGCATATGAGCTAAAAATCATCATCAACAGCAGGGCAAGCAGAGGGAAGCAAGGGTTAAGACACTTCATTTCATATTTTCCGTCGAATTCCGGATGCGCCAACACCCGAGCAATGAAATATAAATATTAAATATTTATATTTTTTATAATATTTATTTCCTCAAAGTGGGTATCAAACTCACAACCTGTCGCGTTTACAGTCACACGCTTATGCGCCTGCGCCACGACTGGCCTCTATATTAACGTTCATCATTTAAATGTTTTTAAATTACACTATAGAGGCCGGTCGTGGCGCAGTGGCACGAAGTGTGACTGTAAAACCGACTGGTTGTGGGTTCGATCCCTACTCGAGGAGATGAAATATTTACTTAAATTTATATTTTCATTTCTTCGCTCTGGTGTCGAGGCTAAGCGCGGCGTTGAGTTCTGCCACTCCACACGCAATGCCTCCAGAATTCGGCAGAAAGTAGGGAATGGAGTGTCTTAACACTAGGTTCCCTCTGCCTACCCTGCTGTGTGCGGGATACAGCGTGAAGCTGATAAATTACACTACATAGGTTTAAATATATATATGATATGTCAACTTATATTTAAAACTACTTATGAATAATATAACGCTTTCGTCAAATACAAATAATGTTTAGAATTCAATTTAGACAACTATTAAATAATAAAATATATAAACCAGCAATCATTGAACCAAACAAAATAATACAAAATAAAGATAAACACGCATGCAATCCCATTAGTCCCCTGTCACCTGTTGTATTAAACGCCTGTGGAGATCTACATCAGCCCCTCGTATGCCCTCGCGGTCCTGATGCAGCTGGAGTGCACATAGCAGTGCATCCTTTATGGTTTGCACAGTCCCCTGGACCCGCTCCGTCTTCATGAGACGACGGACGAGAAAACCTTTAGCGTGAGCCACTATTTTTGTAGCTGCTGCCCGCTAATGTATGAAAAATTGGAATTTTGTCATTGAGAAAATATATTTTTCGCTAGAATAAGAATAAGGAGGAAAAATTTTATTCGGAGATTGGGATAAGAAAAACAGAGGAAGAATTGAGATGTATATTGGAGTTTGGTAAAGGTTAAAACCACAATTATATTAAAATGAAGAGTGTGATGGTTGTTGCTGGAGGGTATTGAAGAGCAATTAACATTTGAAATTAGGTAAATGAAAGACAGTTTTACTAAATATTGAGAAACATGTGATCAATCCATTCAAATGAAATATCAAATCTATATTTATTTATATATATTTATTTATTACGTTCTTGTTACTTTTTAAGACTAAATTGAATACTAATAAAATTTATAGTACAAAAAAAATGATTCCTGTCTCATTTACTTACCTCTTGGGCTGTAGGTGCTCTGAAGATGTTCTTTTGTCTCAAACAGTTATTATTTATCGAATGCTGTCTTGTTGCCTCCATATTTTTTAAAGTATTTTCTGTAGAATGACAGGCAAGAGAGTTCTGTATGGGATTGTCAACTGGCGCACACATTATCACTGTATTATGTAAGCATGGATGGCATTCTTCGTCTGATGGGAATGTAACATTTAGGTCTGCCATTGTATCGTTCGTTCGGTCGGTCAAAACAGGATCGTAGTCGCGGTCCGACGACACACTGGTTTCGTACACTAGCTTTCTAGACGTAGGCGTGTTTTTCCTGACAGGAGAATGAGTTCTAGTGCGGCTACCGTCACTTGGTTTTGAAGTCTTTTCGGTTTCTGGAATATTCTTATTGGCTTGCTTCTTCATACTACCGGTTATATCTCGAGATTTTTTTAATACATTATCACAGTAGTTGAGATAATTATTGGTTTCCTTCAATGTAGACATCAATGGACTGTCGCGATTGTTATCAGAAGGTTTTTGATTTATCAGTTGGCTCAAGCTAACAGGTCCTCTGTTAACCTCTTTGTCTTTGTCATTCCAAGCTTCTTTAACTTCGTTCGGCGATTTCGGACAAATTGTTTTCAATTGCGTAAAAAGTAAATTATTCTGTTCTTCAAAAACTTGCTGGAGCAGCATTTGTTCTTTCTTCTGTTTCTCAACTAAATTCGCCATTTGGATAAGTTGCTGTTTTTGAATTTTTTCATACAATTCTCGTACTCGTGTCGCCGGGTCTTCTGATTCGGAAATAGGCTTTTTATTTTCGTTTATTGTTTCATTTTGTTTCCTCAGATTTGTCACAGGAATTGGTTGCTTAGGTGTATTTTGCGCAGTGTTCAGGACAGGGCTGGGAGTCTTTTTAGGTTTATGTGTAGGATCAGATTTAGGTGACGGCTTGGGGGGACTACGTTTTATTTTTTCTACGGCCAATGATTTCGCCCGTGGCGGCGTCGACTGTGCAATTTTTCTAACAGGCTTCATATTGGGATTTTTAACATTTTTAGATAAACTTTTCTCTTTTAATTCCAAAGCCATTGATGACCATTTCTCTTTTGCTGATTCCAAGTCCCAACTTCTTCGTTTCTTATTAGAATAACTTATATTAGACATTGATTCACTCATAGAAATTGAAGTAACATCCATTCCAGTGTTAATAGACTGTACTTCCAAATGAGCCATGAGCACTGGACTAGGTTTTAAGAGGGTATATGATCTTTGGCGTATCAAAGGATTAGGAGATTCTTTTACACTCTCTGTGTGAATATCATTGAGAGAGCCTGTAAAACTTTTAGAACTGAGGGAAGATGGTCCATCTTGACTAAAATGAATGGTTGCTATTTGGTCAGGTATAACATTTTTATTTATGCTTAGACTGAAACTTAATTTATCATCTTTTATAGTGTTACTATCATCTGAATTTAATAGTTCTCTTTGTGGACAAACACAATCTCTCTCAGGTAAATCATTAAGAGTTTGTGAAGAATTGGGACTATCAAGTAAATTTTTACCAGTTTCATTGATACTGAGACTCAAATCTATAATAAGTTTTGAAGATAGTTTAGATGAGATACTTTCTGTGTCTGCTGTAAGATTAGATGATAAATTATCATAGGTATTGCTTGTGCATATTTTGCCTGTAGATTCTTCTATATATTTTTCATTTACAGCATTTTTATCAACATTGGAAATAATTCCTTGTTGATCATTCTCTATAGGTATATCATAGCTTTGTTCAGATTCTGGAAGATCAGGGGCATCTGTTTTGTCTTCATTTGATTCAGTGTCACTTTCGATTATTAATGGCTTGAGTGTTTGAATTCTTTTTTCGACCTCCTTCGCTAGTAACTTATAGTACTGCATTTCTTTACGGCATTCTTTAGAAAGCTGCAATAATTATTCTTTGTTTAATTTTTTGTTGTAGTTGCAGTAGCACATATCTGACTGTAAATACAATAGTTGTGGGTGATTCCTACTCAGGGAAATTAATTATTTTTATTTTGTCCACCTGATATGAAGAAATGCAGTGTAAAGTCTGCCACTCAACATATCATCTCAAAAAAACTTTTTTATTTGTGGAAATAGATTATTTGATCAAATAAATTTAAATGGTAATTATGTACATGAAATGAGTTATTTCACTATTGCTATGCTACAAATAAATAATACAATTATACCTATTTTTAAATTATTTAAAACAAGGTTAAATCAGCTTATAAGATAAAAAAAAATATAATACTACATAAACCAGTCGATATTTTATGAAATGAACATTAATTTTTTTATAGTTTAAATTTTTATTTACTTGGCACAGGTAAGAAGACATTATATGCTGTAAAAGTAACTTAAAATTTATTATATAAACTTACAACAGGCGGTAAAAGTGGTGTTCCATTTATCTTCATACAAGACATGTATTGGTGTGATTGTCTCACAGATTTAACATCCCACGGATCGTTCATCGCGACACGATTACATCAGATGCTAATAACAAAAACTCAGAACACTAGAAGCCAACTAAATACATGCCTTATACTTCCTCTTTTATGTATAAAATATCAGCAAGCACTTAGGAAACTAATAGATTGGAGAGATAGTTATAATATCCGAAATATTTTAAATTAAGGAAATTAATTTTACTCTTTAATTTGTCTAATGAAAACGATGTTGTCATGGTACGATTACGTCAGTTGCTACGCCGGTTAGAATATGTAATTTAAAACATATTTAATATTACATTTTATTCTACAATTTGAATATTCAAAAATCAAAGTGATTTAAATTTAGCAACAAGTTAACACTTTACAAAAGCATACTCGTAATTTGAATTTATAAAAACAAATGTGTTGTTTTATAGTCCAGATATATTGAAAAAACTTCACCATTTATGGCCATGACAACGGGAAAGGCAATGAGAAATGTCCAATAGACATCTTATTATGATAAACTGTTTATTGTATGAACAAATGGAAATTGAAAACAATTTTATTGTGCTGTCAAGGTGACAGCTGACTTTTTTCAACCATAATAAGCTGTCTGGTGACTTAGATTATATATGTTTCAGCTTTTGCAAATAAAAAATATTGCATACAAATGTATATATATATATATTGTTAAAAATAAGACTTTTGTTTTTTAAAATTAATATTACCATAAAATGTTTACTATTATACAGAAATTTCTCAATTCAATTATTATTATGGGTACTTTTCGACAAAAAAACAAAATCTGAAAATTTTAATGTCAAGATGACGTTGAAGTTTGAAATGATTCACAATTTCACAAAATTGTGGTGAATTAAAGCACAAATTATTGAATAAAATTTTATTTAATAAGTTATGAAGAACTTTTAATTTAGATGTAAATATTTTGTATATAAACATTCTGCCGAAATCCTATACAAAAAAAATGAGTTCATTAACTATTAAAAATATATGTCCGGCGGCGAAACATGCAATGTTATGTTTTTTACTTTCCAGCGTAGTTTTTATCGTCTCATTTTTCTCAGCATCAGTCTTAGGCTACACATCTGAACTATGGGCACTTACTTACTGGGGACCAGCGCTTTACTTCTGTCTATTAAACTTTATTTTGCGATACTCTTTAAAAGGCTTCACGTACGATGTAAGTACATCCAATTAGTACTGACCATTTAAAAGTGTATGTGACATATCAACAGTCGGCTTTAACAACCTATATGAGCTATATGCTTATAAAATAAATATCTTATATTTGTTAGCTCATGTATATTTCACACAATGCTATTATCTCCTGCGGTAATCAATTATATTTGTTGGCTATTAGAAATACATTATTCTTTATATAATTTGGTGCATTAAATTATAGGTGGCAGTAAGATCTGCTTTCTTGGGAGCAGTGTTTGCAACAGGATTTTATTTTGCAACATTTGATGACAGCCGCCATGTATTTGGACTTTATGCAATGGCATTTTCAATGTTCCATTTCTCAGAATTTTTATCAGTGGCACTAACAAATCCTCGAACATTAACTATTGATTCATTTATATTAAATCATAGTGTACAATATTGGGTGGCCGCTATAGGCAGCTGGGTAGAGGCTGCTGTTGAAAATCACTTTTTTCCTAGTAAGTCTAATTATCACTTTTATAATATTTGTATCATTGTTATCTTTAGACATGTTTCACAGAGGATATCTAAATAATTAATATAATTTTCTTATTACATAACTTTTTAAACTTTTTATACAATATATATAACCCAAATTATGGTCTAAGCATAAATGTGTTTACTTAAAAGCTTGAATACAATAACTTAAATAAAAATTGATTTGTTTTTCATCTTTATGCTTTACTATAGCTTGCCAGAACAGGGAATTCAGAATAATTGATTTCCTCACAGGGGTCCCCCTGCATGCATCCTAGCATGAAGATTGCTATTTATAATCAGTCACTGTTCCTTTAAATTATATTAACAATTTATTTTCATTTAAGGTATGAAGACAGGATTCTGGATTTCTCACATAGGGGTTGTGATGTGCATTGTTGGTGAAGTCATGAGGAAGAGTGCCATGTTTACAGCAAAAACTAACTTCAATCATCATGTTAGTATTTTTTTTTTATTATTTTATTTTACACACATATTGCTTCATTCATGCAATAATGATACATTTTAAAATATTGCAGAAAAGCAATCAATGTTTTGATTGATTGAAATAGTATTTCCCCATACAATTGACATGATATTAATCTCATTTATGTAGTGTCGATACCCACTCTAGGAAATTAAATATTCAATATTTTCATTTCCTCACTCTGGTATTGATGCAAAGCAAGGCATTATGCTCTGCCACTCAACACAAAGCCTCCAGAACTCAGTGGAAAGTGGGAAATGGATGTGTCATAATGGTATTAAAGTGTCTCAACACTTGGTTCCCAGCTTCTCTGCCTACCCTGCTACGTAATATGTTTTTGTTGCAATCAGTCTTTAAGACCACAAACAGATGTGTGATGACATTTAGGGTCATGGCTTCAGTGGGAGCAATGCTTCAAAACTCTGCAGCGTGTTAGTCCCTCCATTAGTGGAATATATCTCGTCGCTTAATGACATGGATAGGACCCAGGATGGTTAGCTGTCCCAGTAGTTGGTGCTTTAACATTGTCTTAAGTTAACATCTGTTGTTTGTTAGTTAAAACAAAAAAAAAATCACGTAATAATATATATTTTTTTCAATTTTCCAGGTGCAAACAGTTAAAAGGCCAGATCATCAGCTTGTTACACATGGTGTGTATTCAATATGCAGGCATCCTAGCTATGTGGGTTGGTTCTACTGGTCTATTGGGACTCAGGTGTGCATTCAATTTAATTATTATATTATAAATATGTTTCTTTTTATCTTCACAAATATAGTGAAAACACAGTATTTAAAAATGCTGAAATTGCATTGAAAAACTTAATGTAGTATTTAAGGATTTTCACTCAAGACTTCGAATCGGCATAAGATTTATGGTAGACATGCTTACTAAATCTTCTTTTATGAGAGGTTTGATTCTGTTATGTTATTTAATTTCCAGATTAGTTATTTACAGTGCTCTCAGCACTGTGAACAATATTATTGAACATTTCTATATTATCAAATTTTGAAGTGAAGAGAACAAATACAATAATAAAAACAAAGATTGTATATATTTATAATATATAAAAAAATAAAAAATCAGCTTCACGCTGTATCCCGCACACAACAGGGTGGACATAGGGAATCTAGTGTTAATAACATCCTTTCTGCACTTTCGTCCGAATTTTGCGAGCACTTGCGTGTGGAGTAGTGGAACTCAACGCCTGGCTTTTGCCTTAATACCAAAGAAAAAAAATGAAAATGTTAATAAATAAGTAGGGATAGATCACACAACCGTCGCGTTAGTCTCACCCTTGTTCCTCTGCTCTACAAAGGCAAGAAATAAAAAACTTGCATAAAAGTTCTCATGCCTAAAAGAATAGAACATAGGTTCTTCCTGTTTACCTGCTAGGAAAAAGATTTTAACTTCTACTTTTTCATTTCTATTACTACTACTTTTAATTATTTCGTTATCTTTCAGATAATTCTTCTCAACCCAGTCTGCATACTATTATACACAGCAGTCTCATGGACATTCTTCAACGAGAGGGTCTTTGCTGAAGAAACATTCCTCATATCATTCTTCGGTAGCCAATATTTGGAGTACCAGAAAAAAGTTGGAACTGGCTTGCCTTTTATTAAAGGTTATATACCTGACGTTGATGGGCGATGGTGATTTAAAGAATAATAAATAAATTATTGTGTCAAATATGAAAGAAAAATAATTAAATATTTTCTGTATGTAAGATGAGAAAATTAATCTTGGATCTTGAGTAATGAAGATGTTTTTTTTATTTTTGTCTTTTGTCACAAAATTAAAAATTACCTGTTAAATAATCTCAAAGATCTAATTCTGAAATTAGAAAAAGTCATTAAAATATTGGAATGTAAATTTCAGAATTTCAATTAAAAAATATAACTATAAAATAATTACACTCAAATTAAATTGAAAATTTTATTTTTCAAAAATTGGAAAAGTTATTGAACTCTGAAATTGTGCTCTAAATTATCTATAATTCGAGCTTTTAGTAATAGATTGTATTATCTATATTACTCATGTAACTCAAAACTCTCAATTAACATTGGTGTTATCTGAAGATAACTGTACTACTAATGTCTGTACTGTATTTACAAATTCACATCATTTTGGTTTTCACAATATAATTTGTAATACAATATATTTATTACTGACACTAATTTTTAAACTAAAGTTGACTAAAATAAATAAAATAAAAAAAAGTCACAAGACGAAAATATAAATATAATAAAAAATCCATAATATATTTTGTCATGAAACAAAATGTGAACAAAGAAATACTGTTTCTGAAACTTTTTAATTTGTATTTAATTTGGCCCAGGTTTACTTATGTTTTAATATATAAAAAATCTATATAACAAAAACATAATAATCACAATCCTGCAATAGAGTGCGGAGGTTACGTGTTGTGGGTTTAATTCCCACTCGGGGGGAATTAGATATTTAATATTTTTAACACACCTCTACGTTGACAGAACAAAGACACTCAAACCTCTGCGAATTCGGCGAAAAGTGTGAACCGAATTTATTTAAATGGAAATCGAATGCCTTAACACCAGAATTCCAGGATCCCCCTTTATCTACCGTGCTATGTGCGGGATACAACGTGAAGAAAAATACTTAAATTAACAGGCAACCTAGATGCTCCTTAATATAGTGTAGTAACTTACATGCATTTATTGAAAGTATTAATAATAATTATTAATGAATATTGTTTATAAGTGTTTTTTGACTTCTAAAACGTTTGAGTCTTTAAGTTTTTTTTTCTACTATTAATAAAATTGACATAAAATGAGGCCGTCGAGGCGCAATGTTTAAGTGTTGATTTTGCTCTAAATGTGGTGATTGCAAGTTCGGTTCCTCGGTAAAATGATTATATTTAAATCTTCGACTATTCAACATGCAATGTCTCGAATTCAGGTGCAAAGCGGATAAGGGACTACGTTCTTCTCTTCTCTCTCTTGACACTACGTTCTATCTGCCTATTCTGCTATACAGAATGGAGCGAGAAGCTAAATAGTAAGCTTCATAACAAAACTGCATCATCTTTATCTTTATAGATTTTTTTTTTGCATACGAACTTTGTTGAGGCCGTCTTGGCGCAAGGGGCACAAGGGTGCGACTGTGAAAGCGTGTGGTTCGAATACCACTCAGGCGAATGAAATATTTAATATTTTCATTAAACACGGGCACAGTGCGGCGTTTCTCCACTCATCACGCATTGTCTGGAGATTTCGGAAGCGATTTAATGAGAACGGAGTGTCTTAACACTATGTTCCCAGGTTCCTACTGCTTACAGTGGTATGTGCGGGATACGGCGTGAAGTTAACGAAAAAAAATATATAGTAGATAAGTATTGTAAGTTATCAAATATGTTAGATAACGTTGAAACGATTAAATCACAAATTTACTTTGTATCAAAAATATTAGATGTGTTTTAAATTTTATTCATCTGTCACATAATGTTTATAAAATTGATATGACTATAATCTTAAACATCACATATCTAAATAGTCTTAGACTTGATTTATATCATATGGATTTGAACCTGCGACCTTTTAAGATATCTAAGCGGTAATTGTAAATATACTTTTTTTTACATAATAACACTAGTGTTATATACGATTATTTTCATCCTAATAGAATATAGACTACTTATTAGAAAATTCATATTTTTCTATAAGCCTTACTGTATGTATCTAAAATTGTTATTATTGTATTTCAAAATGTTCTATGTGTAACAGGTTGTGAGTGTGTTTTAAATATATGTTGTCTTCAGTATCTTTTTTTTTTTATTTTCATAAACAAAGGATTTTGTGGCTGTAATTTGATTTAATTTAAAAAAAGCTACTTTCTAAACTATAATTATACTCCTATGCACAAAATTAAATAAACTTAATAGTGAAAAATAATATATAAATAAATTATTGATAACAAGCGGCCCGCCCGCGGCTTCACTCGCTATATAATGACTCCTAATATGATTTTTTACTACATTATCATAATTTCTATAAGCATTTTTTTACGATTTATATAGATTGCTATATAATATTCGTAGATAAATTCATTCAAATTACGATTACTTTTTTTTAATGAACCGATTTTGAACAAACAAACGTGAAATATGATGCTGAGTTAAAACAAAGCAATTGGAGAGTTGGAACGAAGAATTCGGACAGACCGTACATTTATTTCCGTACCGTACATTTATTTTTTATTTTACGTTCGTTATTCTTAAGTCTGTGGCAATTTCGATATTTCCTTAATTATTTAAAAAAGATAAAAGAGAAACTTATGGAAACTTTTGTTTGCTATGTTCGGCAATCTATTAATGTTATTATTTGTTATTAATGTTTTTTTTTGTTTGGCTAACGCGACGGTAGGAGGTTCTATTCAACTCAATTATATTTAAATTATTTTCATTTTCCCGCTCTGGTAGACAAAGCGCGACGTTGAGTTCCGCCACGTCACCCTCAGTCGCCCAAAAGTGGGTAGAAAGTGAGGAAAGGAGTATTTTAACATTAGGTCTTCTACCTACTATGCTATGAAAGAAAAACACCAAAAAAAATGTTACAACGCTTCTACAAACAGTGGCCAATTGAGGAACTTTAAAGTAAACAAAATGAAACAAAGTAAACGATAACATTCATTCGTAATGTCGAACGTTACAGTATACCTGTTTTTATTGGAAAATATTCCGGGTAAGTTTGTGTATTATTATTCCATAGTGGGCAGAGGGAATGGTAAGTCACTTCGTTCTCCAGTTTCTGTCGTCTTATATAGAATATACCTATAATGTATTCAGATGATTCTGAGTTGCGTAGCGCAACATGCAATATCTCGCAATGTCTTTCAAGCTGTTTTTTTTAAATAGATAGCTTGCCAGAGGGCCTGATTACATCTGCTTACTATGTATGATATATAGTAAGCAGATATAATGATTCTGGTGATGATTTCTGTATGTTTAATTTCAGGCTTTGAAAATATATTAAGTGCATCATTATCAAATTTTGCAAGTGAACGAATATCGCAATGCGATCCCATAGAATCTAAAATAATATGGGAACATAATATTAAAAACAAGTACACTACACTAAATGCGATGACAAACAAATATAATATAAATAACAGCAAACATCACATTTATAATGACATAAATGAAGAACGTAAAGTAATGTTAAAACATTCACAAGATTTCAATAATAATAATAATAATGTAATGAACAGGTTTAATAATAAATATTCAGATAGACCGCCATTTTTAGTAGCAATTTTTGAATCTTTTTTTAATGTAACTGCGGAAACGTGTGCAGGTTGTCTGATTTCATCCCAATATGTACTAACAGCGTCATTTTGTTTAGATTTATTAACATATACTATTAAAAATAGGTAAGAAACTCTATTAAATATTTTATTAGTTAATAGTTTTTATCCTTTGATATTTTATAAATATTTCTCTTTTAGCACAGATACACAAAATACATCTTACACAATAATTGCAAACGCTAATAATCCTCTTATCGACGGCACTGTACATAAGGTTACGGAAGTCGTTTTAAACAAAAAATATTTAAGCTACCTGAATAAAAGCCATCCAACGAATTTTCAAAGGAAAATGTCAAATTTGGCATTAATGAAAATAGAGCCAGCTGTTAAAATAAAATCATTAGATTTTTTTCAAAATAAGCCAAAATATGGTCTACGTGTTCGAATCTATGGATGGACTCTAACAAAAGTGATTGCTGTTTTCATTTTATGTGTAACTTTTTTTTTAAAGCAAACCTAATATAGTACCTATCCTTATAATAATATATTAGTACATTAAAAAATAATAATTTACACTGTCTGTAACTGTCTGAGTCTGTTGATTGAATTCAATATCATCGCATTTATTAAGATGGACTGTACGATTACTTTCTAAATACGGCCGAAATGCAATATAAATAACATAGCGTATAGTTGAGTATTAAACCTCATCCCATCGTGAGATGAAACAAAAAAAAAACAAGAATATATTATTTAAAAAAAAATTGGTAGTTAGACCCTATGTCAGAGACTTTTTTTTTCAGTCAATACTTATTAATCGTTGTTAACATCACGTTTCAGGACGTTTCAGGACAAGACATTATGAAGGCCGTATCTTTTGGAGCACAGATAGTTCATAATAAAAAATGTAAAATGTATTTAAACGAAAAACATATATTATGTTTAATGTCTGAAACCAAAAAATATGTAAATCAGGTATTTAATGTTGATTTTAATTTTACAAACATTATATGTATTTTAAAAATATTCAAGTAGTGTTGTAGGTAGTAGTCGTGGGTTCGATCTCTCGAATCGAATCTAGGGAGAATGAATGATACTCATTTCTTCTGTGGTAAAAAAAGAAACGAAACAGGGCGTTAAATTCTGTCTCTCAATAGGCTATATTTCCAAAACACTGGGATCCTTCTGCCTAGTCTTCTATACCTACATATGTACATGCTATAGCATAAAGTTAAAAACTTATTTATATAAAAATGGAGGACAAGATTTAATATATTTCTTCTTTCATTTTGTGAATATATAGATATTGAAATGTACCTAGAGTAAAAATGTTTTTTATACATATATATTTTTATTTTTTAGATAAATTCCGGAGGTCCGGTCGTTTTACAACACAGAGGTTCGTTACAACTGTTATCAGTTGCTGAGATAAGAGGAACATTTATTTTAGCGTATTCCCTAAAACCTCATTACAATTGGATTTATAATACAATAAAGTAACGTATGTTGTAGTTCCATACAGAAGGACACTACGCCGCTGTCTCTAAGCATAAAATATATAAGTATTTATTAATTTATTATGAAATATGTACATATTAAATATATATACATTGATTAATAAATATATTTGTATATTAATTAAACATGTTTTAACATATATTTGTTAATTATTTTAGACTCTATTTAATAATTAATTATTGGTATTTAAATAATTTAAACTACGATAACTATTAGTATAATTATCGATATTTTTTTTATATGACAAAGAAATTAAAATACTTAAGTATGATGTATAGAAAAAATAATAATGTATAGAAATTTAGACAATGACGTATTTCTAAGCTGACATAGGTTATAAAAACGAAATTTCGCGAAAATTTGGAGATAAGCGGTTAACGGAGTGTCTTACATTAGGTTCCCAGGTTCACTCTGCCTCACTTGTTATGTGTGGGATACAGCGTGAAGGTAAATAAAAAAAAAAAAAAGCGCACGACGTTTACGACGTTTATCACTCAGTGGACGTAAAAATCTCTTAATAGAGCGCGAACACTTCCAGTCCTCACTCTAAGAATTTTGGAGGCATTTAAATGGTGAAACTTAATACCGCAATTTTCCTTGTTACTAGAGCTTTCTTTTTCAATTTATAGATGAAATTGTTTAAGATATAAAAAAAAATCTTATCCTAGGTGAGTTTTATCTTAAGCACCACAAATATGAGACAATACGACATTTACAAAGCTATTAGCCCTAATTGAACACCTTTCTACCTAAAATTACCTACTCGAATGTACTGTAGTGTAATGTCAGTTATAGCGTTAATTGGCGTCTTTGAGTTTAAGTCTTTGAGTTTATCTATGCAAATATATAGTACCTATAATAAGGCCTTCTAAAAATGTTTTTAAGTACCTACTTATAAATTATAAAATACTAAATGAAATTAAAATACTTAAATAATAAAAAAATATTAAACATAAAAAATATCTAAATAGATATTTATGTTTATACATTAATCTCACTCCAGGAATGTACCGAGTTGTAAGCAGATTTGAGTATTTGTATTAATACATTTTATGTATACCCGAGACAGAGGAAGTAAATATATTTTATGGTTCATTTTTTTTGTCAATACTCTTAAAAAAGTAAAAATTATATGTATACTCGATATACTCGTATATATATAGATATAGTCATTTAATAAGTTTGATATACATACATATATGTAGGTACATTCATAATTCATAAAGTTATTCTGAACAACGTATGCTTGTATACTTTAATTGTTCTTAATTATAATTAACAAATAACATTAATTACATCTCTCATATTATTTAATAATAATAAAATATATATATTTATACGTAAAAGTAAATATGACGATTGAATTGATTTTCGTCCATTGGTCGACAGCTGCGCGTGCGCATCGCCAATTACTTAATTACTTTCACGCTTGCACAACAGCGAACGGCGTCGGTCATACGCATACCCAATATTCATTTAATACGCAGTACGGACGTTACCCATGTATAAACTTTCTTTTGATTAATTATCTAATGCCAATTACCATAGACAAGAAATAAGAATTAAAAAACTTTTTTTAACCTTCGTAGTGCAATGGGTCAACATCTCACTGTACGTGATTATTGTGGATCCGATTCTCTATAAAATTATAACTATAATTTCCTTGCTTTGGTAACAAGGCAAAGCGCGGAGGTAACTATTGATATAGGCAGAGATACCTAGTGCTATTCGTTCCCCGCTTTTTGGTCAATTGTTCACTATCTCAGCCAAATATTAACCATACATCTCAATCATACATTGAAATTAATTTAAATATAAGTACTTTACCCACAATCATCACCACTCTGTCCCAGTCACGCTAAGTACCACTGAACGGAAGGTTGTTGAAGAAACGTTTTTAATTGAAAGCGTCCATTGAATATTAAATGTCGCTCTTATATCTAACTATTAGCGCCACTTTAACTGGACCAAGATAAAAACACGTTAAAACTGAAATAAAATAAA
Source organism: Heliconius charithonia (assembly GCA_030704555.1). Classification (NCBI taxonomy): domain Eukaryota; kingdom Metazoa; phylum Arthropoda; class Insecta; order Lepidoptera; family Nymphalidae; genus Heliconius; species Heliconius charithonia. The sequence goes on along the minus strand of CM060819.1, from coordinate 595,515 downwards.
ATATTCAATGCGTAATCTTGACCGTGAAATCTATTATGAAAATTTATTAAATTATTCATATTACCTACTTATTTTATTATCTCATCACTTAGATGTACATAATGTCTTTATAATATTAAAGTAGCTATTTATTTATATTTTTTAATGCATTTTCAGCAAGTTGCAAGGAAGGCCAAAGCAAAGCAAGAACCTAGTGTCAAAACACTTCGTTCTCTACTGACCGTCTCATTACATATTGACTTATAAAATTTAAGTAGTTTTGTGTGGCTATCGTGGTGTAGCAGCAAAACTCTGACTATTAGCGCGACGGTTGCAAGCTCGATTTCAAGTCGGGGATGAATTATTTTAATTTTATCGCTCTGGTAAACAAGGATAAAGCGCAGTTGAGCACTGCCATTCATGCAAGAACTTCAAAATTAAGTGGTGATTGGAGAACGGAGAGTCTTAACGCTAGACAGGAGAGCTTAAGGAAACACTGCCTATCATGCTATGCTACAGAGTGAAGCTAAAAACTTAGCCGCTAACTCCGTTTAAAGGTCACTTTCACCAGTAGTGTTGGGATATTGGAAACCCTACATATTGGTATCCTTTTGTAAATATGAAAATAAACTAAACCTTATACATTTTTTCTTCTCATACATTATTTCCAAAGATTTTTATGAGGCCAGTCGTGGCGCAGTGGCACAAAGTGTGACTGTAAAACCGACTGGTTGTAGGTTCGATCCCCACTCGAGGAGATGAAATATTTAATTAAATTTACATTTCCATTTTTTCGCTCTGGTATCGAGGCAAAGCGCGTCATTGAGTTCTGCCACTCAACACGCAATGCTTCCAAAATTCGGCAGAAAGTGGGGAACGGGAGTGTCTTAACACTAGATTCCCTCTGCCTACCCTGCTGTGTGCGGGATTCAGCGTGAAGCTAATTTTTAATAATTTTTTTAGCTTCACGCTGTCTCCTTCATAGTTCGGAAGATGTACCGTGGGAACCTTGTGTTAAGACACTTCGTTCCTATTAAGCCACTTTCCTCCCCCAGTTTCCGCGTGAATACTGGAGGCACTGTGTGTTAAGTGAAGGCATTCAACGCCGCGCATTTCCTGGTTACCAAAGCGAGGAAATGTAAATATGAAATATTTCATTTCCTCGAGTAGGAATCGAACCCACGTACACTTGTGAGACTGGCTTCTCTATAAATTTAGTCTATTTTAGCCTATTTTCATCAAAATCTTTATAAGTTCAAGGTAATGCTTTATGGTAATACAAGGAACGGAACTAGTGGGTATAGTCAGCCTGTTATGCATAAATTAAAAAATGAAATATTAGTTTGTTTTATACATAGGTATAAGTATCAAAATAAATATTTTCATCGTAGAATACGTCTCATACAAGTTCCGAGCAATGTTTATTGCAGAAATTATAATTTGAAGTCCCATATAAATAGACTTTTTTTTATTCTATACTATCCTAGCGCCGTCCACTGCTGAACGTGGGGTCCCTCACATATCTAGTACTGACTTGCGCGAGTGACCCCACGAGTAGGGAAACGCATTTCCTAGCGATAAAAAAAGACGTTCTTCATATATCGAATACAATGTTTTACACTGGTTCTAATACATACATGTATAAGAGTATTAAGATCTTTTTAGCTTCTTTTTAAGCGAGAACACGAGAACACGGAAATCTAGTGTTTAGATACTCCGTTCCCATTAAGAGTCTTCCGTTCCCTAATTTTCACTGAATTCTTAAGGCAATGCCTGTTGAGTGGCCATACTTAACGCCGCGCTTTTCCTCGTTTTCAGAGTGAAGAACTGAAAATATTAAACAATTCACTGCGCCACGACTGGCCCCAAATAAAGGCTTAATTTTTTTTTAATAATTACAATGCCCATATCAAATTACAATGGATACTTATGCCTCTACTAAAAGATCTCGCTAAAACTTCAAACTTCAAACCACATCGAGGTCTATCTACTGTGCTCTATCCAATTGCGTTCGAGGCCGATCTGAATACTTTATCATGCAAACTTACATCCACTGCATGTAAAACACTACATTTATACTACAGATCTATGTAATAAACTTTAATTTACATATTACAGATTTCTAACAGCATATGTGCTCATAATCTGATTTAAAAATGTTCTTTTATTTGTTTTTATTGTAACAAACGCCTGAATGAACGATATAGGAGATAAGTAGGTAGTATTAAGTAATAAATGAATATAACATTTTTCATAGCCTCACGCTGTATTCAACACCTAGCAGCATAGACAGTAGGAACCTGGTAAGATGCTCCGTTTCCGGTCAATTTTCTAGACGGCGCAGCTCAACGCCGCGATCCGTCTTGTTACTAGAGAAAGAACGAACGAAACTCACGTTACTAGAACGAAAAATGAACGAGAAAGAGAGATAAGTCTTTGCGCCGAATGGAAATCCATGATCGTGTCGCGTTTACAAAGTAGATGTTGTGCCACTGCGCCACGACGAGCTCTAAATAAAATTATAAATAAACAACGCCAAAAATCGTAATTATTATAAAATAAAACTAAATAAAATAACAAACCAAAAATGACATAATTTTCAAATCGCGTAACATAAACTCATCAATTTGAATGCTTGAACGTTGCAAGTGAAATTGACGTGACGTCACCGAAGAAAGTGGCCACAACTCCACAGTCCACAGACGGCAGACCGCGGGCCGCTGTCACTGCCAGACCTCAGTCGGCGGCAAACCGGCGGCGAGGCGACATGGCCGCATGATGTCGATCCAACGGATTATATACGCGGCCCGAGCTGCCAGGGACGCTCTCACTAGAGCCGCCCCGATGGCAGACGCTTTGATAAAGTCTTTAATATCAGTTATTGTGATATGCTGTATCGCGGTGTCATCTCCTCAGTCGGCGTCCGCGAAGCCGTTTGCGTTTAGCTTCCCGGCGAGCTGGTCGTTAGCTGGTCTTGTGGGCAGTGTGGGTGCCAGATCGGAAGTGGAGAAGAGAGATGCTGGAGTGAAACCCTATACGGGGAGGAGAATTGCCAATGATACACTTCGCATGATCTATTATCATGATCAAACGGTGGCTGTGGTGGAGCTCGGAGAAGAGAAGCTGCTACTCAACTGTGAACTCATTGAAACTTTGTAAGTACTTTTTTAAATATGTATGTATAAGTATTCTTTATTTTATTTCTTTCTTATATATTTTTTTGTTAAATGTTAAGTTTATAGCTTTGCTATCTTGTAAAACAGTAAACGTAAGTATTTGCCATAAAAATTTCCAATTTCCGTTTAAATAAATAAGAACAAAAGAGTATTTTCTTTTCCATATAATATATTTTCTATCTTTCTTAACAAATATAGTATATATTGATATCTAGACCATATCTATCGAGATTAAAGTAATGTTATAATATGCAAATAGTTTAAGCGTAACGGTCGTTTCATAGAATACTGTGTTAATTCAATGCATTCTTGTATGTTGCATTGAAAAACAAGTTCGTATTATAACATTTCAAATATATAATACTTAGAACTGATAAGTTTTTTAAGCTTCACATTGTATCGCCCATATATCAGGGTAGGCGGGGGAAACCTGGGAATTTAGATTTAAGACGCTCCGTTCTCAGTATGACACTTCCGTTCGCCACGTTCCGAATTTTCTTTTTAAAGATTACATTTCCTCGTATTATAAAAATAAGTTGAATATTATTATAGCTCTACAAAAAAAAACATTGTAGAGCAGTTAAACATTGACAAAATAATTGGCACGTGTGTCAATGTAACTTTATAGTCATAACGACAGATTATGAGTTTCATTCCACTTGAAGAAATGAAATTGAATTGTATGTACAAAATATATGACATGATAAAATAGTGTCATATTAATTTCTCTAAATGTTCAAAAAGCGGAAACAGACTGAAATAGTGGTTTTCGCTAGGTGCACCTTAAGAAATATGAATATATGAAAAAATCAGTAAAGTTCATCCGCATATCAGGATGGGTGGAGGCAGCCTGGTGTACAGACACTGTGCTCCCCACAGACCGCGCCGCTCAATGTTTGAGACATTATTTCAACACGTGCTAAGTGACGCCGCATGACTTATTACCAGAACGAGAAAGTGAATATACAATCCATCTAGTAGAATTCGAACACACAATCCTCACAAACAGTCAGACTAAGTCGTTCTCAAAGTGATTTATAGCAATAATAATAAATTTATAGCAAAATACCCATCTACTTCTAGAATGTAACAGGTCCTTGCCCCGATGTAGGTCCGCCAAATTTAAATACCTAAGTATATACATATATCATGATCAATTGTATCTGTCAACGACGTGGGAAGTATCAGAAAGTGGACTCTAATATGTCGATCTCAAGATCTGCATTTCATATAATAGGTACCTCTCGCACAGTACGAGTATACAGTCTCATATAAAAGTTTGTCATTTGCGAATATGTGACGGATGTTCAGATTAAGATTGACTGTAAATGGCTACGAGTATTGGTGTTTGGAAAGTGTTTTAGTCTATTTTGTAGTCCAAATCATGGCGGGGTAGGGACGTAGTGTTATATATGGAACAAGACACTCCGATCTCCGAAATGCGTCCAATTTTCCTCATCGCCTCACCGCCGCGCTTGGTTTTGTTAGTCTAAAAAGAAAATGTAATTGAGTACTTTTTCTTTCTTAATTTTTAGTTAGTTTGGAGTGGACACGAGACAAATCTATGAGTATCACTATCGGTACATTCAGTATCAGTGTCAATTGCAAAAGTAGTAGTAACCAAAGTTACCAAATTTATATATACATATAACGTACTCTTTCATTTTCTTTAAAGTATTTTAAACTACCCTACATTGTTTTTTGAAAATATATTATAGATTAAGATTTAAAAATTTATAGTATAAAGAGAAGTTGTAAATGAGAAATTTTACAAGATTGATTTTTTTGGAGGTGAGGAAAATAAATATTTATCGCTCTAATAAGCCCTGGTATCGAGGCAAAGCGCGATACGCGGCGCGCGGCGGAAAGTTGTGAACGCAGTGCTTTACACCAGATTCCGTCTGCCTACCCTGCTATGTGCAGAATACAGTGTGAAGCTGATTTAATTTTATTTTTTTAGTTAGTATTTTCTAAAGTATTATACATACTCTGCCTCTCTACGATTTCATTGGGCCGATGGACCGATCTTTGATTTTTATAGACCTTGTGGCGCAGTGGCACATAGTACTTGTGTAAACGCAATATTTTTGGGTGCACTTTCTACCCGCTCTGGAAAGAGTACTAAATGAGTTGTTAAGTTACGTCAATCAACACAATGTCTCGAAACGTGAGCAGTAAATGTGAAATGGAGGGTCTCAACTGTAAGTTCCCTTTGCCTAGTCTGCAGCAAAATATGTATAAAACAATATATGTATAAAACAATATATACCTATATAAACTTGAATAAATATATTTTTTTTTAATATCGTTTAAATTTTCAATGGCCTCTATGTGTGTCATCTTTCTAGAATCTTTTATGCTTTACTGTTGAGTCTACAAAAGTAAAACTATTCACGTACGTTGACCAAGATCTCTTAAAAGATTTCGTGTCGCCATTGACTGCAGCGTGTTCAGAATTTCAAATATACATATACATATTTGTTTTCTTGAGGCCGTCACGACACGTAGTGGCGTAGCGGCACAGCTTCTGACTGAAAGGTAAGCGGTCTGACGGTTGTCGGTTCGATTCCCAGTCGGGGAAATTAATCATGTTCATTTCCTCTCACTTTATAAATTTAATGTATTTTAATTATTCATTGTTATAAAATAAAACCTTTTAGATAATTTTATAAAAGATATAATAGAAATTATATAATAAATAATAATTGACTGACGTCAGCATAGCGCACGTGAGGTTGGGACGTATTTGACTGCACGCGATGGCTGTGAGTTCAAATTGGGAATTTATATTAAGTGCACCAATTTTCTTGGAGTGGTTGCACAAAGTGCGATGTTAGGTTCTCAGGTCCACCTGCATCTATCTCGTGTATAACGTGGGAGAAACGGGAAGAAAATAATAATTTAAAAATATATTCTTTCTCAAGATACCTTCACGCTGCATCCCCTCCATATGTAGCGATAAATAATAATATTTCCCATAATGAGAATTCACAATGTTTTCGTAAAGTTAGACGTGATACAACTGTACCACTACAGCTCCATTTTGGCCATAGTATCGTTTAAATTTGTTTCTTCTTGTGCAAGATATTGTTTCACGATATCGAACTTCTATCCTTGATCGAAATTGAAATTTATTCAACTCAACGTAATTGACATTTATCACATTTAATAGTAATAGCTCTTATAAAATGTTTTTTTATATTATGAAAATCAAGGCAGACTACCAGGATCTACTGTGATTAAATATCGTCTTCCGTTTTCTGGTCGAATTTGAAATATTGAAATATTATGTCTACCAGAGCGGAGGAGTATTATTTTTTCCTAATTGTGGAATACCATTTTAAAAAATATGATAAGTATACAAAGTGAGATCTTGGTGACAGTATGTCTAGTTAGCCGGTAGTGTGTTTTGTATCGCAGGTTCGAAGCCAGCGTTGGTATTATTCATACACGTGTGCCATGCTCTAGTTAGAAATATAATCGAAGTTTTTATTTAGTGACGTTCCTTTATATTTTAACAAGTCACTATTTTTCACTTTAAGATTGACAAATATACAGGATATTTGTCAATATAAAGTGTAAGTAATAAGTCAATAAGTTATGCATCTTCCGTTGTTCGTGATATTTCCTGGTCCATTACTTTATATTGTTATGTTAACACCACCTACACTTTCTCTTTCTTCATATTTCATATAAATTTCAAAACCCAAAGTTAAGAAATTGCTGATTATTATGATTAGGGATAAGACTGCCTTTTGTGCATCAATTCTGTGTGTGTGTTTATTCTATCTTTTCTTCATTTAAATAATTGAGCAAAATTAAGGGTAAATAAATGAACTTTCAAATTTGTAGTTTACTGGAAGAAGGATGGCTTAAATTGATAATATATCTTTTCTCTGAATTTTCATATAAAAATACAAGTATCTAATATTTAAAAAATTAAGAGTTTGTTGAGGTTAAAAGTAGTAATTTAAGAGTAGTAATCGGGCACTTAGAATGTGCCATATACTATTCACAATTTGTAATTATTTTCACTTGGGTATGAGAGAGAGGATAGACCTGGATATAGTGTCCTCCGTCAGAGGTGTTCATCGCTTCGACGCAGTGTGCATTGATAAATATCGTTTATTTCTATATTTAGATACTGTATTTATACAAGTCTATTTATGATAAGAATATGAGGTGTGCTCTATTTTTTTAAAGTAAAGAGCATGTAAAGCTGAACAAGAGAAACATGTCCTCCATCCTGAGATGGATGTGATTTTACGTTTTAGGATATCTCGTCAACGGTAGTTATCGGTTTACCTCTAACATCCAAATGTCTACAAATGAATAAACATAATATATTAGAAATAATAATTGCCTCGACACCAGAGCGATGGCAAATGAAAATATTATATATGAAATTTTCTCCTCCAGTGGGAATCGAACTCAAAACCTGTAGTGTTTACAGTTACGCTTGTGCCCCTGGAACACGACTGGCCTCAATAAACACTAAAATATACAAAATATTATATAAAATATAATTGTAGTATATTCTATTATATGGTGAGTTTATTATAGGTACATATTACTTTTATTCGTTAAGTACTTCCACAGAATAGATGGCTTGAGTCTATTTAAAAAGACATTACATTAATACATGGTTAAATTATAGGTTTTGTGTCTTTCTTTTCCCAAGGATAAAAATTGAAACCTTTTTTCGAATTCTAATAATAAATTACATCTCACAAGATTCGAACTAGTAACCCTCACCGCTTTAGTGCACTTTTTAGGGTTTTAAAACAAAACAATGGAACCCTTACAGAATCATTTTGTTGTCCTTCTGTGTATTTGTCCGTCCGTTTATACTAAAACCCTATTACTAAGTCAAGCTGAAATTAATATTAAATCTCTTGGGGTGCAGTAAAAAAAACTAAATAAACAAAACAAAACGTCCATACCATCCAAGTTGCCGAAATGAAGATGCTAAGGTGGATGTGTGGCGTAACCAGGCGCGATAAAATCCGCAACGACTACGTGCGAGGTAGCCTCGGTGTGCGTGATATTGCCGACAAGATGCAGGAGAGTAGGCTGCGATGGTATGGACACGTTAAGAGGAAGCAACCTGACTACATAGGAAATTTGGCACTACAACTTGACATCCCCGGTCGAAGACCAGTAGGAAGACCCAAGACGAGATGGAAAGAAGTAGTGCTAAAAGATAAGGAGGCATGCAAGATCACTGACGATGATGTCCACGATAGAGCGAAGTGGAGAAGCAAAATTAGGAAAGCTGACCCCACCACCATGTGGGATTCATAGCTAGGAAGAGAGAGAGAGAGAGAGAGAGAAACAAAACAAAGTTTAACAACAAAATAAAAGTATACTGTAATTTATACTTAATTTTACAGCCTATTCTATGATATTTGCAGCGTAAACGAAACCAGTGGAGTACTCTTGATGGCCTAGAGTTCTGAAGTTTGGCAAGAAGTTTTTTTTTTTTTTTTCGAACTGAGGTTAATGCTGTTAGCCCTATTGGCTTTTACAGCGACACCGGGTGGGTAGGGAAGAGGGTACTCTGTCCCAGAAGAAATGCAAGCACTACCTGGCTGCTTGAGAGGGGTCGACGATTGTGAGGGCGCCCCCTGCGGGACTCGAACCTCGGCTCACAACCGTCGAGCGGGCTGGGAATTAAAAAATTAAGGCAAGAAGTAAGTGAGGACGTACTATATATGTAGATAAAGGAAATATATCACAGAACTTAAAATATTTAATACAAAATGAGCAACTCGCACTTGACCGGTTTTTTTATGTAAGTTTTATATTGTATACAGCTTGTATGGCGGTAAAGCAAAAGGTTGATAAACAAATATAATACGCTCAAACATGACTGATATTCGTTGATTAAATCGTTGATACTCTCACTTTCGTCAGACCTTTCTATAATGATTGTTCTTGACGTTGTGTGAACGTTTCGAGTTGTAAATTTAAAGTTAAATCGCGTTGTAAATGTAAATATTAGTATGTTTTATTACTATTCGACCGAATCCACAACTATAGCGTATACACTGTCCCACTGCGCCACGATATTTATAAGTAAGTACATCCTATAATAACCATTAAAATCAAAATAAAATTTTGCAATAAAAACATATACGTAATTAGATGTAATAGATTAGATAGATAGAACGCCCATAAGCGGAGAGCTATCAAAGATACAAGGACGAATTGATTCTAGACCCAGGTCGTTGGAGCACATTCTATTGAATAACTCATGTAACTTGTGTCAGCGGTTACTTTTAGTGCCGTATTGGTGAAGTCATTTTTAAGTTACGTTTAAAATTTAAGTTTATGGCTTAATTTTTTTTGTTGTATGTAAAACCGACTGGATGTGGGTTCGATTCCCACTCGAGGAGATGAAATATTTACATAAATGTATATTTCCATTTCTTCGCTCTGGTGTCGAGGCTAAGCGCGGCGTTAAGTTCTGCCACTCAACACGCAATGCCTCTAAAATTGGGCAGAAAGTGGGGAACGGAGTGTCTTAACACTAGGTTCCCTCTGCCTACCCTGCTGCGTGCGGGATACAGCGTGAAACTTTTTAATTTAAATGTATTTTATTAATAAACATAATTTAAACTGTTCAGTGTTGACTCAACATTCAACAGAGCAAATTTTGGTGGAAAATGGAGAATGAAGTAACTTGTCAATAGGTACATTCTCTCTGCCTACCCAGTTAAACGAGTTGCGCGTTAAATGGCGGAGCTTAATGCCGAGCTTTGTCCACCACAGCGAGTAAATGTAAATAATTTAAATTTAATCATTCGCCTGAATGGAAATGGTACCACTGGATGCCACGATGGCCTCAATAAACATATCGTGTATATAAAAATAAAATTAATAGAAAATATTTATAGCTAAAATAAATTACAGTATTTTACAAATTTCTATATAATAAAGTATTTATGCACGCAATCATTGTGCATTTATTTATTTGTCAGTTACTATGGGACGGTAGTTCGCGTGAGCGTCGCATTGTCAGCGAGTAATGGCTGTATGTTTGTTTGTTTTAGCCTTTTCTCTGTCACTGTCAACAATAAGTGAAGTATGACTAATGACGAATGTAGATTATAAGTCGATTGTCTATTGTTTTTTAATTGTATAAATAAGCAAAAGTAAACAATAAGACATGTTGTTATAATGTTTGAACCAGACCAACCTATCATCTGTTTATACGTTATCAATTCATTATATTTGACAACAATTACTACTACATTTAATTCTGTTTTCTCCACTATATTGGATAGTGGCAGATTATTTTTTGCTTTTTATCTTAAAATCAGACTATTAAAAAAACTAGTCTACGACGATATGGCCAACAATCCCACAAAAAAAAATCAAGCTTCGAAGTCACCTCTGCCTATTCTGCGCGGGATGCAGCGTAAAGTTGATAAAAAATATTAGAAAGACATTTTCAGTATATTCAGTATATAGTTCCAGTATAAATTCTGTCTAATTTGACATACGATAGCTGCGCGGAAATTGTGGTGTGTGGTACATTATTTTTATTGGTCACTTGTACATAGATATACCTATTCCGAAATCTTCTCATTACCTCTGTAATCTGGTAGTTTTATCTCACGCAACCAGCAATGCTATCAACGTTGCATGTGTTTTATGAAATTGCTTCAATCATTACAATCTTACTTCATACTACGTAATCACATTACTGTGGCAGTGGATGGTTCTAACCAACACTTTAATACCAAATTTTCGAGACATTGCGCCTTGTCTTGGTACTAGAGCGAGGAAACGAAAATATATCATTGATATACCAACAATCAAAATTAATTAAAATAAATGAAACCTAAACCAACATTTACATTTATCAACTTAATATTTCTTCCAACCGGCAAACACAAATCTTAAGGACGTTACAAATGAAAAAAGCCTTAAAATAACGGAAGACATGACAATAGACCAGTCCGAGTGTCGTATCAGTGACACAATGCTGGCAATTGAGACGGTGTGCTCGAACGGAGTCAAGCGACGGGCGGGTGACGCGGCGGGCGTCGGGTGACCGGTGACGGCCAATTGTCCACCCATTGTGGACACTGGGCGTTACGTTGCACGACACTTGAGGAAAGTTTTGGATTTTATGAAATATCAACTTTTTGCAGCTGAAAAAACTAACGAAAATTTACAATAACGTTAGTTTTTTCAAGTTTGTCCAATTTTTGAAGCATTACCTGTTGGATTGAAAACTGCTTAATTTTATTTTTATGAAATCGCATGAATTATTCTCCTAAGTAAATTTCTATAGAAAGCGGCAACAGCAAAGTGAAATAATTACTTATTAACGACCCGCGTGCTGCCACATTATCATAAAGATGGTGAGATGTGATCTATCACCGAAGTTTTTAGAATGTTTGTAACATGAACAATGTAAATCACTTCATAGGAATTTGGGAAAATTTTAATGATGACTCGAACATTAATATATTTGATCTTTTATTTTCCAAGCATTTTTAGTGACAAAAAAATTGTGTTAAGTAGGAAAACTCAATGCCGCGCATTGGCTCTTTACCGAGCGAGGAAATGAAAATATTAAATATTCGATTCGATTGAGAATCGAACTCACAACCCGTCTCACGTTTACGTTGTACGTTTGTGTATTAGCACAAAAACTGGCCTTATATCTGGATAGAACTCTGGACTCTACTTTTCTAATTTTATTTGAGGACTACTCCCTCGCCTATGAATGATTGGGTCACAGAAAAACCGGGAAATCGTCTTCACAACAAGATTATAGTAGTTAAATCTAAATGCTAAACATATCTCATTATCGCATCTGCGCTGTCGTACTTAGAAGGCTTTATTTAATACCAACGTGCAAGGTCTAAGGTTCACCACGTGTATTTGAAAAATTGATTTTTCTTAATTGCCTGTAAACGACGGTTGTGATTTCATTCTCTCTTTCTGGCAAAGCGCGGCGTTGAGTTCCGCCATTTAACACTCAAGCTCCTACAACCTATAACGTGAACCTGAAAAAAGCGATATATTTGACGCTTTTCTCATAAGTGTATTAATACTAAACGTGTCTTTAAATTTCGCAACTCATCACTCGATGTCTCGAAATTTTGGTGGAAATTAGGGAACAGTCTACCCTGTTATATGCGGGACACAGCGTGAATGTAAAACATTACTAGTACTAACTACGTCACAATTGAACCAGAAATTATATTACTTTAAAATAAACTATTTGACGATTCAAAAGTGCTTGCAATAGTAAATTTCTATGAAGATATTTTTTTAATTATTATTGACTTTTACGTTGTGATAGCTATACTGTATGTCTTTACCTAGATTATCCTAGCCTATTGTAGTTTACTTCATGGTTTTCTAGAAGTGTCCCCGGTCCAGGGGCAGGGGCAGGGACAGAGGTAGCGGTGGGGGACGCGCGTCACTGATTCAATCATTGAACAATTGCCGCTTCGGAATCTGCGCGGGCGCAGCTATGCAATATGGAGGCATTTTGCAAATTATATTATTATATATTTGTATCGCATTTTATGTAAAAAACGTTAATATTTGTTTTACAATTTTATATAAAAAAAAATACGTAATAAATTTTGAGTCCAAGTAAAAGATTGTTTGTCAAATAAACAAATTTTTCACCTGACGAGAATTGTCTGGGTATATTTAATATTATTATATTACTTTTAACTTCACGCTGTATTCTACACTTAGATAGGTAGATAGAGGGAACCTAGGAACCTAATCTTAAGATAATCCGTTCCCATTATAACTGTTCCTTTCCCGACTTTCCACCGCATTTTTTGAGAGAAGAAAGAAATGAAAATATTAATAACGAGTAACAAACAAAAATGTTGTAGAAAGGGCAGATCTTTCCGAAAGCAAGACGCATAGGTAACAATAACGGAACAGGTAGTCCATTTCTACTCGAGAAATGAAATATTCGATATTATCATTGACTCACTCAGCTAAAACTGAAATGGTAAACGGGAGTGTCTTAATGTGAACGGATTTCCTTAACTCTACGTTCCTAGATTCACTCTGTCCTGCTACGTAAGATACAGACTGAAGTTAAAAAAATAGTGATATTGTAATATTAAAAATACCCCGACAATTCTTGTCACAGTGTTGTATAGATCCTCACGTTTCTCTCGCAACGATTATAGGAGAACACGTGAGTTGCTACTTGGGACGCTGAAATATTTCGGAATGGTTTATGCTATAATTATAGTACCTTGTGTTTATTTATTATTTGATTAAGTAGAAAATGGGTATAAGAAGAAATGTTATATTCCATTTTAATTTAAAATTTTCCTAGAAACTTGACTAAAGTCCATTTTCTGTCCATTCGGACTTAAGCTCGTTGGGTAATGCACCTCATTTAATAAAATTATCAAATATTCTAAAAAAATTCAAACATAATTATTTAATATTTTTTAGTGATATATTTAACGTCAACAGCCCTAATCTCAGCTGTAAAAGTAAATATCCGCATTTTAAATGTAATAAATAAGTTAATTTTCAATAAAAAGAAAAATCGACTTCAAACAACGAACTAAAAAGTAAAAAATAAATTTACATAATGTAAAACGTATTTTGATTTTGCTAAACAAAAATAATAAAAAAAAGATTTTATAATTTTGAAATCTATCTATACTTATAATAAATCTGTAGAGAGGTCAATTCTGTACATGAAATATATTTTCAAAATAACTACCAGGGGGTGATAAGTGATCGATTCTGATGCCAAAAATGCAATCAATAAAATTTTTGTCTGTCTGTCTGTCTGTCTGTCTATCTGTCTGTATATTCTTTATAGAAACAAAAACTACTTGACGGATTTTAACGAAACTTGGTATAGTTATTTTTCATACTCCTGAGCAGGTTATAATATACTTTTCATCACGTTGCAAACAGTAGGAGCAGAGCAGTGAAAAGAAATGTTGGGAAAACGGGAGAAGGTACTTGATTTTTTAAGCTTCTGTCGCGTGTGCAGCCTTAATGGTTAAAGCTACAGCAAAACCATGTATAACGTAAATATTCTAGGTAAAATTATAAAAAAAATATCCCAAGACAGCATATGTCTATCTTTTATGGTTGACTCACAATAACACGTGTAACTTCCAATTGTTTAGCAGTTCGTAGATTTCTGATTATATTTGTATACTCTTACGTTTACAATACCAATAATACTCTCACTCATCCCTATTTTTTAAAAATTGACATTAGTACCTGTTCAATAAAAAAAAATAATAGAAATTGGTATAGAAACACCAAACTAATACATGAAATGAAATACGATAATATTCCGCAGAGATTGGTTACAGTTCAATAGAACTGCTGGTAACATTAGAAAACGGTGTCCCAATGATGACTGCAGAACAACGTTTAGTCTATGATCGCGTGTGCGAGAGTGTGCATAATAATTTAGGAACAATATGGTTTTTAGATGCACCTGGAGGAACTGGGAAAACCTTTTTGACTAAATTAATATTAGCTTATGTTCGAAATTAGCATAAAATTGCTCTTGCCGTGGCTTCATCAGGTATAGCTGCAACATTGCTACCAGGAGGTAAAACTGCTCACACTATGTTTAAAATACCAATTGATTTAGATCGCACGGAAAGTCCAACCTGTAGTATTTCAAGAAATGGCGACAAAGCTAAGGTACTCCGTGAGTGTAATTTAACCTTACCGGTAATACCACGGGGGACCCGAGCTGATGAGGTTAGGGCTTGCCTGAAAAGCTCTTATTTGTGGCGTGATATACAGTCGGTGCACTTGACTATAAACATGCGAGTAAGAACTGGAGATAACGCGGATAATCGTGAATTTTCTGATATATTATTAAAGATTGGTGAAGGTACTTATCCACAACTACACCAAGGAAAACTTATTCTGTCGCCTGAGTTATGTTGTATAGTGCAAGCCCAACAACATCTTATATCGTCAGTTTACGGTGACATAACAAATATATTAAAAAGGGACAATTATTGGCTATGCGAAAGGTCCATTTTGACACCTCGCAATGACCAGGCATCTGAGATTAATAATAAAATACTGTCTAATATACAGGGGGAAAGCAAAGTTTATAGTTCAATAAATAGAATGGTCGATGAACAAGAAGCCACTAATTACCCGATAGAATTTTTAAATTCTTTAAATATGCCCGGACTTCCTTCTCATTTAATTTGTTTAAAAATTGGCATTCCGATAATTCTGCTCCGAAATTTAAGACCACCTCAACTTTGCAATGGAACTCGGCTAAAAGTAACCCAGTGTAAGTTGCAACAAAATGTAATCGAGGCTCAAATTTTAACAGGTTGCGGAGCAGGAGAAACCGTCTTTATCCCCAGAATTCCCATAATACCAAATAATTTTTCATTTCAGTTTAAAAGAACGCAATTCCCAGTATCGGTGTGTTATGCAATGACGATAAATAAGGCTCAAGGGCAGACTTTTTGTGTTGCTGGAGTAGATCTCAGTGTCAGTTGTTTCTCGCATGGTCAATTATACGTCGCTCTTTCCCGGGTTGGCAGTTCTAGGAACCTTTACGTTCACGTGCCGGACAGGTCAACTCTTAACATAGTTTACCCGGAAGCTTTGCGCTGAAGTATTTTAAACTATATTTTGATCTAAACAATATTAGCAATATATCAACTTAATAACAAACAAGGAGTTACACGGACGGAGTCGCGGGTACAGCTATTAATAATAATATTCTGCGGTACCTTATATTTTTCAATAGTATTGTGGATTGACATATTATATTGTCCTACTAAAATACGAAAGTTAATTAATCTGCCTGTTAAATCAAAACCGTGAGAAATGCTATTTTTTTTACGAAAAACGACGGAAGCGCGGACGAAGTCGCGGGCAAAAGCTAGTTTATAATAAAATACTAATGTTAAATACTAGTGGCCACGATTGGCCATAAATAGATTTCAAAGGGGCACAAAGTGTGACTGTAAAACCGACTGGTTGTGGGTTCGATCCCCACTCGAGGAGATGAAATATTCACTCTAATTTATGTTTTCATTGCTTTGTTCTGGTGTTGAGGCGAAGCGCGGCGTTGAGTTCTGCCACTCAACACGCAATGCCTCCAGAATTCGTCAGAAAGTGGGGAACGTAGTGTCTTAACGTTCCCTCTTTCTACCCTACTGTGTTCGGGGTACAGCGTGAAGCTGATTTGATTTTAAATACAAGTCTGCCATTTTGGATTAAAAACAACATTGATTATATATATCATTTCATTTTCATCCGAACTGAAGCTAGTCGTGGCGCGGGAGCACAAAATGTGACACAAACGCGACAGGTTGTGGGTTCGATCTCCACTCGAAGAAATGAAATATTTAATATTTTCATTTTTTCCCTTTGGTGTCGAAACAAATGGTTGAGTTTCCGCCGCCGCGAGTAGTTCCGCCAATCAAGATGCAATGCTTCCAAAATTGCCAGGGAAGTGGAAAGCGGAGTGTCTTAACACTAGGCAGCCTTAAAAATATAAACGTACTTAAATAACATGTTTCGAACGATATATTTAAAAAAATAAAATAATTTTATTATAACATGGTGACTATTGTTGACAGCCGTCCTCAAATGAGTCTCGTTCGGTCGTTAGGACTGGCTGTACACGTGAGGACGACATGAGACGGTTATTTCGGCTTTTTACTTTCAGCTTGTTAAAGTTACTTGATGTATCTCTGACACTGATCTGAATGAATTGAAAGGAACCAATTTTTTATGGCGTTTAAGATTATCTTAATTTCTTTTTCCTTCTCTCATTATCGGAATATAACAAAAATACGTTAATGTCTATCTAAAGTGAAAAAAAATTAACAAGCGCGAGTCAGGCTCCGAGTGTTCTGTACAACAGTTGGAGGTCTCGAGCTTTTTCTGAAATTCAGTCTTAGCTTAGCAAGAGCCCTTTCATCTAATACCTCACTTGAACTAGCGGCTTTAATACCGCATCAATTTTTTTTTACAATTTCACCACCAATATATAGTTTGGAACTAGTGCTAAGTAAAATTTTTCGTAATTCTAGGGTAACTGGAAGTACCCTATTAATTTTGATTCCCTTTATAGTGTCAAAATTCGCGTTTTTTGCCATACAAGCTCTTGACAGACAGACTACAAAGGGATCTCATAGTCACCTTAAGGACTTCGAAAAATACCGAACGTCAAGGGTCAATCAGCCGTCAAAGTTCGACGGTTTTCAAGAGACGCAGGTTGAAATCCCGCCACATTTCAATTTTATACGTTTTGTAAAAAAGTTGTTTTTTACCCTAAGTGGGGAATAACCCTCTGAAAATGTTGAACCTAATTATGAATTAAATTTTCAATCAATCATGAAAATCTAAAATCCGCAGCGTCTTCTATTGTTTAAGAAAGCTTTAGGCTGGCTATTAGGTATCATTTATAGTAAAGTACTTTAATCAAATTTTGATCAGGCTTACTTTACAAAACAATGGATATCGTATTAGAGGAAATCTTTTTAAATAAACAATCTCCTTTGACATAGCGAATATTCATATTTATAAAACAAATGCCGTTCCTCGCCTCGCTATTAATAATACGGTTTAGGGATAGCTTTCTCTACTTAGTTCAATAGTATCTCTATACGAAACGCAATAATGGAAAATATAATATAATGATATCAGATTTGTGATGTAGATGGCCGTCGTGGTGCAGGCCGTGTGGCTGTAATCGTGGCAGGTTGTGGGCTCGATTCCCACCTTCGATTGAGTTCCGCCATAACACAATGCATCAATAATTTGGGGGGAAGTGGAAAACAGAAATATTTTAATGGGGATCTTAATCTTAACACTAGGTGCCTATGATACCTAAAGATACAGTGTGAAACTTAAACAAACTAGAACCGGAAGGTCTCAAACAGCTTTCCGCTATAAATCGGCTATACAGTATAAAATTATTGTATCCATTCAACACAGTAGTTCCTGAGAATACTGGGCTCAACCAAACACACATTTATAATATTAATTTTAGATAACCCGTTTGTGAGGTGGTCTCTTGGTCAGTACATTCAGTATTAATGAAGACATTATCGAGTAGCCCTTGACATTTAATAGGTGATTATATTACACATAAAACTTGTTAAAGGATATCAATTATTAACCCCGACTTAACACGCACCGACTCTTTGTTTGTGTGTTCAATACATCGATTAATATTTAATATTTCTTATAGAAACAATTTTGTCTTTAAAGAGATAACAATTGAAAAGGGAAAATGATTAAAGCTGTCGTGGTGCAGCGGCACTGATTGTGGATGCCACGGTTATGAGTCCCACTCGGGTAAAAATAATTATCTCACCCTGGTTTGCAAACAAAGCGCGGCGTTGAGTTCCGCTAGTCGACAGGCAATATCTCGAATTGAGGAATACCCCATTCCTCCAGTCTTAATACTTGGTTGTCTTTGCCTACCCTGCTATATGCGAGATACAACTTGAAGGATTGCCGTCATGGTAGAGTGCCCTACGAACCTGAACTCGAATCTACTACCTTCGTCTTAGTAGACACAGTCACTAATCGCGACCAACAGGATATATCCAATTTCCTACTTCAGACTTCAGTTTGAGTCATAGTTCTTTTCCTAGAACGTAGAGGTCGAGTGATCGTTGAAATGCGTTGTATTATTCTATATAAGTTAATTGTTGTAAATTGAATGTGTTGGTTGAACTTAGTGGTGTCTCTTATTTTTGTCATGCTATTACAATTTAGGTTTTTCTGTTTTTTCATTTAGTAAATTTCCGAGTTTTTGTGAAATAGGCTAATAGAGTCTGGTGAGGGCTTATTTTTTGAGGGAGCGACAGTCTAACCATATTGAAAAATAAAAAAAATTAAGGCCAGTTAATATATATTTGAGGCCGGTCGTGGCGCAGTGTGACTATTCAACCGACTGGTTGTGGGTTCGATCCCCATTCGAGGATATGAATTTACTTAAATTTATATTTCCTTTTCTTCGCTCGTGTCGAGGCTAAACGCGGCGTTGAGTTCTGCCACTCAACACGCAATGCTTCCAGAATTCGGCAGAAAGTAGGGAACGGAGTGTCTCAACACTAGGTTCCCTCTGTCTACCCTGCTGTGTGCGGGATACAGCGTGAAGCTGAATAATTATTAAAAATATTTAAATTGTAAGTATATGCATAAACAAAAACAATATCTATGAAATTCCGTACATATATCTCGTATGTAGTATTTTAAATTAAAAAAATATTCTATTTTCATTACTTTTATACCAGAAGTGTTTAGAGACATACGTCAAGAGGAAATCGAACCTTCAACCATTCTGCAGTCAAACACTAGTACTACTTACTACCTTTACTAAAAAACATGCATCTAATAAAAAAATCTGTCACTAAATAATGCTTAGAAGAGCCCATCTCATTGGAGTTACAAAACTGCAAATCTGGCACAAGGATGAAGGTAGTCGCGCTCCGTGGGCACCGACTGTGGCACCGCACCGGTCGGCGGTCGTGACTTGTAACTTTATGTTCAACCTATGTTACATTCTACACCGACGGTTAAATGATGTAACTATATGAATATAGGAAATACGCAATTTAAAAGCGATAAAACAAAATAATTAAAATTAAATTTGCATAGATAGAGCAGTTAATGGTTTTATAAAATACTTTAATACTAGGTGAGATATGTGCTAAGGTATTAAGTTCGATCCCCGCTCATGGGAATAAATTATATTTCTTATCCCGTTCTGGTATGATTTATCTTTACTGTTTTTAACAATTTAATGCAGCGATATAATCCGTCACGCAACATGCAATATCTCAAATTCGGATGGAAAAGAAAAAAAGATTTTAAATGAAATTATTTTAGCCGGACTAATCGCGTACATTTAAGATTACACATTTTTGGAAGTCCGACGTTTCGAACACTTTGCAGTAGTCCGAGGTCACACGTGGTGGTAGACTGAGGTGGCATTCACTTGCAGAATGAGCTGACTGTATCTTGCGGTCTGGTATGGTGGGGCTTGAGACATCAAAGATTTTATGAATGGGTCCCAGGTGGAAGAAAGCTTTCAGCCGTCTTCTCTATTAAGTTATAAGTAACTATAATATAACTTAGAATGCTTTTGTATTTCAATAGCTTCGCGGATCATTCTAGGAATGTATCTGTTTTCCTTAGCGCGGATTTAGGGTTTATCAAACCTAATATAGTGGCAGGGTTTATCCACAGTGTGCTCACACACAGCTGACTTCGATACATGTCCATTATTGATATCGGAGATGTGTTCCTTCACCCTAACACCGATGCTTCTCTTTGCTTGACCGATGTACCCTACACCTGCACTGTGTAAAGGAATATTACATTTCATTGGTCTTAAGAGAAAAGGGAAAAATGTGTTTTTATATATTAAAAATACTTGTGTAAAAGCCGTATATAATTGATCGTAGTGGGACTAGAACTCGCGCCTCTTGGAAACCGTTCAAGCGCTCTACCCACTAAGACGTTTTCCGCTCCCCAAAGAGAATATTTTATTTGAATTACATTTATTATCTATAACATATTTCGTTGTTGGGTTGACTTGTTGCATCATTATTCATGTAATTAGGCAATTTATTGATTTTTGAAGAAAGTTGTACCTACTTGAAAATGAATGTTGTGATCTTAAATTAAATAATGACTTTCTTTCAATGTGGTGAGCATGTTATTAAAATGTAAACAAAATGTACACCAATATTCTTAAGTATAAATAAGAGTGATTGAAGTTAGCTTTATTTTTAAAGTGGGGAACGGAGTGTCTTAACACTAGGTTCCCTCTGCCTACCCTGCTGTGTGCGGGATGCAGCGTGAAGCTGAAGCTGATTTATTTTTAAAGGCTCATTAAAGACAAAAGCCAATTTTATATTTTTTCTGAACAGATTATTTAAATTTATATTTTCATTTCTTTGCTTTGGGGTCGAGATAAGCCGCGGCGTAGAGTTCCGCCGTAGACAATCAATAATTAATCATAATTGAACTACATATTAAAGAACTACAGTTTGTGCAATGTTTAAGTAATTAAGACCAAAAAAATTATTCCATCTTGTTGTAAGGTGTCCTGGACACTTAATGTATATTCATAAATTCTAAATTTCCTCGACTTTTTTGAACAAAATTTGAACAAACTTCAGCGCTGAGTTCCGCTTTCTAACGCCACTAAATCAGATAGATCTATCTAAATTAACATAAAACGGAGAAAGTAGCAAAATTTTACTTTATTCAGAAATCTTTACAACATTTTAATTACCTATATCCGCATACCCAACTAGCACCACCATAAGACAAGCAACATTCTGGAAACAAATATAAATACAATTAAAATTAAATAATTTTAAAGTCAATTAAATCTAATTATCATCTCTGCGTGCGGCTGTACTCTGTATATCATAGACAATGGACAATCAAAGTTAACAGTGAGGTCATACGTTTGATCGATATTTTAAGCAAGCGTATTGAATTAATACGCGAGTAATCCTCGCTCGGCCTTGTGATATTTATGTTTTGAATTTTATATCTATTGATTAGTAGTTTGTTATCCTTGAAAGAAAAATTGTTAATTTTTTTCTTCTAGATGTGGTGCAGTAAGACCGGTGCCTGAGTATAAGCGCGATGGTTGCGGGTTCGACCCTCCACTAAGAGGAATATGATATTGATATTCCTTTGTTTTTTTGTGTTTCTTTTGGCCTATTTATATAATGTAAGGCGTAGGCTTCCGCTACCCAACACTTAAGTTTAAATTGGGTCAGGAAAGACCGGAGCACCGGAGCGTTGAGCGGAAACCAGTAAAAAAAAATATAATGTGAGTTAACATTCTAGGATGCTTCTCGTGAGATTGGAACCCCCCAAAAAACTTTAGAGGTATTTTCTTCAACTAAATTCTAAAAAAGCGGGCCTATGTATTTTATTTGAAAACTTCCTCCTTTAATAATTTTAACTTTCAGTCTGGTTTCATAATCAAAACATAAATAAAAAAATATGTACAATTAATAAAATATGATACAATTGGATTATTGATTATTGAATCTTGGAACGAAGTGGCTAACTTTCTATTGACTGTTTCCCCAAAGGAGAAACCTTCACCTACACAGTGTACGGCGGACCGCGTATGAGACTGTGTCACCATGTTAATATAACAATGTATAACCTGCATGAGCCTGAAGATTTTCAAAACAGAAATTAAATTAAATTAGCTTCACGCTATATCCCGCACACAGCAGGGTAGGCAGAGGGAACCTAGTGTTAAGACACTCTGTTCCCCACTTTCTGCCGAATTTTGGAGGCATTGCGTGTTGAGTGGCAGAACTCAACGCCGCGCTTTTCCTCGACACCAGAGCGAAGAAATGGAAATATAAATTTAAGTAAATATTTCATCTCCTCGAGTGGGGATCGAACCCACAACCAGTCGGTTTTACAGTCACACTTTGTACCACTGCGCCACGACTGGCCTCTTCAAAACAGAAGAAACCTTATTATGAGACTCCATGACCCCACACGTCACACTATTTTCAAGGAAGTGCGTGTTGAGTGGCGGAGTTCCAACCCCCGTTTTGTCTAACAGAGCGGTACAAGAAAAATATTTTAAATATAATAAATCCTTCCGAGGAGGACTGAACCTAAAAACTTTACGCTTACAAAAAAGGCACTGTGCCACTGCATCTGTGTCCGCCCGTCTGGACATCGATCATTGTTTTCATAACTAGCAAGACACACCAGATTAGTCTCAAGTAAATATAATTTTTTATTTATTTGAGATATAGGTATTTGGTAAATTAATTAGTTTAATATATTCTTTATATTTAAATTATTTTATAAATTAACTACATTTTTTTTTAATTTTCCTTTACAAATAAACTGTTTCTTTTCATTCTCAAATACTTGTACATTTCAATCAATCAATCAATCAGCTTCACGCTGTATCCCGCCCACAGCAGGGTAGGCAGAGGGAAACTACTGTTAAGATACGCCATTCCTCACTTTCCTCCATGTTCTGGAGGCATTGCGTGTTTAGTGGCGGAACTCAACACCGCGCTTTGCCTCTACACCAGAGCAAAGAAATGAAAATATAAATGTAAATAAATATTTCGAGTTGATTTTACAGTTACACCCTTGCGCCGCGACTGGTCTCACTTGTACTTGTAACTTATAAAAAATCTATCATTTTACTTCATAGTTATTTGCCTTTGCATGTGAAATGGCGAAAACCAAAACGTAGCGATAGCTACGGGTTCGATTTTCACACGGGGAAATTAATTATTTTCTTTTTCTCGCTCTGGTAACAAGTACCGCAAAATCGAGGAAGACATTCCGGTCTCAAGACTAGATTCCTCTGCCTAGTGTCCAAGGTCTATATACAAGGTACAGTGTGAAAATAAAAAAAAAAATCTATATAGATATTCAACACCTTAAACTCCCCCCTTCCACCCCAACCTTTCTTCTATGTAATGTGTGTACACCGTGCTGACAATACCTACGTAACCTAGTGAGCCATATTTCAACGATATATCAATTATCGCAATTCTCACTTACCTAGTGCGGCTGTTGATAGGTTTCACGTGTCGCCTCTTCGCGTCACTTCGCGAGCGATTTCACAATGGCATGACGAGAAATACATGTATAGGTAACATAAGCATAAAATTACTACTTAAAATTGAGGCATTCGTATTGCATTCCCGAATCCCGCTCTGGAAAATGTTTATATTTCAAAATATGGTGTTGCTCTTTGGCCTGCTTTAATTTTTGGGTACAGAACGGCTAAAAAAAACTTTAAATTTATAATACTACAATGTTTTAGCACAGTGGTTTGATAGATGGTTTTATACTCGTTATTGTATTTTAGAGAGAAAATAATATTTAGTATTAATGCTATATAGAACAAGTGAATCAATAGTTCTAATCTTTCTTAGTTTAGAAGATATATAGTCATAATAAACTCAGCTACTGGTTTAGCTGACGTAAAGAAAAATAGCATTTTGGACCTCCCAACCGGAAACCATATTTCCTTACGTGACGTGATCACGTGACACACGTCGCGCTCTGCTCGACTGTGACGACACACTTCCGAGCTTCATATATCCTATATAGTATATATGAAGTTACTTTGTAGAGTTAGTATTTTTTGAATAAACTATAAAAAATGGCAGTCGTCGTTGTGGCTCAGTGGAACTACGTCTGAACGTAATTGCGATGGTTGCAGAATCGATTTCTACTCGATAGAGATATCTAGTTGACGCAGCACGGCGCTTAATTTACTTAATTAATTTTCAGTTATTACACAATGTCTCGAAATCGGAACGGAAAATGGGAAACGGAGTGTCTCAACTGTTAGCTCTAGATTAACTCCGTTATTTGTACAACATTAAATTGTATTTTCAGTTACTTAAACTAAAACGGAAACTATAGTGTGTGAGTAATATTATTTTTTATTAAAACCAATACAGAAATAATAAACAAATTTAGATATCATGTGAAAGTATTTAACGATTCAATCATCGGGTTATAATTATTTTAATTTATTTGTGGCTAATGATTTACTATCATTACTTCCGTTCATTTCAATGATGAAAGTGATAAGTTACTCGTACTGTTGTGTTAATAACATGTTTTTTTTTAAGTGAATGCTTAATTAAAAAGTTTAATTATGGCTATAAGGAACACTAAAGTGTTTGTGAGTTCAAAACTCAAATTCACCGATAGCGATCGATTCAATGTATAAATAGTAGTTTTAGATTCACTACCACCCGAATGAATGGTTAGGCACAATTTTTTCTGTTTCACGCTGTATCTCGCATGTAACAGGGAACCTAGTTCCAAGGCACTCATTTTTTCCTTTTTCATTCGAATTGAAAATATGGCGTATACTAAACAGCGCAACTCAATTACGCATTTTGTCTTACGGCTAAGCTCCTAAAATTGCATTTAAGTAAATTCAAAAAGATATTAAACGACACATTACATACAGTTATGTAATAATTTCGTAAGTTATCTACGAGTATTCTTAGTAGATCGTGCGATAAAATCACATATTCAAATTAGGCAAATGAAATTTTGCATTTGGCCTAACGTGTTAAAAGTTTTGCAAGTCCAAATTGACAACGTAACGGGGTCGTAGAGTCGAGGACGTAGAATTGAAAGAAAATATTATTATTATGTCAAGGCGAAGTCTACGTATGTTACTTGGATACGAACATAAAGAAAAAATCGTATTATTTCGTAAGATGGAGTGTCTTGACACTAGGTTTTAGGTTTTTAGCTTCAAGCTGTGTCGCTTACAGCAGGATCCCTATCCTGTACCTCGTGCTAAGATACCCCTTTCCTCAGCTTCTTTTTCTTCAGCTGTGTAGTTTAAATCATTAGTATTAAATATAAAAAAAACGAAACGCATAATAGAGGCCACTCGTGGCGCAAGGACACGAGCGCGACTGTAAAAGCTGAAGGTTGTGGGTTTGATTTTCACTCGAGGAAATATAATATTTTATATTTTCATTTTTCTCACCCTAGTAACAAGGCAAAAGTGGAGTTCCTCCAGTCAACACGCAATGCCTCCAGTATTCGGCAGCAAGTAGAAAACTGTAGCGGTTTAAAGCCTTAACACTAGGTTCCCAGGTTCCCTCAGTCTAACCTTGTATGTGCAGGATACAGCGTGTGAATGCTAAAAAAAAACAAAATACAAAAAACTCATAAACAAAAATGTAAGCAACATAACATAGTGGCACTGAGAAGCGACTCTACGAGTAAACTTTTATGGGACATCTTCGGAACCAGTTTTCGAGGATGCGGAGAAAGTGAGTTCGAGGTCACGCCTCGTCACAATTATGTAAGGTTTGACGTCAAGCCTTTACCTAATAGTTCAATGTTTTCAAATTAATATTTCCTAATATTGATTAATTACTAAAACTAGAAAATAATAATATATGTTATATCTAATGATATATCTAAAATTATCATTACCTCTTGAGGTTCTTACACATATCGATGTATCAACTGTGTATTTTTTTTATTTTATTGTAACTATATTTTTTTATTTCCTTTCGAAATCTTAGCTTAAATAAGATAAAAGTACAGTTATACGTGTTTCAGTATAGATAAAAAGAAAGTAAATAAAATGTTAAATCCAAAATAATACATATATTGATTTAAAACTGCATTGATCGCTTCCAATTGTAAAAGATTAGACAATTTTGGCGTAAGTCTCGAAGTTTTAAGTGAAACAAATTGGGAAAAATTCGGTCCGAAGGCCACTTAACTAGAGGAACTCGTGTTTGTGAAAATTTTGCAGATTTTGTACGTTATAAATCTTGGGTGATGCATTCTTTGGTACCTACAATTATATTGAATTAACTTCGTGTACAGCTTTCTTTATTGACTTTTTGATTAAAGTTATCATGTTTTAATGTATTTATTTTAGACTAAAAAATATAACTTCCCCTTTTTTTTATTTAATTAGACGTACTACCATTAATTATACTATAAAAAATATAAGTTTTTAATTGTATTGATAATTTTTACATAATAATATGTTATGATGGTATGTGTGATATGGATATAAAAATATTAGTATTAGGTATTGTTTCATAGAATTATTTTGTTACAATACTCTCTTATATAAATAACGGATAATATTAGGGGGGGGGGGGACGAATTATTAAGTCAATTTCGAGTTTATAATAATTTGCCAATTACAAGTACATTCTGTCTGAATCATTGCATTGGGCTTTGTTTCAAATGCTATAAAAAAATAATTAAACCGACACAAAAACCTGAAAAGCATAAAATAATAAACCTTTCAATTACTAATCTTAATAACTAAGGTCTTAAAGTAGCGTTCTATACATAATTATATATTTAAATATTTTTTGTCGTATAATGATAAAAAATCATAAA
Source organism: Heliconius charithonia (assembly GCA_030704555.1). Lineage (NCBI taxonomy): Eukaryota > Metazoa > Arthropoda > Insecta > Lepidoptera > Nymphalidae > Heliconius > Heliconius charithonia. The sequence goes on along the minus strand of CM060819.1, from coordinate 568,441 downwards.
ATAAAATGATTATGTATTTACATAGCTAATGTTTCCATTGTAGTTCATAACAATATGCAAGATACAAGAACAACGTATTTCAAGGGTCAAGAGCTGAAGGCGATGTCTAAATATATGTGACTTATGACCCAATTCATGTTTTTGTTCAGGTCACGCTGTCTTTACGCTGCAGCTCTTGGTGGCGACACTAAAAATACCTCCTCATTAGAAGGACGGTGTTGCCCTACTTCGTGTTAAATAACCCTTTGAAACGGACCATTCATGTAAACGATGAAATATGAAAATTTGACACTTACCATCTCGTTTAAGTTCTCTATAGATAGAATGTATTTTTAGTTTATTTTGATTTTGTTTTATAATATTTGAAATATTGTATGACAAGTGCGGAAGTCAAAGTCACGTTTTGTCTTCCTATCATAGTCTCATTTCAAGAACTATTTTTTGTAATCTATCTATTGATTTTGTTTTGGACACACGTTATCTTGCAATTTCTCATCGCTCTAAAGAGCTGAATAGAAAAGAAAAATCTTTGTTTATTATATTCTTAGCTTCTTAATATTTATTAATTTATCATATTTATTATGATCGAGGCCATTGTGACGCAGGTCCACAAACGTTACACTGTAAGCGCGACATTTGAGGGTTCGATTTCCACTCGGGGAATGAGATTTTGATAATATTTTCATTTCGTCGCTTTGGTAACGAGGCAAAGCGCGTCGTCGTTGAAATTAACGCGGGAAACAGTGTGAAGCTGATAAAAATATTAATTATTTTATTTATCGTTTCCAGTGATGAGGACGACACAAGCCGGCTACTAAGACAGCTCAGTCGCATCAACCGTCCGCTGGGCATCAGCTTCCCCCAAATGGTGAAGCTCATGGGCCAGTGTCAGCAGGTAACATCACGTCTCTACTCTCAGGTACTCACTGTGCATGTGGTTTTGTAAATTTAATATAAAGTATTAGTTGGTCCTTTAAGCCAGATTAACTTTTTGGATCGACATTTACTTTAGTTTTTTTGGATCATCTTCATTAAGAAGGTTTAATTGGGACCAAGAGAGGGTGGGCTTCTTCTCGTTCTCGAAAATTAGGGAGAAAGGGAAGATAAAACTTAAAATATAATTAATAGAAATAAATTAACATAAATAGATCGTTTATAATTACATCCATAAGCGAATTACTTATAATATTACATTAGAGGGAACCCAACCTCACCTAATTTTCATGACATTGCATGTTGAGTGGCGAAGCTCAAGACCGCGCTTTGTTTACCAGAGCGGGGAAATTAAAATATTTTCTCTGAGTGAGGATCAAACCCACAACTCTATTGTGTTCACGGTCATTCATTTACATTCAGATGCTTTCCCACTGCGCTATGACAGCCTGTACTCGTATATATTTCATAATATGTTCATATTGCATACGTTCAAATGATGCTCAATGTCAAAAATCAAGAGTCATTTTTAAGGTAATTTAATTTTAAATTTAAACATTTCTTTACTTCTTAAATTTGTATCGTGTATACTCGTAAATATTACACGTCAATTATAGAATTTATTTTAGTTTTTACATCAGTCAAAAGCGAGTCGATCTCGTCCACCGAGAGTTCTGTACCAATTTTATAAACGTAGGTTAAAGGGGACGTCATTTGTGAAGTATCTATATAAGTATGTAGGTTTCAATTCAATTGAAATAAATTATTGAAACGATATGAATAATTATTTATTTACAACAATATAACTAGCTGCTTTATCTGCCTTTCAAATTGGGGAAATGCGTTGAAAATGCAAGCAAAATATATACAAAAACAGTGTTCACAAAGTGAGGCGCCCTTGACCCACTCCTCGTTCTTCAAAGAGCTGCTAAACGAAGATGAGAATCAGCTCTTGAACGAAAGCAACTGTCACTGGCCGCTACCGTATATGTACTTTTGTGTACGATATTTTCGCCTTTGTGCTACGATTTTGGATATTTTTTATATGTCATACTTGCAGTCGGCCTTTGCGCGTTAAATACAAAGAGGCTTAAAAAAGTATTCCTAATGAAACTATTTAAGCGGATTAATCGAGTATATTTACTATTTTTTTTTTCATATCTGGAAACCCAACGTTTCGAACACTTGCCCGTGCTAATGGGTAGGCTGAAGCATCCCTCTGTCATTTTACATAGTTATTAAGTATTTTTCTCTCCTATTGAATTTAAATTGCTTCAAAAATATTTATAATACATTATCTCTAATATCTTGTCAAATGATAATTCTTAGTAATTAATAATTATCTTAGGGTAGTGGAAATTCTACAACACAAAATGGCTGCTTTAGTATTTTTGTAAGTTTTATGAGATAGTAAAAACATAGTTCGACAATTTTCCACCAAAAGGTTGAGCCTTTTAGGTGGAAAACACAAAAGTGTGCTGTAAGCACGACATGTTATGGGTTCGATTCTCACTCAATATAATGAAATTCTCAGGTTCTCTCTGCCTACCTTGCACATAGCAAGGTGATACAGCATGATGTTAAAAAAAACATCATTGTATTTATGTTAGAGGTACATTCATATGTTGAATAATAATTCCATAATCGGTGTTGAGTGTGCTACTTTGGCTTTTTTATTATATGTTATTTTATTATTGTATATATATATATGTTATTTTATTCATAAATATTATAACTATGTTAATGTTGAGAATTAAAAGCTGTTGATTGTTCACACAGCAACACTAAAGACTATAATAAACTCGTTGTTTAAGATACCTTTTAAAATCTATTTTTATATTTTTTTCCAATTGTTATAACAATTGGAGGTACAGAGATGCTAACAAGTTAACAACATAAATTTGTTGTAACAAGCCTATAAGAATTTCGACGTAGCTCGATGAGAACATATGGCTTAGTGGTCAGAGCGCTTGGACGGTTTCCAAAGAGGCGCGGGCTCAAATTCCGCTAATTTATTTTTTTTATAAATTTTCTTTATAAGTATTTTTCTTTCCTAAGTATGGTTTCACATATTACGTTATCTCTACATTACCTTAATTATTAGAAATTCAACTGAAATTCATAGTTATTTTATTGAAACATATATAAACAGTATTATACTATATTTTAATATTTATAAATTAAATATATATCTGTTTTTTTTTTCAAATTGATGACCTTTTTTTAAATTTCTTATAATATCGGCTTTTCCAAATGGTGAAAGACGTTTGCAACAAAGTATCAGAAGTGAATATAAAACGATTTAGTTTCTAGGACCATACGATACGTGCTTAAAAAGTCAATTTTAAATAGTTTCGAGATTTAAAAATGTCTAAACCTAAAGGGAAGCTGTTTTATGGTAGTGGTCACTCTTTTCAAAGCTTTCTTCGTGTACAGATATATTTATTATTATAATTATTGAAGTTTTATTCAATAATTATGAAAGATAAAAGATTATTTTAGAAAATAAAAATTAAGGTAACCGGATTTGAACCAGCGCCATTCAAACCGTTCAAGTCGGTCAGTGGTCGGCCTTACACGTACCTATACATTTTCTATAAAGTAGATCTACATGCTGCTTGGCGAGTACAGTAAGAGAAGTCAACACTGTGCCATATTTAATCAGACCAGGAAAATATGAAAGAACTAATTTTAATGAATGGAGAACGGAGTGTCTTAAAGCAGAGAAAGTATGAAGCGTTGTTTTTTTTTCATATTTCGCTGAGTAGTTGACGATTATCATAAGCAGTTGAGCACGTCCTACTTGCTCTATAACTTCGTCTATTCACAATAAAACATACTTTCGATTTTATACTAGCTACAATGTGCACTCTACATAGATATCAATCAGCCCTGCGATCTCTGTTCAAGGAAACTTTCTTTATTATTTACATCCATTAGTGCATCCAGCACAAAACAACCCTGCTTTTTGCTGGCAGAGTCACTTTCGTTCCCCACGTTCCACCGAATTCTGAAGGAGTTGCGAGTTGTGTGGCGGAACCCAACGCCGTGGTTTGCCTCATCACTAGAACGAGACATGATAATATTAAATATTTACGTAGGAATGTAACCCACAACCTGTCGCGCTTACAATCACACGTTTGTGCCACTGAGCCACGACTGGCCTCAAATACATTTAATATCGTGTTATCATCGTGTAACGTACAAATTTCCTGGCGCCCCGCTGCGCCTGCTATCTGATTGAAACTGATGTGATACTTACTTTGCAAATGCCAAGTTTTATGGAGCTATTGGAGTAATGAGTTATGACCTCAAATTTTATAATTATGTTAAATACATTTTATAAATCGAAACAGTATGTTTATTTAAGCGTGCTAACGCTAGAAAGTGCTGGTTTCAATTCAATAAATATAATTTTTGTGTTGAATAGTCGAAGAAAGCTCCATATATAGTTGAAACCGTAGTTTTTATCATGTTGAGCACCTGTGTCAATCATATTTCTTAGATATTATCATTTGGCCATGGGAAGTCATAGGGAAAGTATTTTTCTTATAATTATATCCTATTGCTTATGAGTAACAAGCATTTATATCGCGAAAAATTCTATATTATTAAACATACAACACTATAAAAGGAATCAAAATTAATAGGGTACTTCCGGTTGACGTAGAATTTTAAAATTTGGCAGCTAGAATCTACAGGTACAGGAAAAAACTATACATTTGAGGTTAAATACTAAAAAAATGCTTTAAATGGTGGGCAAAATTTTGTATTAAAGCCACTAGTTCAAAGTTCTCTTGCTAAGCTAAGCTTGTATTTCAGGAAAAGCTCGAGACCTCCAATTTTTGTACAGTACCCTCGGCGGGCGAACCCTACTTGCACTTGTCCGGTTTCTAATCAACAAAAACAAATAATGATTTAATAAAATATTAGCTTATATATACAAGCTTGTAGCTGTAACTTGTAGTCAGTGAAGTAAAAAAGAAGCGCTTCCGATGATAAAAGACTTAGATCGTTGAAGTCTCTTAATTAGGCGTTCATCGAACATCAAAGACTCTTGTTTTAATGAGGAGAGCCTTATCTCAAACTCTATACAATGCCTTGAATAGAAAATGCCTAGAGAATATCGATTTATATACTTTTGTAGAAGAAAATATATTTTTATAGTTTCACGCTGTATCCCGCACACGGAAGGGTCAGACGGAATCTGAGAACTTAGTGTTAAGACACTCCATTCCTATTAAGACAATTCCTAGCTTTCCACAAAATGTCGGAGGAGATTTAAATATACGCATATATTCAGGAAAAATATACAAAAGATATATTATAATCCTATTACTACTAGGTGGAAGGCGTAGAATCAAGCGACGTGGACAAACGCGAGGGGTGGCGGGAGAGGGGTGACGCTGAAGATCGTCTCCGAGCTGGTGGTGCTCATGCTGGACTCCTGGGTGGCAGTCCGCTGTCGCTATTGCAGGGGATTATACCTGGTAAGTTGTTTGAAATACTAGAAGAACAATTTGTAGCCTAATTGTTATAAACTCAAAATTTGTTGCTTCATTTAAAAATGCGATCGTGGCGTAGTGGCACCACTTGTAACTGTAACGTTTGTGGGTTCATTTTTCACCTAAGCGAATGATTTACTAAGTATTTTCATTTCCTCGCTCTGGTAACAAGATAAAGTGGGGCGTTGTATTCGGCCATTCAATACGCAATGTTACGAACATTCGACGGAAAGTTGAGAATAAAGTGTCTTAACACTAGGACAGGGCGTCCTAAGACACTTTATTCTGCTTTGCCTGCCTTGCTATATGTGGGATATAGCGTGAACAAATAAAAAGTAAATAAAACAACTTCTCGACAGATTGTAAAAAGATATTTAAAAAAGAAATGCTAAATAAAACATTTATCTAGTAATTAGTTCAGGGACAAAAACTATTTTCAATTAAATAATATGACATCCAGAGGGTGCCCTGACTAATATCTGTCCGATATTAGTTCTTGGGCATACGGGTACGCGACCCCGGATCCTCGAGCCACCACTTGTTATAACCCCGTCCAGTCCGTATAAGTGGTGTCCCCTCCTTTCAATCTCTTCCTTTTTCCTACCTTCTCCTTCTACCCATCCTTCCCCCCCCCCCCCCTTTTCTATATGTCCTATTCCTCTTCCCCGGTTTCTCCCCATAAAGGGGTTTTGGAGGTCAGATGGCAGTCGCTCCATTTAAAAACCGCCATCCGCCGCTACAAATGGACAGTTTGAGTAGGAAACTGGGTACGGCTAGGGCGTCGCCGCTAAACGACGCGCAGGCACATCGCCCTACACCTGCGATAAGTGGGCAAGGGCTACCGTGTCAAGTACGGGCACGGCTAAAGACGCGAGTACCCAGAAGGAAACTCCGCTTTGCAACGTGGAATATTGGCTCTCTAACTGGACGATGCAGGGAACTCGCAGATGTACTCATGAGACGTCGGGTCCAGTGTGCTTTCCTCCAGGAAACTCGCTGGAAGGGCAATAAGTCCCGTAACATCGGACAGGGTTACCGGCTTATATACACTGGGTCACCTTCAGGTAGAAACGGTGTGGCGGTAGTGCTTTCCGAAGAGCTTCAGAATGGGCTCCTTGAAGTTGACCGTCGCTGCGACCGCTTGATGCGAGTAAGGGTACTGATTGAGGGCGTTACCACTAACTTAATCAGTGCCTATGCTCCCCAGGCGGGATGTAGCGCGTCCGAAAAGGAGACATTCTGGGAGCAGTATGAAGAAGTGCTACTTGGTATACCGTCTACCGAAGTGGTCTTAGTTGGGGGGGACTTGAACGGTCACGTCGGTAAGGCTGCTGAGCCGTTTGAACGTGTTCACGGGGGTTTTGGGCACGGTCTTCGCAATACAGAGGGAGAAAATATTCTAAGAACCTGTATTGCATCAGATCTAGCCGTCGTGAATACGTTCTTCCAAAAGAATCCTCAGCACCTTATCACGTATAAGAGCGGGTCCCACTCAACTCAAATAGACTACTTATTGACCAGACGGTGTCATATGGGCAGGGTAACTAACTGTAAGGTCATTCCAGGCGAAAGCCTAACGGCCCAACATCGTCTTCTTGTCATGGACTTTAACGTTACTCCGAGGAAGAAAGTAGCTGAGAAACGTAGGCCTCGGATCAAGTGGTGGTTGCTGAATGGACCGATGCAGACCGAGTTCCTGGCAGAGGTGAAAAGTCATAATCTTTCGACTAACACCGAGACTGCTCAGGATGCTTGGGATCGAGCTCAGTCGGCAATCATTGCGGCAGGCAGGCGAGTTCTTGGCCTTTCTAGGGGAGGACGTGTCATCGACAGGGAGACATGGTGGTGGAATGACAAGGTGCAGGAGGTGACTCGTGAAAAGAAGGATGCCTTTAAGAAGTGGCAGCAATCCAACTCTCCTGAAGACAGACTGGAGTACATAGTAGCTAAACATGCCAGTAAAAGAGCTGTAGCCAGAGCCCGCAGTGAGAGTTTGTCACCACTGTATGATAAACTTGAAACTGTGGAGGGGCAGAAGTTCATTTACAAGCTGGCACGTTCCCGGGATAAAGCGACGCAAGATATCGCAAAATGTCTTTGCGTCAGAGATTCCCAGGGCACGCTGCTCTGTAGTCATGCCTCTGTGAAGGAGAGGTGGAGAAGCTACTTTCAGGAGCTGCTGTATACTCAGCTCCCATGCAGTCTTCATCACGACCCACCGCCTAACCTCGGACTTATTGCCCCAATAACCCTTGACGAAACTCGTAATTGCCTTCGACGCATGAAGAATGGAAAAGCGGTGGGACCTGACGACATTCCGATCGAAGCGTGGAAATCGTTGGGCTCTCTTGGTGTGCTCATACTTACTGTCCTTTTTAATCATATCTTGAACACTGGAAAGATGCCACACCAGTGGCGGCTTAGCTTCATTACCCCTATTTACAAGGGAAGGGGCAGTGTTCAAGATTGTGGTAGTTATAGGGGCATTAAGCTTATGAGTCATACCATGAAGCTCTTCGAGCGCATGATCGACCTCAGGCTCCGCCGCGAGTGTACTGTCTCTGAGTCTCAATATGGATTTCAGCCAGGATCGGGCACTATGGACGCCGTTTTCGCCCTCAGAACATTGATGGAGGCATACAGGGAAAAAAGGAGAGCTCTGCATGTGGCCTTTTTAGATCTGCAGAAGGCCTTTGACTGTGTGCCTCGTCAGTGTATCTGGTGGGCATTGCGATCCAAAGGGATCCCTGAGGCCTATATTGAGATTATCAGAGACATGTACCGCGATTCCGCTTCTATGGTTAGGACTGCTGTTGGCGACACTAAACCCTTCCAGATTACAGTAGGGGTTCACCAAGGCTCGGCTCTTAGTCCGTTCTTATTCATTGTGGTGCTCGATACTGTCTCGGCTCACATCCAAGACCAGCCTCCATGGCTGATGATGTATGCCGATGATATAGCACTCATTGATGAGAACCGACTGATGCTGGAGCGTAAAGTGAATTTGTGGAAGGGTTCGCTTGAGAACGGCGGTCTTAAACTAAATGTGTCGAAGACCGAGTACATGGCCTGTGGGAGCCCGGACTCGAGCACTATCCTTATAGGTCCTGAACCAGCCGTTAAGTCGGAAAAGTTCAGGTACCTTGGATCCGTTATGCACGAGTCTGGAGGCATCGATCACGATGTCTATAGCCGGATAAGCGCTGCTTGGGCCAAATGGCGGGAGGTCACTGGTGTGGTCTGCGATCGCAGGATACCGCCCAAACTCAAGGGTCTGATATACAAGAGCATCATCCGACCGGTTCTTTTATACGGCAGCGAATGTTGGCCAGCACTATCTCGGCACACTCAGGAGCTTCACGTCACGGAAACGAAGATGCTGCGGTGGATGTGCGGCGTAACGCGGTCTGACCGCATACGCAACACATTCATTCGGGGTAGTCTTGGAGTCCGTGACGTAGCGGATAAGCTCCAAGAGCGTCGCCTGAGATGGTTTGGTCACGTTACGCGCCGGCCTAAGAACTATGTCGGATGCAAGTGCCTTGCTATGTCAGTCCCTGGAGTGAGACCTCTCGGACGCCCAAGGAAGCGCTGGTTGGATGTCGTGAAGCAGGACATGAGAGCCAATGGTCTAACCACCGAGGACGCTAAAGACCGTGCAAAGTGGAGTAGGTTGAGTAGGAAGGCAGACCCTGGCAAATAGCCGGGATTAATGCCAGGAAGAAGAAGAATATGACAATAATAATTCACTTAGAAAACCATAAATGTAGAATATCTTTTTTGTTTAAATAGTAAACCCTTTGAAATGCTTAGTTTTTCAAATTTTATAAAAGTTGTACTTGTTTATAGTTAATGAATAGGTATAGTTAACAAAAAATAAAGAATAATTGATTTTTATCCAACCGAAGAAGTACTATACAGTATTGTAATTCTTATAAAGTGTGGCCGTTTTCTTTTGTCAACTAAATTAATAAGTAAAATTGATGCGACATTATTAAAACGCCATTATATAGTTTCTTATAATTGTCCACTTTGTTGTGACTAAAATTAAATTAAATTAAATTAGCTTCACGCTATATCCCGCACACAGCAGGGTAGGCAGAGGGAACCTAGTGTAAGACACTCCGTTCCCCACTTTCTGCCGAATTTTGGAGGCATTGCGTGTTGAGTGGCAGAACTCAACGCCGCGCTTTGCCTCGATAAATGCCAGAGCGAAGAAATGGAAATATAAATTTAAGTAAATATTTCATCTCCTCGAGTGGGGATCGAACCCACAACCAGTCGGTATTACAGTCACACTTTGTGCCACTGCGCCACGACTGGCCTTTGTTGTGACGAAAGAATTTATTTACGATAGACTGAGTACATTTCACAATTAGTTTAACAAATACTTTTTCGATATAACCACTCTTCAGGGCTATTAAATTACATATAATTTGGTTAAAAAAAAATGTTTTGAAATCTGATTAAACTGTTTATTACATTTTTTAGAAACAAAGAAATATAAATAAATAAATAAATCTTTACCTCCAAAATAAGAATTACAATATACGATTAAAATAGATTAATTTATTATTTATTGGAACTTAATAATTTTTAATTACAACATTTTTTTTTAATTCTGCGACTACTATTAATTATATATTTTTTCCTTCAGGTACCAAGTGGTGCGGCACAGGCGACATAGCGGCCGACTACCACGACCTCGGCGCCGACCGCTCCCTCGACCGCTGCTGTCGAACCCACGACCTGTGCCCCAGCAAAGTGCGCGCCTTCTCGAGACGATACAACCTAACCAATAACTCTCTCTATAGCAAATCCCACTGTACCTGCGACGACATGCTCTTCGACTGCCTCAAAGCCACTAACACCTCTGCTGCACACCTCATGGGCCATATATACTTCAATATTGTCCAAGTCCCTTGTTTGGAGGACCTAGCCACCGGAAGACGCTTCAGAGAAGCAAGACAAGGCTTCTAGGTCTCATATTGTAAATAAACGGCGCCATCTAGAAGATCTATAGAAGATCTATAAGATGTTTGCACGGATCTATGATATGATGTACATTTGCATTTATCCAAGTCTATGTACGTCATATATTAATGTAAATAATGTAAAAACGTAAATAACGATACACGTTGAACCTGTGATATGTCTGTGCCTTGAATTATTCTTTAATATTTTGTATTTAGATGGTGGCGCCGTCGGGGGTTAGTCAAAGATTATTTTGTAATTTGTTACTAATTATTATTATTATTTATTTGTCCTATTTAAGATGAAACGATTCTGTTGAATGTGTTTCAATAGATATGGTTTATAATGTTATAACTCAACTACGATAATTTAAATGGCTGCTAAATCAAATATAAGGTTTAAAATATATGTGAGTGTTTTATTTGAAATTACCTAAAAATCGTGTGTACCCCGTGGAACCTTGTTTGTAAAAAACAAAGTATAGTATAAAAATAAAAATTAAGCCTTGCGCCCCTGGGCGCAAGAATGGGTATTCTGGAATCCAGCTTTCCGTCGTTCCAATGATCCGACAATCCTACCCACGTCCACACATGTTAAGTGTCAAATACCACCGTTGATGTGTCACATGTCCACAACATGTGATGTGTGTTAATACGACTATATGTTTACATACAATATATAAATTTCCAAACTACCCATCAGGGGCCAAGGCTCATCTGGAGAATATCTACTCCACAAAACCTCTCTGTAGAGGTTGCTGGTCGTACTTTATGATGTATATCTTATTTATTTATAAAATATTGTTGGCAGAGTAACCGACAACTGTGTCCAATCATAGTATACCATACATACTAATTTTAAAATCTGATATAAAAACACAAATTCCTTGCTCTATATGGTAAATAAAAAAAATAAGTATAAGTAGGTGGCCACCCAATATTAGGTATACAATATTTCTAAATTAAAGACAAGAAGAAAGTTCCTGGCTGGCTGTTATTAATCACAACGTTATTCTTTGGAAGTTTTCTTTATTAATTGGAAGAATTAAATATAAGTGATTTGGATTTCGTAAATTACTTAAATTGTTTTCTTAACTTTTAACAATTATTAATATAATAGTTGACATGTTTAAACACAAATCATACAATTATTATTAAAAATCATTTCGGATCAATTTATGTATTTTTAATTATGAATTTAAAATATTTCTTTTTCTAAAAATCTCTATTTGTTTTTAGTCATAGTCTATTTCTATAGTACCTGCTTTGTTACAACAGCATTTCAGATGATGATCTTGATTTTAATTTTTAATCTTCTGCTCAAAATGATTTATTTGATTTTTTTTAACTATAAAAATTAAATAAAAAAATATAAAAATAAACAATATCGCAATTTTATCATTATAATAAAAGTAAAACATAAAAATTAAGTAAAATATTATAAAATAAATTTCATGAAATACTTTTTTAAAAAAGTATTAATTACAAATTTAATGAATTTAAAGTACTTTTAAAAAAATATTTAATAAAATTTTACTTCGATGGCAACTAAAGGCAGCGTTTTAATTTAAAGTGGTAACTTTTTTAGTTTTGTATAATCTGTACCAATCAGGCCCTGTCATTACAATTTGTCAACTAATTTTCTTATTTTCGTGATCACCGTCATATATTCTTAATGGATTGTTTTTCTACATGCTGACCTTCTTGTTATTAAAATATGCTTAGAATCTGTGTATTCTTGTACTAGCTGTTGGAAAGAAGTGGACCGCCATGGACGAACAAACGGCAACGTCCAGCGAGTCCACTGTGACGAAAGGTGTGTTTTAAGTTACTATTTTATTTCTAAATGTGTCTGCAGGAAGTTGAGAAGTGTTTTTGTTTCAAGTTGAAGCCGGGAGTGAGGATGGTGAGGCCCCCGTGTACGCGAGGCGGGAGCTTGAGGAAGAATTTAATGTACAGAGAGCTAAAATGAAAGAGTTGTTTTTACAAAAAGAAGGTTTGTAGCTTATTGATGTTCCATTATGATTTTATTTAACACAGGTGTCATCGTGTGGTTGCTAATTTCATTGCCCTGCGTAATTAACATGGTAATAGAATTTTACTTTATGTTAAATTGAATAAAGTGCTGCATTACCTAATTAAAAAACAGTATGACCTTACCTGTATATAATGCTTAAAAATTCTACGCTAAATATCAATATTCACAATTATTTAATGACAACAAACATAGTTTGTTGTTTTTTTTTGTTTTGCATCAAATCTTCATAAATTTTACATCTTGTTGATTTTAATACAGTAACAAGCTTATTATGGTTTTTTGTATAACATGTGCCTTACAAGTCTGCAATGTCTAAAGTAACACAAAAAAAATATTTAAGTAAAGAAATTTAATTTGTATATGAACTTAGAATATTGAATAACTGTATTATAAATTGTATTATTTTATTTTATTCTTTATAGTGCACATTATTGCATTTTGAATTTGCCAGATCTATTTCAGCATGTAAATTAAAATAATAAATTTACCTGAATGGTAATAGACTTCACACATTTACTGTAAGATGCAGACTCTTGGTTATGTGATGTTGTATTGTGATATGTAATTATTATTAAACCAAATAATATTTTTACAGAGGATTTACGAAAATTGGTGCTAGAGAAGCAACAATTAGACTCAGAGGTGCTGGGATTACGTGCTGAACTCCAACAGCTACAGACCCTCAGTGAGAACCAGAAATCAGAAATACAAAGCTTGCAACTTTTAGTTAGTGGTATGTTACCTATACAATTATTTTAAATAGCTTATATATTTATAAATGCATATTTTTTATAGCCTTATACATTAAACTTAGTCAGAAAGAATAGAAAGCCAAACATTACAGTCTTGGCTTTAATAATTGGCCATGTTCAATGTTTTCAACCTATTCATATATATTGTCCCAACAGTCCTTATCTTTTGCACATGTTTTCAAAGATCAAGACAGACTTGCTTTGTATTCTAGTCACTCTCACATTATAGGTTCTATCATCACCATAGTCTCTATTATCACCACAGTCTCTATATATAACATATTTGTATTCTTTCGGATTTCTGAAAGTAACATTCACACTTGTGCCTACCATTCTGTGTATCTTTTACTAGTCAGTTCAGTCAGCTAAACTGATCCGCATATTCTACAAATGGATATTGACAGAGAGACTTCTCTACTGTGTTTACTGTTCTTTTTTTCCTGTACTATAACCATGGTTCTCTTAACAACAATCTTAGTAAAAGCATTGTATTGTATACAGCCCTACTTTACTTAAATGCACATGACAAAACACCATTGATCCTGTTACTGTCACTAATATGCCTTTTCTCATAAATTTCCTACCTTCCATCTCTACTAAACATACTTCCCAGGTAAACCACATCATTCACTTTTTCTAATATATTTCCATTAATCCATACATCCTGTTCTAACTATTCTTTCACACTTATACCAGAACATAAAGTTGTTGAAACAGTTGAAAAAACTGCTACTATCTTTTTATATTAAAAAAGTAGTTTACATTTTAATTAGAAATATTGTAATCTCCTCTGATTACAATATAATGATTTATGTTAGCGCAATCATGCTATTTATAATTTTTTTTCCTCAATCATTTATCACATTTACTTGTTAGGCTTTAGATTGAATAAGTACATTGCATTGTGATGTTGGCGCTAATGTCCTGTTTTTGGGGTCCTAAAGGTATTTTGGGAACATTTTCTACTATGACTAACTTTTTCTTAAAAATGAATATTTTTAAATAAATTTAGTGGCTTTTGTGTCATAGTGAGATATAGTTTGACTATAATAAAGTTATTGTGGCTTGTCACAAACAATAGAATAAAAACACTTTTTTTGGACTAGATTTCCTCTTTTAATTAAATATTTATTTCTTCTAAATTTATTCATGTATATTTCTATCTATTCAAAGTTAAACTATCTATGCTCTCAAATCATCCAAAGTGCACTGCAAAGTTTAGAAATATCGAATAATGTAATACATCTATTAAACATTAAATAATCATTAATTATTGTTTTTAAATATCTACAGAAACAGTGGAAGCATCCTCGTCAGGTACAGAAGAGGTGCGAAGACTGAGAGCTAAGAACATTGAATTGGAGCAACAACTTAATCAGCTAAAGCAACAACAGGTATAGTTTTTTAAAGTAATTTTTGGTTATTTTAAATTATTGAGTATTTTAATTTCAAATATAAATTTGCATTTGATAAAGTTTAATAAATGATTTACATGTAAAAGAAATTTGTAAAATTACACCCATACCTTATTTTGTTGTTTGAAAACATTATTTTGACAAACATTTCATTACCACAAAAGCGGGACTTGTTCACTTATGGTAATTTAACTTGAACTGTTTTTTTGTTATCATCCACCGGAACTTGTAACATTATCACATAGCAAGTAGCCTTTAGTGATGTGATAATACTCTTATATGAATATATCGATAGTTTTTCAAAGAAGTTTTGCAAAAGCTTTGAGCTATGTAAATAAAAAATATTTAAATTATTTTTTATTGAACAATATTTACAGAAATTTTCGGGTTTATCACTATTTTCTTATATATCTATGTTCACAAGAAGTTTTCAATAATTTGTCAGATGTATGATTTGATTTTTCCAATCACGTTATTTACATAAATAATATTAATATATTTTTTTGGGTAAAATAATTTTTCAATTAATAATGTGTGAATAGTAGGTTTAACATTTCTAGGGCACTTAGTGTGCATTGTTTTTCAAAAGGACTCTTTCACAGTTAAACATTTTACGTGTTTAGATAAGATACCTTACGTCAATTACGTGTAACTAGTCGTATTAAAACGATTGTTATGCTTCCAGGTTTTTTTAGTGCATAATATATTTAGTTTTACTTATTAAATTCTTTTTTTGTTTTAAAATTCATTAAGTAATCTGAATATATATTTCCAAAAGTAATTTTGTACATTGTTAATCTCGGAATGTGGAGAAAACTGGAGCATTACAATATTCAGGTAACCTTTTTAATATAGTGTCTTTAATAATTTTCAAAATTACAAAATATAATATTAAAATCGTACAGAAGGAAGTCGACTTATCTATGAATAAAACTTAAATTATCTGTTCTATAATTAACGTCAAATTTTAAATTATATGATTATGACCTTTTTGATTGGTATACTAACGTCAATTAAATGTATAATTCATAAAAAAAAAACCATTATAATGTAGAATATACTTTATCTATCTACGTTTCGGATTTTTCTAAATTCTCTTATACTCAACATACAAATATCTTTTGTATCTGTTCTGTACATCAAAAAAACATGAATGTAAGTTAAACATGAATATCAGAATAAACTACGTCATAATTCTCTACTAATATTATAAAGCAATTTTTATATTATATAAATTGTAATATTACAAATAAATTTTGAAATTTCTATATATTATAAATTGAAGAACTTTTTGGTTGAATTCGCTGATCTCTAAAACTACAGGGGTGAAATAAAACATATTTTGGTGTTGGACAGTCATTTATCGAGGAAGAAATACCAGGTTAATAACGTTCATCGTTTCGGTGTGACTTAGAAATGCAAATAATGTAAGCTAGTCATCTATAGTGTTAACATTATATCCCATGCCGTACATTTAAATAATTAAAAATACATATTATTCAACAAAAAAGTCCAAAATAACCGCGTATATAAATGCGATCAAGGAGGACATGAGTGACAAAGCGTGGGATTGGCAGGAGCTGTCGCTGGCACCGGCCACCTTTGTGCGGAGCATCGCTAGGAAACTAGGAGCCGATACTGATGTGGAAGTGCCTAATGTTAGAAAGGTATGTTTATATAATTCTTTTCTTTGTTCACCTTCGCGCCTGATTCTGCATGTAGCATGGTAAGAAAGTAATTTAATGTTATGTATATGATACTCCATTGCCCACTCATTTGTAAAATTTTTAAGAAGTAAGAGTTGCAAGTTAAAATGC
This sequence comes from Heliconius charithonia, assembly GCA_030704555.1. NCBI lineage: Eukaryota > Metazoa > Arthropoda > Insecta > Lepidoptera > Nymphalidae > Heliconius > Heliconius charithonia. The sequence continues at coordinate 552,008 of CM060819.1, read as the reverse complement.
CATGTTTTGTATTTTCACCTCAGTGAGTAGATATAAATAATTTAAGAGGAGGTGAGGAAATATTAATAATTTACCAAGAGAATACCAGATTCTCTAAATCTCTCTCTTTGTACTAAAAACCACTTTTTTTGTTGTGAAATGCATTGAGTCAAAAAAATATTTCCACTATTATTTAAAATATGAATAAGTGGTCATTTACTAAACTATATCTCTGCCTGCTAAATAATTATACTCATAATTACTACTTTCAGTTTGAGGACAATGAGCTACTCAAGTCCATCATTGACCCGCTGGAGATGGAAATTACAGCACTCAAAAACAAGCTAAGAGAAACAGATGCCCAGCTTCAGGAGGCTAAAGTGAGATTTAATTGAAAGTTAACAAAAAATATCCCCATACAGAGTAGGCAAATAGGCAGAGTAGAGGTACAATGCTTAGACATGCACCACCCAATTTTAATTTTCATTCCCTCAAGTCAAGATTGAACCCACAATTATTGCATTTACAATTAGATGCTGTTCATCTGTGCCACTAAGAAAAAAAATATATTATTTATATTTTGGCTTGGATGGTCTTTTGTTGATGCTGTTAGAAGTAAATAGATTAAGGTTGTTTTAGTAGTTCTTTGATTAATACATTAAATTTTACATCTCATACATAATTTTAAATAAAGTCACATGTCCACAGCTGTATCTTAACACTTTTTTTAATAATGTTGTATGTATGTACATGTAAACAAATATAAAGAGGACATTCAAATATTTTAATGTTTTAGAAAGTGAAAGCTGCTTCTACTGCTGCTTGTGCTAGTGACAAATCTGGTGACACTAAATCTGAAACAGGTATTTTTTATACATATTTAACTGCTGCTTGACACATTATTTCTCCAGAAGTGAAAAACGCAAATGTCTTAACACTGGGTTCCTAGAGTTCCTTTACTTGCCCTGCTTGGCTTGGGATACAGCTAAAAAATATAAACTATATATAAAAATAAATTAATATTATTATGGTTTTATTGTCATTTGTAAATGTATCTGATTCCAATATTGATTATGCATGCAATATGCAATAGGTTTTGAAAAGTATTTCTTTTAAACATTACACAACATACTTTATATACTAATATATTTATTAATTTGTTTACAAGAGTATTAAATGGTCTATATTTTCATACCTTTACAAATATCATGCACATAGCAGGCATAGGGACCTGGGATGATAATGTTAAGACACTCCATTCCCTTTAAGACTCTTCTGTTTCCCACTTTATGCCAAATTCTCGAGGCATTGCTTTTTGAGTAGGGGAGGTCAACAAAGCATTTTACCTCTACCAGAGCAAGGGAACAAAAATAATAAATATTTCATTCTCTGAGTGAATAATAGTATAATAAAAATTGAATCCACTACTTGCACTTCTCCTCCAGTATGGTGTAACAAAAATCAATTTTGTACATAGCTTATATATTGAGGCCAGTCGTGGCGCAGTGGTACAAAGTGTGACTGTAAAACCGACTGGTTGTGGGTTCGATCCCCACTCGAGGAGATGAAATATTTACTTAAATTTATATTTTCATTTCTTCGCTCTGGTATCGAGGCAAAGCGCGGCGTTGAGTTCTGCCACTCAACACGCAATGCCTCCAAAATTCGGCAGAAAGTGGGGAACGGAGTGTCTTAACACTAGGTTCCCTCTGCCTACCCTGCTGTGTGCGCGATATAGCGTGAAGCTAATTTAATTTTTTGTATTTTTTATATATGTAATATTATATATAATATTATTACTTAAGTGTTATTCGTGTTTTAGCATCTGCAGATAGCAAGCAGTGCGACATGTGTGCCAACTATGAGAGACAGCTGGTGGCGGAACAGGGTCGAGCTGCGCATCTTGAACTTGCACTTAAATTGGTAATTTTCTTTGTTATTTACTAATGTCTGACAGGAAATTAGATATTTTATGGCTTTATTTATAATCGTTATTGTTATGTTGCATAATGTGTTTATTGCATTATGCTGAATTTTATCCACTACTTTTATTCCATATTTAAGCTTCCACGGACCACTGGATGGGAACGACTACTTTAAATGAAAGCATACGTCACTCTAGTTCTATTATTATACATATAGTTACCGACTTTATAAAAGCCTAATACAATTACAACTTTAAGTGTTTTTGCCAAAAATTAAAAAGTTTTTTTTTTCAAATATAATAAATAATAAAAATATTGTTATAAAATAAAACCCCATTTGTTAAGAATGACGCACACAGAGTCAAACATATCTAATCAAAGCGACAACATCGCACATGCCTCATTTATGAAATCGAATCGTAGTTTTATATCGGCCGTGAAGATGAATGTTCTTTAGGTTTATTATAGAAAATAGGTGATTGCATAAAATAGAACGATAGGTATCCCTCTCTCGTTCAGGTATGTATTTTGAAGAGGACACACGTAACACGTGCGTACAAATTCATGAAATGAAAATAATAGTACTACGTCCTCTTATCACGAAATTGCGGATAAAGTTTTTACCACGAAAGTCATTCAAATTAGTAAATATTTAATTGTGTAAATCAAAGCGGGCGAAGCGGCGAGCGTATAGTTACTCTGATACTTTATAACGTACTGTAAATGTTTATACTTCTATTATACGCTCAACACACCTCCACAAATTCCAGGCAACAGACGAGCTGGAAGGCGTTCGGGCGACCCAAGACGAGACCGTCCGCACATGGCACTCGCACCGCGCCTCGTCTGCCGCGCAGCTGGCGGAACTGTCCGCAGCACTTACAGAAGCCAAGACAATACTGTCTCAGCGTGCTGCCGCTGCTGATGAAGCAGCACAACGAGCGCTGCACACGGTGACACAGCTTACCGTTGATAGGGAAATGCTGCAGAAGAAGTTGGATGCGTGAGTGTGGTGTTTTTTGTTGAAGGTTCACTCTGCATCCCGCATATGACAGGGAACGTAATGGGAACCCGGAGTCACGACGCGGTATGCTCCATTCGTCCCTTGATCGGGAGTTGAATCCATAACGTTCACGCTCACTGTTAGATGCTGTGACGGCCGATAGTCTTATTTTATAAAAAAAATAACTTCACGCTATATCCCGCACACAGCAGGGTAGGCAGAGGGAACCTAGTGTTAAGACACTCCGTTCCCCACTTTCTGCCAAATTTTGGAGGCATTGCGTATTGAATGGCAGAACTCAACGCCGCGCTTTGCCTCGACACCAGAGCGAAGAAATGAAAATTTTATATTAAATGATTATCTCTATGAGTTGGTTAGATATATTTAAAAGTTTGTGTTTAATATTTTAAGATATTTTTTAATACTGAAACAATTTGCTTTTTATTGTATCAAACCCCATGTTTTAAGCCTCGATGCTGTCTACGGTGATTCATATTCATATGCTTGCCGAGTAAATACCTATTCACTCCTTTACTTCAAATTATATAACAAAGTATCAATGGTTTTTACTTTCCATTCACTTTTTTTTATTGAAGAGTACTTCTGATTACACAATAAACAAAGGTTTGTTGTTTTTTAAGCTTTTTGTACTACTACAAAAATAATTTTAGTAATTATTGTTATTTCAGTTTAGAGAAAGATAACAATATGTTAATTGGGCAATACATTAAGAAGGCGGCCGAGATGCAAAATGAAGTCATCAATCTACCCGACGATGTTGCGGTGAGATTCTTAGATTATCAATTTTTTTAAACGATATAATTACTTGAGGGATCTAGGGGGATCGAATTTATAACCATTGCTCTAAAACCAGCTATCACTGCGTCAAGATGGTCTCACCTTCATCAGTTATTGTTCTGCAGTCACAATTAGTTAATATTTATATTATTATATTGACGTGTACTCTAAAATGCTCCATTAAAAAAATTGTAACTGAGTCTCATACTAATAATTAATTCACAGTTCAACGATTAAAACGCTGAATTATATTTAGTGACTAGAGATTATTCGTAAGCCTTTAAGCACAAGTAATTAGAGCATGACCCCTCAGGAGCTGCAGGAACAAGCGCTGCACCTGCGCGAGCAGCTGCTGGTGTGCGCGACGGGGCGCGAGCGCGCGCTCGCCTCCGAGGCGGAGCTGCGCGCGCAGCTGCTGCACCACGCCACGCTGCTGCTGCGCAAGGACGACGACCTCGCCGGCCTCGCCGCCGACCTGCGCGCGCGCGGGTACGTCTACTTATATTACACGTGACAATCACATTTATAACAATATTAAATATTTAATTTCCCCGAGTGCGACTCGAACCCACAACCGTGGCGTTTACGACGGCCTCATTATTATCAATATTATTTCTTAGTTTTTTTTTAATTAAGAGCTTCTTTGTTTTTCAGTGAGGAACTGGACAGGCTGCAAACAGAGCGTGAGCAGATGAAGGAGTTGGCAGACAAGTTGCGGCACTCCAACGAGATGATAGAGTCATTATTAGAGGACAAGGTACATGAAGATTTCAAGTTAAATTTGTATTTTGTTTATCTTTTCGTTGTTACATTTATGTACTTATTACTTAATGAAACTCGCGTTTAAAATACGTATATTAATCTATCATATTTACAATATAAAATTTGATGTTTGACGGTAAACACCATAGTTAGTGGTTCAATTTTCTCTCAGGAGAATGTGTCTTGTCTTTGTTTAGCATATTTCGTCATTCTAACTAATTAAGGATATATGTAATTAATAAAAAAAATATTTTTGTTTTAATAGAAGCGACTACAAAACGAAGTGAGTGAAGTGCGTGCAAAAGTAAGCGTGCTACAGCAGGAACTTGACAACGGAGAGAAAGTGCAACAGGACTTTGTTAGACTGTCACAGTCGTTGCAGGTGCATTAAAAACTTTTTCTAAAATAAATCCACTCAAGGAAAACACAACTATTTAAACTTCAGCAATTACACTTAAGGCTTTGAGGTCATTGTAGCGCAGGGGCACTAACGTGTAACTGTGAACGTGACGGTTGTGGATTCCATTTCTAATTGTTAAAACTTTATGCCTACATTTATGTATAGGCATAGAATTATGGTGTAGACATTTACATAAGTAATGTTTTAGAAAAGTCCTTAACAAATTAATAAATTTAATGAAAAAATACTAAATTATGGCACACATAGTTGTTATTGAACAACAAACCACGGTAAGCTATATATTATTACTTAATTGCTTAAGCACGAATTAAATAAATTATTAACTTTGATTTACACGATTATTGCACATTTTAAATGAAAATATTTTAACCGGATTAATCGCGTATATTTAATATTATACAGTTTTCATTCAAAATGTGTTATATATAATTATTAAATGTATTTACGTTTTTCACTTTATGTACCCTCTTGTACAGAAGTATGATAGACTAAGTAGTTTTAACAATATGTGGCGTTTAATTCCGCTACTTAACAAGTAATGCGTCTAATTTGAGCAGTAAACGTATAACCATGTGCCTTTGTGCCGAAGGGGGGAAATATGAGGTACATAATTTTATAATTTGTTTCTGTGTACAGGTGCAGTTGCAGCGTATCCGCGAGGCGGACACGGAGGTGCGGTGGCAGCACGACGAGGATGTGAACGAGTGCCCCGCCTGCCACACGCACCTGCCCAACAACAAGAAGAAGGTAGCCAACGCTAGAGTTTAACTGATACAAAAAAAAACAATAAGACGACGATCACATATGTGGAATTCAGATCACATGTGTAGATAAGAAATTTCTCTCTTAATAACTTTTTATTTTTTTTATTTTATGAAAAACGTATTTTTTTTAAATAATGACCTATAAATAACAGGAGGATGTAAACTTGAATCCACAGATCCACTGCCGCCACTGCGGGCGCATATTCTGCGCCGCGTGCGTGTCGCACAGCGTGGCGGCGGGCCCGCGCGCCGCGCCCGCGCTCGTGTGCTCCGTGTGCCTCACGCTGCTGCAGCCGCATCGCGCGCCCTACTTCAGCACCAGGCCGCCCAACACGCCCGACTAGAACCCACTTCACGACCACCAGAGATGGGCATATTTTTATTGTAATTAAAAAATATTAATTGATTATTTGTTTGCGCGGTGTTGTAAATGAATTCGTTTTTATTTTTCCCACTACAATTTAACATGTAATTGAGTTTTGCGCAAATAAATAATCAATTATACGAGAATAATTGTTGATGGCATTTACAATTTGCCCAATACTGATTAGAAGACCTTTGGTACTGTCACATGTAGAAAATGGTACTTCGGTATCTGAACTCCTTATACAGTACTGTATTCGAATGTGCTACTCTATAGTGTGTTATCAAATCTAGGGAAATGTTAGAATTCTGGAACAGTTTTTTGTTTGCTTTCCGCTGTACGCCCAGTGGTAGGGACACTGAAAACAAAACACTGTTTTCTACAAACTGCCTACAAGTGCGACGAAGTAAAAATATTTCTTTTGCTCGAATAGGAATCGAACTCTCAGCCGTCGCACTTGCAGTCAAACGACAGATATGAGGCCAGTCGTGGAGCAAGGACACAAGTGTGATTGTAAACGCAACAGGTTGTAGGTTTGATTCCCACTCCAGGAAATGAAATATTTAATATTTTCATTGTTTCGCTCTGATGCCAAGGCAAAACGCGGCTTTGAATTTCGCCACTCAACATGCAATGACCAGAATTCGGCGGAAAATGGGGAATGGAGTGTCTTATCTCTAGGACCCCTTTGCTTGCTCTGCTGTGTGCGGGGGGATAAAATGTAACGCTAACACAAGATTTTAAAATTGTCTAAAATTCCACTAAATTAATTTATTAAATATACAGAATTACTGCTCCAGATTATATACATAATTTTGGACTTGTACAAGTTTTAAGCAAAATTATATAAAATGTTACATACTTTTATTTTATTTTTGCTAGTCGCGGCGTAGGGGCACAAAGTGTAACTGTAAAACCGACTAATTGTGGGTTCGATCTCCATTCAAGGAGATGAAATATTTACTTAAATTTATATTTCCATTTCTTCGCTCTGGTGTAGAGGCAAAGCGCGGCGTTGAGTTCTGCCACTCAATACGCAATCCAGAATTCGGCAGAAAGAAGGGAACGGAGTGTCTTAACACACTCCTAGGTTCCCTCTGCCTACCCTGAAGTGCTGAAGTGCGTGAAGCTGATTTATTCATTTTTATATTTGAATCTTAATCTCATACTACAATATTATGTAAAAACTTCTATGAAACTGAACATGAAACGAACTGAACTTCCAGCCCCATGTACTTTAAGAAATCTGGTCTAGATTTCTTAAAGTACATCAAGTTAAATCGCGTAGCATATAGTTGTTGAAATGGATAGTTTTTTTTACCTTAATGCTGTACCAGCACGTAGCAGGGTAGGCAGAGGCAACCCGGGATCCATTAAGTCACTATGAATAGTTGATAATTGTTTTGAAATATTATTATAATAATAGTAGGTAAGTAGACTAAAACTACATTTTTAATTATTTTGTTAAAATATATGACATATATATTTAAAAACTGTGTATTTTTAAATATATATTAATTATTATTTTCTCTATGAATATTTTTTTCTTCAGTAAAATATAAAGAATATTGGTTAATTTAAATATAACACTTATTTGGTGCAACTATGACTTTCCCTCTCTTTTTTTGTTTCTCCAAATGTGTTGTTTATTTTTAAAAAATTGGATGTTGTGAGATTTCCTTACTCTTATAATTTGTAAAGATTATAAAAAAAACATTTCTTTGCTTCCCGCATGTAGCAGGGTAAGCAGAGTGGTGAAACTGGTGTTATAAGACACTCTACTCCCGTTTCCGAATCAATACCTAAAGTGGTTAAATAATATTCAAGAAATGTGTCTTTAAAATCATCATTTGTGTCATTATATCTGTAATTTTCAATATATTTATAATAAATGTGCAAAAACCACTTTAAATATGATAAAATAGTTTTTTCTACATGTGTTACTTGAAAAAGTATATTAATTTAATTTTTGTTTCAACATTATTTTCATATGAAATTAATCATTTGAACATATTTTTCTTTAGAAGTGTACATATTTGTTCTTCTAGAATATTTAGATAATATTATTGTGGGTTCCGAACCAAATGTTACTAAAATATTGTACACTACGGCCGATAAGTCGTGGTAGCCATGACTTTAATGTTAAATATCCGAAAACCTAATTTGCACAGCAATCTTCAGCCAGCTTCGGGGCGGCCACGACTCATCAACCGTACTGTAATTTTTGGTATTTCCATTCATTGTTTATTAACAACGGAATTGGGCAACAGACCCGCGGGTCACGTGATACTTATAGTGCTAATTGAAATGAACATTTATTGTTACGTTATAGGAAGTCGATGGGTTCACATTGTGTGATACTTATATAATAACATTATGCTGTGAATCTGCTGAATAGTTAATCGCACTAATCTCTGGAACAACTGGTTCAATTTGAGAAATTAGTTTTTTTCCCATAGTCCATTTGTCGGGGAAAGGTAGGCTCTATATTGCATTATATGACCAGACAAATATAACGCTATCATGTAATGTGAACTGTGTCGACAATTCGACATATTGTTAAATAAAATAAAATTAGCTAATATTGTAAAATAGATATTTTATTGTAAATAAAGAGCTCGATATTGTACCCAAAAACAACTTTTCTTTAACTTCCCATTGTATTTAGAATAAAACGCAAATAATTGTAATTTATAAATGTTTTATTGAAAAAAGATAAAATATATGGTGGATACGAACCTGCACTAAACTGTGACATGGTTACTAAATACATATGAAATAACTCTAAAGTATTTTTTTAAATAACAAAGAAAGTATTATTATTCTCACATCGAAATAATTAAATGTAAAATAACTTATAAAAGTAAAAGGAATTTATAAAAGTATAAAATTAATCATGATAGGCCTCGAGGCTGAGCGTGACGACGTCGCTCACGAGGCAATCCGCCGGCTGGAACAGGAAAAATTAAATTAAATTCTACTAATATTACAAAGGTATAAGTTTATGAGGATGAATGGATGTTTGCTCCACTTTCAAGGTGAAACTACCCAACAAATTTACATTAAACTTTAAAGTAATATAATAAATAGCTTGAACGTAAGAACAACACATATGCTATAATTTATGTAAAGATTTTGTATAATTTGGCAAATAATATAACAATAAATTTAAGCCGGAGAAGCCGCGGTTAAGTCGCTAGTTGCATATAAAATAAAATGATATATTTTGAATATTAGTATAGATAGTAATAATGTATGAACCCGCACGAACCTCAGAACAGATACCAACGAGGGCATCAGCGCACCCGTAGAACTCCTCCTTGAGGGAGATCACGATGGTCTGCAAGGAGCCTTTCTTGGAGCGGATGAAGGACGCCACCTTGCCGATATTAGTGTTGTCTAACGCCGCGTCGATCTCGTCGAGGAGGAAGAATGGTGCGGGTTGGAAACTAGAAATTTAAGAAATTTTAAGGTTAAACAGCAATTAAGAGATTATAAATTGTTAAATTAATTCAATATATGTATGTATTATATTAAAAAATACTTTTTTTTATTAATAATAACAATTCATATAAACATATGTTTACTTTTTTACAGGGATAATAATAGTGGAATTATTGACTAAAGAATTACATAAGGGTATGTATATTATACCTGTGTATGGCGAAGAGCAGCGCGAGCGCGGCGACGGTCTTCTCTCCGCCGGAGAGGTTGGACATGGGCTGGAAGCGCTTGCCGGGCGCCACGCAGTTGTAGTTGACGCCGTCCAGGTAGGGCTCCTCGGGGTTCTCGGGCCCCAGGAACGCTTGAGCCGACTGGTTCATGGCCAGCGCCTGCGGGCGGACGTACAAGTATTATTATTTATTTATTCAATCTTAGAGAGATATATCTGTTACGTTTGTAATATGCACTTTTACTTATCTTATATAATAAACCATAGCAAGTGTGCTATGGCAACATTGTTCTTTGATAGACAGCCACGTTTGTAAATAAATCTATAAAAGGGGGTACTTAATTTGTTTGAGGTAATTTGATATATTGGGCAGGGCAGTGAAGGCGAGTGTTTGTATACTATAAAGGACTCCCTCAAGCCTACACCTGTGGTCGCAAGTCCCAGGCACTGCCCCGAGCTTAACAGTATTAATATTTGTATTTGAATTTATAATTAAAAGTGTACAATATCTAAAGTTGCAGTTTCATGAGATAATTTAAATATAGCGACAGCTGCGAGTTTGAGTCACAATTCTATAACAAGAGAAAAAGAGAGATGCGTGGCGCTGAGTTCTGCCACTCAACACACGAAAACTCAGCGGAAAGTGGCATAATCCTGGAATGCATAACGCATTCACCATCGCCAGCCGCGAGACAGCATACGGACCATGCCGACCATGCAGACAAACAAATGCGAAATTGAAATGCTCCTTCCTAGCAATATGGAATAATTTCACAATTGTCTATAACTTACCTTATAAATAGCATCGATTTCGTTTGCGACATGTTCGAAACATGTCATGAATTTGTCGTGCCTCTCTTTCTTTACCTGCAAATTAAAAAAATACATGTAATTTTACAGGTAACGCAATATTTCTTACTACTCTACTATCTCGCTCTTGTTTTGGATTCAAATGTAATACAATTAATCTAAATAAATTGAAGTAAATTTGTATATAAAGTATTCTTATTTTCCATTCACACATTAGACATATGTATCAAAAATTAAATCAGCTGCAGGAGGGTATCTCTTTTAGGAGGGTAGGCAGAGAGAACCTATTGTTAAAACACTGCGTTCTTCATTTTGACATGGAGGCATTGCATATTGGAGTGACGGAACTCAACGCCGCGTTTTGTCTCGACACACACCAGAGCGAAGAAATGAATATGTAAAATTAAATAAATATCTCATTTCCGTGAGTGGTTCGAGCCCACGACGTCGCATTTACAGTCACTAACTGGTGCCGCTGCGACACGTCTGGCCTCAAGTTTATTATTACATATCATATAAATAATGACGTATCTAAAACTGACTCAAAAAGATGTGAGATAATTTTTTATTAAAATTTTATTGTTTCCGTTTATAAAATGGGACTTATACGTAAGAGTAAAAGAGAAATACCTTTTCGAAGGCAAGCTTCGCCTTGTGCGCTCTCTTCCTAGCCGCTACAAAGGCTTCGTTAGTCGCGTTCACTTTCTCACGTACCTCGTTTAGTTTTTGCATTGCCTGATGATTTATTGTTTACTATATATAGCTCAGATTAATATTTAAAAAATACTTCTATCAGTTTAGTGTGTCTTTCTACTTTTAAGAATTATTTTAAAAAAATGACAACGTATTATAATAAGGTTTTTTTTCTATCAACTGATGCAATGTTTATATTAACTTATTATAAGCCATATTTAATTATAGAAACATATAAGATTAAAACCGCCACGCTTCCCCCACAATTGTTTATTTTGGGCTATAGCATGGCAGAACTCACTTCCGCGGACTATTTGCCTACCAGAGTGGTAAAATGAAAATTATAATTAATAGCAATTAAGTAACCAAGGCATCAGTGGTTACAATATTTACCCGCATGTTGGGAGCCTGTATCTTGTCGACGGTGTTCTGCAGCGAGTTGATGGCCTTTTGTAGCTTGTCCGCTTTACGTTTGATTTCATCCGCCTCGTCTAAGTCTGTTAGCGCCTCGCTTAATGACCGGTAGTCTACACGGAGCCTGGAATACAAGAAAATAAATTAAAAATTAAATATTTTATTTTCTAAAACTAGAAACTAAAATTTTATATTATTGATATCGTCTTATATTGACGTCATTGTCGCTTTTTACGAATAAATATTATTTTGATTGTTGCAGAACTTTACTCATAAAGTAATGAAGTATTTACGTATTTTAGAATCAGATGTAATTAGAGTAGTTTGTTCAATTTATATAAGTGTATAATATGTGTTATACACATTTTTTTCTTAATTTATTGAAAGATATGAGTTACCTAGAGTCCTTGAGATGCTGCTGGGCGCTGGAGAGACTGGAGGACTCGGTCTCACCCTCCGCTGTGTCGTCTAAACTGCCCTCTAGGAGCGGGATCATAATGTCATCAATCTGTAATACATACACAATATAATTATAGTAACAATTAAAGTAAATCAGAAAGCTAATTGAGGGCAGTCGGGCCGCTGGGGCACAAATGAATTGATGTCGCAACATTCATGACGCGATGACGATTGGGATCTAAGATGGAAGGTTTGCCCGCAGCGATCCTTGCTAGCTCCTAGGAGGGTTGAAACGTTCCATGCACCTCTAGAGAGTGCACTGATAGTGCGTCCCCGCTGGGGTGTGGGGACCGCCACCCAACACGCCATGTCCGAAACGTAGGAACGTGGAGGACAGAGCTACAAGTAGCTACGTGGAATTTAAGAGTACATGTGATGGATGATAGAGATTTGGAAAGAAATCAAAGAAGAATGAAAGAAAGATGAATGCCGCGGAGATGCAATCTTTTCGTTAGCTTAGCTGTTCGAATATGAAATTAAGAGATACACAGAATGGCAGGTACTAGCGAGAATGTCACGGTGAGAATGAAGAACGTGTGGGTTCGACTCCCATTCGAGGAAATGAAATGAAAATATTTTCTTTTTTCTCCCTCTGGTAACAAAGCACAGCACGACGTTTAGTTTCGCCACTCTCTACACAATGTCTCCAGAATTTGGTGGAAAATGAAAAATAAAAGTGTGTCAATGAAAATGGAGTGTCTAGGTTCCAAGATTCCGTTTGCCGACCTTTTTATGAGCGGGATGTAGCATGAAGCTATATCTCTCCATTTTATTGGAGAACAATAGTTCTAAAAATAAAAGTTACATAATTGTGATTTAGTTGTTACATTTTTATGGAAAAGACAAGGGTCACCAGACGGTAAGTGATCACCGCCGCCCACGACCCCGTATAACACCACATTTATTTCCAATAAAAAGAAAAGTTCAGTATATTCACGTTTTCTTTCTCTACCTTCACGCGTTATCCCGCAAATAAAAGAGCGAGTAGAGCCAACATTCTCAACATAGTATTATTTATTTAATTCATGTGTTACCTTGCACTGTCTCAATATATTGTGTCTGTCGCTGCGTCGACTCTCGATGCGAGATTCGATGCTGGAGATCTGCTTCTGTATGCTCTGAATGTCCTTTTGTATATTCGCCACATCCTTGCGAGCCTGGAAAAACAGTTGTAATATTGTGAATATATGTTTATTGTACATAGGTATAGGCTTAATAAGTATTCTTTTTACTATTTATATTAAGGACTGAGTTAGAAAACATAATTCTCTATATTCCGTTTCCGAAACATTAAGTATAGGGTGCGGTAGTCTACACCACGAAGATAAGTCATGTTTTATATACAGACAGACGTGCAACGCGATCGACGGGTCGACGGATGTCTAGGGGTAGAGGACCTGAGTACCTTATCAATCTTACCCTCATGTATGCCAACTTTCACTAGTTCAGTGGATATTTGAGAATTTGTGATTTTTTAGAAACAAAAAAAAATATTGAAGAAAATTGTCAAATACATCCCGACTTTTTAGTCTGCGTTAGTTAATTCTTAATATAGCTCAATAGTAGGCCTTTTGTATAATTCAATATTTTAAATCGGCTCATGAATCGTGGAAATAATAGGGAAATAATAATTGATTTTAAATAAGTAAAATTTTATATACTTTATTTATTTTATATTAATATACTAGTGGTGCGTGGGCTTGCCTCTGCCTACTGTACTATATGCGGGATACAATGTGATATATATTCTTTTTTAGCTTCGCCGTGTCCAGAATATAATAGAGTAGGCAGAGGTAACCTGGAAAGCTATTATTAAAACATTCCGTTACCAATTTTCCACCAAATTCTCGAGGCATTGCGTTTTGAGTGTAATAAATTATCAATAGAAGTAAATTAAAAAATATGAGTGCACATACAGCAGTCACACTCTCGTCAGCGCGGTCCTGGCGGCCCCGGGCAGCAGCCCGCTCCGCCTTCAGCGCGTCAGCTCGCCGCAGTTCCCTGTCGATGTCCTGGCGCTGTTTGGCCTCAGCTTGGCGGTTCACGTCCAGCTCGTCCTCGCCGTCTTGGACTGTACGCTCCCACCGAGTTACGTTTTCTATACAAGTACATATTTTAAAACCATTAACAACCACTATTATATTAAATTTATACAATTATACGCCAGCCGCACAGGCATACTTTTAAAATATATATATAAGTAATTGAAAATGAAAAAAAAACCAGCTTTACGCAAGCAAGCTTTTAGCAAGCTGCTAGCTTCATCTATCCCGCACACAGCAGGGTAGGCAGAGGTAGCCTATTGTTAAAATACTGTCCCCCATTGTCTGGTGAATTCAGAAGGCATTGTGTGTTGGGTGGTGAAACTCACCACTTTGCCTCGACACCAGAGCGAAGAAATAGAAATATAAGTTTTAATAAATATTTCATTTTCAATGGGATCGAACTCACAACCAGTCACGTTTAGTCACACTTTTGCCCCTGCGCCACAGCTGGCCTTAAAAAGGACAAAAGTAAGGTAAAAAGTGAATTGAATATAAATTACTCATTAACTCAACGTGTATAAAAATGTGCACGCAGCGGGATTTAAACCCGCGCTTCTTTGGGAACTGTCCAAGCGCTCTGAGTAACTATGCCATACGTTCTCTAAATTTTCGAAGTTACCAACCATAGCGAACACGCCCTACACTCGACATGTCAATCAAGAATAGTGAAAAGCTCTTAATGATAAACATAGTAACTTACTCTGTGTATCTCTGGACCTCTCAAACTCCAAGTTAGACGCAATTCGGTCTATCTGAGCCTCGAACTCCATACGTCGCTTGGCTCGCTCCTGCTGTGCACGCAGCTCACGCTCCTCGTACTGACTGTATGGGGAAAATATGTTGTATATTTATATATACTATTTATTGAAGTGAAAATTTGTATATAAACATATAACAATTAAATATTGAAGTCTAACTAAAAACTATATAATATTTTATTGTGTAATTTTTTTATCCATATTTGTATAACAATTATTTTTAAAATAAGAACTCTAAATTATTACTAATTTTCAATTGCATTTTGAGGCCAGTCGTGGCGCAGCGGCACAAAGTGTGACTGTAAACCGACTGGTTGTGGGTTCGATCCCCACTCGAGGAGATGAAATATTTACTTAAATTTATATTTCCATTTCTTCGCTCTGGTGTCGAGGCCAAGCGCGGCGTTGAGTTCTGCCACTTAACACGCAATGCCTCCAGAATTCGGCAGAAAGTGGGGAACGAAGTGTCTAAAAAACACTAGGTTCCCTCTGCATACCCTGCTGTGTGCGGGATACAGCGTGAAGCTAATTTAATTTAATTTTTTTTTTATTTCAATTGCAAGACATAATATATATGTCAGACATTTTCCACCTTCACTATAATGTCATCTCTATTACATCAATATCACCGTTTGTTGTGCTCGACATAAGTCTCTTCTCGTCTGTCCTCTTATATATATATATATATACATGACCTCGCGATCCCTCACCGTATGTTAGCAACTCCGATATCTCTACAGAAACCACGAAACACGACATCCTCTACATTGTTCATGTTCTCCTTCACCTCTTGTATCTTGGCGTCGCGGGCGCGGATAGTATGCTCGATCTCTTCAATTTGTGGCTGTAAATTTAATGCCGGTTACATATTCAAAATGTATCTGCTTTTATTTCTATGTTATTGAATATGTATAACAAAAAATTATACTTACGCCAAACATTTCCATTTTGCGTTCCAATTCAGCGATCTCAGCATCGAGAGCTTTTATTTGTTTTAGCTGTAAAAAAATAATTATGTTATATGTATGTACTTATTTGATTGATTTATGCGCTATTTATACAATCTTTGAGACCAGTCCTGGCGCA
The DNA here is from genome assembly GCA_030704555.1 of Heliconius charithonia. Taxonomy (NCBI): domain Eukaryota; kingdom Metazoa; phylum Arthropoda; class Insecta; order Lepidoptera; family Nymphalidae; genus Heliconius; species Heliconius charithonia. Next base: position 536,054 of record CM060819.1, on the reverse strand, counting down.
GCCCACAAAGTATGACTGTAAAACCGACTGATTGTGGATCCCCACTCAAGGAGATGAAATATTTATTTAAATTTATATTTCCATTTCTCCGCTCTGTCGAGGCAAAGCGTGGCTTTGCCTGCTACTCAACACGCAATGTCTCCAGAATTCGGTAGAAAGTGGGGATTTTTATACAATATTTTTTTTTATTAATGTATTCGAATTTCAAAATATGTAAAGTGATTTATTTATGTACATATATGTACATTGAAGGTTTGAATAGTGAAAGCATGTACCGTGGTGTCGCGGTCGGTGAGCGCGTACTTGAGGCGGGACTCCAGGCCTCGTATCTGCGAGTCGACGGTCGTTAGTTCAGATTCCTTGCGGGACTTTTTCATGGATTCACGAAGCTCTTCTGTTAGTTTTTCCTGTGTTTTTTATAATAAATTTCTAATTCAAAATGTTACAATTATTTAAGTAATCTGAGGTGAGGTGATGACGCAGGGGTACAAGCGACTGTAAACGAGTACGATTACCATTCGATTAATGAAATATTTAACTTTTTCATTTCCTCGCTGTTTTAAGTAGGGAAAAGAAGGGCATTATCATTTAACAGTGCATCATAACTTCGACGGAAAGTGGGAAAATTTGCGTCCTAATGGGAACGGAGCTACCTAACACTAGGTTTCCAGTTCCCCTCTGCCTACTCGGCTATATGTAGCATACAGTATGAAGCTAAAAAAACTAAGGGCAGGGTAATATTGAGGTATTATTAATATCTTGATTGGATTTTTTTATTTTTACAAACAGTATGCGTAATAGAATTACGTAAATAATATTTATTTGACTTGACGCATTTACAACATTTACAACATTTTTGTATTTTTTTTAATCACTAACTAGTGCGAATATAAAAATTTTGTTCTATATTACTTTCTTAAAGAGAAAAAAGGTTACCTTTTTAGCTTTCAACTGTGAGAGATGCTTTTCGTCCCAACGTTTAGCTTTACGCGCCAAGTCCAGAGACCCTCCGGAGATGATACCTGATTTCTGGTAGAATGTACCATCTAGTGCCAGCGCCTGCAACATTAAATGTCATAGCAATATTTTCTTGTTAATATAACAAAATTGAAGATTATTAATAAAATATAAATAAAAAAAACTTTTCACCCAAGGAAAATTTGAAGGGTATATTTATTTTTTCATGTTCTACACAGTAGTTCAATTTTAAAGTTAAAACTTAAAGTTAATATTTATATTTGTTTATTAGTGTTTATATATGTGCTAGCACTACCCGCTCACATCGTATCTACTATTCTTAGTGCGATCCAAGTCGTAGGCCACCCTGGACGCGTCCTCCGGCGTCTCGCAGACCAGCGCGTTGTTGGTGACGAACAGCACCGCGCGGTGGATGGCGGGGGGCTCGAAGCGCAGCACGTCGAACAGGAGCTTCACGTTTTTGGGTTCTTTTATATCTCTGTCAAATTTTTACAAGAATTATGAATAGTCTAAAATGTTGAACAATTACGTCATAATTGTCATTTAGTAGCACCATTAATTACTAATGTATTATTTGCTGGTAGAAATACTTTTAAATAATGACTAATTAAAATACATTAACATCCTCAATCACTTAAATACAATAGGAACCCATTTTTTCGGACTAATTGTTGTGCTTAAATTCAGTTTTGTTCTCACCTTAACCTCTCCCTCAATGGTTTAGCCTGTATATAGTCCAACGGCAGGAAAGTCTCGGGCTCCAGCATTCTCTCCTTCAGCACCTGGATACATCTCCTGGCGGTCTTCTCCGTGTCCACTACGATGGCCTCCATGTACTTGCCGAGGACTTTGGTGATGGCCACATTGTACCGTTTGTGTGTTGGTTGACACATGTTGATCATACGGTCGTACTAGAAGAGATATAGAGATATAAGAATGAGCATAATAATAGTACCAATGAATAATTATAATCCATTACAAATATTACGGGGCCAGTCGTGGCGCAGAAGCACAAGGTGTGACTGTAAACGCGACTGGTTGTAAGTTTGATCCCCACTCGAGGAAATTAAATATCTATTTAAGTGTATATTTTTATTCTCTTCGCTCTGGTGTCTGGTGAGTTCCGCCACTCAACGCGCAATGCCTCCAGAATTCGGCGAAAAATGGGGAACAGATTTTCTTCTTCTCTCTGTGAGCGGAATACAGCGTGAAGCTGATTTAATTATTTTTTACAAATATTAAATCGAAGACTGGTAAGACACACTGACCAAGCCACTGAAGGCTACTCGTAGAAGCGGCGCCCAGTCGACCACACATATTTATATACAATATTGTATCATTTTTGCTGCGTTTTACCTTGTTACTTATTCATTTAATACATACACTTGTTATGTATAAAAGTCGTAGGGGTTCCATTTGTGCGACTCAACACCATTCTTGATTTATCGCTCATTTTAAAGACCACCACTTCATATTTAAAATTCATTTTTAAAAAGAAGTTAAATGAAATAATACTACATACCACTCCGGGTATCTCTCTCTTGAAACTCTCCACTATCTCCTGTTTCTTGCGTCTCCGAGCCTCCTCGTGCTTGTCGACGCGAGCATCTCCCAACTGGGAGGCTACTTCTTCTAGGGCGGTTTGAAGCGCCGCTGCTTTACCACGACAAGAGCCAACGTCAGCCTAAAAATGGAAAAAACAATTATGATTTAGAGGAATATATTTATAATTAAAAAAAAACATATTAACTAGAATAAAAATATGATAATAATACTTATGTAAATTTATCATCTGTATTTGTTTTCAACAGTAACACTACGCTCAGTTCATTTTACAAGACAAGTGAGGTGGAAAACTACTATCATATTTTTCAAGATCGAAGACATTTTAATATTTCTAAGCTGGTAAAATTTTGCTTCCATTTGCGTATTGTGTGTCTGTAACGCAATCAAGGCCAAACCGAGATCCGATTGTGATAACATTTTATACTGAGATTCTTGAAGGTCTTGAGATAGACATAGGTTAGTTTTTCTTATATTTGTAATATTCTCGATTTATAGTAATATATTAAGATATCTCAATTGCACGCTATTTATTCTGCCATGTTAATTACAACTGTCGCTAAACAACAAGGAGTTTTGTTGTTTTAAGAAAATGTCGCCCAAAATGAGCCTCTTTAACACAAAAATAATGTTTCTAAAAATATTGTGCTTTGAAAAATCTATTAAAAAGTCCGCGATGGGTATATGTTTATCTCTGAGGGTTTAGCCATAGTAATCATTTCAATATGTTTAAATTTAACGAGTTTTTGTTAATTTATTTTCTATAATTTGGTAGGGGGTCCCAGATGGAAGGCTTGCCCGTAGCGACCCCTGCCAGCCCTCGAGAGGGCTGCAACGTTCCTTCCGCCACGAGCATCTCGAGAGAGCGCACCGATAGGCGCCCCCGCGCCCCTATGACGTGAGAGGAGGGACGACGGATGATGGAGATTTGGATGTCGTTTGTGTGTCGGTGGTAACGGACGGACTACTGCAAAGTGTTCGAAACGTCGGGTTTCCAAAAATGTATAAAAAAACTAAATATACGCGATAAATCGGGTAAAATAGTTTTATTTAAAATGTGTAATAATCGTGAAAATCAAAGAACTTATTATTATGTAAAAAGGTGTTTATAATATTAAGAAATTTCCTTTAGTTACTGTTACTTATTTTTTTTCTGGATTTCAATTATTCAGATATTTTGTCTAATAACAATATTTGTTCTACTTATTATTCTTTTCCGACTTCTCTTGATTATTTAGGTTTATATTTTCTTACTAATCCTATTGAAAGATGAAAATAATTGCATAAATATTCGTATAGTACAATATAAATATTAAAATAATATTTTTTTTTATATATAAATAGCATAAGCTGTTACATATAGTTACAAGAACAAAGAATTTGTCTATAATAATAATATTTTACATACTGATTTACGATTCATCTTTAATTTGCTTATTCAAGCAAATACTCGTCTTAGGAGGTTTTTCAGAATTATCTCTACCTAAGTAAGGTGGAAATTGTATTCAAACACAACCACAGTTAAATAAAAGTTACAAACCTGCAGTTCAGCTCTCAACCGTCTCTGTTCCTCAAGAGCTTGTTCTGAACTTTTGATATGTTCGTTGAGTTTCTCCACGCGTTTCATCGCCTCATTTCGCTCATGACCCTTTGATCACAACAAACAGAAAATAAATATTATTTTAATTTAACACAATAAAATGCATTAAGTAACTACCTGTGAAGGTTACAAATATTAGATTTTCAATGTAATCTTGCAGAGTAAGCACCTTCTGGCGGTGCTTGTTCTCCAGCTCGCCCTTGCGCCGCATCTCGTTGTCGAGGCGGTCCTGGTCGGCCTTCTGCTCGCGGTTGACGGAGTCCAGCTCCTGCAGGTAGCGCGCCGCCTGCCGCGACGCCTCCATCTTCAGCTCCTCGTACTCGCGGATCTACGGACAACATGTGGCAACATATAATTCTCACTCGGAGATATTCATTATTTGCATTTCCTTTCTTTGAGAATAAAACGAAGTTGAGTTTCGTCACGCATACGCAACTTTTTGAAATTGAATGGAAAGGAGAGGAAATACACGACTATCATCTAGTTTACCCTGCTATACGCAGAATAACGATTTAAGCCAAAAAAAGTTTTATAATGGACTATATATATATTAAAATACTAAAATATTACCTGTGCCTCCTCAAGGTGAACATCAGCACGAGAGTGGCTGGTGCCAAGTATAGAGGCCTCCCACACCGCCTTCTGCTCCTCGATCTGACGCAGCTCCTCCTCCAGCTTACTGTTAATATTTACAAAATAAAAAAAAATCCAACCTCTAAAAAATTTGGCATAAAAAAAAATAGATATCAGGTTGTCGTACCTGATATCAGCCTGGTGTGCCTCGTGCGCTTTCCGCGCCTGCTCCAGCGTCTTTACTGCGCTTTCTAGCTTCTTCTGCGTGTGGGTGACGCGCTCCTTTGCCTTGATAAATGTAGGCCGCTTTTTGGATATTTCTGCTTCCTGTGTGAGTGCAGAGTACATAATTAATTATAATGAAGTTTATAAAAAATTATTAAAAAGAGAAACTGTCCTTGTGATGACCGCTAAGCTATACAATAACAAAAAGTATTCCTATTTGCTAAATGTGAAATAACACACACAAGACAGAAGACAATCGTGCGCACAAGTGTGTGATTGTAATTAGTTGGTATATTTCATGCACTCCAGGGAATAATGTATTATTTATATCTGTCGTCACTCAACACGCAATGCCTCCATAAAATGGGGAAAAGTGTGTAGTTATCTTTAGGTAATGGAACTTACAGGTTACATGGAGAAGCTGACCTTTAATTTATAATACAATTACAATCTACTTACAACTTCTCTAATATCCTGTTCAATCTTAGCAAGCTCTCGCTGCACAGTACCAGCCTCCTTCTTTTTTTCCTTCAGACTATCTTCAGCTTTCTGCCTTTTTTTCTCGACTTTGGCTAGTTCGGATTGTTTATGTTGCAGTTCCTCTTCCGATGACTGAATGTCCTTCTCATTGTGGTATAGATGAAAGAGCTGGAGCTCTACCTTTTGTTGTTGCTATAGGCGTATACGAAATATTATACTATAAAATATTCTTAGTTGAGAAGCTGAACTCAATGCTGCACACATAAGAGAGGACTTTATAGTTATTTAAAAACAACACTACGTTCTCCTTCTTCTAATGTAAATTTTTCTTTTGTTTAAAAAGATTCAAATGTAGAATGCTTTTTAATAAATAATATACAAACATAGTTTTAATTTTAAAATAAAGTATATTCAAATATACAGTGTTTTTGTCAGCACCACTTTAAATAAAACCACAATTTCGACTACTCTAAAAAAGCCTAAATATAACATTTTTTTATTTTTAAAAATGAAAAAGTTATCTTTTCAGACAAATTAAACAATAAAATTATCGTAGTAAAATCAAACGCAATTTGTTAAGCAAGCACACATAAACCTATCAAAGGGAAACCGCCGCATACGCCTCGTCATCGTAGGTTTTAAATGAAACTATTTTAACTGGATTAATCGCGTATATTTGGGACCGGCAGCCCGTTCTCGGCTTCGCTCGCATAGCAATAATTAATAAAACATATACATATGCTCGCGAGGACGAAATCGACGGCATGGGCGTCCGCCGCTGAACTCGTGTCCATCATGCTTGCGGATGTAAATAGAGCGTTGAATTATTTTAAATTTACATTTTCCCAAAAAGTATACGTTCAAATTACATGCTATAAAAGAAAAAAATATTTCTCCATAAAATTTCCTTGACGAAGGAGTAACTTTCGCTCCTAAATTTCAATATCTTTCAATCAAATAAAAAACGTTAAATCTCCTTGCAATCGCCTTGCAATTTTCAATTATTTTTTGTCACAAAATATCTTATTGTGACTTATTTGTAAGAGATACATATGTCGTATCGCGGACTTTTTTTAGAACTAATAAAATAGAACTTTCTCTTTTATAGAATTTCTTCCATACAATGTACTTAAATATATTTTACTATATTTACAGCGCTTGCTATTAAAGCAATTCATTGGTGTTCATTATTATTGTAATTTCATTATTTAAGGCTAACTAAGACATACACCACCACCAAGTAAATCAGACCAGTAGATCCAGAGATCTTGCATTTAAACAAACAAGTAAACTCTTCCACTTTATTATATTCTTATAGACTATACATTATGTGGAAACCCGATGTTTCAAACATTTTGCTGTAGTCTGTGGTTACAGGTAGACTGACCACAGACGGGTGACATGGTGGCACTTGACAAGGTGTAGGTATTGGCAGTAAAGTTCAAAGTTGTTTAACCTTTGGTAGTATTTTTGTAATAGTAAGTGTTTACATTATTGATATCTGATAAACACTGTGAAATAAAAAAAATCCTACATCAAAACTGTTGAGGTATCTTGATTCATTTCTTTAGGTATGAGTTTAAAACTTTTTACCCTATACTAATACATAGTTCCCATAAAAGGAGCACTGACACTTCCACTCTATATTTTTTTTATTGACCATAACTTACAAGCTCTTCTTTCAATCGAGTATATTTTTCAGCTTCTTCTTTTTCAAATTTGGCCTCTTTTCGCTCGGCAGCTACGCCTTTCTTCTTTTGATATGAAAACTGAGCCTCTTCATCAGCACGGTTCACTTCTGCACGACATGCTTCATATTGCTCTTTAAGTACTCCAGATCTTTTTGATTAAAATTTGACAAAAATAATTTTATTTATATAGGAAAGAAGGTGTAAAGAATATACATAATTAAGTCTTGTGGGACTCTAATAGATAATTTAGACAATATTTGTTGTTGTAGATTTAATTTCTACTTAGTAAAAAGCATGATTTGATTTCTTTCAGTCCTGGTACTCAATGGTAACATGCACTGTCACAAATATTGGGGGCAAATCAGTGTCATAACACCAAATACCTTCTGCCTACCCTACTATATGAGGGACACAGTTTGAAGCTAAAATAACTAACATTTTTACACAAGTAAACTAACAAGGTGACAAATAATGAAGTCAACTCATTATATACAATAATGACCTACCCACTAATCTCTTCAAAAAGTGCAGTTCTTTCTTTAGGGTTTTTCATGGCAATGCTCTCAACAGCACCTTGGAATACCAAGAAATTTTTCGCCTTTACATTGATTCCTAATTTTTCCAATTCTGACAGATATTGGGCTATTGAAACTGACTGTAATATAAAAATAAAAAAAATAAAATAAGTCCAAAGAACAAAAAACAACAAATATTACTTAGCTGGGAAATGTAAATTGTAAACTTACATGGCCATCAATTTTGTGATCAGAAGACTGTCCAATAACTGATCTTTGAAACTGTTTTTCTGTCATATCTTCCAAAATAAATGTAGCTGTTACTGAGGCACTAGATAGAAATTACAATTATTAGATAAAAGCATGACTACCGTTATAACAATTAGATAACAAATTTTAGTTGTACCTCCTGGAGACTGGTTTGTTAATAGATGCACCATGTATAAGATCACTAAGACGCTTAACACGTAAAAGTGATGTTTTCTCGCCCATCACAAAACTCACGGCGTCCATGAAATTAGATTTTCCTAAAAGTAATAATGTATCAGTAACATGAAAATATAAATGATATAAGACAAAAATATTTACGAACCTGATCCATTAGGTCCCACAACGGCGGTGAAAGACTTAAGAGGGCCTATACGGTGGTGGCCACTATAGGACTTGAAGTTTTCCATATCAATGTATTTTAGAAACGCAGGCATTCTGTTATAATTCTTTATTATCTTATAAATTAGAGGATACTTCAAACACAAATCACATATATTTAGGGCGCCTTCGCGCCAAACATTTTCCGTCAACAATACAAGGTGAAAAGGAAAACAAAATGACAGACAGGGATGTTAAGAAATAATCGATTCTTTTAATAAAGTTCGATTAATGTTTTCTTATAATCGAAATTAAATCGAATTGTAATCGATTGTATAAAATACGCAGATAAAAAAAACTTGAATTAAGTTTTAAAACTTACTGAAACTAGTTCTATAAACAGCACCATCTACGCGATTAATGAAAAGTTAATTACAAATTAATTAATTTAAAATGGTGCCTGTGGAAATCTGTGGGCTTTTGGCAGTTGTTGTTATAAGTACTAGTCAAATATAAAACAGGACTGGAGATTATTTTGTGTCGATAATTACTTTAATTTTTCTTGTTTTTATTTATATAGTTTTTGAGGTCGTAACGTTGTCGTTTAAGTTTTTTAATTTCTCTTTTAAGTATTTTATTTTAATACTAGTTAAATATAAATTAGGATAATTTCATTTTTGTTATAATAAAACGTTTGGAGATACTGAAAGTTTGTAGAAATAATGATATTTGGTTTCCTTATTTTTTACCTTGAAAATTTAAATATTGCTTAGATTTTTGATTGATTGATTATTTTTCATATCATTTAATTTAATGTTAAACCGATAAATTGTTAATATGAATATCTTAGTCTTAAGTTGGAAAGTGGAAAACATGAATTAAATAAAGAAAAGTTTTTTTTAATCGATTCTTTTCATTAATCTTACATCCATACAAAATGACTGTCAATGCCTAAAGGGTACCGGTGACAGTCTAATAAAAAAACGTACAGATTAACAAATAGTATGTGCAAGTTACAGATAATAATTTGTCTATCAAGTAAAACTATTACCGTAATTAATAAAATAAGGATATTTATTATTATTAGATGTTATAAGGGTGCCGCACTGGGATAACTTATATATAAAATCTAATTTAGCAATAAAATATTCTTTAAAGTTGGTAAATTAAAATTGTTATTCATAACAGTTAACGTCAAATCTAATATAAGTCAAATACAAGTACTTTAATTGTCAAAAAAACTAATTTTGCTATTGAACTAAATACTTGAATTAGCGTTTATTAACTTATCATTATTATTACTTATACTGAGAGCTTTCGTAACATTTTAAATAATATGGCTACCTGGAATATCTAGGCCCAATTGGTTTCGTAGAATGAACGGTGACCAAAGTCCTGGTAGTCCTTTAGACATAAATGATCGTGAACAAGCTGTACTAATGGATCCTATTGATCATGCTCGAGCCAGATATCCTTATTGCATTGTGTGGACGCCTATTCCGGTTCTCACGCAAGTTTCTTTTATTAAATAATGCATGCGCTCTTTAACTTTTGCCTTTATCACCTTAATACTTTTCTAAAATAATTACTTGTTGTTTTTCATCTACAGGTGGATATTCCCTTTTTTAGGGCACATGGGTATTTGTATGTCAAATGGTGTGATTAGAGATTTTGCTGGACCATATTTTGTATCTGAAGATTTAATGGCATTTGGAAATCCTACAAAATACTGGCAATTGACTCCTCAAAAAGCTAATAATGGACAAGCTGGTTGGGATGCAGCTGTTGCAGAGTCCTCAGAGATTTATAAGAAAAGAATGGTACTAAAAGTTATTTTTAATGTTTCAATTGTATATAAGATTTATTTTACTATCTTAAATTCTATAATTTTTTCAGCACATAATATTTTATGATAACTGTCACTCTCATGTGGCCACAGCACTTAACATCATGAGCTATGATGGATGTAAAAATTGGAATATGGTTAAGCTTGCTCTCTACATGATACCATATTCAAGATATGTCAGGTAAACTAAACTTAATATACATTTTTAAATGTCTTATGAAAATGTGAGTTACCCCACATGCAGCAAACTTACAAATAGTAAGTAAGTACAAGGCAAAAGCAATCTATTTTCAACTAGTTCATTATTGTTCTGTTTGAGACAAATTTTCAAATATTAAGGGGAAAGCATACTTTGTCTTGTCTCCAGAGTAAGAAAATGATATAATGATGATGATGATGAGTGGGAATTAAACCCATAATCGTTGCATTAATAGTTTAACTCAATGGCCAACATCACATTGGCCTATAACTTAATTTTTTTTTATGAAATATCTGATTTTCCAAAATTGTTTTAGCTTTGGAGCTTTTATGAAGACATGGCTGCCTTTTTTCATTATAGTTGCATTTATATGTGGCTTAGCTGCTACTATATAAGCTGCATTTAGTATGCAGCTGACTCTACACTCCTCTTGAAAGTTTACAAATTTTTGTAACAATCTAAAGACTTAATACTAGGGTTATTTATTTTTTTTACTCTTATTAAATATTGGTGTTTTGTATGAAATCAATTATCATAGTGAGAGTTTTTTCATCTCAAACTTATCAAAGGGTCTATTGTGCAATGTTTTATTCAAGTTGTTCATTATTTCATTGTAATATTGTGCACTATTTATGTGTTAGAGCATGTTGGCACATAATTGAATAAATTTTTAAAATCCATGTATGTGTAATAAGATAATGTTATTATAAAAGGTATATGAATATTTATTATATATCTCCTCTAGGAAGAAGTGCTGTAATCATTATATTATATTAATATTTAATTCATATGATGAAGCCTAATTTGCATAAATTTGTGAGAAACTTTGGTCTAAATAAAACTTGGTGTTGTTTTACTTATAAAATAATTTAAAAAAAAATCTTAAACACACTAATAAAGGCACATTATTTATTTTTTAAGATTTTTTAAACTCTTTTAACTGAGTTTGCAGAAGAACTAGGGCTTTATTCAGTCTGTTCCCTAATTTCTGCCCTATTTCTGAAGATGAGAGGAATATCATACTTTGTCTATCAGGGCAAGGTGATGAAATTAAATCTTTCACCTGAATGAGAATTGAACCCACAATCTGTTATCTTTAAATAACATTTATTTTTACAAAAAGAGGATAGATTCAAATAGTATTTTTATTTTCATGTTTTAGTTATTATTTATTTTAATAAAACTCTTTTAACTAGCTTCAATTTTATTTTTAGTATAACATAAGATAATAAATGTAGATAGGAAATATGATAAGTTCTATATCATGAGATGTTAGCACTCATGTTATATATTATTACATATTTAATTATTAAAATATGCAAAATATATTTATCATGAGAATGGCCTTAACTTAAACTTAAAGTTTTGTGGTAATTATACAGAAATTAATATTATTTTTAATAACTAAACAATTTTTTTATATAATAATATTTATGGCTATTTATTGTATTTATATTATATGTAATTTTCTTAATTACAGTTACTTAAATCTTCCTATATATTTTTTGTATTAGTATAATGTTAAGATTATAATTTGTAATTTTTTTATTTACCCAATGATACTTAAGGTAGTACAATAGGTCATTATTTTTATATTATCTAGATTTATGCAAAATATGAATTATTTAATATAATTATTTACTATAAATATATATGACATAAAACATGGTTATAAGTCCAAAATATAACCTTATTATTACATTAAGGATATATAAATGGCACATAAGTTATTAAGCATATTTTTTTATAGAAATCTATTCAATAGCAATAACATTAGGTACTTGTGAGGGGTTTATTGTGATAGCTTGATTTTACATTGTTTTTGTTCATTAAATAATAAATATTTTATTTTCATTTTACTATTCTTTTTTCTATTTTATGATTATTATATGATTTGTGTAGACTGCATTACCTATATTATTTTATGCATAGTATGTATTTAATGCCTAAAGTTAACATTCTTTAATAACACTCTTTTCTACAGAAAAGTCATAATTGTATCTATCAAGACTTAATTTGTTTGTAAGAAAGGCTAATAGATCACCAATTTCTGTTGCATATGTGTCTTTGTTTGCCCACATTTGTATTTCACGTGAAAGAGTAAAAGGAACTCCATCCAAGTAATGAAAAGATGTATCCACTTTTAACCTCTGTTGATTCGGCGGTAATGGCGCTGGTCGCTGAGGGTACGGAAGACCACTGACATTAGGATAAAGCCCTCCTTGCCCGGAAGGTGTAGGCTCAACTACTACGAAACCGTCATCAGTTCTTGCACCGGGTATAGGAGGAGTATCGTCTTCAACTGGAGAAGATTTCCGTTTGCCAAAGAACGAGGAGAACATTTTCTTTGTTTATCAATAAACACTGAACCAATTCAATTATTAGATTGTTTTATGCGTACTATACGTCTTAAACATATGATTCACAGATTCAACCTTTAGAATGTCAATGTCATTGTCAAAAATGTTAATTGAAGTACAGATAATGAATTAGTTAAAGAAGCTTCATAGATAGAAGAAGAAAATAAAAAGGATCTAATGTAATTTATCACAAGAATAAAGTTCATAAAAAGATGCAATTTTAGAAATGCACGAAATCGAAGTAACATTTAACTTAGGATTTTTTATTCTGTGAGTAAATAATAAGACACACACATTTATCAATTAATAATAAAATTGCATGAAATGAAACGTTGCGCACTGTATAACTAAGTACTTTATTTTACTCAAACAATATTATTTGTTGAATTTGCAGTCACTAGTTTGCTATTGGCGGAATGCTAACAGGATTCTAGTTAGAATGTAATTGACCAATCGAATCCGCAATAAATGGGTCAGTGCAGGTTATTGTGCGTATTAAACGTAACTCGCATCAAATAAGACAGTAATATTTCGACGTAACATGTCAAAAGTTCGTCAAAACATTCATTTCTTGTTGTTTTGAAAGAAAATTGTATAAAACTTATTAATACGTCTCTAATAATGTGCTGATATACCGTGTTGTAATATATAATGTTGTATACATGTGAAATACTATAATATTGTGTTGTTTGCGGTTAAACTTGTATAAGTTCCTGAAAGTACAGCTGGTTTGAAACGGGTTATTATTCATTTTAACATAATATTATTAAATGCCGATGTTTATTATGGTCAAATTACAAATATTACACATGGATTCACCTTGCTCTTCATTTAAATTCAAAACGCTTATTAAAATAATTGATGTTGTTATTTCCCGCTTATCCAAATATTACCATCAAAACACAATAATGACCTTCGCACTGTTTCTTTCCACTCTTAAATTGTAATATGCAGTTGTCAAAGAAATATTTATTAGCCAAATGTATTATTCATATTTATTTTCATTATCTATTTATTAAAAAGTCAATATTTAGTTATTGAATGAAGCATGATATGGACATGTTAATATTTTGTTTGTTACAACATTCTTTAAGTTATTTATAAGTGGTAAATCTTAAAAAAGTAATTATATATTATTTTCCCATATAATATATATTTTTTAAATTTTGAATTTCTTTACAGGATAGTGTATAAAAAATGGCAGATGATCCAGGCAGCTCCGCTTGTGAAGGTAAGACTTGCATATTCCATTTATATAATATTAAATAATAATAGAATCAATCAGCCTTTATTAATAACCAAAAAAAAAATTACACAGTTTTTAAATTGTTGACACCCATTAAGATTGTTTTGCGTTGGCATGAGTTTCTCACAAAGTTTTCCACAATTATGCTTATTAATAAATAAATAGCAATGCAGTAATAAGTTTTAAATATTACTAGATTAATATATCTTGCACTTAGGTTATGTAATCAGTTATTTGGAAGTTGTTCTTATTACTTTCATAATTATGTTTATTCATAAAACTTTAAATATATACCTATTTTGTAAAAAGTTATTTTAATTAATTTTTAATAATAATTTTTTTTATTTAATTTCATTTAATTTTAATTTATATATAATATGACTATGTATAAAATGTGTGTTTTAATTTGAAATTTTAAATATTGTTCACCATACAATTTATAAATAATTTAAATATTTTATATTGTCTAGGTTGTTATGAAAGTTTAAATATCCAATTTATTTGTTTATATGAGTGTTATTTATACATTTTGCTATTCCACAGAAAAATATTTAAATTAAAAAAAATACAGTATCTGATAATAATTTGGACGCTATTTAGTTTATGTATAACATATGGCACATGGAATAAGACAATCTGTTCCCCCCCACTTTCTGCCGAATTTTGGAAAAAATGCGTGTTGAGTGGGGGAACTCAAGGTCTCACTGTGCCTCGACACCAAAGTGAAGAAAATTAAAATATTAAATATTATATTTTGTTAAGTGGGAATTGAACCCACAACTTGTCGCGATTATAGTTACGCTTTGCGCCTCTGCGCCAGACTAGTCTCAATGAACATGATTATGTTACTTATTGATATAGTTAAGGGCATTATTGAGAAACAATAAAAAAATTCTGAGGCAAACATACATACATTGGTTGTTAAGATGATGTTTATTTTACTTTCGCGCGAAAACTGCTGAACGCATTTAGAATTTAGATTAAACTTTCCGGTCCATACCTTCGTAACATAAAACATAACGTATACATCACAATAGCAATAGGCTTCAATTTATGTAAACATTAAGTTTTAGCGGGTGAAGCCGCGTTTCGGTCGCTAGTATATAATAACAAAATCCTTGCAAAACAAACCCCTACCATCCACAAATCTAGGGCTGTGAGTCGGGGGCTCGTCACGATCGATGTCGGCAAGGCCACGGCCGCGCGGCGCTATCGATTACATATAAATAGCGGTAGCCCTGCGCCCCTCTCCTCGCCGCGCACCCCCGCGCCCGCCCGGTTCGACGCCCCCCTGACCTTGTCATCTTCCACGTGTCCGAAATATTTATCTCTATACTTACTTGTGTGCTGGGTTCATGTTGGTTTTTTATAATTTATGTTTGATTGATGATCTTGTATTGGTTACCTTCATTATTATAAGGGTTGTGTGTAACTTTTATATAGCAGTGTCAAAACAAGATGAAGATGTCGTGTACGAGGTAGCTAGAACAGAAGTGCTATACTACTAGATAAAAAAACTATTTAAAACAATATTTTAGTTAAATTATTTTTGTTGTAATAAACAAAGTGCTAAGCGACCAAGGATTATAAAGCACAGCAAGCATGTTGTGATACCTCCTTTTATTACAACTTAATTCTTTTTCTATTCAATTTATATTTAAAACCGCCATATTTGCTTTACTTACCAGCTGAATTTCGATAGCATGATATTACTACCCATAGAGTCAAACCTTCGGGATGCACCGGCGGAACGTGTGCCTGTAAACGTGACAGTTGTGAATTCGATTCGTACTAGGGGAAATTAATTATTTTCATTTCATACAAAGCGCGGCGTTGGATCTCGCCACTCAAATCGCAATATCTTGAAAATTGGGCGGCGTGTTGGGAACGTAGTGTCTTAACACCTTACACACGTTACACGATTCAGCTAGTATAAGATACCTACAATAATATTTCGACAGGAAGTCTCAATATTATTTATTATTTGTTATCTAAACACGTTTGAGAATCTTTTCATATAATGATACAAAACATGACTAAGCATGATAAAGCCATAAAAACTTTAACAAGTTTTATGTATTTGAGTATACTCGTATGTTTTTGTATATGATAGATCTTGCTTGTATGAATATACAGTTGAGGTTAACGTTGTGTTTGGGTTTTTCTGAACGGCCCTTGGGCTAAGAAAATGAAAAACATGGTAGTAGATAAAACACGATACGATATCAATATGTAATCGCTGATTTAAGTAATAGCGCACTTTACAATACTAAATTGTGATACATACCGATGACGTCATATAATTCTCGAGAAATTAATAACGAAAATAAAAAAAAAATGTCAGAGAGAGACGTAGACAAAGATGTCTACCTCTTTATTATTAACACAACATAACAGATAAGTTGTTCACGTCGCTCTTACTGCATAAATGTAACTTATCTGTACTAACTGTAATGTAACTTATCTGTAATCTGTATGAATAATATAAAAGTACAAAACAAAACAAAACAAAAACAAAATTGTAAGCGCAACGGTTGTGGGCTCGACGTGTAAATATGGTCGGTCGAAGCAAGTTTCTCCGTTATCACAGCACGCAAGTTTCAAAAAAAAATATTAAAGTGTCAATTATACCTAGTGACAAAGTAAAAATTATTAATATTTAAACGTAGCTAGACTCGAACCTCGGTCTTTTTTTGCAAACCGTCTAAACGCTTTCACCAACAACCTATACGTTCTTATCAAGATATCTAATCCTACAACGTTAAAATTTTTATTATATCATTTCAAAAATAGATAGTAAGGACAAAAAAAATATTAAATTAGATGTACTATTAAAATGAATAACTGAAATATCACATATTTGGTATCGAATGTTAGAGGACAAAACGTTTTTCAAATATTTCGTCTAAATTTTTCTACGTAATATTTAGAGACATAACATTGTGGAACAGTATCTAATATTTTGCGACGTGACAGCTTGAATTAATTTTGTAAAAGACCAATGTGCTGAGTCCTAGAAAATTATCAGATTTGCCAAATTGGCAATTGACATTGATTTGACGCAAAAACATTTAGCTATTTCGCGGAAAAAAAATACATACAAGTAAATATAGTAAATATTGTTTTCAATACGCATTGAAAAAAATATTTTTATTTAAAAAAAAAATACATATATATATTTATTTTAAATACTATTGTCTTTTGGTCCTTAAAAATAAACTTGTATGGCTATGTCTCGAAAATAGTAAAACTACGGCCCATGCCATTTAGGATAAAAATAGTGGTGTAGTCATTACCTCTATCGACTGTTTCAGTTACCCTTTAATTGTACTGTACATTAAAAAGTTTCCGTTTCGATTTCCGTTTTCTGCCGAACCTGAGGGCGAAGTCGAAGGATCGGTTTCGGTTTCGGCTGAAACCCTCGTTTCGGTCGGACGGTATAATTAACATTAATGTATTTTAAGCCCCTAAATACAATTGCTCTTAATGCGACGCGACATAAATATTTTAATATTTTAAATTAATCGAACCCTTGTCTCTTGTAAACCATCTAAGCGAATTAAAAAATAAAGTACATTATATATTTCTCAATAATTGAGTACTACTTGATCCTAAATTATTTAAGACTTAACTAGCGTAAACCTGCGGCTTCACCTGCGTGGTAAAATGGAAGACTGTGTATCAAGATTTGTTTTACATTTGTAACAAATCTTGACATCTGACATAGAATAGATGTTGAATTGTCGACTGTCGTGCTATTTATCAGGATTTTTAGTAAAAATGAATCGTTTGGCAAATACGTGGAAGCACTAAATTTTGAAAGGTCACATCTAACGACTAATTCGTGAATAAAGCGAATTGATAAGCGACCAGCGAGCATTTAGATAACGCCCATGGGCCCAGATTCCTAGTACTACAATAATTCAGCTACAGTTTGGATTACCTACAAGTAATTTAACTGTATGCGGTGGGAGCGCAAAGCATGTTTTAATTGTTTTTTTATAATTAATTGTCATTACTTGCTCAATATAAGGTAAGGACGAAAATAGAGAAAAAGGTGCCTTGACACTATTTTCTGCCACATTTAACACTAGATTATCCATTCTGATGGCGAAATCAGTATAAAAGAAGTTGAGAGTGCAATACGAAGTCTAAAATGTGGTAAGGCACCAGGAGCAGATGGAGTTACTGCCAAGATGATCAAATATGATGGGCCACGCGTCTTGGAACTTGTTCTGGTTTTTGTGCTATTTATGTTGGAAATCAGGGGGCGATAGGCGAGGTGCAGTCATTGTGCCTTTGTATAAAAGCAAAGTTTCACAGTAGACTGCGCAAGCTATTAGTTTGATTAGCTTGGATAGTATAATTTATACTAAAATATTAGTGAGATGGACGCAAGAGACATCTGAAAGGCTTTTCTGGGTGATCATGAAAATAATCTTGGCTGTTAACCAAGAAGTTTTCTGTGTTTTTGTGCACGTTGAAACAATGCAGAGTTGATACTGACGCTGTTGTACGGTAGCGAAACGTGGGTATTACAGAAGAAGAATGAAAGATCCCCCGGACGGCATGTATGAAGAGACAGTGAACAAGGCGAAAGAGGTATGTGGAGACCGTAGCGCTCCGTTTTCCCCGAATAATGAAGCTAAACTAAGTACCTACTCAGTAGTCCACTACAATATAACATCATTTTGGTAACTAAGGATAAAGAAAGGTATAAGATAAAGGAAGGTATAAGATATTAAGAGGTGAGGTGGTGAATTTCCGAAATATTTAATCTTTGTTGATATTTTATGATCTAATACTTTACATGGTTTACTGTTTACAAAGAAAATAAAGAGAAAGAGAAAAAGTAAAATTAATATATATATATATATATATATATATATATATATATATATATATATATATTTTTACGTTTTTTTTACGTTTCAAATTTCAGATCTTGTTTGTGATTTTGTAGAAACAAGACCCTAATTCTTCTCTGTTAGCTGTTTGCATTCTGTTAGCTGATATTTATGTTGTTCTATTAATAAATAAACGGTATTTAATACTAATATAGGTAATGTAATAAAAGGATTCAGTGAATTTATTACTGCTTTTTGTATAGATGTTCGAAAGCAAGTAGAAACCTACCATAAACATCTAACACGCTAATCTATGAAGACACCGACTAAATTTAAAAAATCTTTGTGTTGGATAGTCCATTTATTGAGGAAAACTATAGGTTATTTATTATATTAAATTATGTTAACTGTTTCGTATGCGTCATATCATCTGTGTCGTATACAACTCTTAACTCCACTATATTTGGGGGCGTAGCCGCCAAAGAACAAAATGAAACATGGAATGCCTCCAGAACTTGGCGGAAAGTAGGAAAACACCAGGTTCTCGATTCTCTCTGCTAAGGGAAACTAAGAAAAAAAAAGTTATAGGTACTAAAATGATAACAAGTAAGACATTTATTTTAGTGTTGTTAGTTTTAATTTACTGTTTTTTATTTGCGCTACAAGTAAGTGCAATTTCATAAAATTCACTTAAATTTTAGTGCAACTTAGATTAAAAGGTTGTTGACAAAATATTTTTAATTTTTTTCTTTATAGTTTTTTTTGTTTCATTAATAAATCATTAATGCAAGGCATGCAATTATCATTATTGCAAGGTGATTTTCCGTTAATTCTCCTTCTTTCATCCGTTCAATCATTTTATTAGAAACGAACTCATAATCCAAATTTCAGCTCAATCGGACACTGGGAAAGTGGTTAAATTAAGCTTGCTAAATTTCACATTGGGGCTAAAGTTTAAAAAAAAATCGAATTATCATAAAATTGATAAATTGTCAAAAAACCATTAAGGGAACAAATAAGCAAACTGTCTCAACGTGTTGTGACTACGGTTGTTTGGATACGGAAGGTCAAGGGCGCTTACGGGGAGGCTCCGTGGTGGGGGGCCGCCCTGCCCCCATGGGCGTGGCTCTGTCTAGAAATAGACTCGATAACTCAGTTTGTCAACACACGCCCACGCAGACGAGCCTCGATAGGGAGGTTGTCGGGTGACTCCAGGTGCTTCCTGAGCATATTTACCGGCGCGAGGGCTGTATCGAACAAGCGTTTTTCTTTTTGGTTTTGCCTGTTAATTTTATTATAATAATGCCATATTATTTAAGGTTATGACACATCGTTTCTCTTTTTTTTTCTTCACGCATACAATGTAGTGAGCTTAGTCTACCTAGACTGCAACAAAAATGTAACTACAATTACATTACTTATTACATTACTCCTATAGGCGATTTATATATTACATTACTCCTAGAGGAGAACAAACCTGTTACTATCGGAAACTGCACATTTCGGTGGAATATCGAGCGCTTTCTAAGTATGCTACGAAAGTATCGACACAATCATATTTAGGAAAGATGACTTTGAATTTCTCTTCTCAAGATATTTATGAATTTGCGATCATTAGTCATGCCGTTACTAATACTTTTAAGAATATTTTTTTTTCTTTTGCTTGTTAAATAGATGATATCATGTTTTAAATGTAACTTTATCAAATACTATGTAACATATTTCTATCATAGTCGCTTTGGGATACTACGGGAAACGTTAGTGCCAATAACGGGCTTAAAAATAAAAATATTGAAATTGACTCTTAGTTGTCACGTTGATGATAATGTCTCTGCCTACTCTGTTATATAGCGTAAGCTAAAAAACTTACAAAAAGTGAACGATGAAGCCTACATTTGCATGTTCCAGGCACTACTCCGAACTCTTCTTTCTGCAATCGACACCAAAGCTACACAGTTTCTTATCTATGAACCTAAACATTATACATGTTAATTTTATACGTTTATCGTTGAATACAAAATAATCCCACTAGATATTTCCAAAGATACGTGTAATTTAAAATTTTACTTGATGGTGAGTAACAAATATAATTATTATAATGGAAAAATTAGGAAATCAAGTGGGCGAAGCCAGGAGCGGAATGCATGTATTGTATATTGTTTGTAACTGTTCCTGTTTCTTTGTATACGCACAATGTTGTGTATTAATTGATTTCAACATTACATAAGTGATCGAAGAATAGCAAGCGCAAGGTCTCATTTGCAAGGGCGGTAGTTTGCAGTTATTTTTAATTGTTCACTGTCTGTACATATATGGACAAAATGATTTGCTTGTGCAATTCAATTCCATTTTTTTTATGTCTGCCGTCGAACATGCAAAGCTCCGTATATGTCTACTGGAACTGACGTGTTATTTAATTGATTTTTCTTACTTTTTAGGGATACGTACTTCAAAATTAAAAAACGGAACATTTTGTTGTCCTTCTGTCTAGAAAGACAATTTCTGTCGAGATCGCGTGGAGGTATAAAGTGGAAATCAATGTAAATCAAGCTTCTAAGTCAACGCAATCAAAAGATACGTAAAGCGTTATTGCAATGCAATTTGTATTAAATTCGCCGAGTAATAAAAACCTATAGGGTAGACCTAAGGACATTTTTCTTTAATCCTACACAACTTCTGTTTTCATTAACTTGAAATATAGGGACAATGCCAGGGTATGAGTGACCCAAGGTACAACATTATTTTGCTTTTTTAAGAGAGTGAGGTTATGTAAACTGATTAAGTTATTCATCAAAAAATAGCTTAATAAGTAATTACACATAAGCTGACAACTAAGTATTCGTAATATAAGTCCTCTTACCTCAAATAAAGAAAAAGAACAGTAGCAAAAATTTTGCCAACTACCTGACCAGAACACTTTTTCGGGTACTATTAAGATGTTCGACACAAAACAGGTTCGCTCGTGACACTTATAGCGCCAAATTTGAAATAGTTCTATTACTGTCTCTAGGTACATGGTATCCTAAGGTACACGCATCTATCCTACTTCCCGTATACCTACAATTATGAAGTTTGGCAAGAAGTGAGAATTCGAATAAATAAAGTAAACATCCAAAAAGTGAAAATTTTAAAATATTTTATAGAAAAGAATTTGTTACAAACTTATTATTGTACTTCATGTCATATATTTATTATGTACGTATGTTGGCATACAATCCTGAAATTGGTACGGAGCTCTCGGTATGCGAGTCGTGGGCTAAAGCTGGACTTTGCTAATAAAATTACTGGGATGCATTTTGAGGCCGTCGGCCGTCGTCGTGGCGATCACTCGATCCTCTCTTGAAGGAATAAAGAAATAAAATCAGCTTCACGCTGTATCCCGCACACAGCAGTGTAGGCAGAGGGAATCTAGTGTTAAGACACTCCATTCCCCACTTTCTGCCGAATTCTGGAGGCATTGCGTGTTGAGTGGCAGAACTCAACGCCGCGCTTAGCCTCGACACCAGAGCGAAGAAATGGAAATATAAATTAAGTAAATATTTCATCTCCTCGAGTGGGGATCGATCGATCGGTTTTACAGTCAGACTTCGTGCCACTGCGCCACGACTGGCCTCAAATAATGAATATTATATTTATAATTTTTATTTCTTCGCTCTGGTAGAGCATTCTCAAAGTGTTAAGTTTCGTCACCAGACGCGCAATATTTTCAAACTTAGACGGAAAGTAGGAAACTTGTGAGGAAAAGTGTCTTTATACTAGTTCCCTCAGGCTACTCTTCTTTATCGTGAGGAAACCCTTTTACGAACACGCCGCTGTAGTGGAGACGCGAGCGGATCATGTGGGACTCATGGACCGGCAGGTGTAGGCTGTCCACACTACCCACTAAAACATCACAGTGCTCTTGTACGGCCGGCATAACCCGCGGGGCTACGGGAGATTCTTCCATAACCCCGACAGAATCCCTTTGCCTACTGCAAAAAGCATGCAGCTACAGAGACATTTCATTATACTGTTATGGCGTATAAAATTTGAATAAATAATTAAATATTTTGCTCTAATATATGAGAGATTGGCTTTTTGCAAGTTAATCAAAATAAACACTAGGTACATAAGTATTTATTGTTGGTTAGACGCGTTTATTGTTTCTGTATGAGTTAATTAAATGCGGCCGGTGGGTGGCTTGCACGTGGAGGGAGGCGCCCGGCTCTCTCGCCCAGATACCCACTACAGTGCATTTGTAGTATATGTACGCTTCTTCGCTTGTCAGATTTTACTCTGCGATAGATGATAATAGCTTTTTATTGTCACAAGTAGAATTCTAAATGTAAAATTAAATGTTTTCAAAAGCGTTTATGTTCAATTACGTAGAGTCACTGTAGAATGCGATTTTGATCTAGTTCAGTCTAACGAAAATTGGGGGTTGGTACTTGCAAAACCGGGGAAAGAGCTCCCCAAATAGAGCGCAAACACTCACTCGGCTTAAAACATTGTAAAATTCACGAAGTTACGTGTTCGCCTTAACTCTAAAAATAGCATCAACCCTCCTTACATAATTATTGTTGGCTGGAGGCTGTGCTTCCTTCCACCACCCCCACCCCCACCCTAGCGCCTGGCAACCGGTACGCGACAGTTGGTACCTAACCGCCGGGGAGAGCGTATGTCTTGCGCTACACCTCAATACAAATATTTATATCCTACAAATTCCATACAACACAGTTACTGTAGTATTGTTTACTAAATAACTTCGATCTAGCTCTAGCTTTTGAATATTATGCTTAGTGAAATATTATTAATTGTAAATTGAATAAAATGTTGTATTCGTTAGATGTATACATAATATCATCTACGAGTAAATGTAGTACGTAAATTTATCTTGTGTCAGTGCTGTGAAGATCTTACTGAACTCTACCACAATGTCAGTCAATCCAAGCCCAAATGTATCAACTACAGGTAAACACTGTAAAAATAATCTTCTACTTGCTTGTATTTAGTTTTTCTCCAATTCAAAAATCCGAAAGTATGTTTTTTGCGTATTTTTGCATGACATTTGCTTAGCCTAAGCGTAACGGAATCATTGAGTGTATTAGCTAAGATCTTCTCGGAGCATCGTGTGTATATGTAACTAGTCATCGTCCGCAACTTTGTTTGCGAGAATTTTTAGACATAAAATGGAAATTCCGTTTTTTCCGTTCCCGTACAAATTGTGAGAAATCCTTTCCTCATACTTTCCCTATATTACATGCATTTTTCTTTTATTTTTTCATTTTCTTTTCTGAATAAACCTTTCGAAATAAACAACGTGAAACTATATAGAAATTCAATAAAATGTGACTTTTAAATGTGTGCCTAAGTGTACAAGACGGTCATTACTACTGTTTTATTATGTACATACGTAGAAGGCAATTAGATATACAGACTCAAAAAAATGTACCTATTTATTTCAAGGTGCGCTTCAACTTTCAAGGTTCACATTTTTAATTATTATGATTTGTGTCTAGACGGAGTATTATGTACTTTACTTATTTTATATTTCAATCGAAGCAATTTTAATGGGGGTATCAAAATTTTATTATTATTATTTCTTTTTGGTTTTGTGGAAAATATTTGAAGATCTCAATTTTACAAGCAAGCCAATTTATAGCCGTAAATCAAGGATGTACATCTGTAACTTGACATTGGACCCTCCTACTAAAGTATTTTGGTAATTACGATATTCTTATGCGTAACACTAATTATAATCTGGATGCTCTTCGCCTTTTGTTACTGCTTAGTGCATTTTTATGTCATTTTAAGATGTGTATTTACAAATTGTTGCCAAATTATGTATATTTGTGGGTATTATTATTAATTATGTTGTGACGTTATAAGCATTTTCTTTAGGTCTCTATCATAATGTCTACTGATTATTAAGTATTTTACCAATTGCATGGGCCGTCGTGGATCAGTGAACGCGTCAGTTGTGGGTTCGATCCTAACACGTGGGCAATATTATATTTTAATTATCCCGCTCTGGTGGACATAGCACGACGTTAAGTTCCGCAACGGCAACGCCACGCCACATGCAATAGTTTATGGTGACAGTGCACAGCGCAGTGTCTTAACTGCATGAAAGATACAGCGGTACAGCGATGCAGGAAAGAACATTTTTTTAGCTTCACGCTATAAAAATGCAGGATAGGCGGAGGGATCCTGGGAACCTAATGTTACGATACTTCGTTCCCATTAAGATTCTTTCCTTCCCCGCCTTTACCTCATTGCTACGGCGGAAAATAAAAATATTAAATACTTCAATCCCCCGAGTAGGAATCGATTCCACGACCGTCGCATTTACATTCGCACATTATAGCCCTGTGACACGACAGCCTCGAAAGATGAGAACATGAAGTTGTCTTTTGCATAAATTTTAAAAGCATGTAAATGTGCCTATTACACATGGAAAAGTATTTTGCAGCTACACTTCTCTCGTCATGAGTGTAAAGGTAATAAGTATGGAATGGTATTCTTCTCACGCTCGCGCATTCTTGGAACTGTCAAGTGATGATATGAAGATTATCTACTACTATATATTTACTCGTGTACAGTAGAGTTACACTTTTCCTCTTTTATTGGCAAATGGCAACCCATCACGATGGTTCCAGCTACGTATTTATGTATTTAGCGAAAAATATGTTTTTTTTATAAAGGCATATCTAGACGTGGACTGACACTCAATAGCTATACTAATTTCACTTATTGTAAATTAAAAAGGCAAAATTATTAATCTATGTGTATATAAAAACTATGGCCTTGCAACGCACTACTGAGATAGTATAAGGGATCGAATCGATTCGAATCCTATAGATTCGAAAATAAGCGGTCAAATGCGTGTTCGACTCCGAGCTTCGAAAGTTCCGTAACGATTACAGGATTGTATGTCAAAGTGAAGTACATGTTATAAGTAATGACAAACTTAAATCTGCACTCATTTTGTATGAAATAAACTACAAATATGTTTGTAATGTTTTTTTTACTTCTCATTTGTGATTTTTTCTTTTATTTATATTGTAAGTTATCATTAATGCATATGAGATATAGAAGCTTCATTTTTTCTGTGCTTCTAGGGACCGTAGATCTGAACATTTGATATTAATTTCAGAACGTCTACGCAATTTCGAAATAAATGCTCTTGACAGATGTACAAGAAAGTGATAAAGGTTTCGTTTCCTTTTGGAGTACGGAACCCTAAAGAGGATTATACGGACTATAGCTATTTTTTCTTAATAATAGATATAGTAGATATTTTTTTCCTACCTGATCACACTTAAAACAATACAAGATTTATTTGCGCTTTATTTGCAAGACTCTTTTACATAGAGCGCTCCTTTGTTTTCAAACTAGTTGTTTAAATTATAGGCTCTACGTATATCGAAAATCTATTTATGACAATGTTCTTATTATTTATTATACAAATTATACAAATTGTCTTATGATGGTAATTATTATTTTTCTAATGATACTGCACTTTTTTTTTTTGTAATGATTTACACCGACATGTGTTTGCTTGTATGTGTGATTTGTTTTTTAAGTGTAGTTGGCAATGACGTTTAATTCAGTTTTATTTTAAATAATCTAAAATAGGATGATTTATAGGTGCAATTTTAGTGACGAATTTACTAACACAATTGCTTAGATTTAACTTAGAAAGGTAAAATATCTCCTCCCTCATTTTTCATTACAAATGTTAGTTAAAATTTTCAAAAATTAAACAAAAAGGTTTAAAGAGCGTTCACTTTATTATAAAGAACAATATATGTGTAACTATTGGCTTGGCGATTATGAGAAAATATAAAAAAAAAACTTTGAGGGCATTGTTGTAAACGGTTACAACAATGACCTCAAAGGAAATCTCTTCTAAATATATCTTGCCTCTTGCAATGAAATTACTGGTATGGATGATTTCTAAATATTTTAGATAAATATCGCATTGCCGTCACCGGTTTTTTGTTTTTTTGGTTTGAAGGCAAACTGGTTAGAAGTTATTTTGGAGTTTGGAGGTCGGCAACACGATATGATTGGGACCTAGAAATTATGAAAATAACAGAATTTTGGATTTAAGATCAATCTCAAATTATCATATAAAAATGACAATGTACGGTATGAACTGCATGCAGTGCTGGTATGAAGATTGTTATACGGCAGTAAAACGTGGATGTTATATAGGAAAAGAATTAAGAAAAGATAAAAACTGTGGACATGCGATATCTTCGTAGGGTATGCGTAGCTAATTTAGCTGACCGAATGCACACTGAAGGACGAGGATGTCACGGTGATATTGAAGGAGAACGTGTTCAAATGGTTTGGGCACGTCGAAAGAATGAATGACGAGTGAGTTTTGATTGGTACGAGAGGCAGAGTGTGAGGTATAATAAATTGGAAGAATGGCCTGGATATTGGAAGAGGATTTTTAGAATTAAAATATTCCATATATTAAGGATCTAACTTAAACAAAGATTTTTGGAAAGCATACTTTTGTATTAGAATATATTTGTCGTGTCGTGTCGTGATAGCTTCGGTTCCAGTTACTCAGGGGAATCTGGTTAGACTAAGTAATGCGTTAAATTCGTCACTTAACACATGATGTATGGAATTAGGGCGTAAAGTAGAGAATGGTGTGCTATGCAGAAAAAACCAGAAACTGAAACTTATTTTTTACTTTATTCAAGAAAATTGAAAAAGTAACCTTAAAACATTTATCATAGCTCCGCTTCTCGCTATTAACTAAACACTTTTTAAGGAAAATCTATTTAATTAGATATACAAGTATCAAGATTAGAAGATTTTTTTTGTAATATTATTAATATTATTCGTTTTCCTTATACGCTTTTTGATTCAATATATACTTACTTGTAAAATAAAATTGGTAGATGTTATAATATCATATTAATAATAGCTATAGTAATTATTGAAAGAAAGAACATTCCGATTTTATCAATGTCTATTAATAATTTTAATACAACGCTGACGTATTAACGTTTCTATAAAAAGACAGTAGAAGGAGAAAAAAAAACAGAGCTAGGTTACATCAAAACACATAATGTGAATACTGGAGGAAGATTAGCTGCAATGTTTGAGGAACCGCTTGCAGTGTTGAGGGAAAGTAATTGATAGGGGTAGAAGACGCGAAAGAAATTTATCATATTTGTAAAGCTTGGCGCTTCATTCAATCTGTCTAATCTAATCTAAGTGATAGAAAAAAGTGTTATTGTAATTAGATATCCATGGTCAAGTAACATAACATTGTGAAATTCTTTTACCTAATATATTTACGTGTTGTCAATGTTATATAGTTATAGGTATGTATTTACAAACCCCAAAAATGTTAATATATTCTATTAAAATAATAGAATATTACAATGAAATACAATATTACGCGTAAATTAGAAATAAACAAGTTAAAAAAAAAAAGTTAATTTAGGCCAATATTGACGCACGAAACTGAGAGCCAACAAGAACGGTGACAGCTACACCTCGGAAGTTGGATTTCCCAGAGTGATTCACCAGCGCGGACCACCGCGCGTCACCTTCTGTGAAAATAGATACTGTCCAGACTTACAATAAAAGTTTTTATAATACTTTTTATATAAAACCGCATCCTTTTGTTGGTATGCAAATTGTAGATGACATTCTTGTGGTTAGATTGTTTTATGTTTATTGGAATGATTAATATAATTTGATCTTTTACATTAACCTAGATACATATTATTTTAATTTTTAAACGATTCGTAAATAATGGTTACTTAATAGGTTATACAGGATGGAAGTGTCTGCGCTCCTCTCACGGTAGGAGCATATAGGGTAAAATATAACCTTACAACATTCATAGTTCACACGTTCATAATCACGATCCATACTGTATGTCGTATGACGCAGTTACACGTTAGTTACATGTAGATACCAATAACGTTAACACATATAACTAATCGTTGCCAATTTGCCGCTTTTTATTCTCAAAAAACATATTAGAACGAGAAAGGGATATCTCTCTAGTTCTATTTTACGCCATTCAACATCGCCGCCATTACCTACGACTCGATTTCGTGAATTAGGCGTGTACGGCATTATCTCTTTGATAGGTTTATGGCTGTGTGCGTCATCCTTGACAGATGGCGTTTTATTTTACAAACATAATTTAATAATTATTTATATTTAATTTTATGTTTGAAAAAATCACCTTTCCATTTTTGAAAAAATCTTTTGTTTTTATTGTATTAGGTGTTTATAGAGTAGTTAAAACCGTGGTTCAATTTAAAGTGGTGATGACAAAAGCACTCTATAATATGTTTACTTTACATAGTAAAGTATAATAAGACAAACGACATTTTTATTTATTTATCAAAATAAAGTATATTAAAATAACGCAGATACTATTAAAACTAGATTTATTAATAATCGCTTATAATAACTTCTTTATAGTAATTACACCCATTTGAATTCTAAAAGTAGTTATAATGGAGAGGCCCTTGAACATTGGCCTCAAGGTTTGCATCACGTATGCTATCGATTAAGTTAAATTATTTAACAGTGTTGAGTTGTGTTTATAAGTTATTTCAGTACGCGTCGCCGGAGTCAGACGGCGCGCTCTTCGCCACCACCGGCGCCTGCGATGACGCGCTGTCTTTTCCTGTTAATCCTGAAATAACCTTTATTTTCATAATTATCTAATAACTACCTACTACTAATTTGTAACGATGTACGTTGTTTTAAATGCGCAATATTTATTTGAATATTATTTGCCATATATTAGATGTTAAAAAATATTTTTTTATATAATATATTGTTTGTTTTTAATATTGGTTATAATATTTATGTATCGCCTATCTTTTCCGCCCAAATTTAGACATAGTGTGTTAAGAGGAACAGAATGTTGGCATTCAACGCCGCACTATTGTCTTGTGACCAGAGCTAGAAAATGAAAATAATTCATCGCTCCGGGCTCACATCGAGGGGCAGCTCCACGGGCACTTTGCACAACAGGTCTTGCTTTATCTTTCTCTGCGGGTAAAGTTCACTCAGACTCGTTTCCAGTTTGGCACCGCTCCGCTCATGCGAAGGAGGTAGACTTAGCATTAAATAAAACCTGTCGAATAATTACTGGTTGCCTTAAATCCACCCTATTAAACAAGGTTGACCTCCTGGGTGGCATAACGCATCCTAAGGTTCGACTTGAGGTGGCATGTTTTGTAGAAAAATTGCGTCAGAAAAGAGATTTTTGGCATCACTGTCCGTTGATATATCATCATCCGCTTGAAAATTCGCCATAGTTTTATAAAATCTACCACATGTTTAGACTGTGATCCGAGTCGTGCTAGGGAACAGCTATGGCAGTCAAATCAACTCACCACCTTCAGACTTTGTCCCCAACAAAGAGGGTTTACCCGCAAGTCACAACTGGCAGTGGTCAACCTGGAAGTGGCTTAATCGATTACGAAGCCAGGTTGACCCATGCTAAGAACACCTCGTAAAATGAGGATACGTTCTGAAGGGCCAATCAACCTGCGACTGTGGCGCCAAATGTCCGTTCATCTGTTTGTATAACGACTTGACTAAGGCAACAGATACCGCAGTCAACGAGGCTAAATACCGGCAAAATATGATCCAAATTTTCCAAGCATTATTGACACGAAGAAGAACAGTCATACGCTGGCTGCGCATCACATAAAGTGAGTTTCATAATAAACATTTAGTGTTGTAAATGATCAGTGCTCACTCTTTCGTCCTAGGCTCCAGGCCGGCAGGCGTCCAGCCAAGAGTTGAGTCAGTTGATAGTAAAAGTAAACATCGTGTTATTAATCTGTACGCTGGTAGCGGCAACGTGTGAGTAACGATACAGTCGCGACTCAGGGCGCCGGCTAGACCCGCTGTTTCATCGCCTTTAAATATCTGATGATGGTTTGATAACTGAGGACGAAGAACAAACTTGCTTTTATATTGGTTTTCCTATTTTTAATGAAATGATAAATATCGCCATCGCGATCCATCCAACCATCCAACTATCGCTATCGCGTTGTCTAGTCTTTGACTGTACTCACGGTGATTGTAGGTTCGATGAATGCCTTTGCTTAGATTATGCTGTGATTTGTGATTGTGACATTGTTGTAATTTCAAAATTTGCTAAATTTTTTATGTATTAAGAATGTACTACGTGTATCTAATCATAAAATATGACTAATGAGGCTAAATACTCATTAAACGCCGCTAAGCTACGGAAAATGTTTACTTTGTTAAGGAGGTACCACGATTTCTATTTTCACATTCGACAAAAGTTGGTACAGGTACATCTATTACGCATACACAAAATAAGGTTAAAACAAATCGTTTTTTTTTTAATATTCTACAATAAATTTATAGAAAATATTATTTTTAGAAAATAAAAAAACTTTACTAATCAACAATTGTCCTTCTAATCATGCAGTTATCAATTTTAGTCTCATTGATAAACAATTCATTAAAGGCAAACTCCTGAAAGTACGAATATTATCATCACATCATATCAATACAAGTCGATTACGATACGGTCTTCTATATGAATTGCAGGAACAGTTTGATGCGATCAGTAATACATTGTGTGTTTACCGTTGATTACTAGACGACACTACTAATGGTCATGGATTCGTTATCTGAGTAGTGCATTTAGAAACTACAAGTTTTATTCAATTAGTACATCCTTACACAAGTATATGCACTTGATTGATTTATTGGATATATGCTAACATTGAGAAGATTTTGGCTTCTAAGATGTAAAAAAAAATAAAATAGAAAAAGGAGATAATAAAGTAATTATAAAACAAAAGTCGTTAGGTTAAGTGGGGAACGGAGTGTCTTAATACTAGATTCCTTTCGCCTACCCTGCTGCGTGCGGGATACAGCGTAAAGATGGTCATTTTTTTACATTTCCTACATTTATGAATTAGTATTTTCTGTATCATTTTATAAAATTAAACTGATTAGTTAATTTTATCTAATATTTAATTGTATTCTGCTTATCACTTCCTTCAAATGATAAGTATGAGTTAAATAACAAGATAAATAAAGACTCGTGCTCTATGGCGCCTTTCTATCTATAGATAACTAACACCTTACAAAGCGATTCGATTATTTTAAAAAATAGTAGGTAGACGTAGCGCGAGGTTGATTACCGTAAGTCACTCAATACAATGTTCAAGACAATTATCTAATTATTCAGCCCAATCTTCTTCAGCCAAAACTAAAAAACGGTTTACATATTAATATCGACTTCTCGAGACTCTTAATTCCATCATCAGACCACCTTGATGATACCATAATATTATGCTATCATCTCTATATCTTTATATAATAACCAACGGTGTGATTTAACACTACATTTCTCTTGCTTTCGTGCAACACGGAAAAAGCGTAAAGCTTCAAAAAAATATATAATATACATAATAGATACGTCAAGAGTTATTTGCTTTTTTAGTTGGTTCTGTTATAAAAATACAATTTGTTGAATTAGGTTACACCCATGAATTCCGCACGTCAATAAGGTATTAAAATGAATTATCTATTGAATATAGTTTAGCTTTTCATATGCAGAAAATGCAATTGGTGTTCAACTAACGGTAAAGTGTAGTTATATGTTAATTCGAATATTTTCGTGCGGCAGGCAATAAATGCTTTGAGTTTGATGACATAACTAATACGACACCGCCGATGATTTGGTTGCTGATAGCGGCAATCGTTTGTTCGCTACTGAGAAGTATTTAACTTTTGTAAAGTGCGTGACAGAAAGGCAAATGTCAGAATTTTGTGCATACATTTTTGACATTTATTTTTTTTGTTACAATTTTTTATATATTGCATTGCATTCTACATAACACATGTAGAATTTAAAACATATTTAGATTTAATTTGTTTTTAGTAAAATTTTTTGATTGAATAGTCAAAGGAGCACTATGTGTCGAAATCGTCGAAACGATTAGCGTGATGTAATATAGCCTATAGCCTTCGTCGATAAATTGTTATTTCAAATGAAACTAATTAGTTCCTGAGATTAGAGCGTTCAATTAACCAAATTTTTACCTTTATATTATTAGTCCAGATAGCATTGATTGTCGAATTTTAGTTATATCAACATTATTTAGATATTAAAATTCAGGTCGCCTGGTTCTCTCATGAATGAATAATGAATTCCGTTTATCACAATGAACTTTTGGATTTGTTTTTAGTCTTTTTAGCTGTATGTAGTCTGGTTTTATGTCATTTATAAAAGACATAAGACTCGACCCGAGGTCTTGTGATAGTTTAAAATGTTTCAATCTTTCATTCTCATGTTTATTCATTACGTGGTTGGTGGACAAACAAATCTGGTAGCTATTATTCCGCGGAATGTTTTCTTAGAAGAAACTACTGTAGCATTTCATGGATATACAAGCGCTGTAACTTGTGCTGGGACTTGCGACCGGAGTGTAGGCTTAAGGAGCGTATTTAAAGGTGCATTATCCGTCTGAGCTCCTCTCTACCGACACCAAATTCCAAATGATTCTACCAGACGACTTTTAAAGATAGAAAATATTTCGTTTTTCTAAGTAAAATTATAAACAAGAACAGGTAATGTTTACATAATATTATAGCAGATAAGACTACTTTGAATTTGAATATAATACTTTGAATTTTGTAAGAAATATTTCCATACTTTAATCTTTTACTAAATATTTCATGAAAAACTTATCCTATGGAAATTTTCATTATTCACAAAATAAATTATATAATAAATTAATAAAAAACTTGAAATATTTCACGGCAGCGCGTCACGACGCGGTGTGGCCTCGACTTTGACGCTATGCTAAGATAATTTCGTAACTCCAACCTTACAATTTGTGCGAGAACTTATTTCATTGTTAGTATTATATTTTACACGGTCAGATGCCCTTGAAGTCGTTGTGGCACAATAGGAAGATGCCTGCTCCCCATTTTGCAAGTAAAAGCACGGCGTTGATATCAACCACGTGACAGCAAATAACTAGCTAAATAACAGTAATAAATATAAATGATAACACGCCTTGGGAATGAAATGCTCGCTCCAGTCTGTTTCAAAGTATCATTGTCAGAAACGCTAAAGTGTGATTGTGTGTAATTGATTTAAAAAAATAAGTCCCGCTGAGTTTCTTGCGCCGGTTCTTCTCAGGTCTGAGGCACTAACTTTAGTGAACTGGTGGTAAATTATTTGACGTTCAAAAAATGAAGCTGCTTATTTTGAATAAAATTATTAGACTTTGACTTTGACTTTAGCGGAACTGAATATCTTATTATTCCTTTTCTCTACGTTGGTACGATGTGTAAATTCTTTAAATGAAAATATTTTTAGTTAAATAAATTTATTTTTTTATCGCTTATAATTTAAGTAGATACGGATAGATAAGCAATTGGTGCTTCACCAGGAGCGTCGGGCAGCGCATAATATGTTGAACTTGGTGGACTAGGGAACTTAATATACGATTATATAAAATAGATTAATTAAATTGTCTTCTGGAACGTAGATCCTGAAAACCAAAACTTATTTTCTTTTTCAAATCAGAAGAGATTTTAATATTTTTTTTGGATTCTTTAAAAAAAATTAACAGTTATATTTTCTTTCGAAAATAACGTGATCGCTTCCTAATTAGGTAAAGTGTAAATGTCATGTTGTTACTGTATTTATAATACACGAGCATTCATTATGCATTTTGACCGTAACTTATGTTTTCTATAATTTATTGTAATTATGGTAATATTTTTTAATATATGAGAAAGCACTGGTTGAGTTACGAAACGAAGTTTTTGTAGATTGTTGGTCGCCTGATTATTGAATTTATGCGCATATACGAACGTGTATGTTCGGCATACTTACTGCTGGTTGTGTTCTTTGAAGTCCCCGCGTCGTACTAAGTTTTTCAATCCATTGCTTATAATAAGTTGCACCCGTGAGGTCTATTACGTTTAGAGGTAAAATGTTTCGCACATCTTATCCTCGTAAGCCGTTACCTAATCATTGCAAAACTTTTAACATGTGCGATTGTTATTAAACACCAATCGCGTTCCTATTTACTTAACTCAGTATTATTGAAGTCCAGCGTTTGCGGCGTCTGTTTACACTTTTAACAGTGGATCAATCAATACCTGATATACTCGCGCTAGTTTCCAGATCGTGAACTTGTAATTTAGCGAGTCCTCTGTTAACAATGATGCTGTCATCGCTCGTTCGGTGTCGCTGCACTCGCCTCTGGCGCACGCGGCCGCGTGTCCGCTGCCAACATTTTCGCCGTTTTCCCTAAGAACGCGGTGGTCGGCGGCGCTGCGGGCGCGTGAATGAGGCGCACGGGCCGCGCGGCGCCCGCGCCACTCAGTGTCCGCCCGTCGTCCGACCCAGCGCGACGTGCTCGGTGTCGTGTCGTGTGCGTCGTGTCGTATCAGTCGTGCCGCGGCCGACATAAGATGCTTGCGTCGAGCGCAGTGGATACCGTTTGTGATACAGTTTTGCAAAGTGTCTAAAGTGGATTCCGGACTTTACCAGGCCGTGGAGCACGCGCAGCGGCTCGAGCGCTCCCAGGCCATGTATGTCATCAATTTAGGTGAGTCCGCAATCCTTTGACATTCCTCGGCCTATTATTGGAACTAGACAGAACCGGTACCAGTCTGGTGGCTCTAGTTGCGGACGGATCGCGGCTCCTTATCTTGCCGGGACCCAATATTTTCGCAAACAGCTTTCTATTCGCCTCGACTCCGGCGCTCTGGCCTAGGAACCTAGGATCTGGCGCTGTGGGCCGTGGCCTGGCGTTTATATAAACAAATCGTTTGCTTCCATTTCAATTTGAGTCTTATTCATAGCGCACTCGACGTGCCTATGTATGTTTTTATTACAGTTCACGTACAGTGTGTGGGCGTGTGTTGGTGTGTTTGCGTTATCGGTGTTGCTATTTTTAACTCGCGCTGGTGTGGGTGTGCACTCGTCAGCACGATGTCTTACGTTTGTGTGCGTATTGTATCCGTGTTCGTTTCTTATCATTTTCTTCGGTTGATATCGCCGCAAATTACTTCATGCGTGTTGTCACGATTTACTTTTAGAAGTATATTAAGATTATATAGTTCTCCTTTACAATGTAATCCTAGCTTATGCCACTTGCTCAATCTATCTGAATAGATGTATGTTAATATCAATACACCGAACATGACATAAATTTGAATTTAGAAAATGAATTTTGTTGGTAGGTGAGGTGAACTGCTAGTATAAATGTTTCATAATGAGAAAATATTTAAATACATTGCAAACCCTTAAGATTGGTTATCTTAGTAATAAATGATACTTCAAGGGAACTATCAGAAAAAAATGGATGTGGTAGAGAAAACAAAAATATATAAAATCATTTGTTTTGTGTTAGTTTAGTTTTAATAAATTCGGTTCGGTTACCAATAGTGTGATCACAAATATTAATAGACATGTCGTCGCTCTGAACTTAGTGTGGACTTTAAGAGGACATGGAAAATTCTGCCCTATTCCCGTTTTTGTAAGAATTGCGAGAAAATCTCTCTTATTGCTCTTCTATGGTCTCTAACCTACATGCCAAATTTCAACATTCTCAGTTTAGTTAGTTCCATCTGTACGTTGTCTATAGACTATTGTCTTTCAGTTTCGGAAGATCTCTACTGTCTCTACATGACCTATTTATTTGCAATACTTAAATTGCCTTATTTAATCAAAAAAAATTCACATTCTTAGTTATTTATTGTCTCTATTAAGTTTTAATTTTTCTTCAACCTTATTGATAAACATTGCTAGTTGGGTGGCAGAACTCGACGACCTCCTCTTATTAAGCACAACGTGGAAATGTTAATGTTTTTAATTTAAATTCCTTTGAACGTTATTAAATTCATAACTGTAGCATTCGATCACACATGTAGCAAGGTAAATCAGGGCGTTAAATAAGTAGATAACTATTAACAAAAGTTACAACAAAATCTTATATCATTAACGGTTCTTGTGTTAAATGACATCTGGGGTACCTACGCTTCAATTAATTGGAAGTTCTCAATATACTAAATATAAAAAAACAATAAAAAGAAATCAAAATAAATTTCTTAATTCTATAAAAATCTAAAAGTGGTAAAATGTAAAGAACAGAGAGATCAGATTTTCTTGTATAAAATTGTAAATAATTTAATCGATTCCTCAATAAAGTATTACTTACTTACTCAATAAACTATTATTTAACTGCCCTAACTAGGGTTTTTTTCTCAGACAATATTTTTAATTTTCCTGTGCAAAATGAATTATTGCCAATTTATTTTTACAATAAAAAGTTGCAACAAATAAAATTAAGTATTATATTTAGACATATTTCGTAGCAGGTTCACTAAAAAAATCATGCATGTCTTTTGTATTTTTTTATTGTGTTATTTTTTGCTATTGAAATGAGTTCACTTTGTTTTTTTTTCTTGTGAAATAAATATTGCCCGATTTCCATAATTAATGCTGTATGTTTTCCAAATTTACAATAATTTTTATAATAATAAATAAGGGTTATTTTTCTAATGGTGAACCACAAACATTTTTTCGTTAATATTGTTTTCCACTCCTTCCTCATGTCCTTTTCTAATTTATATCAATAATGTGATACAAATGCAAAGAACAAAGCGGAGAGGGTTATAAGAGCCTTTTCCTTAAAAGTCTTCTTTTGGCATACCAAAATGCCATGCCCTACAAACAGATATCTAAAACAATCACTGCATATAGAGACTATCGCGTTATTTTTAATTGAATGTGTATAAATAGTCTCATTTGATAAGACGTCATTTATTTAATTTTGATTGTTTAGACATGAAGCGATCGCGTGGCGCTTTATGCTATACTATCGAAATATATCTCGTCGTCGTTCGCTTTTTTTTATAACAATATAATAGTTGTAATTGTTGTTTATGTTAGGTGTAAATAAAATATCTAAACATTAGTTAATCAGGGTAGGTTTCAAGAAAATCCCGTTTATTCCCGTTCCAGTGGGAATTGCGAGTTTCTAGTTTCGTTTGTACGTTGTCTGTATAAAAAAAAGAGAAATATACAAGTAGATGATAGTTTCTTTAATTCTATATACACATACCACACGATTCATCTTATAAATAGATTTATACTATCGTTCCATGTTCCAAGAGTTAACAGAAATAAATTATGTCGCGATAATGACTTATGTATATTAAACGGTTCAGTAAACAGTCTTATCGCGACAGATACAGCTCTGTGCTTATTAGCTACAATTGTAAGCAAATATTTACTAGGATTTATCAGCTTTTATCATATCAAGAAATATTTAAAAATTAAAAATTTTGCCCAAATAACCTTCAAGCCTTGCGTAATACTAAAAAACACATGGCCAAATGTGTTGCAATATACATTTAGGTAGGTTATGCAAAAAAGTTCATTGACGTCAATGCTCCATAATTATATTGAAATTTAAAAAAAAGAACGAAAAACAAAAAAAAAGCTATTATGCAATCAATCAGTTTACATGACGCCTATTGTTATACATGCTTACATTCATCCACTAAAGTACCTACCAGAGTAGGTACTACAGAATTACTTTATCTCCCTTAAATAAAAGATTTTATTTAACTACAATTACTACTGACTGTTTGTGGATAAACTGAACTTATCACAACACCCCAAGCAAACAATTAAAAAAAATGTAAAGTCGCATAATCATGGTGCTTATTCTGGTATACAATTTGACCACGAACGGTAGGTATCAATTGTGTATATAAATAATATTATAATGAAATTAGATAAAAAAATAAGACAAAAAGGAGTTCGGACCAAGAGTCTGTAGTGATAAAAAAGTATAATAAAGTTTAAAATTAATATTTAAGTAGGCTGGTAAGGTAAATCGTTTTATAAGTGATCATAATTTATGTTCGGAGTATGTCTATCTATCTTATTGAGTTTGCAGTACAGATATTATAGATTAGCATTTACGAAGGTCATGTGCATAACTAACGAAACGTAACTTTGAGTGAGTGTGGGGACGAAGAGCATTATTTAAAAAAAATCTCTGCCTTTAAATAAAATTTGTAAAACCTATCAAAAACATTTTCATGTAAAGTATTACTAAGACGATGTCTCGCATTGTCAAAAAATGTAGGGCCAATTTTCCAATTCTACACCCCCTTATGCGATGTAAAAATAAATTGTTCCTTGTTTTTTACTTTAAGAACTGTTAGAATAAAATATAAAACCCTTAAAAAAAGACATTCAAGTTTATATCGTTGGATACCGAAGGAAGGTATTCCGTATGACCTACCCATTGGAACCAGTCAGCGTTCCAGAGGCGAGCCGGTGCGGTGGTGGACGGCGCGCGGCGGGCCACTGACCCCGTGCCGGAAACCGTGATGGATCACTTGTGCACAAGTTATTGGCACACTTTACGAACAGGATTCACAGACGGATTGCAGGGTATTGAATTGCATATTTAGTATATATGGGAATAATGAGTATGATTTAGAAATACGAATATTAGTGTGCTTTGGTTTGTTATTTGGTTTGCATCATGTGTTAAAAGCTTAATTAATAACTATATTTTCACATACTTATTGTATTATCCTGCTTAAACCTAAAGAGATTGCAATACCCTGAAAATAAAATCAATTAAGCAGTTCTTAATAAATCAGCTTTACGTTGTATTCCGCCTGTGTCAGTGTATGTAGAAGAAGACTAGTGTTAAGACACTCCGCTCCCCATCTTCCTCGGCGATTTCTGGAGGTATTGGGTGTTAAATGGTGGAACTCAACGCCGCGCTTCTTGCCATCAGAGGAAAGAAATATTCAATTAAATATTTCATTTTCATGAGTAGGAATGGAACCCACAATCTGTCGCGTCCATCACATGCTTGTGCGTGTGCCACGACTGGCCTCACGGTTCGAAATAAATGTTTACTAATAAATTTAGATGACTTGTAATCCTCACAACTTACCTGTTCTTAAGTAAATAGAACATAAATTTTATCTAAGAACTAGGAAAATAAAATTGAATACTTGAATGACGCAGCTCAACTTTAAGTAAACATGAGACACAAGCCACAATAACAATTATCGTCAAGTCACATTTAGTGTTGTTAGCCCACTTACATTGTTTATAGGGATGACGTAATGTCCTTAGAAACTAGAGTTAAGAGAAATTTATGCTCCACGGAGAATGTCGACTGGTAATATTCATTTATACTTTATACTTAAAACGTAGGTCGTGAGTTTCTAAACTGTATTGATACAAAGTACAGTGTTGTGATCTTCAATATATGTACATACGTACATATTTCGAAATTAAGCGATAAATTGTTATTTTTATTTCATTTTAGTTTCATAACCGCTTTATTTGTATTCTTCTTGTTTCTCTC
Organism: Heliconius charithonia; assembly: GCA_030704555.1. Taxonomy (NCBI): domain Eukaryota; kingdom Metazoa; phylum Arthropoda; class Insecta; order Lepidoptera; family Nymphalidae; genus Heliconius; species Heliconius charithonia. The sequence goes on along the minus strand of CM060819.1, from coordinate 495,933 downwards.
ACTTCTTCGCTTTAGCTTTCACTCACTTGTACGGAATGGCCGGAAGATATCTCTTATATACATGTCTACTGATGGGAGCTTACTTTTCGTACATTTTTTACCTTATTTTTTAAGCGCAATAAAGAATATATAAATGGAGAGCGAAGTCCAAATTTAGTTAATAGGGAAATTGTATAAAGAAGAATAAATAAGCATTTGAAAGAAATCTGCAATAATTTATAGAATGCCGTACTCTAAATAATCTAAACCTTGGTTGAAAATTTCCTTTGTTATTGTTGGCCGGCATACAGTCGGCGTCTGCGTACAACGCTGCCATCACCAGAGATCGCATCTCACATCAGATACAAGTGTACTGTACGCCTTTATTTATTAGTAGTGACAATTGCGGATTCTTTTTCGCGTTATGAGTTGCTTGCGTCTCGCGAATGACGCACGCGCAACAACCGAAATAAATACACTAGTTTGTCTAGACAGCGACCCATCTTCGCATAATGTATTGGATAATGAAGGACGTGCTCGTTTTTTAAGTTTGAGTAATTTTTATTTTAGAATTTAAATTTTGCAGTATTTGCTTTTGATTTGATTTTTGCAGCATTGACTTAAAAGTTTAATTTTTTCAGTTCACTAAGAGACTATAGACCCGATATTTGTTATTGATTTCAGCTTGATTCTCTTCTCAACTTCTCTTGTCCACGCCATTTTTAGATAAGTGGTAATAACTACCACTTATCTAAAAATGGCGTGGACAACAAACTGGTCCTATTAGAGTTCGGTATGTTTTGGGTACACAACCCTAATAAGAATTTTTTTTATTTCATGTTATTCGAGATTTGATACCACACAGCATTGTGCTCATATATTTTATTACATTTTGCAAAACATTAACACACGAAAACTGTAATTGCCCAATCTCTACAAATGATCGTAAACAAAAACTAGTCGTTACATACAGAGTTACAAATAAAATGTTTATATTTATTGCGTTGTTATTTACACGCCATCGCTAGATCCTGGTATTAAAATAGTTAGGTGCCTACCTCGTCTTAGTCATGTCGCTCGTTTGATGTTCATTCATATGAAAATGCCTCGTAATGGTCCAACTTGATTATCCTGTATGGCTCACTAACCGCATTGGCGTCAATACCCCGCAAATAGTTTACTTCGACTCGTGGCTCTACCTACTTCTAGGTATACCTGTTTGTTTTTTCATATTTATATATTAGGTAGTTATATTATTATTCTTTATTTAATCTGTGCATGATGTCATTTTGACGCTCATCGCTTGTGAGTGACTAAGGTTGTTGTGGGTTCGAATACCATTCAGAGGAATTTAATGTCTAATATGTGTTTTCCTGGTTCTGGTATGAAGAAGTACGGCAATGTCTCTCAATTAAAGAAGTAGAGGTAGAGGAGGTTTTTATTATTGTAGATTGTATAGCGCACGTAATGAGGCACGTGGACTATAAATTACCTTGCTCATCTAAGAATTTGTTTATGACAAAGTAATTGTAACAACTAAATAATAAAGTTCTACACTATTTATAAACTATTCCAATAACAAATACGTCAACAACAAGAGATACAAAGTGCTATTCACGTTAGCTTCCGCCACCGGCAAAAAAAACACAAGGAACTTAATAGATCCTTGACGGTAACAGCCAAGTATGGAGATCAAGGTTTGTGTACCAGTAGGGCTCGCGAAGGGCAACCTGTCAGCTCTGACGGGTATTATTTTATTAATTAACATCATAAATTATTAATCTGTTTTAGTTTTTATAACAGACTCCATTAATTTATAGGTTACTCACAATTTATAAGATATCGTAACGCCTTATCTCTGTTCTACGTAACGTGAGAGAGAGAAAAGTGATACTTTGCTTTGTTTTGATCTTTATTTCGCCCACAGTCAATAAGTGTCCAACTGCGCCACGATGGCAAATTGGGATTTAAAAAGTAATTTATTATCAACACAAATAGATTCTGAATTCTGATACATCTATTCTCATGAATGAATGCCATAAGATAATGAAGGTATTCACAGAGGAGCAGCTGTGAGTTATCATCTATGCCGTTTAGAAGGCAGTGGCGCGTGAAATTGCTTTCAGCGTTTCCGCGTCTGCGCAGTCGGAAGTCGCCTCCGTCCGTGATGGACTATTTGTCACTTGTCGTGTGATGCTTCTCGAGTCGGCCTTGCCAATGTCACAATACAAGATTAGCTTTTTATACCTACGAGGCAACAAGCGACGCTTGTTAGGTTTGTTTATTTGTCGTCTGTTTGGGAATACTTAGAGATCATCTAGGGATATTTTGATGATTATTTAACTGTTATTCCACTGTAAGGAAAGTGTATTTTAATGTGACGGAAAAAGAACCTGCGCCTGTTGGATACTGTACAGGCGCTCATTGCCAATTAAGCTATGGGTTCTTTTATCGAACTACATTGAAATTCTGAATTTAGAACCTGATTTTTATTGTGCTAAAAACTATTTTTTGTGTAGTTCAACCGAATTGTGTCGTAAAAGTCGCAAAATATACTTAGGGGTTATTGTTTTGGGCTTCCACTTAGATAAATTGTTTATATAACTGTTCAGTTTCACAAATGGCAAAATTATAATTTTTTATCTTCGATTTTTTACTTTTAGGGTTCAAATGAAACATAAAAATAGAAACAGAACAACACTATAAGAGTTATAGGATCATTTTCTTGTCGGTCTGTCTGTCGTTTGTCAATTTTGCGTGGATGTATTAAGCTAAAATTAAAATGAAATATCTAAGGCTACTGTCAACCTTGGGGAACGTAAATACTATATTGTAAGTCAAGAAATAATTACATTGTTTCAAGATAATATTGAAACATAATTATTTATAAATATGATTTATATATTTAGTTAAGAATATGTCGATAAGCAGATAAAGTAACAAACGAAAGTAATCCGGCGTGAGCGAATGATTAATGTTACAATTAAGATAATTATTTTTAAATCTCATACAAATTGCGCAAGACACTGTAATTAAATCTCTCGTTTACATACACTTGGTCGGTTCACATGTGCTTGGCTTCTGTGACGTTGTCTTATGACATCGTAAAATCTATTATTATGCTACCCTATAGCATCGTTGTCAGTTGGCTTCATGAACCCGCATATAGCAAGATAGGCAGAGCTAGATAGGCGAACCTAGTGTTAAGACACACTGTTTCCGACGCACTGCCCAATTTTTAAGGCATTGTAAATATGTAGAGTGGCTTTAACGCCGCGATTTGTCTTGTTACCAGAGCGAGGAAATGGGAAAAAATGATTCTTTTGAGTGCGAATTGAACACACAATCGCTGTGTCTTATCAGTAAAAGCGGGTATCAGGCAATAGTTGCTTAGTTTAGCAGTTATTTTTCAAACGTAAGTTGTTCACTTAATTCACATACATTCATTGTAAACATCAAAATATTTTTTTATGTTAAGCCAGGTGGCCAAAGATTTTACAAACGATTGAAAATTACTACTGCCATTTGAAATTTAAATTAAAGGTTGTACAAATGACACTAAATAGTCAATACATATTGTGGACACGGAGTCACCATGCTGTATCCATCGACTTGTCCTTTCATTTAAACTAAAATGCTTCGACGACTTCTGAGTCATTTTTTTATTTAATTATTTAATGTTCATTCGTATGGACCAGATAAATTATTAATTGAACTAAAATCGTATATAATTAGTGTCATATTATAATTATTTGATGCAGTTGTGATATTTTAAACTTTGATTTTATTATTAAGAAAGTGAACAAAATTGTAGAGGTCATCGAGTCCGAAAGGGAGCGCGATGATAGTGGGTTTAATTAATACGAGGGAATGAAATGATAAAGTTCTGCAGTGCCTTGAATTTAATGTTTTTTTATTGCCGAGTATGCATAGGGAACTTGGTTAACTAACATTAAGACACACCATTCCTCATTAAGATACGCGTTCCGTTATTTCACCGAATTCTTAAAGTTCATTGCATATTGAGTATCGGAACTCAACGCGCTTTATGTCGTTACCAACACAAGGAAATGCAAATAAATATTTTATTCCCCCGACTGGGAATCGACCCCACAACCATCATGATTACAGTCACACTTTTGCGCCTGGCTTTACATATACCTAGTTTATTCGGTTGATAGTTGCTTGTTTTCTATGAATTGTTACGTAATTAAAATATTGTTAATTTTATGAATGTATTTTTTGTATAACTTTTCCTATCCCCAGATATAAATAATTTTAATAGTATTATGTGCAAATATAATATTTATTGGACGCCATTTCATGATAATTTTAAGCATGCAAAAAGAATGATATAGTATTATTAATTTTGTCAATCTTTTCCTGTTAATGATGATAAAATCGTGGCAACTTTATTTATCAAAATAACAAAAGTTCCACTCAATGTCAAATATTTTTAGACATTTAACGTTACACTATTTATATTTAACTTTGGACAACTTACTATTCTACGTTACTTTGCTAATTGTTACGTTTTGTTTTCGGGAGCTATTGGTTCTAAATGACATTTTGTTTTTGTGTCGTATAATTTATTAATCGAATAAGTAAGAATATAATTGGTATGTGTAATAGCCAAAAAAATTATATAGCATCATGCTGTATCCCGCAAGGTATGCAGAGGGAACCTAATGCCAAAACACTCTGTTAAAGTTAAAATACTTACTGCCAAATACGTGTAAAGTTGTGTGTTATGTGGCGGAACTCAACGTAGCGTCTGTTGCCGTTGCCCGTTATCAGAGCGAGAAAATGAAAACATTAAATAATTATTTTTTCTCGAGTGGGAATCAAACCTGCAACTTGTCACATTCACATTCGCACGCTTGTTTTCATTATTTATACTCAGTTGAGGACGCCGTCGGAGTTGCAGGTATAATAAGCAAGTTCGTCCGAAAACCCGAAGACCTTAAATAATTTCTTAACATATTTCGAAAATTCAAATATTCAAAAAATATTTTAATGTAACAGTATTAAGACATCCAATGAAAGTATAGGTTTTATAATCACCTAAATATCCTTCATACTGTTGTCAACCTTCGTTTTCCAAAAACGGTCCATTATTGCGCCCAGTCGAATTTTTAAAATTAATTAGTAACTATGTGCGTCATTGTGCTTATTTTTAGATCATTAAAATTCAGAACACGACCTGATCAATATATTTAGTATGTTTTTAGGGTTCCGTATCTTTTAAAGAAAAAAAAAAAGATCACTTTGTTGTCTGTCTGCCTGTCAAGAGCCTTTATCTCAGGAGCCCTTGAAGAAAATCAGAAGAAGAATGTAAAGCTCCGTGATTTTCTGAAATAATTGTACATTTACTTAAACAAAAATATGGCCTTTATAGTATCGCAAAATTTTGATACTATAAAGGGAATAAAAACTAATAGGGTACTTCCGGTTGACATAGAATTATGAAATTTGGCAGCTAGCATGGTTAAATCCTAAAGAATAATAGCTTTAAAAATGTTGCCCACATTTGATACTAAAGCCGCTAGTTCAAGTGAGGTATCAGATGAAAGGCTAAGCTAAGCTTGAATTTCAAAAAAGATTTGAAACCTCCAATTTTTGTATGGAACCCTCAGTGGGCGAGCACGACTCTCGGTTATTTAGTTTTATATGTTTACACAATTTGCATTTGTAATACATAAGAATATACTAAATATTGTTTGAAAACAATTGTTCTAAAATAAATGTGTAATAATATAAAGTAAATATTTTTATAGTTTACTAATAGTATTATAATAAACTATAGGAAAGAGTAGAAGGAGAACAGGCAAAAGTACTGAATGGTTGGACGACTGAACAGTACGTTTTTCTCATATAACTAAAATACACTAGAAGCCTCACTATTTCCTAAAGAACTCTTCATATTCCCGGTTTTCCAAAATTGCACGTGCAGTTCGTTGTGTAAAACTTATACTTATAATTAAATTTATATTATATTAAAATAAATAAATAATTGCCCACACGGACAGTTCAGAACGTTGTATCGAATAGTTGACGGCAATCACCTTATCAATAGTAATATTCGAAGATAGCGAATGGACGGTCATTTATCGTTAGCTCTTAATATGTCCGAATTAGGTAACGGGGGCGGAGGGATCATTATGAAAATTTATGATGTCTAGTCGCCAACGCGCTAAATATAGCAGCTGCACTGCGCTCTGACGGATGGAGGACGCTAACGATGCAACCAATGACATCGTAAATTTTACGGTGTCACTAAAGTTATTGCTGCGCTTGCGCAATTTTACATCCTAGTTCTGAACAATTACTCTATTCTCATAATTTTATAGCCTTTTTTAATCTATGCTTTTATACTAATATGATGAAGTTGAATTGGTTTAGTTGAATGTGCTATTCTCACGAACTACTACTGGTTTGAATCGAGTGATTCTGTTTTTTGTTCAACAGTCAAATTTAACGAAGACGGTAAAGCTAGGGATTTTTTATGGAAACGGCCACCTGATGGTAAGCGATCACCGCTGTTCCGTGTTTCACCAGAGGAGCTGCAGGTGCGTTGACGATCTTTAAAGTGAGTAAAAATACGCACTATAAAGGTATTCATGTCGTATCGACCTGGAAACACTGCCGCATATAGGCCATTCGTTGGTTAAGGCCAATGTGCTGATCTGGGTGCTGCTTTAAAAGGAGTGTTCTCGGAAAGTGGTGACATGACAAATGGGCTTATCTATGAGTTTAACGCGCTCCTGGGGGTTAAATTTCATTTTACTCTGTAAAGACACATTCCTGAGGGATGCTGCAACAGAAGGATACAAATTTCGATTACGCTAATACTCTTTATGCAATCTATTGCGTAACGTAGTCAGCGTTAAGTTGAGCATCTTCTGTGCTTTCTTAGTTTTATCTATTTGACACAGGGACGAAGCGGAACAAAAGCTAGTACATTAAACATGGCTTTCAACTGTAGGTTTGGTTGTAGCCGAATATCTCCTAAAGGTTTAATAAAGATGAAAGGTTACAAATTGACTACGCAGTTTATAATCTATAATTAGATGCAGGAAAGCCGATATTTGCATGTGCGGAATTTTTGACGCACAATAATTATATATTAAAATATACGTTTATTAAGTATAAGTATAGATTTGCTTGGTACCTATTTTATTCTTCTTAGGTACACCCTACGCTAAACCCTTATTATAATTTGTTGACTTTTGTATTTTACCATTATTTAGTTTGACCTTTAGTGGTTTGTTAGATAAAATACATGACACTGAGAGGCGGAGATGGCAGCGTGTAGGTTAGTGAATAGAGCAAAGGTTAGCTCAATTGTCGTGGGAGGAAGTAATGAGGGAGGGCGCTAAGCACTGAAACAAGCCGGTTTGTGCCACTGGCTGCCGCATTTTTTATGTAAATAACAAAAAAGAAATTAAAAATACTTTAATATTTATAATTAAAATACAACTTTTGAACCCACATTACTTTCATTTTTTTTAACCAAATTTAACTTTTTTTGTTATATAAACATAATTGCTTTACTTTGCATATAACATTGGGTAGGCAGAGGGAATCTAGTGTAAAACAATCCGTTTCCCACTTTTCACTCACTTTTCTCCAACAACCAAATTAAAAAACTGATAATATATTATTATTAAAACAACTGATCTGTTCTATATTTATACTTAAAGATATTTTTATCGTGACTGAGCGTTAAGTACTTACTACTAGAGGTAACTAGAGATTACTAGTAAAAACTTACGTAGAGACAATTTGCGATCGTAAACATTACGTCACTATAACCTTAGACACTAACTCCATTGAAGCTAAAATAGAATGTAATAAAAAAATATTTTAAGTTATCTTTATTGTGAATCAATTTTATTTCTATGGCTAGTTACATATATGAGATTTCCATTAAATAACACAGTAAATAATATTTTTAATAAATTAACATTTTATAGTTATAGTTAATTATGCTAAAAAAACATATAAAAGTTTTGAACGTAGCGGGATTTGAACCCCCGCCTCTTGAAAACCATCCGGGCCCTCTGACCAACTAAGCCGTATAAACCATATAACCGTATAACGTTCTTATCGGGCTACGTCGAAATTATATATATATATATATATATTTTATTCAACTTAAATGAATTATGATCATAGAGGAAATAGTTAAGAATAATTATAGTGTTTTTTTTTTAATTTAGTATCAAATTGCGTAAATGGTTTACGCAATTAATATTTATAAGTAATGATAAATTTCGTTATAGCTAGGCAACACTCACGTTCAAACACACACAATATATTATCTATGCATAAACTTAAATAAATTAGTGGGGCCGAGTGAGGTTTAACGTTGCGTACGCGAATTTCGCGTGTATCATTTAATGAAACTTGCTTTCTAATTAAAACGCTACTTTAAATGTGTACTTGTATTTTTTCTTTTTCTAATAGTTACTTCAAGTAGATGTTTTGGTCTTGAGTTGTATGTATATCTTTAAGAAGCCTCAGTATCTTTGGAACATGTGTTTTTCATCTATTGACATGGATCCGCCTATATATGTAGATACAAATATTTAAATTGAAACAACTAATAAGTAAGAGTTGTGTATGACACGATATAATTTCTCGAGTTAATTCAGACCGCATGTCTATTAGATTACATCAAACCGAGTAATCAGATGAAACTATTCAACTGAAAAATATTTCTTTAATTCGAAGTGGAAGTTCCTGAGATTTAATAAAACATGTTGCTTTAAAGTTACATACAATTTTAAACTAAAATCGTTTAATTGACGAAAGTCCACAAGGCACACGTTTACAGCTAATTATGGAAATAATAATGGCACCTATTTTTTAAACCTTATCATGACTTTTTTAGGTCTTAACTCTTATTTTTTTTAATACAGCTGAATGTTCTTGATAATTTGTTTAATTAAGGCAATGGGCGTGTGCTAAAATGTTACTTGGTTGAATTTATTATTACAAAATAATAATATGTACATTATAATTGTAAGTAAGATTAAAAGAATTGCTTGTAAAAAATTAAAGAAATTATTTTTAGTTTGAAGCCAGTCCTGGCGCAGCGGCACAAAGTGTGTCTTTAAACCGAATGGTTGTGGTTCGATCCCCACTCAGGAGAATGAAATATTTATTTACATTTCTATTGTCATTTCTTCGCTCTGGTGTCGAGGCAAAGCCAAAAGTACGCGACGTAGAACGCTTTATTCGACCTATAAATTGGGGGAGCGTTAAGGAAGGAATGCCCGAACTTCCTACGGGCACAGATATAAAAAAATACTAGTTGTCCAAAACGAAGTTTCGCTCAGTAGGTAAAACTACAATTATATTACTTCGAAGCTGCAAAATGATGCTGAAATGAATCGTGTAATAACTATAATTTAGGTAACCTTTCAACACGCATTTTTTAACGTCGCGCAATTCTTATTATATCCTCAAAAATGTTAAAAAAACAAGCCCAAAAATGTCAGGTGCACTTTTCAAAAAAAGTTACGTAACCTTGGTTTCGAAAAAGCGTTTCGTGTCCGCGACCTCGTTTCAATTATTACCTATTTAATTTGCAAATGATTTTGAAATAATTAATATTTAACTCGACGGCGCGGAAGCAGGTGAAAAGTGCCCTGCACATTGTTTTAATTATAGCCAATTTTAATTTACAAATTTTAATTTTAAAGTTCAATATTTCATATACAAAGATTTAGTTGTCCCTTTGAGGTTGAACTTTTAGGCTAGCTTAGTAGAAAGTGGGTTATATAATTATGACTATGTAGATAATTACAGCTAAGTATAATAAGATCTTGGTGAAAACTTAATAAGATTTTGCTGTGCAAATATAATTTTATTTAAAGAAAATATATTTTTAACACTAATTAAAAATAAAAGAAATTGTCCATTGCTTGGAATCGTCAAAAGTACATAATGTACTCAAATACAAACTCGTTTTACAAGAATACATTCATGATAGTAATGTATTTTGGCCTTTTTAATTATTATTTCGATAACTTTATGTCATAATATTCCTACCTGTTTACACTACTTGTTGTCATTGTTACTTGCAACAAGTGGACAAAGAGTAAAGATGAAGTGTCAAGACACTCTGTTCTCCGCTGTCTACCTGATTCCGAGACACTGCGTTCTCAACGGCGGATGTCAACACTGTGCTTTGACGTATCAGAGCTAGGAATAAAAGTTAAGTATTGTCGCTATTTTAGGTTAATAACCATTCAATGTAACTTTGAATTGTATTCATTTAGCATTTCGTAGCTGAATATGTTACGAATTGATCTTAATCGATTCAGAATGAGGCACACATGAAACGGGGCGACGGCGTCAGACTCGATCACATATCACGTGTCTGCATGTCAAATGTAAGTAGAAATGAAATGAAATAAAGAATGTTTATTTTTCATATATTTTAAAATATTGTTTGGATACCTACTAGACGTTTATACATTATTCTTAGTGTTATTCTTCGTATTTTATTTAACTTGATTGTGTAATATAATTAATAATTTTAATTGCTTGCGAGCTGTTTCCGTTTCTTTTTCCGATAAATAAATAAAATAAAATAAAATGTCATTAAATTAATATTAGATATATGATGCCGTCGTTGTCAGTGGTACAGCGCTGTGACGGTATAACGACGGTTGTGGGTCCGATCGCCACTTGTGGGAATAAACATGTTTTGTAATAATCCGCTCTAGTAGACAAAGTGCGGCGTTCTGCCATTTAATGCAGAACGTCGTTTTGACGAACGTAAAAATTCAGCGGAAATTGGGAATAGAAACGTGTGAAAAACAATTGTTTACTTAATTGAAATAATATATTATGTATAATAATATATAATAAGTAGGTAATGAATAGACGTGAGGGATCGAGCGACCTGCCGCGAGTAGCGCGCCCACGGGCCACAGTGCCCTAAAGGTTTACAACAGGTGAACTCTCTGTGTCGGTCGGGTCGAGCCTCTGGGTCTTATGAGCTAGCGTTATTGACTTTCTTTTTGTTTGTCCGACTGCACACGCGATTACTGTTACTTCGAATGAAATATTCGGAGAATCCATTTTAAATAATGTAATAGTGATTTCGATTGAAATGAATTTAATATAATCAATCTCAAAATCAATTATAATTTCCGTCAAACTTATCGCATATATATGAAATGTAATACTAATAACATCGCTAGTGGCCAGCGACGACAGCTAGAGGTAAACGATCTATTCGAATAGGACAGTATACACACGAGGCAAGGTCACTGCGTTGATTTTTGCATTTATTCATACATACATGTATTATGTTTGTATTATCATACAACGTTATATATTTATACGGACATTTGTATTGTTTTGAATATGATTGAATTATGTTTAAAATATTTTTAGGTATACTCGTTCAATTCTATATTATAAGTAAATCTCAGGTAGGTATACTGCAGTAGGTGCATTAGATGGTCCCTTTTCAGTTTCATCAAACATAACATCTTCAGTAAAATCTTTATAAATATAGGCATACCTATGCAATTAGCTTTTGAAAAATACATTTATTTTTATGTATGTATACATCACTTAAGTTTTTTATGCACAGAGTATTCAGTAATGTTATATATATATAACATTTATAATATCTTTGCACGTACCAAAATGTACTAATGGTTCCACACATATTGAACTGTTCAGCAATTACCAATATATTTTTATACTTATTTAGAAAACGTATAAACATTTGAACGTTTTCTAAATAAATATAAAAATACGGACGGTCCAAAGGGGCGCGGGTTCAAATCCGGCGACATTCATAATTTTATACATTTGAATGAATGAATGAATTGAAATGGAATAAGAATTTATAAACATTAAAAATACAATTTTAATTTCAAATACACACATACATTATATTATACCAACCAGATTTAGCACGTCTACGGCGTGCTACAGGAACATTTATAACAGTGGCCACGCTATTCTCGTTAGTCTATAAACGGAGAGCCCGGCCGCGTATTATTAGCCGGGCATTATGGCCAAACGCAACGCTTCGCACCTGATTGGAGACCGGCCAGCCGCGTTCATGTGGGGAATTTTCATATTAACACTATCGGTTACTTGGTGGGTAGGTGATGTAGTACCTACTTATATACATATTCAATTATACCAGCTATTTCACTTCATACCTGTTGTTGCATTTGCGAGACGTTTGCTTGTTGTTTCATTACTAAGCGTGTTTCTTTTATTACAAGACAACTGTATACATGAGGTCGTGGCGCAGTAGTACAGCTTCCGACTGTGATGATTGTGGTTTGATTCTCACTCGAGGATATAAAGTTTTTTCATTTCCTTGCTTAGGTTCCGCCTTCCTAATATGTGCCTAATAAGGAATACTGAAAAAGCTGTGTGTGTAACAAAAAAGATCCTTCATATCTTTCCTGAATATTTTTTTCCATTCTAATATGATTAAATATTCATCCTCCCAAAGGTAGTTTTAGAACAAACATCGCCTATCAAATTAAAGATATCTTAATTACTGTTGGTGAGTCAGCTCTGGGCTCGGCGGAGGTCAATTTCAGAGATCTCGCGATGCAGCCACCTAATTGGCACCGCGCCAGCTCATCTCGTGTCGTCCGCGATCCCTCGTGGACCGACTACGCCGACTTGAGATTGTTTATTTGTTGTATTCATTTAAATAACTGTATATGCTTTGGTACCAAAATATGTATGGAAGGTGAAGTTTCGATAGCACGATAAGTTTAAGTCTTTCCTTAACAATAGATATTAGTAATTTCATTTATATATAGGTGTTGACAGATTTAGTTTATTATTGATATCAGCATGAGAATACAATTAGTTCGCAGTAGTCGTCTTTGCCAATAACAGATCAGTCCGCGGAGATGGATTGCGTTCCGTGTTAACGCTCGGTCTGTAGTTCTGAACTGGTCACCGTGTCGGCCGACGCGCTCTGTTATTAATGTGATTTTAATAGTTAGATGCATGAATAGCGATAGCTTATGTATTATTGTCATGTTTTTACTAAAGTAAAACAAATAAAAATAATCATTTTTGGGATTTAGTTGTTATATCGAAAAAAAAACAATGTTTTGAAAATTACAAGGAAAATCGAGAACGGAGTGCCTTAACACTAGATTTCCTCTGCCTACCAGCAGGGTATATGGGATATGGTGTAAAGCTATTTTGATAATCCATATGTATGCGAATGTACGATGTATTATAGATTTCTCTCGTTCTACTGCGTTATTTGTTTCATAGAAGATTTTGTTGTGCAATGTTTTTACTTTAAATCTTAGGTCCTACTAAATATATTGAGTACTTTGATTGATGATTTTTGATAAAATATGGTTGAACTCATAAAGATGTATATTAAGACCAAAATAACGTTTACGTTGGAATGAAATGCAGAAAGCAGTTTTACTTGAGACGGCGCATATTACCAGTGTAAAGTCCACTTGTCGGAAGATTATTTTTTAGTATTTTAAATGCATTTTTTTTATAATATTAATATTTGAAAATGTAACATTTTAAATATAAACTTTCTCTTATATAGTAAACATATATATTGACGAATAAAGAACAATACATACAACTGCTTACAACGTTCTAAATGCATCGGCGACCACGAGTCTGCTGCATCGCGGCCAAGGTGTCTTCACATATCATTTTACCCTTACGCTTTTAGACGCTCATAATGTTACCATAGAGGTTGCATGTCAACTTGTAATAGATGACTCACTTGCTTAGACTTTAGAATCATTTAAAAGAGAGAAAAAAATAACAATCTAGAATAATGGCAATCGTTACTATGTTTATCATTATATCTTTTTTCTTATTTTCCTTAGACAGAGAGAATCTATTGTCCGCTCTCTGGTTTTCGCCTAAATTCAATACATTTATTAAGTAACAAAACTCAACGCCGTTCGTTCATTTTATTTACCAAAGCGTGAAAATAAAAATAATTAATCTCCCAAGTTGTCGTGGTCGCTGATCTGGACTCGATCGATGGTCACAACTTTTAATTTAATCTTAACATAATATTATTGGAATATTAATAACTATAATAATTGTGTTTCTTATTTTGATTTATTTATTTATTTATTTATTTATTTATTTATTAGGTCTGCCAACAGAATAGACACACAAATTCACACATATACAAATTCTAAAAATTACATTGCAAGGTGTCATTCCACTTATAGGCCGACACAACATGCTTCGACTGCATACTTATACATTATTTTACAATTAAAATTAGGTTAAGTAACAAAGATGAACAAAATACAATAACCAAAAAATAAAAATATTGAAATATATATAAAAAAAAAAAAACAGCTTAAACTATTTATCAAAACTAACAAGAACAACAAAAAAAAATTATAATAAGGAAACACAATAAGCAAAAACAATAAATTAAAAGAAATAATTTAAAAAACACATTAATAATTTGTAAACGCAAAATAAATAATCAAATAATACTAAATATGAGAGTAAGTCAAGAGCAACGCAAGTATTTGTAAATTTTATATTTAAAATATCCTATGGCATCATGCGCCACATCTAAATCCTCAATATCGATGGCCACTTTATTATATTGATACAGGAGTGCTGGTATGGGAGAATTCATTCCTAACTTAGTCTTGTACAATTTGATGAAGAAATATTGTTTAGGTCTGCGAGGTATCCTATTAGGTACGTATAGTGCGAGTTGACTGACCAGATAATCTGATTCTATTTTGTGGTTAAACAATTTGTACAAGAATAAAAAATTCAACAGTGTTCGACGTTGTTCCAGCGAAATCAAACCAAATTTACCTAATAGTGAGCTATAATTTAAAGATTTAGGCAGTCTTATTCGATATTTAAGATGTTTTAAAAATTTTTTTTGGACTTTTTCTATTCTAAGACAATGATTGTTTTGATGTGGAGACCATACTGGACAACAATATTCCAACTTAGAGCGTACCAGGTAGTTGTAGAGCGATATTATGGTAATAGGATTTTTAAATTCCCTGGAACATCTCAATACAAACCCTAAAGCTGATGTAGCAGAACCTACTATAGTATTTATGTGGTCAGAGAAAGTCAATTTAGAATCAACCAAGACGCCCAAATCACGCATAACAGTGACCTCCTTTAAGGTTACCTTTGAAATTGTGTAGCTTGTTGCCAATGTTTGCTTTCTTCTGGAGAGCTTTATATGAAAACATTTGCTGGGATTAAGTTGCATGTGATTTACCTGGCTCCATTCAACAATAGCATTAATATCGCTTTGGAGAAGAATTGCATCATGTTGTGTTTTGACTGCTCGCAGAAGCTTGAGATCATCAGCGAACATAAATATTTTCGAGTATTTTATATAATGACAAACGTCATTGATGAATATATTAAAAAAAAGTGGCCCTAAAATTGATCCCTGAGGTACCCCTGAGAGTATCATATAATGCTCTGAAGTACTACCATTCAACACTACTCTGGAAGTTCGATTATCCAAATAGGACTTACACCAACCTAGTAGTGGATGTCTTACACCGTATGCTTGCAGCTTACGTACTAATATATTATGACCCACTTTGTCAAACGCACTTGAAAAATCAGTATAAATTACATCAACTTGAATATTTTGATCAACTGATTCAGCCGCTTGATTAATGTAACTGACGAGGTTAGTGTTCGTTGATCTCTTAGGTAAGAAACCATGTTGATCTATGCTTAATGAATTCTTCACGTGGTCGAGTAAAAGAGGGTAAATAAGCGATTCAAAAATCTTAGCAAGAGTGGATAAAATTGAGATGGGCCTATAATTGGAAATGTCTGTCTTGTTTCCTTTTTTATGAACAGGTACTATTCTTGTTTCTTTCAAGAGATGTGGAAACACCCCATGTTCAATAGATGTATTAAATATCATTGTGATCGGAACCACTAGTGCACTGGCGCAGTTGAAGAGAAAGATTGGTGGAATATTGTCCGGACCACAGCCTTTGTCGACTTTAAGTAGTTTTAATTTTTTAAGAACAATGTCTTCAGTAAATGTTATTTTATCGATAATCTCACTGCAATGTATATAATTCAGATCCTCTGTTATTGTTTTAATGGGCACATTATTATCTATTTTGTTTTCATATACAGAAGCAAAATGGTGTGCAAATAAATTTGAAATTCCATCAGAAGTGGAAGCTTTAACATTATTTAAATACATAACAGTCGGATAGTTAGAGTTTTTATTACGTAAACTTTTTATGAATGAAAAAAAATATTTTGGATTTTTAATTAAATTATTTTCAATGGTATTAATATATCTTCTATAACAATTATTGAGCATTATATTACAATCTTTGCGAATGTACTCGAATTCAATAACATCTAATGGGTTATTATATTGTTTAATTTTGCGGTGGAGCTTATACTTGATTTTCAAAATACGTATTAAATCATAAGTAAACCAGACTGGATAGTTATTACGAAAATTCACCCGTTTAGGAATATGTTCCTCTATTACTTTGCGAAGAATTTTATAAAAAATGTCAAGCATTTTATTTACGTCATTGTGACCCGCTAATTCACTTGACCAACAAATAGTATTCAGTGAATGCAATATAGATTTATAGTCAGCCTTTCGAAAATTATATTTGGGTCCATATAATTTAGTAGTCGATTCACATTTTGGAATATCCAGTGAAAAAATCAATGGTGGATGTAATTTATCCACATCACGAATAGGATCACGACAAAGATCAACACTTACTATTTCTGCATCACAAAAAATCAAATCAAGAATTTTGTCTTTGTTATTCAATATATAATTGTATTGCCTAAAATTATCTAGAGACATGAAATCTGCTAACATATCTTTTAAAATAGAACCATTATTGTCACCGTTCATTTCGCCGTCGGTTGAATTCCATGTTACCCCACTCATGTTAAAATCTCCAACACAAAGTGTATATTTACATGGCTTCATAATCGTCTTGTTGGCAGCCTCAATAAATGTATCTAAATATTCCTTGCATATAGGAGGTGGTAGATAAAGGGAACATATGCGTAGAGTCTCAATTTGCTTATTGACTTTTATGCTTACCTCGACCCACAAATCCTCCATACCAGACTCCCATTCAATGACACGTTTGGACTTTAGCCTTGTGGAAACAGCAATAAGTACGCCACCACCTGTTTTTTTAGAATTGTTAAAGATAGAAGATTCACGATCGCGCCTATAGACATTGTATCTGCTGTCAAAAATCTCGTTATCAGAAATAGTGTCATTGAGCCATGTTTCAATAAGAATAACAATATCAAAGTTATTAACCAAAAGCTTTTGACGTACCCTCTCAGTAAACGATCTAAGACCTCTAACATTTTGATATAAACAACTTAAATTTGAGAATTTTATAA
Organism: Heliconius charithonia; assembly: GCA_030704555.1. NCBI lineage: Eukaryota > Metazoa > Arthropoda > Insecta > Lepidoptera > Nymphalidae > Heliconius > Heliconius charithonia. The sequence continues at coordinate 478,530 of CM060819.1, read as the reverse complement.
ATACATTATACTAAACACTTGGAATGTAATTTATTGTTTTAAGATTAACTTATGCTTGTTAAACAGTTGATACTCCTAATATGTTTGTACGCGGTGTCTTCAGATTTTCTCATGTAGACGTTTCCTCCTTTTACCCATACAAATCGATAACCAATTTCTTTAGCTTTAATCCTTGCTGCAGCATGTAGCGATTTGATAGCTGGAGATAGATGTTCAAGAACATAAATAGGTTTTTTGTCTCCTCCTATACCCAAGTGTGTCGTATTAAGTCTCTCAGTTGGACAATTTGCTTTTTTATTAAAATTTATAGATGCCGCCAAAAAAGAGTCTCTAGTTCTTTGATTGTTAAATTTAATTAGCACTGACCGTGGCCTGTTATTATCTTTATTCTGTTTAGAGATCCTTGTACACAGATGAATATCAGTTTCATTTAATTTAAAGTTTATAACGTTAGCTATCTGTTTTGTTACGGTTAATAAGTTCTCATTCTTATGTTCCGGGATGCATTGTATCTCAAGATTGCTTGCTCTTCCATGTTGTTCTAATAATGTTAACCTACTAGTTAGTTCAGATACAGTGGATTTTAAAACGTTGTTTTCATTTTCGAGAGATTTTATACATTGCATTTTATTGCATACCTCTTCGCGAATGTTCTCATATTTCTCCTCTAGGAAACTTATTGATGCGGTGATGTCAGCAACATGATCAAGTAAGTCTTTTAGTTTAGTATCGAATTGCTCCATTATATTCGTTCTAAATTGATCCAGACTATGTTGAAACTCCTCCTTAACAATTTGTCGAATATCGGTGCAAGTAACAGGAGGCGAACTAACCAACCCTTGAACTTTTGAACGTGTTGTTACATTTTGCAAGTCATGAGTTGAGCATGTTCCTTCACGTGGGATATTTACATTTTTTTTTGTTTTAGCTGACAGCGACATCTTGATTTTATGATTTGTAGTAAGTATATTCGATAACCTGTCCCTAGATGCCGTTAATTATTAAATTTACGATTTGTTTTCGCTGCTCTTTTAAAATAATCTAAGAACAACAAATTGTAAATCTTCAGAGATATTGAAAAAAAATATTTTAAAGAGTGCAAAGCTAAGTGAGATTCGATCCGTGGAATTCAGAATGCAACCCTCAGCTTGGAACGTTGCGCTGTTGGCTCTTATTGAACTATTGTCTAATTTACTTATATCTTCAAAAGCCAAGAAAGTTTAAACTAAATTAAGTCCGTTACTAATGACGTATCCACTTTAAAAACTTTTACACAACCGAACATAATTTAAATTTTATAACCAAAATACTAGTGGAATTCTCTTGTTAACCAAGCACTATACAAGTCTAAGCCACAATTTGCTGCATTTCGTCACTTTTATTAAAGTTTATCACACATAAAGGTCCTAATAACGGCACAAACACTGACACTGTGTTTTTGTAAAGTGTAGCGTATAGTTTAACTAAATAACACTTGTAGGGTAAATTTAGGCCTAAACTAATGATTTTAACTTTGAATCACCCAATTTTAATAACTTTTTATATTTTTAATAGTAAAAAGTATACGGAGCTAATCTTAACGGGCGGACAGCGCCACCTACGACTTAAATTTATTATTATAAAGATTTAAAAATACAATAAATTTACCAGCGTCAGCACTAAAAAATTTACTTACTTTTACGTTACGCAGGGTAAGCCTCGTGTACAACAACGTTCCATACATCATGAAGCTACACAGGACGTTGTAAATGCTGTAGTGATGTTTGTTCGTTAATAATGACTAATGTGTCGGTTTTGCAACAGTAGATACGGTGCGTCGCGCGCTGGCTGAGTGGCGGAGTGGCAGTGCAAGGTGACGCGGGAATAGCAACCTCTTGTGCAATTAGGGCAAGCTGACCACACACTACGTGACATTGTTGTTTTGTGTATGTTGTATTGCTCTCATACTGCTGCTCGTACACTGCTGATTGTAACGCTACATACCTCAGAAAGCAGAGTAGGCAGAGAGAACCTAGTGTTTGGGCACTTCTTCCCTAACTATTCGCCCAAATTTTGAGCCTAAACTCACAGCCTTCGCGTTTACAGTCATATGCTGTCTTACTAGTGCTAGCCCCACTATGCCCCTGAATTTCCCATGGTCTAATGATGTAGACATATATTATTTGTCATCCTTCATCCATCACGTTGATGCTGATAGCGGCGATCATTCGTAACGGCTAAATGATGGACTGTTGCCTGTCGATGCCGACGCCAACTTGTCGCGCAATGTAAGCTAGGTACGTCGTTTTACGCTGGGAGCCGTGGAAATTTACAATGGCTCATTTAGAAGAATTGAATAAATCGTAAAATATACTTAATTAACTCTTGTAAATGAGTAAAATGTTACGCATCGGTTTGACTGTAAACGCTTTGGGAATAAGTAAAATAATCATTTTCATTTCCCGACTCTAGATCTCTAGACAAAGCACAACGTTCAGTTTCGACTGAAAAAATGTTTTGGTTTAGTTTTCTCAAGCGGATATCGAACCAACAACCGTCGTGTTTACAGTCAGACGCTTGTTATGTGTATTTGTTAATTAGGTAAAATTATACTTGTATACTATATATAGATATATACAATTCATAAATTAACCATAAAATAACTATAAAAAACACGTCTATTTAAGATACCTATATTCATTTGAAGGTTAACCTCTACACGAACAAACCATATTGAATTATGTTAAACTTATCGTGCCAATTCTATTTTAGAACAGGAAAACTAAGTTACTGATAAAGTTATTATACTTCTTATAGCGTGAAGGCTTTAAATAAACAAGTGGATTTGTTTTCCGTTTATAGCTTTACGTAAGATACTGTTTTCCTTGTTTTGTATTTATACGTAGTTTAACGAAATGTGTATGATATAATTTTAGGAACCAGAAGTTGTGAATAATAAAAGTCAGATAGCCTCTAGTAAATTTGACTTTAATTATTATAAAAAGTATACAAAATTACAATTTTCATTATACCAGTTATATTACAAATACTTGTGAGATTATATGTAGCGGCAAATAACGACTAGTTTCTTAGTCCTATACTGTCTATCCTATCCTATACAGCCTTCCTTTGCCATCTTAAAACTGACAACTGGGTCGACCAAGAAGGATGCAAAACCGTTAAGATATTTGATTTCTAACAATTCATATTCTTTGAATATAACATGATTTTTGGTGATGAATCCTCTAATTTCGACCACCAAATATTGTGTAAGATTTACATAAAATAAAAGTTTCAACAAACTTTCTATAAAATGAGATCGAATTTACAACTATAACGTTACACTCTGGTAGATACTTGCCAACTGCGCTATGATGATTTATAATTAATTATATCGTATATTATATTGTTGTAAATGATTATACTTAAATTGTTTTAAAATCTATATGTTATAAGATACTTAACTTTTCTGTAAATTGAACACTGTATAATACATAAATAATCAGTTACAGAGTAACCTACAGACAACGCACAGACAAGAACTGAACTCAAAAAGTTAAAATTTAGTAAGTTAGTAGAAAAAAGAGTGTAGAGTAGCACTAAGAAAAGATTTCTCGAAATTCTTGAAAAAAAAAACAGAAAAGGACCTGGATATTTTTACTTAAATATTTAAAAAAGCATATGTGTGCAATACGTGCGCTTTTCGTTGAACTGACAAACAGGTCATTGAATTTTATTTCGCCTAAAATAACAATAATATATACGGGAGACTCTTACAACGTGTTTTTGTTGTTGGCTGACCCGCGCGGAAACTTCCGTTGCATAATAATTGGGACGCGCCTTGCCGTGCAGGAAAGTACCGCCCACCTTTCTCGCTAACTTTCTCTTATTCAATTATTTGTTTTGATAATAATAGAATTACTTTCTGATTATATTGAAAATAAAGAAATGGCTTATTATATTTGATTTAAATATGAAGCTGCAGTTTATATTGAGCTTTTGTATTTTCATACAAATTATTAAATATTTTCTTGTATTACGTTATACATGATTTAGACGTGATTGTGGCGCAGATAGCCAATATAAATGAGGTTTATTGAATGAAATTGATTCTTACTTTATATAAATGTATAACTAAGCGTTACTTTAAATGACTTAACCCTGTTTCCTGCATATAGTAGGATAGACAGAAGGAAGACCTAGTATTAAGACAATCGGTTCTCAAGACATTTAGTGGCGGACCTCAACGTCGCGCTTTGTCTGCCAGAGTAATGCTCTAAATTTCACATTTAGTAAACTAGATCTGATAATGCAAGGGTGCAGTAATACAAACCCACTATACTCTGCGCGTAGTATTGATAACGAGAAGTCACCGCAAATGAACGATAAGAGGCCGGAAGGGCGACAACCTCGCCGGAAGCGTTATCAGTCGCGCGGCTGCGGGAATGCTTTTTGTCGTCTCCCATACCATTGCTAGTTGATGGGAGCTTTTGGTGTAATTACTTAGAAGTTCGTATTTTGAATGTCTTGTTCTGACAGACAAGTAGTATATGTGTGATAATGTATGTATTTTATGTAAATAACTTTGTTATAGTTGAAACATCGTCGGGCTACAAATTAATTAAATGAATTATTATTGTTATTATTATATACAGAGACAGAGAACTGTGGCGTTGAGTTTCCTCGCTTAACTGGTAATGTTGAAGACAATGTGAAAAATGGAGGACGGAAAATCTTAAGTCTTGACACTAAGTATAAGTAGGAATATCTGTGCTTTAATATAGGTATTGTCAAACATATAAATATGAGTATTTATTTATTATAAAAATATTCTTATTAATCCCTATCCGGACGGAATAATATAATATATTTTTAGCGCAGAAACAGTATAGAGTGTTTCGTACGCGGATATTCAATTTGTGTGTTGCGAAAATAACTCCCGTCACATGTGTTGGGCGCGCAATTACCACGCTGAACGGTTTTATACTCCATCCGTTTTACTGTTCGGGGTACAATATTCTTTTATTGCTACTTTTTAAATATTTTCTTTTGTTTTCATACATTTTAGTGATTTTGGATCTCGAACAATTTTCTTATAACTTCTTTAGGAGGGTCTTAATCAAACTGGTCTAGAACTCTTTATAATATGTCATTTTAAAATATTTTTTATAGTCGAAAGGATCTTTTAAGTATTTTTTTTTTCCTTTATAATATTAAGAAATCTTTTTTTGTTTCTTTACAGGTAATACAATATGCAGTATCATTTCTTGGATAATAGCCACATATGGTTTGTATAGTTAGTATTTCGACAATACATTTAATTGTCAAATTTAATAACTGACAATAACACTGGCAGTAAGCGCGATGGCTCTGGGTTCGTGCCCTAGTCGGATGAATGGATGAAAGATTATATTTATTAACGTTTCCTCGCATTGGTGAATGAAACGCGTTGTTGAGCTCCGTTAGTAATCACGCAATGTCTCGAAATTGGTTTGCCTATCGAGTGGGCAAATAAAAATAATTTAAACACCATAACCCCACATACATCGAGCGGGGCGAACCCGCAACCATCGCGTTTAGTATAATTCGCTGTCCCACTGCGCCACTACGCCCTCTTGGTACAGTTATACAGATTAGTTAATTTCTATATTGATTATTATCATTGTTGGTACAGACAGGAAAAATGTAATGGAAAATTATTTTGTATGGCCTTTAATATCCGCCTCAAGTGTTAATTCCTCATGTCCTACATCAAATGACTACATTAAACAAAATAAGATTCACAAAATAAATTGAACCAGCAATGTTCTCCAAGCAAATATATAATTTTTTTTTTATTTTTTTTTATTTTTAATTTTTTTTTGTATTTGCTTTATTTTACTTTTATTCTTTTTTATTATTTTAATTGTTTTAGTATAGTCATAAAACGGTAATAAACTTTTTTGAATTTGAATTTGAATTTGAAAAGCAACACCCAAAACAATTATTTAACAATGACTTAGTGTTGTATTACGAAAGATTTATACACGGTTTTCCTCCTTTGATTTTCAACGCTATTAAACAAACGTGTTATGTGTCGTCTTGTGCAAATATGTGTGTGCTTACATAATTTTTCATCATTATGTACACGCCTGAGCTATATTTAACTAAGTGATCGTGATATATATATATATATATTATTTAGTGTAGCGTGAAGCCTAGTGTTAAAACACTACGCTTCCAACTTTCCAGTGGCCCATGCGTGAGGGTGTAAATGTGTAAATGTGGCTGATTGTGGGTTCAATCCCCAAAAAAAATACTACCAATTTTTGATAAATAATAATGAATTAACTACACCTGCTTCTAACCCGAACCGGATGTACATACATATGTGTTGATGTACTTCTGCCATCGTTTAACTTATTTAGTTCATAACTGTTATGACATAATTGGTTTACACACGAAACAAACAATGGCGGTGTCTATTTTCGGAACGCTTCCTCAAACAGATAGCGGTAATGCGTATCCAAGGTCCGTCTCCCACTTGACCAGATTATTGCCTCACGCTGCCTTGTTTACAACTTGATAATTATCTATTAATATCCACGATAACTGGTTAGTTGTATTGTGTTCGACCGGCCGCGCTGCACGGCGACGGTCGACGGTCGTCACGTATTGTTGTGGCCAATGTTTGTAAGTAAATATATATATGCATTCTATGATTTGAAAGTGCTAAGACTCTGCCCCCCACTTTCCGCTGAGCTCTGAAGGCATTGCGGTTTCAGTGGCGCAACGTTGCGCTTCGAGAGAAAACCAGAGCGAGGAAATAAAAATATTAAATATTTCATTTCTTCGGATAGGAATCGAATCCGCAACTCTTATTGTTTACAATGAATTCCGCGGATGGTCTCAAAGTGACTAAATGACTGACTTTTTTGTCCTTCGTACTTTTTGCATATGACTATTTTGACTATTGTATACATATAAACTAGTAAATTTAATTTGAACTATTCTGTTTTACTGTTCAATGACTAGTTCTCAGCTTTATATACAACATATTCCACGGCAGACAACAAGTGTTCATATTATCACTGTTCCTGTTAAATTAAACAATTAAGCCATATAAGCCCTCCAATTTGATTGTTTGTTTGGCACGCCCTCGCACTCCAGCAAGAGGAACCGTCAATAGGGATCTAAATATAGAGAGTCAGTCACGCGGCGCAGACGCGGCCGCTCCAGCCTTGACTAAATTTAGATAACATAACCCGCCTTATTATTATTGATCAATTGCTTTCAAACGCAACCATTTCTTATCTAATTGCATACATAAAAAAATCGCGAAAGTTAATGTTTGCTACGCGGCGAGGCAGAGCGGAGGTAGCTTGGAAGCATTTTATTTATGAGCAAGGACTGATTAAATTTAAAATATACTTAATGAATCAGTTGTAAATAATAAAATTATAGTTGTATATAGAATAATAATAAAAAATAAAAAAAAACAAATACGCAGGTACCTTAGATACTAACATTTATCATTACAATTATTATCAAAACATTTAAATTGTGATTAAATATACATAATATATTAAAAGTTTTATTTCCAAACTACTATAATTGTAGTAACACTTGTTATTGTATATGTACTCAATAGGGCTTAACCCATTTGGTATTATACGTGCAACAACTAAACAAAAAGGGTTCCAAAATAGCCCCTTGTATAACCAACGCCAAGAATAGCCCGCGAGTGAGAAAGTATCGAACGGACTATTTTTAGAGTTTGTGTCGGCAAGCAACTTGTTTCAGCCTTTGTTGGTCAAAAATAGCCTGCGTACCCCTCTGATGGACGAGTGTGGAGCGACGGGCGAACAGGTTGCGATCTCCCGTTTTAGTTGCCTTATCTATTCTTATTTCTCACCTAATGTATGTACCTACCTACTTAACAGCTACTTTGTTACTCTATTGTTTTATATTAGATAAAGATATCTATATATATTTTAAATGTTTAGTGTTGCGATTTTGGAATGGAATAAAATTAAGTACTAAGTTATGTGGTGAAGCGGCGTAGCATCTGTTTGTAAAAGCGACACTTGCGAATTATGTTCTCAAGTAAGTGTTAGAGTCCGCCACACCACACACTAAGTATTTCCAATATTAATCGAGTAGTGGCTAACGGAGTGTCGTTAGGTACCCTCGGCCTACCCTGTTATATCGGTACAGCGTAAAGATCAAATAAAAAACACATACACGTAATATCGTTTAGGAAAGTAAAATATTTTTTTAAAAGAAATATATGTGAAATCCAAGATGCGCGAGTCTTATTCTCGCTACGTTCATCATTTTTATCCATTTCTAAAAAGGTACTCAATTTTTTTTCACGAAGATTTGTGGACAATGTTTAAGTTGAAGGAAATTACCGAATTTTATCAAAGTTACAGATAGATATAAATGTTATTTATATCTATTCGGTTATCAAAATGGTAAAAATAAAATACATGGATTATAAGTAATTATCATTTAAAAAATGCATGACTACATGATCTGATATCTAAGGTCTGTAAATTATAAAGAAAATAATATATTAAAAAAATAATACTCTGGGTATAAACAAATATATAAATAAATCATTCACTACGAAATATTATATAACATTGTATTTATGTGATGAAAAAACTGATGCTGAACCATGTTAATTCCACACTGATAGTTTTAAATAAATTAATAGTATCTTTATGATGTTACAAGTTTTTCCAGAATAAATTTGTTGTTTTTAGGATTTTACTGATTAATATAATGTTAAATTGATAATTTGAAACTCAACAAATCATTTTGTAAGAAATGAAAAGTATTTGGTAACTATGTTCGTTTACTGCTTGCCAGTGTTAATCTAAATTAAGTAGCAACCCAATAAAAGTTTGTTACAACGAGAAAAACGTGTAAGCTGTGACAGTTTATTGGTTGTATCCAGAATTAGGTGCGAGATATAAATAAGTCGATAGGAATGCGTACATCTGTTTATAGGAGACACTCCAAGCGGGGGAGATCGCGGTGTGTCGGTGGCGGCAGGTTGAGAGACAGGTCCACAAAAACTACTGGGGTCGCATTTGACTAAACCAATGTAAACATTTACGTTTTTCTTTACAGACCTCATTACGAGTGTCAATAGTTTCAGGTCATTGATCCCTGTCTTGTAAACAAGGATTTTGAGACCGCGAGTATTAGTAGTAGCGATAGTTTATCTGTACAAATCAATGACAGTTTTGTGCTACATAAAGACTTAAGAGGTAATAATCGTAGCTTGTGTACCATAATAAATATGCCAGCGCAAGGATAACATCATATAGATGGTACCAAAACAAAAAGTAAACGTAAAGACAAAGAGTCACATGTGACTCAATAATACCGGAATCCTTGCGGCGGCTCTAGTCTTTGTACAGTAAACTAATTATAGCTAGCTAATTATAGACGTGATTCACTCCTGCGCAGTTCACTCCAAAACTAGATGTCGTGAATTATGGCTCACATCTGACCATTATCCGGCTTCGAGTGTTAAGATTTATGTCATATTTTAATGTGATTGTACTTCTGTTGTAGTAACAACGCTAGTATAGTGTCCTCATATGTTTTATAGCTACTATTATGTGTATTTTTCTTCTTTTTTTCCTTTTTTTTTAAATACATTATTTTTGCCCTTATACTCAAACATGTATTCATTTAGCAATACTGTACTAGCTAGAAACGCCTTGGTTATCCATGACGTTTTACTATAATTTTACAGAAGTATATTTTTAAGCTTTATTCTGTATCCCGCATATATCAGGGAAGGCAAATGTAATCTAATGTTAAAACACTCCGTTCTCTAATTACAATTCTTCTTTAAAATGGGATCTCAAGAATTTATTTATTGATATAATATTAAATTCAGCAAGGCAGACCTAACCACGATGCTCTATACTCAATAGTGTGCTATTTAATTAGTATCAACAACACCACATGTTGTGCCTGTTATTTTTACTTGATCTAATTTTTAGTTCTACTTTTTAAAGTTTTTCTTTTAATAAAATACTGATTTTGTCCGTCATATTCTTTTGTTTATTTTAACTACTAAATATGGAAGTAGTGTTAGTGAGAGTGTTATATTAATAAATATGTAAATGTATGTTACTTAAGCCTCATTTTAATTTTAATTGAAGGTTATATATAAAATTAGTATTACTATTAAAATAAGAATATTAGTTATGCTGGAAAAAATATTTGCTATATAAAAAAGCTTGAAAATAATATATTTTTTATTGAAACTATTAACTATCACAATTTATATAAAATATTTAAATATTTGACGTGCTAATTTATAAGAGAGCGAAAAAATAATCCAATGTATCTCCCAATACATTTAATAGTCCCGTGTCCAGTAATAGCGGCCGGAAGTGCCTCACATTGCTTGGCGAATTTACCACCACGTTGCCAATACGTGATCGCGAAGTGATTTTGTGCCGTACTACGTAGATTGAAAGATGAGATACCTTAAGTTAATAACTACATTCACAAGCTAGTACTTCTAGAGGATATTCATATCGTCGCCATCTACTTTTCGAGCCACAACTTAAATACCTATACATATGTATATTATAAGTTATTTAGACAGAAATTGTAGCTTGTATTATTTCTCTATTCAATTCAATAATATTAAAATTTTCGTACCATAGCACCATCGTGGAGCAGTGTAACAGCGTCTGACTGTAAAATCTCGACGGTTGTGGATTTGATACCCCCTTGTGGAAATGTGTTATATCAGGGATTTTCTCGCACGTATTGTCTCGAAAATCAGGCGGAAAGTCTTCAGCTTACACCACAGTGTCTTTGTCCTATTTTTCCCCTGTCTTCCCTGCTATTTGCGGGACACACCGTGAAGCTATCACGCTAAGAAAAAAACACTTAATCGTATTAACGAAGTAATAGTAGCAATGTTTCTTGCGGCTGCATATAGCCAGTTAGAAATAGACGGCCGCCTCGTAGAATAAACAGTTTTAGCTGAATAGTGGTGTTTCGGGATGTGGAGCGGCCAGTTGGGTTTTATGCCCTTCCATTTTTAGCTTCCACGAGATTTACGATTATTGGACGTGGTATATGTTTCTCACTGTTGTTTGATTTATACATGAAATTTGACTAACACGTGGGTATAATCGTTTTGGGTACTTCCGCTTTATCATATTCTATGTTATATGAATCATAGTGTAGCTTAAGCAATTTTGTTTTGATGATAAAACGTACGTTTCCTTTAAATCCATAATTAAACACTCATATTTAAAACAAAAACAGGCCGTGGTGGCCTAGTGGCACCGCCTTGTGGGTTCGATTTCGAGAACGAGTGAACGATTTACATTTATCATACACAGTGACAATGAGAAGTAAAATGAATCTCCGCATTGTGCGTCTAAATAACTTTTAATAATATCAAATAACCTTATTATGGTTGGGAATAGAATCCACGACCGTTACAGTTAAATACCAGCTGTACTTAACCGTTCCACTATAAAGTCATTTTATATTACTTTGGGAAAAATGTATTTTCTTCTCCAAATCTATTTTTCCATCAATAAATTTGGAGGAGGCACTTTAAGTCGCTCGCGTGCGGTGCTATAAATAGTATTTCATAATTTCAACGTTTATTAGACTCCATCTCTGTCCCGCTTGTGTATGTAGTGTGAGAGTGAGAGGGACGGGAACAGAGGGCGAGGTGCGTCCTTCACTTGTCGCGTTCGCTTTCTATTTTTACCGCGAACGTTTTGTTCTTTAGTATTTATTAAGCTTTGTTGTGGTTTTCATTGTAATATTGTTCTCGTTAATTGTACATTAATCAACTATGATTCTGTCCTGGTATAGTAACGGAAGAAGATGGTGGTGGGTTCAAGAACAATTGAGGTTTAGCAAGTAGGCAACGTTGTGTTTTGTCACACAGTAGTGAGTAGGTATTATGTAAAAATAAACTAAACTAGCTTCACGATGTATCCCTAACGGGGTAGTCAGAATGAACGAAAAGCCAAACGCTACGATCTCCGCATACCTCTTTCGCCTCGTCCATTGTTATCAACCTCTTCATACATGCCCTTCGGTGGGTCATGGTTTTTACGTGCCCCTGCAATATCTTTGATATTTTATGTCATGTCATGTCTTTGAAGGTCAATCGAAGTCTCCTCATACCTCTCTTACCGCTCACTTTTCACTCATTGGTTTGCCGCATGCCCAAACCAGCTGAGTACGTTCTTGTTCATTTTCATCGGGACATCCTCGCCAGTACCCCCCACTCTGTGTTTCTCTTCATCACGGATTCGACCGGCTAAGCGGACTCCGCATACCTGTGCTATGGAGATGCGATATCCTACAAAGAGATCGCGTCTCCACAGCATTAATCTTTCTTTCGTTCTTCTTCTGTAATACCCACATTTCGCTACCGTATAACATCGTCGGTATCGTCACGTTTCATCACCTCTGTTACCGGCAACCATACTCCTTTCCACCTTCCATCTCGACAGAAGATGCTCCCCAAATATACCACTTCATTCGCTTGTTTTGATATTTTACTTACACTGTTCTTGCGCTCTATCTTTTCTTCATTACTTTCAAATACCAGAACCTTTGTCTTACCTACATTTAGGCTTAGATACTTATTTTCACGCCCTTCTTACAGAGTGGTAACTAATTCCTGCAATTTGCATTTTGATAATTAGATACAGTGCTCATTGCACACTGCATCATCAGCACAGCCTACTTTCACCCCAATGTCACTTTACTTCACTGCTTGAAGACGACAAACCAAATACAAATTGAACATCCAAACTGACACTGCACATCCTTACTTAACACCCGGTTTGATGTCAAACTAGGGCAACATGCCAGCTCCCACGCAGCAAGACAACAGACAACTCGCATGCGGGTGGAGTGATATCTGCAAAGAGACTTGCTGCAGCCAGTAGCAAGAGTTTTCGCACATTGTACCGGGGTAGTATTTGCCATAATTTCGTTGTCACAACTCTGTCAAACACCTTTTCCAACTCCACAAAAGTACAAAAAAAAAGTTAAAAACTTTTATCCGTGATCATTCTGAGAGAAAAGATCTGAGATCCATACACCCTCTTCTAGGTCTAAAGCCTCCTTGGGCCATCCACAAGAGCCTATCGTATCTCCCTTGTGCATTCTTCTAGCTAATACTTTAGCATAAACTTTACTACCCAGAGTAATCAAACTCATAGCCCTATGGCTTACGCAGTCTATCTGTAAGTAAATCTTTGTCCTTGTACAAAGGCACGATGACTGCACCTCGCCAATCGACTAGGACCTTCCATGATTTCCAGCATAAAGTGCACAAAAACCAGAACAAGTCCAAGACGCGTGGCCACTTTTGATCGGCGTCCATATTTGATCATATCGGCAGTAACTCCCGCTGCCTTACCTTTGTCTGTTATGTTTATGTCTGTCCCCAAATTGACGTAAGGTGACAGGACTTAGGTTTCCAATAAAAATTGTAAATGTAATATATTGCAATCTATTACAATTACAATTTTACATAATTAGTTTTTACATGCGGCTTTGCCCCCGAACTCCATGCGTAAGTTCCAATATAACCTTTGGAAAATATCTACTGAAATATCTAATCTACTTTGACGTCAGTTTTCTTTTTAAAAAAGGCTTTTCCGATAATAAGGTTACTAATTCTAGATAGATCTTATCAATGTTTTATATTAATATAACATTTGGACGAAAATAAGTTGCTGTCTTAATTATATTTTCATAATTATATCCTGCACATAGCAGCACTTAAAGCAATTCGATGGCGATCGTTATTATTGTTACTTCGTTATTTAAGGTTAACTAAGAATTACAAAATTAATAATAACATATTAGTAAGGAATGCAGCTTTCACACAAAACAAAAAAAAATATATTCGACCAGTAATCCAAGACGTCTTAGAGTTAAAACAAACAAACAAACTCTTCCGCTTTATTATATTAGTATTAAACATATATTATTATGTAGATATCTTTTTTAAGATAAGGCGGACATGTTCAATATGCAAACGATTATTACCATCTATTAATAGCACCAATCTTTATACTGTAATCAGTCACGCGTGCACTACCGTCACCCATATGTATTTTATGCATTTCATTATAATATTCTAATTTTATCTTTTTATTTCTACCCGCCACAATTGAAATGTTTATTATAGATATTTACTGGGATATTAACAAGTAAATACTATATAAAAGGTAAGACACTGTATAGCCTCTATATATAGTTTGATATTAAAAGCGACGATTGTGAGTTCAATGCCAACTATGGATAATAAATTGTGTTTATTTCTTCGCTCTGGTAACAAAACAAAGCGCGGACTTTTAACACTCAAAACTAATATCTCGAAAATTTGGCAAACAGTGAGCGGAGTAACATAAGATTTCCAAGGTAGGTTCCCCATCCACATGGTGCTCTTTCATATGCGGTTTAGGGCATTATGACGTTGATTGTAAATCTGTTAAAGTTCTTTGTACGAGTGTGCGTTCGAGCGAACGAGGTCCGTCGTCTACGAGATTCTACGAAACTCTACGCACGTAGTCGTAAGGTAATACTGATATTTATGAGAAAAAGGTAAAGAATTTGGTCGTTCATTTTGAATAGTAATTTGTATAATAATATACATATATATGTCGATTTAAAATAATAAATATCGCGAAACCGTTCACACATTTAGGGACGATAAATAAATAAAAAAAAATCTGTTATCTTATATTAATAGTGTTATGGAATAATATCTAGTAAATTTTAATTTGCAAACTTATTGGCGTGTATTATTAATAAGGGTGATATTGTGAATAAAGCCATCACTTTGTTTGCACCTAATTTGTACCGAAATTTTTAAATAGAAATTAATCGTATTTACGATAAAATAGAAGTATCCAAACAAAATCTAAACGAATGAAGGTCGGTCGGGCCCGGAGCCTTTCTAAATATAGACCGTCTAAAAATAACCGCCCGCCCCCTTACCCCCTGACACCGCGACCCTCTATATAGGTCATATTAGCAGAGGTCACATCGGAGTGCACCTCTGAATCTATGGTCTCCCTCTTCCCGTACCCACTTTGTGTTGTTCTCCTTGTCTAACATCAGAACCCAGCTGAGGTGCGCCTGAGGGAAACCTCCCAATAACTAAAGGGTGAGGTATATTTGTTTTGTAATAAGATGTGAAAGTGTCTGAAGTTAAATTCAAAGCACAAATTTTATATTTATTTACTTCAGTTATTTTAGTTAATGCGTGCGCGTTATTTGCGGTTATATATATATATATATATATATATATATATATATATATATATATATATATATATATATTTTCTATTACAAAATGTATAAAAAAAAAGCTTTTTGAAAATATATGTTCAGACTTTCGGAGTAAATCTTTCACAATATTATGACACTTTGAAGGAAGTTATTGAAATTAAAATAAGGCATAGTTTTATTTCTCAGATTTAAAATAGTACATATGATAACCAAACACTACGTCATTAATGTGTCAAGATCTTGAAAATGATGTGTTTTATGTGTGTCAGAAATGGCGCACGAGAGCTCCAGTGGCGCGGACGGGTCGCCGCACCACACGCCCTCGCCGCCGCACGCGCCGCGCCTGCCCGCTGACACCAGCTTCCATCAGCGGATCATGCAGGTGAGTTGGGTCATCTTATACATCCTTAAGAATCCATCCGTCTATGAAAGAGAAAGAATTTAAAGTTCTTGTTTATTTATGTTTCTTTTTATTTTTGTCGTTATTATTTTTATGTTGTTACTTATATAATTTGAATACTCTAAGATTATTATTCGATTTTCTTCATTAATATAAATGTTGGATCAGTGGAAAGTGATTTTTTTATTTGTTTAAGGCGCTTTCTTGGTGTTCTACATGCGTCTTTTTGTATACTATTTTCTCGCTAAATCTTTAAAGGCGAACAAGTGTTAAATTCATAATTTTAAAACATACGTCGTGTTATCTACATTTGAGATAGATATAAAACTTATAAAACAACGGTATATTTAAGTAGTCTATAAATAGTTTACCTAGATATATAAAGTAATAACATAATAATAGGTATATTAAACTCTAAGTTTTCCTTAACAAAATAATCGTAATAATACTCAAGGTTAGTACTTGTTTTGTAGGAAAAATTGCTTCTTAATATTTCCCACACAAAAATTTACAAGTTAAAAGGAAATTTACAATGTTATTGTGATGACATGATAACGTTGGCACCTGTTCCGTTCCCATTAAGACCAGACGAATTCTGGAGACATTGCGTGTTTTGTGGCAAACTTAATGCCGCATATGAAAATATTAAATATTTTATCTCCTCTAGTGGGATATTTTTATGTTTCTTTATACGTCCTTATCTATAGTATGTATATTGTTTGATAAACGATTTTTGCGGTAAATATTACTTTTATTGAGTAGACTTAAGATGTAAAGTATTTTTTCTACATGCTAAATTTCAATATATGTCTTATGTTGATTAGCTTATAATCCAAGGCAAAGCATGCAAGCAGCAGGCAAAGCTTCACCTTCTCGGAATTTCCTGCAAATTTACACTATTTACAATATCAGAAATGAGGCTAAATAAAGTAAAGGAGTGATATATGTATACTATTGGTACAGAACTCTGTAATTTCACATTTAAATAATATAAATAAAACCTTATATAGAATTTTATTAAAAATAGTTAAGTCTTAAAGAGCAAGAGTTAAACAAACATATATAAATGCCTTATTATTAATTAAAAGTTAGGTTTCATTTTAGTCATATCAGGTATATAGTGAATTTAGAGGCACACACTATACAATGGTAGTACGATTTACATATATTTCGAGAGTGTAATGAAATCAAATAACACAATACTATATAATAAACTAAACGTAATGTTTTGATATATTAGACATGTAGCTCACCGCGACCTAGGTTACGACGCTCAATTGAACCTACCTCACGTAGCAAACTGTAAACACGGCGCAGGTAGTCGAACTGAACAAATTACGAATTTCCCCTGACCTTTTCCCATCGTTGCAACGCGCGACCATTTCATTTTTAAAACGGACGTGATATTTTTAAAAATTCCCGACTCCGATATAAATAAAGTGGAACAAACACACGTATACATAAAGCGGCGTCAGTGTAATCTCTGGATATATTTAGATCGCGTGTTGTACCGGCCTCCGCGTTTATAGCGCTCGGACGCCGTCGCCGCCGCGCCGTTGCGAATCTCAAAACATTCGCCATCATCGTAACCTCTAACTATCGGTGGATAGGATCGAATATCCCATAGTGTAAAAATATCGTACAGATGCTCCGAGATGTATACATCAGTGTTCTACTCAATGGAGTGCGCGACGTTGGCCCGACGCCTCGCCTCCGCTTATATCCGGGCAATAATCCAGAATTTAGTTCTTGTTAGCTGATTTAGTAAATATTACCCTACCCAATATTACCTTACCTTAAAACTATCACATATATATTTCAATGAATGTAAAATTTCTTTTATAAATATCTATTATTATGGTATTATTATCAAATATTATTAATGTGTATTTTATCTTGAACAAATTATACAAATAGATAAGTAACTCTAACTAAGAGATCGGCTATCTGACATCCACGTCGCGCATCCCGGTACGGCAGTTTGTATGATAGCTACGCAACATCATTCAATGCTCCTGA
This sequence comes from Heliconius charithonia, assembly GCA_030704555.1. Lineage (NCBI taxonomy): Eukaryota > Metazoa > Arthropoda > Insecta > Lepidoptera > Nymphalidae > Heliconius > Heliconius charithonia. Next base: position 460,823 of record CM060819.1, on the reverse strand, counting down.
CCGTGCAGCACAGCACTTATTGAAGATGTCAAAACAAAGCCGCGGCATGTATCAACTTATCTGGCCCAATGACAATGACAGGATCTCTGCGTCATAGCGGCGCGGAGAGGCGTGAGTTATAACAGTAGGGCCGTCCGTCCAAATCTCTATAGCCGTTCTGCCTAGATATCTTACTTATTTTATGGGTAAATTTATTTTGCTTATGTATTGATAATGATTAAGTACACATATTGCAAAATTTTATAAGTGATTTGTGTTATACTTATTCTTTTCAAAATGGTATTTAATTTCTCTCGTTACGGTAACAATGTAAGTCACAGATACATAAAGCGTCAGCGGGCTAATAACACAAACACATATATATTCTATAATAGCGGAGAGCGCGAGGCACGACAATATTTTCACCCCGCCCACACTCGCGCGCAACACATCCGTCGGCGCGGCTATTCCCGGCGCGTGCGCATTCCGACGCCAGCCATTTCTTTTTCCCATCGAACCAAAATAATGTTCGCGACGCCAGAAATATGCACACACTCCGATCCGCGGCAACGATACACACTTCCTTCAATATTTATAAAACACTACTTCACCAGTTTCAACCTCATGGCCGCCTCTCCTTAGATTCTATGAAGATAATTTATATAAGATAGCGCATAAATTTCACGCTTCGTGCCCAGCTTCTCCTTCACATGTCCGAGACTGTACAAATTATAATAATACCTCATGAGATTTTAGCCAAGTACAGTTTTTTCTGCCACTAAACATATAAAAAAGCTGACCAACCTGTTTTAAGACATTCGTACATCATGTATTATACGCATGTTTCTTTTATGTATTTATTTATCTGTAAATTAGTAATTAGTTGTTAAATCATATTTGTAGACTCCATTGGCCGTTGTTGTGGTAAGTACAAAGGTTATTCTACATGTATTCTCTCTTATTGTCAGAGTCAGAGCCCGAGAAAGAACCCTATTGCGGAGAGAGCGAAACAAACTTTAGAAAATAATTTCCTGTTGCAAGTGAGTCTTTTATTATACAATTGTGTACAAACGACCGTGTCAAATTCAACGACTAAATGTTAATACAACGCCGCTCTGGAATGTTATGCGTATAAACAAACGAAATTTACCTAAAATTAGGATATCCAAGTGTTGTTTACGTTGTGATGTGTTTTGCTTGAAGACTTTTTATTTTATTTGTAGTTAATATATTTTTATCTTTATACAGTCTATACTGAAATGACTGTTCACTAATGGCTGTTTTGAAAACTTTGTCTTACATTTAATATTTTATTTATGAATGAAGTTGTCTCATTCATTTGCCTAAACACAATTCAAGGATTCGTCTCTTAATTGGAATACAATGGACGCGCTTCGTGTTGGCACGACAAGGCGACAGGGCGAGCTATAAATGCCCTTTTATTGTAATCTACGGCACGATTGTAGTATATAGTTGTTATGCTGAGAGTAATAGAATATTATATATTTAAATATTTATTTGACAATCGCTTAGAGGCAATTGACAATTGCCTGTCAAGCAATTTTCGAGACATTGCGTGCTGAGTGGCAGAACTCAACGCCGCGCTTTGCCTGATGAAATGTCCCGTTTACAATAAGACTCTGCGCACACTTAAAATTAATCGATATAAATATACAACTATTTCAGTATCAGTATTTACCTATATAAATGTCAGTTAAAAGCTAATTAATATTTTTGAGTGCGGCTGTACGTACGTCTTAAATTATAATGTTCCAGAGCATTCTCTTAGCGTCCGTACTAAACACGCTATTTTAGGTTTTCCTCATATTTACACATCTATATTTTTTTCTTTTATTTTGTTGTTTGAATATGGCACCCGTTTTTTGTTTTTTATTAATTTTATGGTATCAGTAACATTTGGATATTGGTGTTTATTAATTTTTTCCACGTAATTTTTTAAAAATCTTTACTTGTTATTTTTAAAAATCTATTAATGCTGTTTTTTTCCGTTTATGGCTAGCTTGGTTAGTAATTTTTAATAATATTACTTTCGTAAATACATATAATTATGTTTTTTATTAAATGGTACTTATTTTTTTTTAATATGTTGACTTGACTCTTTGTTACACAACAAAAATTATAGATCAAAGTAATAAAATAAAAAGGTAACTTTTATAACCTATTAATTAATATACAAAAGTCATAGGTAGAAAATTGGCCATATTCCACTTGGCCGTTGCACCACTTATAACAAACATCTCATTCACGTCGCCATCGATCACCGCTACTACTTAGACAGCCACCGGAAGAAGCCGGCAATTAAACGCTAGTATTGACGTTTAAAAGTTGAAGTCTAGCGAAGAAAAGTAATTAACGTATTCACTAACTTGCTTATAAACGATGTTTGAGTTATCCTTTTAATTCCAAAAAATCAGATTGACCTTGATGTCGGATTGAAAGTATTATTAAGATCTATGTTTAATTTTTCCAGTTAAAGAAGCAACAACAGCTACAGCAAGAAATCCTGCTGCAGCACTTCCAGCAACAGCAGCAGCAGCTGGCCGAGCAGCACGAGCAGCAGATAAGGCATCACTTGAAGGTGAATATCGAAAAAGTAAATATAAATAAACATTCTCATTATATTTAGAAATGTAAGAAACGCTAATCGATTATGCAATTTTCCAATGGGAGCCAAATTGATTAAATTCTGTTCACAGCGAAGCTCGTTCAAAAATCTTTTGGCAAATGCTTTACAAGATGTTTTCCACGTAATTGAGATCTATTAGTGAAACGCGATAGGCATTCATATAATTAGAACGGTATGATAATATAAATAACAATGGAATCGTACATACGGTACGCTGGCGGGTGTGCCGCACGGACGGCCCGCAGACCACGGAGCGGTCGCGGGCTCGGCTATAAATAGAAGTGAATGGCCTAGCCCGTATTCTGCAATTACATCACTCATAATGCGCTCGGATGACTGTATTAACCTAGCGTGACCCCAATTAGCCGAGCGGCCGGCGCGACGACACCGTGTCAATACAAACAAAAGTTTACGAAGCGTCATGCTGTCACCAATGCGTGTCGTCTCTCTCGGCCTTGACTCTAAACTCTAAATCCGCAGTGAACAGGCAAAAATGCATTTGAAGTGCTGCACGTTACGTAAACATTGAGTGAAAACGTCATATGTCATGTTTTTTGTGTCGTAAGTTTCACAATTTTTATAATTGTGATTCACTTTCTCAGAAGAATTAATCTAAACATAGGAAATATGCGGGCAATGTGGAGACAGTCCAAATTTTAAGTAATTTCCATGGGTTACGTCTGCGGAATCCATGACGCATCGCCGAGCGTGGTTGTCACATTGGAACACATGGTGTATCATACTCTATTTGTGTAGATTCTGTCATGACCGCGTTGTTAAAGTCGCGGAAAGCTTTCTATTATGTTGAAATTATTTTGGCAAATTTTTGTCCTTATAATATACAAAAGATAGCATAAACTTTATATTGTATTGTAGCTATGGGAGCAGCAGAAAGCAATGGAAGAGGCGGCTTTGCGAGAGGCTCGCGAGGCCCGTGAGGCTCGGGAGGCTCGCGAACGACACGAGCGCGACCGCGTCGAGCTCATGCGGAAGAAGGACAAGCATGAGCACAGCGCGAATGCCTCCACGCAAGTTAAACAAAAATTACAGGTTTGTTAATTCTATATGGATATATAGAGTAAGGCAGTTTTGTAATAACGTTGTGCTTATAAAAACGTATACTTTTTACAGGAGTTCCTCAAAAAGAAGGCTGCAGCAAATGCTAATGGAACAGTACCTGGTTCACCCTATAGAAACTGGTAAAACTTTTATTACTGAAACTTTTACATTTGTGTTACATAAAATTTATATTTTTAAAACTCTGTTATCTATTATAGTTATCAACTTATCGATGTACCATAAACTAGTCATATCGATTAAAATATTTATGCTTATTTATAATGGGTTCTTGTACAGGGGCATCGTGAAGTCGTCGTCGGGTGAGTCCATAACGTCGACGGGCGCGACGGCCACCGCGCACCCCTACCGGATCGCCGCGCCCCTTCCGCTGGCGCTAAACGCCGCGCCCCCGCAACCCTCACCCGCAGACTACCCCTTGAGGAAGACAGGTATGAATATCATACTTGTGTTGGCTGTTGTTTTGATGTGTTGTCGTTTTTGTTGGCTCCTAACATTTGAAATTGTTGTTTAGAAAAAAAGTATTTTAAAGTGTAGTTTGAATAACGTTGGATTTAATTTGATGAGAAATCCAAATTTAATAATAAATGATAAAGTTGATAAAATAGTAGTAAATTAATTTTACTGTAGCATGGTGTATACTTTTTTCAGTCCGTATTTAGTATTAACGCAACATTATTAACAAGTGTGCGAATGCATGATGAGCTACGAAATCGTTGGACACTTACAATGTGCCGTGCGACCGAACACTTAGTTTAGTCGTCATTACGGTAAGGCACAGCCGTGTCAGGTCCAACGACTTCGTCGCCGTCGTGGTGTCGTTACAATAACCGCATGTGCAGCGTCCGAGCCCAACATGCTGAAGGTGCGCCTCAAGGCGCGCGTCATCGAGCGCCGCGCCTCCCCGCTCGCGCGCCGCCCGCTCAAGACACGCATCAGGCACCGCAGTGAGTACCACTACTGTCGGCGTTTGGCTGGTCTAGATGTCGAATATGAAAAAATAACTATTGTGTCCATCCATCGGTTGGGTACTTTGTATACAATAACTGTTGTGCGTATGCAGATTGCGACGGCACGTCCCCGCGCGGCTCCCCGCCCGGCGCCGTCGCGGCACCCATCCGCGAGGAGGAGGAGGGCGGCCGCGCGCCCGAGCTGCTCTTCTCGTCGCCCTCGCTGCCCAACATCTCGCTGGGGCGGCCGCACGCGCACGCCGCGCCGCGCCACGCGCCGCCGCACGCGCCCGCGCCGCCCGCGCCCGCGCCCGCGCCGCTGCCGCCCGTGTCCGAGGCGGAGGGCGCCGTGTACGGCGTGGGCGCCGCGCTCGCGCGCCTCGCCAAGCGCCCGCTCGGCCGCACGCACTCCGCGCCGCTGCCGCTCGGCGACCCCGCGCTGCAGCCGCCCTCCGCGCACCACGCGCACCACTACCTGCGCGACCAGATCCGCAAGACCGTGCTCACGCGCGCGCACGACGCCGCCGCGCACCAGCTGCGCGAGGAGGAGGGCGAGGTCATCGACCTCACGGCGCGCCGGCCGGAGCCCGCGCCGCCCGCGCCCGCGCCCCCCGCCGCCGCCGCCGCCCCGCTGGCGCGCGCGCTCTCCTCGCCGCTGGTGGGCGCGCGCCCGCCCGCCACCGGCCTCGCCTACGACGCGCTCATGCTCAAACATGGGTAACTTTTCCATGTGTATATCCACTTTTTATATTTGTTTTGCGCTCCTTTTATGTTATATTTGCTCACGCTTTTAAATCTTTTATTCGTAATGGTGCACTACATTTAGAAAGTCTGTGGGAGTGTAAGCGCGCAGTATAACGGTGTTCTGTGTGCAGGTGCGCGTGCGGCGCGCACGCACCCACGCACCCAGAGCACGGCGGGCGCCTGCAGTCGGTGTGGGCGCGCCTGTGCGAGACGGGGCTGGCGGCGCGCACGGAGCGCACGCGCGCGCGCAAGGCCACGCTGGAGGAGCTGCAGGCCGTGCACACGGAGGCGCACGTGGGCGCGTGGGCGGGGCGCGCGGGCGCAGGCACGGGCGAGGCCGGCAAGGAGGGCCGCGCCGTGCGCCTCGTGCGCCTGGCCTGCGGCGGTCTGGGCGTGGACGCGGACACGGCGTTCAGCGACGCGCACACGCCGCCCGCCGCGCGCCTCGCCGCCGGCGCGCTGCTCGACCTCGCCATGCGCACCGCGCGCAACGAGCTGCGCAACGGGTACGTTGCACGCCTGCTTCTCATAACGAGACGATAGCGTGTACAATAAACGTGTATTAACTGAAAGGTCGTCGCAGGTTCGCGATCGTGCGCCCGCCGGGGCACCACGCGGAGCCCAACCAGGCGATGGGGTTCTGCTTCTTCAACAACGTGGCGATCGCGGCGCGCCTGCTGCACACGCGGCTGGGCCTGCAGCGTATCCTCGTGGTGGACTGGGACGTGCATCACGGCAACGGCACGCAGCAGATCTTTTACTCGGACCCGCACGTGCTGTACATGAGCCTGCACCGCCACGACGACGGGAACTTCTTCCCGGGCACGGGCGCGGCGACGGAGTGTGGAGCGGGCGCGGGCCTGGGCTACACCGTCAACGTGGCCTGGCCTGGGCACCCGCCGCTCGCCGACGCAGAGTACCTGGCCGCCTTCCGCACCATCATCATGCCCATCGCCAAGGTGGGTCCTCTGTCCCACTATGTACTACATTTATGTACGCACGCAGCCATAAACCGCCATACGCCTCATTCTGAAATAGAGTCGTAGGTGTTGGCGTGTTTACGTTATTGGTATCTATGCGTAACTGCGTTACATGAAAAACGGGTAAACGTTGTAAAATGAAAAAAAATCCTCCGTCTAAACTGTTAAGATAAATGAATCTTGATTAATTTCTTTAGGTATGGGTTTACAATATTTTACTCTATATGTTGTTCCTGTAAAAGGAAAGCTGAAGCTTCCACCCTATAGGTGCTGACTGTAAAGTCTGGCGATTTTTAAGGATCTTTTGTATATTAATTTAGTAATTTAATCTTCTAATAAATTATTTAATATATTATCACATTTTCATTTTACGTAAATAACGTTAATATAATTCAAAAATACATAATAAAATATATAAATAAAATATATAAAAATATATAATAAAATAAGCTTGACAAGTTTGTGTTACCACTATGTCCCCCGGTGCAGGAGTACGACCCGGAGATCGTGCTGGTGTCGTGCGGGTTCGACGCGGCGGCCGGGCACCCCGCGCCCATGGGCGGCTACAGCGTGTCGGCCGCCTGCTTCGCGCACATGACGCGCGACCTGCAGGCGCTGGCGGGCGGCCGCGTGGTGCTGTCGCTGGAGGGCGGCTACGACCTGCCCGCCATGTGCGACTGCGCGCAGGAGTGCGTGCGCGCGCTGCTGGGCGAGCGCCTGGCCGCGCCGCCGCTGGCCGAGCTGGCGCGCGCGCCCGCGCCGCACGCGCAGCGCGCGCTCCGCGCCGCGCTGGCCGCGCAGGCGCCGCACTGGCCCGTGGTCAAGCGCTACGGCGCGCTCGTGGGCGTGTCGGCGCTGGAGGCGGGCGCGGGCGCGGGCGCGGGCCGCCTGCAGAGCGAGCGCGACGCGGCCGACACGGCGGCGGCCATGGCGTCGCTGTCGGTGCAGCCGCCGCCCGCGCTGGCCGCGCTCGCGCCGCCGCAGACGCAGCCGCTGGCGCTCAGGTATGCTCGTGCGCCTCCTTCTTTACGTTACATTCGTTATTCGCAACCATATGATTGCCTGCATTTATGATATGAAATAATAATAATAATTTTATTCCGCAGCCGGTCAGAGAGCTCGCGCTCGGTATCCGAGGAGCCCATGGAACAGGATGATGGCAAGTGAGCCCCCGTCTTCCCCTCCGGGCCACCCCTGCCTCCCCCCGGCGACCCCCGCACGGGTGATTAAGACAAATCTTAATTTGAAAGCTTTAAAGTAGAAAAATGTTAAGTGTACAAAATATAATATATATATGTATATGCTTTAAGTGTACGCGGGGACTCTCAACTGTCGGAAACTTGTTTCAACATTCCGTCGAACCTTTGTATTATCTGTTTGTATCTATACCAAAGACTTCACGTTTGAGAAAATATATATATATTATATATATAGATGATATAGATAAATAAATGTTTGTACGTTCTAATGTCTAAAGTCTAATGTAAAACGTAGTGTAATGTAGCGTATAGTAGTTGTGGATATTGTTATTTTTGTATAAATACGTATAAAAAAAAATAAAGTTTATAAACTCGGTGTTCTGTGTCCTCGAAGGAAAGGAGTCGTATCGACCGAACGTGATATTTTATTATTGTAGGGAATTACATTTATATTATAATTATATAAAGATATAATAAAAAAAGATTCTATATATACAAATAATGGGTGTTGTCGTTCCTCAGTAGTCGCGGAGTGATCATACTCTAAACTCTCCGCATGTACTTCAGTGTAACTTAACCTTCCCATGTAGTGCGTCATGCAGTATAAAAATATATATAATAAAAAAATATTTTTCTAAGGCTGTCTGTATATGTTTGTATGGATGAGATGTATGGGTATTTGTATGTGTGTGTGAGCGTGCGGATGCGATCCTGGTCTCGCTCGTCGTATTTAAACAATGTTGTATCTTTGAGAGTTTTATTGTTAAATTGGAGTACAGATGATATAATTATTTAATAAATGTATATATTATATATATTTGGAAATAAATGTGTATTTTTATTTATTTGTTTCTTGGTTTACCTTTATTTGTAGGAGAGTATTTGCCTTGCGTAGGTATTAGAGAAACCTTAATTTTAATAATATTTGACATTAAAGTACTAAAGTAAAACTAAAAAAAATGTATACATTTAAGTATGATTTATTTAAAGATCAATTTTAAACTCATGTTTTCTTTATATTTAGATTTTATTTACTTAATACAAAAATAATTTTAATAAAGTATTTATTATATACAAATATTTAAAACTAAGGCAATGTATATATTATTTTATTGCGATTGACTTTCAAGTTTTTTATATTACATTTTTTGTTCTCCTATACTCATTTAAATCTAACTACATTAACAAAAAATCCCAGAAGTATATAATATAGTAATAGAGAAAAAAATTGCAGTACAATATAATATAGAAGGTAGATTTATTCCTTTTATCTAATTAAAAAAAACTTCAAAATAGTTAAAAAAACAATTACAGTCCAATAAATGCTAAAATCCAATATTAACAATTACTCATTTATATGCAAAAATAAATATAAATGAGTAATTGTTAATATTTTATAGTTATTTGCTATTAAATTTTGGCCAAGTCGCTGTTGAAGTTAGTGTCCACGTGGTCATGTGATGTGGGTGCGGGCGGAGGCGGCGCTGCGGGTGGAGCGGGCGGCGGCGCCGGGTCGGGCGGGTCGAGCTCGCTGCAGCGACACGTGCACGAACTCACCGGACATTCGGAATGCTCACTGGAATGTTTACATTATTGTCTTATTTATAAAAATAATAAAAACAAAACAACGTTTATCAATTATCGACTTCATATGTGTGTACCTGAACCACTGCAGTAGATGCGCGGCGTGTCCGCCGTGGCGACACGCCACGCACCAGCTGAACCAGCCGCCGAAGTGCGCGCCGCCGCCCAGCCCCGCGGCCAGCGGCGGCGCGGCGGGCGCGGGCGCGGGCGGCGCCGCCAGCGCCGTCACGCCCACGGCGCCCGTGCCCAGGTGCAGCGCGCACACGCCGCAGCGCGGCAGCGGCTTGCGGCAGTTGGGGCAGGACGACACCTGCTTCATCTTGGCGGCGGGCGGCGGCAGGCGCGCGCCGGCGGGGCGCGGGCGCGCGTGCGCGGCTGCCACGGGCTTGCCGCAGTACGTGCAGGCCACGCCGGCGGCGGGCGGCGGCGCGGCGGCGGCGGCGGCGTCGAGCGCGCAGCGCGGCCACCATAGGCGCCAGGCGTCTAGCAGCGCACGGTACTCGGCCAGCCACGCGGAGGCGCGCGGGTCTGGGGCGGCGCGCGCGGCCACGAGTGCGGCGGTCTGCAGGTCGCCGACGCGCTCGAGCCAGCGCTGCAGCGCGGCCAGGCCGTCGGGCGCGAGGCCCGTGAGCAGCAGCGCGGAGAGACAGCCGCGTGCGCGCAGCGCGTCTGCGGTGCGCGTCACGTACTCGTGCAGCTTGCCGTCGGGCAGGTAGATGCACGCGAAGGCCACGCGGTCTTCCAGACGCATCTCCGTCTCGTTCTAGGCAATAACATTACCGATATTAACTATTATTCTGACACATTTATCAATGCAGCATTGTTAAATTGATTACAACAAATATAAATGCCCGGAAACATATGATACGTAGATGTATATTTGTCAGAATGTTGCTTCCGTACAATATACAAAGAAAATAAATAACAAGAAAGTACAATAAGATTTCCTAATCTTTAAAAAGGTTAACATGTAAATGTTTTGTGTGATTTTGACGGTACCTGTAAACAACATGTTGACATCAGTTGGTTATGTATGTGTGTATATCAGAATAAATATTGTTAATAATTTTGTAATAAACGTTCTTTCGGTCAATTATAGTTCTTTGTTATTGGCATTCTGTGCGTGCCAGTAGGATTGCCAGTTAGTTGATACTTTGTTTACAAGACCACGTGGCAGTTTAAGAATTATTTTTGATACATAGTAAAACATTATATGAAAATATAAATTTAAATAATAAAGTTTCTTCGCTCTGGTGGCGAGGCAAAGCGCGGTCTTATGTTCCGTTATTCAACACGCAATGACTCCAGAATTCGACAGAAAGTGGAGTACCGAGTGTCTTGACACTAGGTTCCTTGCCTGTGCCTACCCTGCTGTGTGTGGGGTACAACGTGAAGGTGAATGTAATAGAGATGGTTAGGTGGCGTACCAGCACGGCGCTGTAGTCGGGCGGCGAGTGCGCGGGCGGCAGCGCGGCCGCCACGAAGTGCAGCAGCGCGCGCAGGTAGGGGTCGGGCAGCGCCGGCGCGGCCGCCGCCAGCGCGTCGCGCCACAGGCGCTCGTCGGCGGCGGGCGCGGCGGGCGCGGCGGCGGCGAGCGCGGCGGGCGCCAGCGCCAGCGCGGCCACGCGCGTGGCGGGCGCGGGCGCGCGCGCCAGCACGTCGAGCGCGGCGCGCAGGCGCAGGTGGAAGGCGGCGAGCGCGGCGGCGCGGGCGGGCGCCCCGGCCGCCTCGGCGCGCTCCACGCCGGCGGCGGCGCTGTCCCAGCCCCAGCCCCAGCCGCACAGCTGCAGCGCGCGCGTGCGCTCGGCGGAGCGGTACACGGTGACCTTGCGCGCGGGCAGGTCGGGCAGCAGCGTGGGCACGGCCTCCGAGCGGTAGCCCTCGCCGGAGGGCCGCAGCACGCTCTTCACGCCGGGGTGCTTCCATGGACTGTTGCGGATGCACCCTGATCGACCGAGGAGTTTATCAATTAAGGCAGTTAGTGTTCAAAGCTGTTGTGCATTATTTAGGAATATACTTATGTATATTCCTTTGACATTGTTAGTGACTAATGACAATAAAGTAATTAAACACGATTTCTCACAATGGAATAATCCATGAAAAGTGAGACTACATCTATTTTATTCGGATATTAAATTTTGTGTTAAATATGGGATGTATGGCAACGCTGACACGTATGCAGACGTATTTTTTAGCATATGTTAGTTTACATTTTTAATACGACATTCCGCTAAGATACTCACCGTCCTCAACGAGCGACTTGCTAAGCGCAAGGAAATGCCACATTGCGCTGACAGCTTCGTCATCCACCAGCTCAGCATTTTGCCACAAGTCAGGCTGAAAAAATATATAAATATATAATAAAGTGTTAATTGAAACAGCCATTTTTTTCAAAGAATGAGACATATGAAGCAGCGACCTTGAGGCCGTAGTCCTGCAGCGCGCGCGCGCGTGCCACGTGCTCGTAGTCGGGCAGCGGCGCGCGCGCGGCCGCCAGCACGCCGCCCGCCGCCCACGCCAGCGCGCCGCCCGCGCCCCACGCCACCGCCACGCGCTCGCGCAGCGCCTGCTCCGCCAGCGCGCCTGCGCCGTTGTGCGGCAAACAAATGTTACCAATTAAGTCTTTATTACAATTATGTCAACTGACAGACGAAAGCCACTTCGGCCTACCACCACTAACTACTACAGTGTTCGAAACGTCGGGTTTCCGAAAACCTATAATACTACATATACGCGATTAATGCGGATATACTTTAATTTAAAATGTGTAATAATGCAGAAAATCAAATACCTTATTATCCATCTATGCCTATGGATACCGTATGTGGTAAAAGCAAGGTTTTAAAAAACAAACGCTTACCAGAGACAGTCAAAGCCAGTATGGCCCTGCGCGTCGGATGACACGCAAACGACGCCAGCGGGGCCCCACATATGGATATATCTCGTTCTATGACTCCGCTGCCGTCCTCTTCTAGCTCGCCCTCTTCTAGTGCGGCTGTGGCTGACACCTGAGGTGTGGAAATTACTAATATATTAATTTATTTTAATAACTAGTATAATTTAAATATTGTAGCTAATTTTATTTTTATAAACTAATTTTATATTTCATTTATTATTTTAAATACGAAAACTAATAATTTATTTATTTTTGTATATAATTAGTTTAGTACATTTAAAACAATGGCAATAATTTCCAGCACACAGAAGGCACACATGCACATGTGATTTATTATGAAACATGAATAGCAGATAAAAATATTTTAAAGCAATACTTGATACTTTTTAAACTCTTACTAATTAGGACTATGTTCACATATTTTATATCCATATCCATAGCCATTGCCAGGTAAAGTTAACATAAAAGAGAGCATTACATAGCAAACAATAATAGTATATAAATCATAACTCATAACAGTATAGTCAATTTGTCATGTGTAAAGTATATATAATATATAATATAAATAATAATAATAATAAAAAAATGTATAGTTTTAAGTAAATTTGTAGTGTAAGAAATAATAATAATATTAAAGAAAACTATTTACCACACTATCAAAGGAGTCTTGCACGTTGTTTTCGTGTACTTGCTGTATGTCATGCAGACGGAGTGTGTTGGAGTCGCGCTGCAGCGATATTAGGAGGTTGGGTCTGGAGACATATTATACTTATTATAAAACTAGCGGCCTGCTCGCGGTTTTGCCCGCTTGAATTACATGATTATTAATTTAAGAAATATGGGTATTACAAACAGCCCTTATTATTAATTAATTGATTTGGATAAACAATCACGATATTCTTTTTAAAATAACTTATATTAGCTCCTGTACAGTTTTTTAATTAGTGACATATATTATTAGTTAAATATATAATGGTTATACAGAATATACACAGAAAGCACGTTTTTCGGCATTTTTATATAATTTATAAAATAATCAACATTTTCGGTCAAATTCAAGTCGTACGTCGACCTACACCCGAGAGTTTCGTACCAGTTTCATGAATGGAGATACACCAAAAGAGTAACTAATTAAGTTGTTTGTTGAAATTGGTATGGAAATGAATTAAAACCTTAATTAAAGTAAAATATTTGAGGGGGAGTGCACACCTGTTGGGGCTCCACGCGACCCTCCTGGCGGGCCTGGGCAGCGGCACGAGCAGCACGGGGCGCGCCAGCGCGCGCGCGTCCCACACGCCGAGCCCCGCGTCGCCGCGCGCCGCCAGCCGCCAGCCCGCCGGCGCGCTCGCCACGCCCAGGCACTGCCGCGCGCTCGCCATGCCGGACGCCCGCTCCGAGCCCTCTGAGACCATGCAAATGTCAATCTAATATAGGGTGGTTTTTTATTCAATTTATAAAACTATCATTAATTACATAGATCTACCGATACAATTTTTTTTTTGTGCAATTAAAAAAAATAGGAACAATATTAACTGAAGACAGGACAAACTGTGTAAATAATAATGGTAAATTACGTAAATATTTCTTTACTTAGATTTTTTGTAATAAGTGCTGAAAACTGTCATCATTTTTGATGAGACTACCTCTAAAACATGTGCCATATGCAACAATCAATGCACATACATACAAAAAAATCATATTGTCGAATTGATAACCTTTTTCTTTTGAAATCGGTTAAAAATTATTGAATTATATAAGAAAACAAAAGCAATGCCAACTTTAATAATCCACTAACCTCTTAGATCAAAAATCTTAATATGCTTTAAGTTCATAGATGCAGCAAGTGTACGAGGGGCGAAATTACACCATGCCACTGAGTGTGCCGTCTCACCCAGTCCTACCTCTGCTATTGGACGGATTGGTGATGAGACAGGAGAAGAAGAATTTTCAGCTATAAAAAACAAGAAATGTTAATAAGCAAAATAAAAATTACATACATAGAAAACCATAGAGGCCCCTTCGAATTATTAACTGTAAAAGCAATAGATGTCAGTTTAATTCCCAAAAGGGAATGATGATATTTACTTACATAATTTCAATTTTTATTAGCTTCACGCTTATCCCGGACACTGCAGAGTAGGCAGAGGGAATCTAGTGTTATGACACTCCATTCCACACTTTCTGCCGAATTCTAGAGGCATTGCGTGTTGAGTGGCAGAATTCAACGCCGCGCTTAGCCTCGTCACCAGAGCGAAGAAATGGAAATATACATTTAAGTAAATATTTCATCTCCTCGAGTGGGGATTGAACCCACAACCAGGTCGGATTTACAGTCACACTTCGTGCCACTGCGCCACGACGAATAAAAATTTCGATTTAAAAAATAATATTTCGGTTATGTGGCAAATAGTGAAGCAAATGTCTGTCTGTAAATATGGCATGTTGACATTAGGTCTTGACATTAGGTACACCCGCGCCTCCTGGAAACCGACCAGGCGCTGTGACTACTGACCATTCTCATCGAGCTACATCGAAATTTTTATACGTTTTCTAAATACGGTACTTTTACATTCTCTGTTACTTTTATAGATTCTTGTTACCTAGATTTGTCACAGCAATTACTAAATAAAGTCAAATGTCTGCAAAATATAATAATCAGGTTTATTTATGGATTGAGGAAATATGACTCTATCTTATATCTGCCTTTAACTCCTTCATTCCTCAAAGATTTACCTTCCTGGGTTTCCATTCTCAGTCTTTCAATCCCTGTTCAAGATGTGACAACGTTAAGGTTTACTAGCACCAAATTCTATAGTGAATTCACATTCACTGTAAAAATGGTAAAATTATGGAACAAGGCAACCGTGGTAGCCTGTAAGATATCACTTATGATATCAGTGATACTGTTCTTTGCACAATGATTATCTTTGGAATACATGATACATACTCTGAGTGAGACAAGTTCTAAAGTGGGGCTGGAGATGAATGTAAACAAAACTAAGATAATGAGTAATAGCTATATGAAACCGATTAAAGTACAAGGCAGAAACATTGAATATGTCGAAAATTACATATATCTAGGTAAACAGGTGTCTTTTTTAAAAACTAATAATGAAGAGGAGGTCTTGAGAAGAGCTATCATAGCATGGAAAAGATACTGGTCCTTAAAAGAAGTACTCAAGGGAGACTATAGCATAAAAATTAAAAGAACCATAAGCGAGACTTGTCTACTACCATGCCTGCCATATGGCTCCCAAACATGGGTCTTCACAAACAAAATAAGAAATAAAATAAATACAACTCAAAGAGCTATGGAAAAGAGCATGTTAGGAGTCAAAAAAAGGGATAAAATAAGGCACAAAAAAATCAGGGAAAGAACTAAGGTTACAGATGCTCTGGAGCATGCCCTTAAGCTCAAATGGAAGTGGGCCGGGGCATGTGGCTTGGCTCACGGACAATAGGTGGACCCTGAGAACTACCGCCTGGAAGGGACCACCAGGGAAAAGAAGCATAGGGACACCCTACAAAAGGTAGGCAGATGAGGTAGCCCAGGTAGCAGGTGGGCAGTGGATGAAAGCAGCGAGAGACAGAGAGCAATGGAAGGAGTTGGAGGAGGCCTTCACCCAAAGAGGGGCCCTAGATAACTAAGCTACTATAAAACTTTTTATGTATTTTATTAATTATGTAGTTTTAAGTAGAGTTATAAAACAAGTAAACTGGTGTTAGGGAATAAAGGCTTTTTATTTTTATTTATGATTATCTTTGTGCAATAAAGTCTTTTTGATTTGATTTATGGTATAAAGAACATTTATTTAGTATTAAAAAATTTACTTACCAGTAAATTCATCCGATCCATATATATTTACATCCCACAATAATATGCAGTTGTCATTTCTATGTTTTTCCATACCCACTGCCAGCAAGTTTGATTCTGATTTGTTCCATGATATTGAATTACATGGGCGAGGGTATTTTGCCACTAGAACATGAGATGAAAATTAAATCAAAATAACTTTGTTTCATTGAAAACAAATTGAGAAAAATGTTAATCTTGAATGATTTGCTAGTTTGGCTAAAAAAAGGAACACAAAAATAGTTTTTTTGGATGTTGCAAATTTGGTAAGTTATGTAGTATCAAATTTAAAGTATGTAAATATTGCTTTAATATAGGCACGCAAACCACCAACATAGTACTTATCCTTATCTTCTCTTATATACTGTTTACAATATTTATATGCACTTTTCAAAAACTTTTTTATTATACTAGATTCTTCTTACATAAAAAAGTAATTTAATTATCATACCAAATTCCCGGCCTACAAGACCAAGTGGATCATATGTTTGCTTCAAGCTATTCAATGTTATTTTGCCACTAGCATGGCCTAAGGCAAGCAGTGGGTCTGGCTGATCTGCTATGGAACTGATATCGACACATCGGACTCCATTACCACTTTGTGAAGCAACCACTGTTGCACCATGGTGTGCTGATATTTGAGTATCTGTAATATACAAAAATAAATTATATTGAAAGATGTTTGGTATGCAATGATTTTTTAAGGATCAGTGTCAAGTGTAATAAGATTGTAGAAATTAGAATAAAATATTAGAACGTAATTGTTTTTCTTTGACAACTTGTGTACAATGAAAATGAAATCTAATGATACTCCAACCTTTTGTTATGCCTTTTTAATAATATTGAATGTTAAGTTTTGATAACAAAATTGCCAAATGCGCATATCAAAATTAAAAAATAGTACTGCTATTATTAAATATAAAGGTTAAGTTTTAAATAGTTTTAAAATAAATATATCTTTACATACAGGTACTCTTTTTATCGATATCCTGAAGACGTAAGACTTCATATAAGGTTATATCTTGACCCCACACAACAAACTTATCGTGATGTATAGGTGACCAAATAACATCCAGTTTATTACTGGACATTATTATTATATTATATTATGTTATAAAGTTTTACTTATTTGTAAAAGAAATTTAACAATTAATAAAATACAAAATATTATGGTTTACATTTGACATTCTTATTTTTTTTTCTAATCTGTCAAATGTCACATGTGATAATAATAGTATGACAATATATATAGTTAGGGATGTACTTCTACCTCATTTACTCCATGATCAAATTTTTAACTATCCTAGACTCTAGACCAGCTGCTTAATTAAACTACCGTATTTATTGTAAAATTATTTTACTACGCACATGTGACACTTATTATATATTTTTTTTATGATTCTCTTTGTAACATAATTCAATTAATCTGTTATATTTAATTTTTTCCAAAAAAAAAATAGGTTTTTCGATTCAATGGAATATTTAAAATAGTTCAGAACAAGCTGTAAGATGTCTCCATAATAAGCCAAAGCCAGCGACAAAGACAAATGTCGATCACCCACATAATCATTTTGACAGATATACGACATTATTGCTCACGGAAAGTATTCTCGTGAACTTGTACAAGCGAAAGTGGTAAAAATAGCCAATATTAAAAGAAATATTATCGCAATCTATACAAAACACGGGTAAGTCGCCTTGTTATTAAATATGTTATAAACAGTGCACACAGTGCCATATTTAGATGTAGTGACGTGATTGTTTACTACAGTGGCAACGCCTCTTGGCTTGCGTTTTCCCACAGTTTCACGCGCATTGTCTTACTGTTCTCACGTCTGATAGTACTTACCGACCCGGTTAATCAGACATACCTGAACCTTTGATGAGACACAGTCATATCGATGAGCTGTAGTATCTTCAGCCTGTGACTCACTTCTTACGATTTCTACACAGTGTCGTTTATTTCTTATTACAATTGTAATAGTTATAATACAAGAATTACAAACTTTTCCTTAATTTGTCAGACAATTGTTTTACGTACTGTTACCTAGTTGATTCAGTGACTATAAAATGAAACAGATAGTAGGCAGTGACTCCTGTGTTCAGGAGTAATGTTCTCCACAGTTGCTTATCAATTATCATCAACATTTCTAGAAGAACAGAATGTAAGTAACAACATATCATTGTAGTGAAATTACAAGATAACTCTTCAAATTCATTACAAACATATTATAACATTAAATGAAAGTAAATTTACATAATAGTTTTGTCACACTCTACTGGTTCTTGATTAAACATTATAAATGTTATATCAGTTATTCAATTTTTTGCTATTGCATTTAAAAAAAACAAGAATACATTTTTCTTGTTATTTATTTTTACATAGCATGCATTAGCACTAAAAAAATATATTTCCATTAAAAGTATCCAATGTGAAATCCATGTTTTT
This sequence comes from Heliconius charithonia, assembly GCA_030704555.1. Taxonomy (NCBI): domain Eukaryota; kingdom Metazoa; phylum Arthropoda; class Insecta; order Lepidoptera; family Nymphalidae; genus Heliconius; species Heliconius charithonia. Next base: position 442,465 of record CM060819.1, on the reverse strand, counting down.
TTGTATAATAAAAATGTACAGTTACAAATTGTTGTGCTAGTGAAAGTCAATAGTAATCTGTTGGTTAAATATATATTGTTTTATAAAACACTCTTTACTAGCATGTTAGCAGTTATTTTATCCAAATTTTTGGGATTTTTTATTAAATCAGTTTTTTTTATTATGTAATATTTTATAAATAAAATGAGGTTTATGACAATTTTGAATATTTCTTTTAATTATTAAACTGAAACTTATTAATAATATTTTTATTAATAATATTAATATTTTTGGAATATTTATATTCTTTTTTTTTTGTTTCCTTTTTTTTAAAATAATGCAGCTTAGGGACAGCATTTGACAGCAAATGCTATGGTTCTATGTTCAAATTCATTGTAGGAAATACTACATTTAAATCTTTTTGGTTTCCCTGCTCTGCCACTGTGTCAAAGGCAGAAAATCTTCACATTAAGAATTCACTTTTTACCTTCATATAGCATTTTTTGCTGTAATAGCGTTAGTATATTTTTTAATCTACATATAGCACATATGCAGATTTAAAAAAAATGATCTTCTAAAAATTGTTACTTACAAGTCTTTCCATTCTTTGTGCTGCGAGACTTCTAAAGCAACAGTTGAAAATTACTTATACTTTTGAATTTTAGTTTGTTCACAAACTCATATTACGGAGCATTGCCTTCAATTTCTCACATTCAAGTTCATTGCTCTGTGGAAAATATTTTCTTTATACATTGTTTTTCTTTTACTCTTATTGCAATTATTACTAATGCTGCAATTGTTAATAAAATTATTGAGTTAATTCTGTTTTATATATCAACTCTGTCAAATATGACCTCATACATTTATAACTTTTATATAAGCCATTTTGGTAACTTTCCTAATGCATCTGACCAAAAATGCCATGACTTTGGTTTTGATCTCCACTTGAATAAATTACTTATATTTTACCATTCTGGCAGACAAATTGCTGCATTTAGTTGTCCCACTCAACACACAGTGTTGTGAATTTCGTTTTAATTTCTGTGACAAAAAATAAGACAATGTAACTGATATTACTTTTGTGACAAACTAATGTGCATCATAAAGATGTAAAACTTATTGCTAGTTGTTATTCAATACAAAGTGAAATTTAACCTTGTGGCTATCACAGCTTGGCCTACTTTTAATGTCCTAGACTAATATGTATAGTAAAAGTGTGTTTTATTTTATATTTAATTAAATACATTTATAGTAGGATACTTTTTACGTTATGACTCAGTACCAAAGTCAAAAAACTTAATCATTTAGGTATAAGCATTCTGTCAATTTTCATAAATGATAAAAAACAATTTAAATAATATTGTATGTTCTTGAAACTTTTTATCTGTTATTCAATACTCAATGATTCATGGAATGATTCAACTCTGAAATGGTCATCATTATCTAGGCTTTGAACTATGACCAAGTAGTATTTAGTGTAGGTCAGTAAGATGAAAAGTTTACTTTTTATGTTAATTTATTAGTTTTGTACAAAATTGTATTATTTTTATTTTACTTATGTGACATAGTAGCAAGTTATTTCATTCTCCACTTTTCATCTAATAACCTTATAAAACTATTTAATGGTAGCGGAATACATCGCCGTAATTTGTCTAACAGGCTGAAATAACAAATATTTTTTATTTCAAAAAAATCTATAAAGTAGAAATTAAACCAATAAAAAAACATGAAGAAATAAATGTTATAATTTAAAACTATTTTTAGCCAAACGGTTTTGAATTCGTTCCGTTGGCGTCATATCGAGATAAGCATGCCATATATAGTGCAAACGCAATTTGAATGTTGATAAAACTGATTACAATTTGAAAAGGATCGGAAGCTTGACGCAAAAGAGGGATTGAAAAATAAACTCTTGGTTAAGTATATAATATATAAAGGGCATAGTGGCGTTGTGGGTGTTGTGGGACAACGTCTGACTGCAAACGCGATGGTCGTGTCTCTAGTAGACACAGAGTGGTGTTTAGTGTCATTATTCAACATGTAAAATGTCTGAAAAAATGCGGAGCGGAATGTCTTAAAACTAGGTTTCCTGTGCCATCCTATATGGGAAAAAACGTCAAGATATAAAAAGAGGAATAACGAATGTTATAAATAAAATGGAAAATGTTTACTATTGTAACTTTTATGTTGAAGATCGATAAAGACGTATTATATTTAAGGTCATTGGCTTTATTTTTTATTTTTGTCTAGTTCGTGAGTCCTTCTTGTCTATTCACAGGTCATTATTTTTTTAACAAAAATGTTAAATAAATATTATTAAAAATAAAAATAATATTATCGGTAACATTACGTTTGGGGTAAGTAAATCACAAAATGCGAGCGAAGCGAAGCGATTTTTTAAAAAAAATCAATATTTAATGTGTTCTATCTATGTTATACCTATTGAATTTCTATGAAAATATGAACATCTAATATGAAAAAAGCATGATAGCTTTTCGTTGAGTCTATTCGCTCTGTGAAGAATTTCTTAAGCGTCGGCTGTTTGTATAATTTTGCCTACTCGTCGTCTGTCGTCGGTTGTCTATAATATGAAATATGTCCAGCGGAGAAGTACGAATGCCGCAGCATTACTACGGATGCAAATCTGTTTAACTGTGTGACGTTAACGATTAATTATTAATGCGACCACGCGAGATGATGTTGTGTAAAAGTCAGTCTCAGTTCCTTGGGCCGGTCCACTCAGCTGGTCAGCTCTGAGGCATTAATATTTGAGGGTATTTGAAAGAATTAAACTGCTTAATTACTTAAATACTTCTTGTTTAGAATAAAATTTTCGATTCGTAATTAGTTTTTGTACATTTATTAAAAGGAAATAATATACATCTATAACGTATTATATATGCTTCCTTGATTGCTGATACGTAATAGATTTATAATTGTTTGTTTTATAATGGTTGTATTACTCACGATTTTTAAAATCATGACCCAGGTAACAGCTAGTTGTTCTTTCTAACAAATTAAAATAACCTAGCTTCACACTATCCCATATACAGCAGAGTAGGCGAAGGCAAACTGTGTTGTTCCCTCTCCGTACCCTGCGGGATACAGCAAAAAAAAAATGATTATATCCTCTCATCAAGATAGGGTTTTAAAATTCTCAAAACGTGCGTCATTAAAGCTTCCTTTACAGTGCATTGCAAACACACGTGTTCTTTGTTCTCAACTCTAACAAAACAATATGAGCAGAAAGTTAAGAGCTTGTAAACTTATACCTAGATCAGATCTCTAGCTCGTAAGTATTTTGAAACTCAACGCTTACACTAGTAAATGCTTAAACTAGTAGAGTACGATTTTTCGCACCCTGCGAAAGGAAAATGAGCGGGTAACTTTTGAACTAAAGCGGAAAATAAAATGGTTTACATTTCCATCAACAAAGAGATTTGCTCGATAAATTATTTCTGGTAATACAAGTATTCAGTTTATGTTTGCTGTGTTAGCTCAACGCAGTTCTTGATGGATCCGCTACGGTCGCGGTGGAAATCAGGCCTTATGGCGGGGAAAACGGAAATGTTTTAAACATACAGTAAAATCTATGTGTTTGCGGGTGTTACGTTCGGCGAATAAAGAATCCGCGAATGTGAAACGGTTTGTTGTATAGGATTCAAAGAGATACATGCAAGAGGTGCAAGATAAAAAAAATAAATTCAAATCAAGCTCATGGCTCTGACTGACTGACATCTTGTTTACTCAAATGTTTAAAGAATCGTGTAATTTCTATGTGTTGTAGCCCATCAGAAGTGAGACTATGTACCTACATGTGATTCCTCCCGAGACGAACTTAAAAACAAGTAAAATTGTCAAAGCTACGTTCGTCCTATTCTACTCGCGACCTTGGGGTTTGGAATGGTCAACATTTCGTCAAAATCTTCATAATTTCAGACAACCAGATCATGTCACAGTTATTTCCAACATGATTTCAACGTGTACAGTTTCAGTGCATCTAACGGTTCTTTAATGATTTAATGTTAACATTTTGCTATGTTAAAATTGTACCAGCGTAAAAAAATAAATAAACGCGATAAGTTGTCGGTTTTTTCATTCGAAGTAATGATATATTTACTATTTTTATTTCCTCGCTCTAGTAGTCGAGGTTGAGCGCGGCGTTGAGTTCCGTAACACGCACGCACTCAACACACAATGCATCCAGAATTCGGGAAAAAGGGGAAACGGATCTGTCTTAATGGGAATACAGTTTCTTCACACTAAAACACCAGGTTACCTCTGCTATCCTAAACTGTTATGTGCGAGACACATGAAGCTAAAATTATTATAAATACATATAAGTGTATAAAAGCGCTGGCATTTCCGTTTGTATCGTAGTATCCTGTGCCAAATAATAAAATAATCAACACGATCTCTAAAAGGCAGTTCAGAACCATTTACTATTTTGCTTTTGACATTAATTGTTAATTGTTTTATTTTAATTCTAGTTGCTAATGTATGTTACAGGCATAGTCAGTAGGTACATTTTGACGCGAACAGAGTGAGCTGTGAGCGCCCACCTGGAACAGTAATAACGTATTATGTGATATGAGACATGTACTATGTATGGAAACCGGCTAAAGGCTGAAACGATTAGTTTATCGAAATCACTTTGAACATTTTTTACTTGGCCATAAAGAAAAAATATTTTTCTATCATATTTTAACTAGCTTGAGCGGTCTTGAACTATTCAATGAAAGATGTACTGATTTCTGTTTGTATTTCTTTATTTTTGGCCTACAGGCATCCCAGTTGAAGACAATTTCACATAAAATGAACAAGGCATAATAGAGATCAGCTAGTAAAATAATATAAAAAGGATAAGATTAAAAATATGACGAGATCTGTCCCTAGATTGACCATAACATATTAAAAGGAATTGTACTTTCTGGATTGACCATTTATCGTATGGTCCTCGTCATGAGCGTATCAGAGATATTTTACAGCGAAGGCTAGTCTCCAGTGATTGACATGGTTTAAAGACAATGTGACACGACATTTAAATATTGTATGTGTTTATTTAATTTCCTTGAAGTTTTTTATTTAGTAAATAAGTTTCCTATTCCGACTTCCATGATGATTTTATGAAATTATGACTGAATAACTTCCTAAAATAAGTTGAATTTAGCAAACAAAAAAGTGAAACTGATTAACAGCACTGTTAGCGTTAAGTCGTGAGAAAATAGCGGTGCGGTGTGTCAGGATTGTAATGATTGTTTGCGTGCCTTTGACTTATTTTGATGTACTTTTGTCTAACGATCAATAAATATGTAGAGAAATCCACGTTAAAAGTTTAATTGAGGTTTGTGAGTGTTAGCTCACTATATTTTATTGAGTTTTTCTTATTTGCTACAAATGCATCAAGTTCAAGGTTCTATTAAACACTGAATAACTTAAATACTAAACTAAAATGGATTTTAATTTTCTACAACAAATTGTGGTATTGTTTCGGAGAATGTGGAATTTTTTGTTCTGTCTTGTTTTTTTTTTCTTCTACTGGATGCAGCGTGGAGCTAACAAAATACAAGATAATACTGAAAAAAATGAAAGATTTTAGTTTGTGTTTTGAAGTAATTCGAAGTCACTGAACTAAACTTATTAACAAAACATTGTTTATTTGTATTATCGTTAACACTATTCAGAACGAAAATAATAACGCATTTGTTCTAATTGTATCTCTTTTTAGTAAACTACAAAAGTCCTATGAATTTATAAGTAAATTGAATCTAATAATAGATATTAAAAAAGCTTTCAAAATGATTAGAGTGTATTCGTGAAAAAAATATGGGGATGCTCTATTTCTTTCTGTGAGTTAATTTCTTGTATAAAATTATACCTATACAGTTAAAAGTATTGTCGATTATGCTTAACAAGTGAAAAGAAAGAAGAGTGTTCTCTCAGCCTACCCTACCCTTCTAATTGCGGGATATATCGTGAAGCAATTTTTTTTAATATCTGTTGAGTAGATAACCTTAATTATCATAAGTTTTTCATATAAGTGTGTGGATGCAATGAAACTTTCGAGGCATTGCTTGTTGAGTGGCGGAATTCAACGCAGCTCTCAGCAGTTTTTTGTGGGAATTAACCCACAACTATCGCGTTTACAGTCGGTCGCTGTACCGTTGCGCCACGTTGGGCTCGTATATATTTTGTTTAAGCGTAGAGGTAGTTATTTCACCATAGAGAAAATGCAGAATTAATGTATTTTCATTTTAAAACAACTTTCACCGCACTCGGCCAATGAATTCGATAGTGTAACTATGATACAGTTGATGTTACTTTCCCTTCATAAATATTCCTGTTTACGTGTCTAACTGAAAGTACCACTCGTACAAAACGGAGGAAAATGTAAATAATAATAAACAAAATATAATTTGAGGTCGCAGCGACATGTCTGATTGTAAATACAACTATTGGTGGATTCGATTCCCACTCGGGGGAATAAATTACTTTCAAATCTTCTCGCGGCGTTGAGTTCCGCTCAACATGTAATGTTCAAAAATTGGGCGGTGCGTGGGGAATGAAGTGTGTATACATAAAAATAATATAAATTAACATTATATTGATGATAATATATTTAGTTATTTTCTCTACTGTTCAGACGTTCTATCAAGTAAAATGTGGAAAACACATAAAAAAGGAACAGCTATAACTATCAATAGATGATGCGATGTCGTGAAATTGTAGTGAATTACAGATCTAGACCAGTCGTTACAAGATTATAAAATCAGTTCACGGTTAAACAATGCGCTTTGTCTCGGCAACACAAGTGACGACGCCCGTCTTCGCCCACGTGCTTCCTTTTAAGTCCGTATTACGTGTAGATCGCTGCGATAATGATCTTGTGCTTATAAGGATCGAACCTGTGAAGGAATAAAATGTCCAAAGACGTATTTATCAATGCATGTCCATTGCGAGTGTCAAGATCCTCTGCTTTCTGCTTTTCGTCGACATTAGCAACACTGCATGTTACGTGTTAAACGGAAAGTTTCGTGACTTATTACTAACAATAAGATCTGTCTGTCTACACAGCCATATACTGGCAATGCGTGATCATATAAGAACTATTTTTACTTTACAATGAAAATATCTAATTAATATTAGAATTATTTAGCTTGTATTTTCACCGAATGGCTAATCTGTGACTAACAATTGCGACGAATACGAGTACTGTTTTTTATCTTTTTGCCGTAGTTACTATTAATGTAGTGAGTATGTTTATCAGTTATCTGATCATTGATCATATCAAATAGCCGTCTGTAAATTGTCCAAATATTTGTAGTATCTATTAGATAATTATTATATTAAAAAATATCTCAAACAAAAGCAAATTGTCTTTGAGATTAGCGGTTTTTTTGTGTCTTGTCGTCAGCGCACTCCGTTCACACGGTTCTCATCGTATTAACTTGACCGCCTTTGGATATATTGCTACAGGCACTTTACGGGCTAATGGAAGCCAAGTTTAGTCTTGTCTTTTTGTTTTTCTGTAGATCGTATTTCTGTTTAAATTACACAATCTACGTCAAATTTTGTTTCACATACAAAAATGATACAGTTTATAATCAGTCAGAAGAAACAAATCTCATTTGTAAATAAATTTATGTACTAGTATAATTATAAATAGTTCCCCATTTGTAGAAAACAATTCCTAAATAAAGTAACGTCACGAGCACTCACCACCAGCCCTATTGTTCTTGACTTTAAATTACACTCAACGAATAAGTTTTAATGAGATACATATTTTTTATCTTTTGTCATGATCTACTTCACGGGGGTTGCGGTTTCGAATTCACTTGAAACGAAATTCAATACTGACTGAGTAGTTTTTTGTTTTAATATATTGAAGTAGATAAGATTTTAACTTGTTTAGCTATTTCATATAGAGTGTGTATACGAAGAGGTAATTTACTCCACCTTTAAATGCGTGATGTACCTAAATTATAAAAACCATTTTTGCAGGTTTCGCAAAACAAAAATTAGGTACTACGAACTCCTATCTAAATATTTTAAATAAAATATTCCTCTGAGTTGAATCAAAACCACAACAATCGTAGTTAATAAAAATATGACATGTATTTTCCAGTGCACCCGACTTTTGGGTCCCAAAATGTCGAAGAAGCCAGCGGCGCAGCCCACGCTGCACAAGGTGATCATGGTGGGGTCCGGCGGCGTCGGCAAGTCCGCGCTCACGCTGCAGTTCATGTACGACGAGTTCGTCGAGGACTACGAGCCCACCAAGGCTGATAGTTATAGGAAAAAGGTAACAAAAATACATACATACACTTAACAATTACTAGATATTTTTGATACATATGTAGGTACACTTCACTTTACATGGCTTATTTTTTTTAAATCCGTCGTTATTAGTTAAATACTAAAGTAGTAGTATAAATGCGAACGATGCTTGTTATGGCCAAATTGAATAAAAAAATATATATGAAAATGACTCTGTGAACCTCTGAAACCGTTCAGAGGAAGGAGAACTTTGGAATTACTAATCGTGGCATTTTCTATTGTTACGCGATTTCTGTCAAAAAAAAAAGTTTGGATGGAATTTAATATTGTCTTTAAAAATAGGATAAAAATGCGATTATATTTTTTATAGTCTTTGTAAGCCTCTATACATAGATTGAAAGATTTGTACATTTTATCTGTATGTGCACGTTGGATCATTGATGTAGCTTTATGTCGTGGAATAGCCGTGTTACGAAATTATTTTTGCCTTACAAACCAGAAGATTCTCGTTCCTCACATATTGAATAAATTGAGAATTATTAATAACTAATAATGACTGACAATGTAAACACAATATAAATATTCCCCTGTCATAATATAATATTCACACACAATTTTATAAACAATCGGATCAAAATCTAGCATTTTTCACATTATTTTGTTTTCTCATTACAGGTAGTATTAGATGGTGAAGAGGTGCAAATAGATATCCTGGACACGGCCGGGCAGGAAGACTATGCCGCCATCAGGGACAACTACTTCCGCTCCGGGGAAGGCTTCCTCTGCGTATTCTCAATTACTGAGCCGGAGAGTTTTGACGCCACGCAGGAATTTAGGTAATCTGTTTGTAGTTTTATTTCTATGTGATATTCGGTAGTGGGAATCGAACCCACAACTTGTATTCTCAAATACAAGTTAAAACACAAAAGTAACATGTTTTCAGAGAACAAATACTCCGCGTGAAAAACGACGAGAACATACCGTTCCTGCTCGTCGGTAACAAGTCGGACCTCGGCGACAAGCGCCGCGTGCCGCTGGACGCGTGCCGCGAGCGCGCCGCGCACTGGCAGGTGCCCTACGTCGAGACCTCCGCCAAGACCCGCGACAACGTCGACAAGGTACTGACAGTACCCACAGTAGCATGCTTGTGCACAGCTCTGCTTGGCTGCTTTTTATGGCTTTGTTATGATTTAACGCAGCCAGGCAGCGCTATGCCTAGGTATATAGGTTTCAATCTATCCTGTCAATGTAGAGATGGTCCAAAATTCTAATATAAACTATTCATGAAAAATATATAATAAAAAAATAACAATTAGACAATTTTTGCATTAACAGGTCGATATAGAATAGGTTTTTTAGGGAATCAAAACAGCAGTTGTATTTAGGTCGTCTAAAGAAAGTGAATCGGCGACCTCTGTCGTTCTAAGTCTATCCAAGTCTAAAGTTAGGTAGTGTTATAATTTTTTTAACTATGTGGTGATGGAATATTGTGTTGGTATTTTTTGTGATAATATTGTCTCTGTGTTGTACATTGCTTAGCGATAAATGGTTCTGGTTACTGAAAGATGAATCATCATTTAATTTCAAATTGCGTATATTTAAGTATATACGTGTATAAACTTTCAATACACATTACTTTATTTTAATAATTCTTCTGGTCATAATCCATTTTAAGATGATTCGTTAATAAATTAATAATATATTTTTTAAATTTACTGTCTAAAAAGACTGAAAATTAATTGAAAATTCTCATAGACATTTTTTTAAATACAATCCAAACCACAGACGAAAGTTAATTAGTTGGTAACTCAGTACATTAAAATGTTAACTTGCTAGGCAATGTACAATTGATACATTATTTGTCAATTGTGTGATGGTGGGTGACGGATGCGCGCTATTATATATTTGTGTGTGTATGTGTGTCTGTTTGTGTGTCGGTGGCTGATCCCAATGTTGTTCCCAAGGTGTTCTATGACCTGATGAGGGAGATTCGCTCGCGCAAGTGCGACGACAGCCGCGCCACCAACGGCGACGTTAAGCGGAAGACGCGCAGGAAAATCAAATGCTCTATCTTGTAGGCCCCCGGACGCCAGGCCCCCGGGCACCCCAGGCCCCCGGGCACCCCAGGCCCCCGGGCACCCCAGGCCCCCGGGCACCCCAGGCCAGACCCCCGGGCCAAGGGGCCCCGCGTAGTGCAGTGACTCGTTGAGTGCGCGCTAGTGTCGTCCACACCTACGCAAGGCTATGTTATTGTATATTCGCCCACACTGGTGCTGGTGATCGGTCGAGTGGTGTCCTTAGTGACTTCCTAGTGACCCTAGTGTCACCACTCGACCGACGACATGTATTTAAAGCATCGCTTGCATGTTTATTGTCTATTTAGTGATGTTTTATATCTATATTTTGTGTATAGAATAGTTTTTACTACACATTACTATTACTGCATTCGAGCGATTTAATGATTCCGTGCGATTTTTGTATTTTTAATATCGATTTTTTATATAATTTTCTAAATGATGAAAGTATTGGAGTTGATGGAATTTTGAGTGTTTTCAAAATATCAATATTTATATTATAATGTGTAATGAAATGTGTTTATATTTTTCTAATAAGGCAATGCGCATAGAGTGGAGTAGTTTTCCTTTAAAGTACACTTATATACAGTACGGCCGACGAGTGGAGGCCGCCCTGAAGCTTGAGCAGATTTGCTTTTAAAATTTATCATATTATTCATTATATACTCCTCGAATCAACAATGCGCAAAAGTTCAGAAACCCTAAGTTTATGGTGGCCACGATTCGTCGACCGTACTGTATTTAGATTCGAATAATTTCGTTTATTTATTTTTTAGACTTAAGTGCCGTTTGTGTTGTCTCAAGTGTCTGCATTTGTCTATATTATAATATATTTTTTATTATAATTTCTAATGTATACTTAGAATTATCAATATTATATGGGAATTTCGCATAAGAATTTGAACTATTGTTTCTCGAACTCAGTAAGCGAGGGTTCTTTCATTCAAATATTTATATGAAATTTCATTATAAAGATATCAATGGTTATAATTTCTATTTAATATGTCTAAATAGCTTTGTAATACAAGTGAATGATTGTAAAAAATATTGTGTACTAAAAGTGTGCACCGCTCACTATGTGGAATGGGATGGCTTCATTTTTTACTTTATATTTTTATCTTTTGTGTTAAACAGCTTGTCTATGTTGAATAGTTTTTGTTTCACTTGGTTAATTCAAAAAATATACTCATATTTTATGTCAAAATAATTAAAATATATATTTATATGCTATATTGCTACTTAAGTAACAAATTGGCAATTTTTGTATAAACAAAATAATCAACACTTGGTACCAACGATAATTGATCTCTTAGAATACTTGTTGGTTAGAGTCCGATTGATAGCTTGACTATGAAAAATTTTAACTTTTTTTATTAAGTACATAATATTTTGTAATAAGAATCTCTTTTATTCACTTGCAAAAAAGTTGTAATTATCTAATTTGTTCAAATTGTCATATTTTTGACATTACTAAAATCTTTTCTTAAACTGATCTTTACAATTTTTATTTCAAAGTGTAACTGTAAACTGTTTTTTACTTGAATATTGGCTTATAACGTTTTTGAGGCACCAAAAGCCTCATTGTATCGATATTACGGCATAAACATAAATTATTATAACATCATATTTTTAAAAATAGTTCAGTCGACGAGGCTTTATTTGAGCTTTGTATTCGTGTAAGTGATCAAGAAAAGTACAGCCAGGAAAAAAAAACTTAACACAAAGTTATCAATAAAAACATAAAACAATATATCAATTCTTCTAACGTGGACTTGCATCCTCATCATTTTCACCTCGTCAGATGAGTTGGTGGTGTTAATAATGGACTATTCTGTTATATCATGAACAGTGCTGTGACTTTGATTTTTTCTTTTGTGTCTGATTTTGATCATGTCAACTTTTTAAAATATTATGCCGAAAAAAAAATATTTTATTAATATTTAAACACTTGACGTTGCAACCAGTACAAGAGGTGTTACTCTGGTCTGGTCTGGTTGGTGGTTGTGCTCAATATAACCAGTTTAAACTAATAAGGAATGGCTGACATCACTCCTACATTATATATGTACACTCACACTAATGCAAAGCCCAGCTGATTCCTCGCGAACTGTAACTTATTTTAGAATCAAAGAAAAAAACTCGTATGTTTCATTTATACAGTTAGACATCATGTTATATGCAACAGTAATTATAGTGTATTAAATTGAAAACACATGGCTACACTATTTTTTAAGAGTATACTATTTCAAATTGTAGAAGATAGAAAAATATAGAATAATTGATCTGACATACCTACGTCGTATTTTATACATCATATAAATACATTATAAACTTTCGATTTTGATTATTTACCTTTATATTCTTGCATATAACGTAATGTTTAGCAAATATTTGGACATAATTGTACACTACTACTTACTTCAATAAAAAATAAAACATAATATGTATGTAGTCTATAGTGTACGGCAATCAAAGATAGGCCTGAAGTCCCACTATAAAACAATGAATACATGCAGAAATATGTGAATAAACGTGCATTTGACGCTCATTTGAAAATGTCTATATTTAATTTAGCATTTTAATTGACAAAAAAGAAAATATAAATATTGTTTTTGGCAAGTGCCATTTTATTATCAACCTAATAAGTATTAGGTTGATAATAAATCGATACAGACTTTTTATGTTCCTTAATACACATATACTTATAATCTTTTTTCAAACAAAGAGCAAAACAAAAAGTATAGAAATAATTTTAAACTTATTATAAGATATGAACAAATGTTAAAATGCTAAATTATCTATAATCGAATGAATGTAATAATGTATCACAGAAATATTAAGATATTTTTAATGTATGAAACTATGAATATAACGCATCGCTAGGTGTCCTATAGGCTATAGGTATGTGAATGTACGTGTATTAAATTCAACAGATCATTTATAATGGATGAACACGCAAAAATTATACTGATTTGCAAAAAAAATATAGTTTTTTTATTATAATTACAACAATTACTCTAGATATATTTTACTAACAATTAACGTAATGTAAAATTCTATATACGTATATATGATCCTTTAGAAAATAAAAATAATAATATCATCTCTCTGCATCAAAACTACGAATTTACCAAAAATGGTTTGTATTAGATTTTTTTGTATCTAAATTATTATAATTATTTATTTTTTTTCAAATATTGTATTTGAGAAACTAATCAAAATTAAGAGGTAATACGCTGACAACTAAACCTACTAATGACTATATCTTTAATATTTCACGTAGCGCCTACATTTGCAGGCCTTCCTAGCGCTGATCCGCGCGATGTCCGCACAGAAGCGCGGGCAGAGCGTCCCCGACGCCGCGCCGCGCCGCCGCGCCCGCGCCTGCTGCGCCCTCGTCTAACGCGCGCGGCCACAACGTACAACGTGGATCCGTTATATACTACCTGTTTATTGTTTCAAGTTAATGTAGTCTAATCTGTGACAATTGCGTTGTACGACAGAATGAGATATTTTAAAATAATTAAGACCACTCCATTAAAACATTTCATCCTCTTTTTATTCTAATATTTTTCTATTGGTCATGTATGATGATGAAATGATGTTATTCCGAACTAAGTCCGAATGGTATCTAAGTAATGTTAAAGTTGTGAGACTAAATTTCGTCTTGGAATGTAGATCTCGTATGATACGTTACATTCCTCAAGTATTTTAAAAAGTTTTTAATTACTGCCTGAATTTAACTGTTTTAAGTCCATATTTGTATATATTTTTCAAATTACAATTGTAGTGATGACATTAGCACCTCCTGTGTGTATACATACCCAATTAATAACAGTATTAAATATATTTTTTATGGTTTATTTGTAAGGTTTAGTAAATAAAAATGTACATAAGGAATTTTTGCTTTATTATTTACAAAATTTTAATGTTAAATAAGACAAGCCAGTTGCGGCGCAGGGGTAAAGTCCATCCGAGACAATGAAGTATTCATTATAATTTATATTTTTATTTCTTCGTTTTGGTCTAGAGGCAAAGGCTGTGGGGTCCGCCACTCACACAATGCCTCCAGAATTCGGCGGAGAGTGAGGAATGGAGCGCTAACACTAGACTTCCTCTGCCTACCTTGCTGTATGTTGGATACAGCGTGAAGCTTATCTACATAAAAAACCATCGCTTTAACGAACGTGTTGTACATATTGTCGATAGTGTGTGTAATGTTTTATTTATTGGTTTAAAGTATTACATATAAACTATAAGTGAGCCAAATTTTCATTCTTCGTCCGCGCAATTTACGTCCAAAGATTTCCTATAAAGATGCCTTCAGTTTAAAAAACTAAAAGCACATATAAGTCACCCCAGCTGGCACGCGTGCCCGCAGCCGGCGGCGCAGAGCGCGTGCGCGGCGGTCCAGGCGCGCATGTGGTGCAGGTGGCCGCCGTGCGCGCAGCCCTGGCACCACGCGTACAGGCCGCGCACGGCGCGCCCGCACACGGCGCACAACGCCGGCGCCGCGCCGCCGCCGCACGTGTCGCAGGGCGCGCGCGGCCGCGAGCGCCGCCCGCAGCGCCCGCAGCACGCCGTCAGCGTGGTGCTCTGCTGCGAGATGCCCCACACGCTGCTCACCCACGCGCACCGGATCACCTGACCGATACACCAATGTTACAAAACTTACGAGTTTGTTCGATTGATCAGTATCACCTAATTGTCCGAATTGGAAAATTCTTTACGTTAAAAAAAATGTTCGTCGTTTGGATAGCTCAAATTGGCGACTATAGACGGGCATAGCCGCGCAGGCATAACAGTATATAAAAACTAGTTTCCTTATGTACGTGGAAGTGTCAGCACCACTTTAAATGAAACCACAGTTTTAAGTAATAAAAAAAAACCCATTTTGGGTTTTCATTCAACTTTTCATAAACAATATAATATAAATAGAATTATACAAAACACCTTTTCCAGCCAAAAATAACCTCCTGTCAACATAAACTGTGTATATCAATTTCAAATGAATAAGAAAAAAAATAAAAAAATGACACTAACATACTTATAAAACCTTAATCTATAAAACAAAAAAAAGCTTTATAAAGCAATATTATCATTTAAAATTACAGTTTCAATAGTTTTTCGCAATATGGCGAGGTTTTTTATTTGAGTGGTCGGGCTGTACCATATAGTAAGGCCTTTGTAGCAAGATAAGATAGCGTCAAACAGTGAGCGCTATGGTTGCGGGTTCGATTGCTCCTCGGGAGAATACTTCCCTGCTTGGGTAGACGTTGGATCTCTTCACTCAACACGAAATGTCTCAAAACATCGGCTTCGTTTTTTGAGACATTTGCTATTTCCTATTACTACTATCTTAAAAAATATAATCGCATACCTCAGTAGCTTGATTCCATAGTTTGTGTCTCTGCAGCAGCTCGATGTAACCGAGCAGCCACTGCTCCTGGAGACTTTCATCGATGTACGGGAACAGATCATTTCTACAACAATATTAATGTATAATATGAAAAAACAACTTGACGACAAAAAATGTACTAAATTCAACGCAAACATTTTTTAAATTATTCTTGAATTATATGCATTTAGTGTAAATTAAACAAAGAGTGAAAAAAAGGAACCTTAAGCCGGACATGTAACTAGAAAAAATATAAAATTATAGGTAAATAAATTTTTGAAGCAATATACATTCATTTTTAAACACAACAATACTCACTCAAAATGGCTTTAGAACGAAAAAAAATGCATAATAATTAATAATGATGATTTATACCTGTGATCCTGTAACGCCAAACATACAACGGCCGCTGTTTGAACATCGCCCAAGTCCGCGTGTTGTTTCAGCGCCGCCGCCAGCAAGGGCGCCGCGGGGAAGCGCGCGCCGCCCGCCGCCCCCAGCGCCGCCCCTGTCGCCCCCAGCGCCGCCCCCGCCGCCCCCAGCGCCCCGCGCCGCCCCTCGCGCACTGTGAGCTCGCCCCCATTCATGGTAGTTGCCGCCCCAGCGCTTGTTGCTTCGCTTTCCATCTGTATAATTCAAATTTATAATTATTTCTATTAAAAAATAAATACTAAGCTCTAACTTAACTTAAAACACTTGTTGTTTTTGTATTAAACATATCATTTTTAAAATGTCACGCCTGAAACTTGTACACACGACAAGCTACACACATTTAAGTAGTAGCAGATTGATTTGTAGGCTAGTGGGCTTGACCATAGGACTTTTGTCGCCAATGTAAATGAAGTAACGATTGCTAAAACTGCTAAATACTAAACCACTTGAATGTTATATCAGGTGTACATATTACTCACCGAACCGTTACAATTTTGACTATTGGAGCGTTTTAAGGTGGGCGAGGGCGGCAGCGGCGCAGAGTTGGAGCTCGAGCCCGAACCGGAGCCCGACGACCCGCCCGGGGACGATGCGCCCGCTTGGTTACTTGTAGTGTAGTTTATACCTTCTGTATACAAAATATAACTTGTTTGCCTATTAAATGTCATTAAATATACCTACTATAATCATTAGAATGAAATTAGTTTCAAGCTCGTCACCGTCGTCGGCGTCGGGCGCGGCGGGCGCGGGCGGCGCGCGGGGCGCGGGCGGCGCGCGCAGCGGGAAGGCCTCGTCGGGCAGCGCCCAGTCGGCCGCGTCGACGTCCACGTAGTGCGCGTCGGCGGCCGAGGCCCAGCCGGCCGCGTGGTGCGGCGGGATGTAGATGCTGTGCGTGGGCAGGCCCAGCACGCCGCTGTGGCGGTGCGCGTGGTGCTCCCAGGCGGGCGCGCGCGGCGGCGCGGGCGCGGCGGCGGCGTCGCGCGGGGGCGCGGGGCGCGCGGGCGGGGGCGCGGGGGGCGGCGGCGGCGGCGCGGGGCGCGCGCTGTACACGGCGCGCACCACCTCCCACACGTGGCTCACCTGGGACCAAGATTAAATACTTTATCCGTTGAGTGGCAATCCTGCTAGTTTCGCAGTGGTAAAATGTTTTTCTTTCCTCAATATAATATAACACTGAGTTTTTAAGTCAACGAAAATATTTTTAATATAATCTACCACAATACCATATATCGCTGATGTTCACGTGCAACACGCGCATTGTGCTCCGCCAGCACATGCGGCGCGTGGCCCCGGATGCGGTACTGTCGTGCACACGACAGCACCACAGCCTCCATGGCCGCCTCGGGCTCCGGCGCGGTCGCGGCGCCCGCCTCCTCCGTGGCCGCCTCCGCCATCGTCGCGGTTGTAGGCGTGTGTCGCCATAGCGCCGAGGCGGCGCCGCCTGCAAAGGCGCGCTCTAGAGCGGCTTGCGCTGCTGCGCTCAATGAGCCCGCTGTAGGTTGTTTGCGACTGCAAAGAAACATTCATATTAACACAACAATTTTTGAAATGTTACCGAATACAGTTATGTTTTTGTGACATAACTACAACTTTTCTTGTTCATGTTCACGCTGTGTCCCGCATTAGCAACTGCGTGGTTGGTCGGCAGGGCGGGAAGACGGAGCGTGGGGTGAAAGCGAACCCTCCACACACTCAGTCACTCTCGAACTCACCCCAGCGCGGGCACGTGGCGCTCCGCGGGCGCGGCGGCGGGGGCGGCGGGCAGCGCGGGCAGCGGGCGCGTGGGGCGCGCGTGCGCGACGTGGCCGCGTAGATGTCAACAACGACAGTCACTCTCGAACTCACCCCAGCGCGGGCACGTGGCGCTCCGCGGGCGCGGCGGCGGGGGCGGCGGGCAGCGCGGGCAGCGGGCGCGTGGGGCGCGCGTGCGCGACGTGGCCGCGTAGATGTCAACAACGACAGTCACTCTCGAACTCACCCCAGCGCGGGCACGTGGCGCTCCGCGGGCGCGGCGGCGGGGGCGGCGGGCAGCGCGGGCAGCGGGCGCGTGGGGCGCGCGTGCGCGACGTGGCCGCGTAGATGTCAACAACGACAGTCACTCTCGAACTCACCCCAGCGCGGGCACGTGGCGCTCCGCGGGCGCGGCGGCGGGGGCGGCGGGCAGCGCGGGCAGCGGGCGCGTGGGGCGCGCGTGCGCGACGTGGCCGCGTAGATGTCAACAACGACAGTCACTCTCGAACTCACCCCAGCGCGGGCACGTGGCGCTCCGCGGGCGCGGCGGCGGGGGCGGCGGGCAGCGCGGGCAGCGGGCGCGTGGGGCGCGCGTGCGCGACGTGGCCGCGTAGATGTCAACAACGACAGTCACTCTCGAACTCACCCCAGCGCGGGCACGTGGCGCTCCGCGGGCGCGGCGGCGGGGGCGGCGGGCAGCGCGGGCAGCGGGCGCGTGGGGCGCGCGTGCGCGACGTGGCCGCGTAGATGTCAACAACGACAGTCACTCTCGAACTCACCCCAGCGCGGGCACGTGGCGCTCCGCGGGCGCGGCGGCGGGGGCGGCGGGCAGCGCGGGCAGCGGGCGCGTGGGGCGCGCGTGCGCGACGTGGCCGCGTAGATGTCAACAACGACAGTCACTCTCGAACTCACCCCAGCGCGGGCACGTGGCGCTCCGCGGGCGCGGCGGCGGGGGCGGCGGGCAGCGCGGGCAGCGGGCGCGTGGGGCGCGCGTGCGCGACGTGGCCGCGTAGATGTCAACAACGACAGTCACTCTCGAACTCACCCCAGCGCGGGCACGTGGCGCTCCGCGGGCGCGGCGGCGGGGGCGGCGGGCAGCGCGGGCAGCGGGCGCGTGGGGCGCGCGTGCGCGACGTGGCCGCGTAGATGTCAACAACGACAGTCACTCTCGAACTCACCCCAGCGCGGGCACGTGGCGCTCCGCGGGCGCGGCGGCGGGGGCGGCGGGCAGCGCGGGCAGCGGGCGCGTGGGGCGCGCGTGCGCGACGTGGCCGCGTAGATGTCAACAACGACAGTCACTCTCGAACTCACCCCAGCGCGGGCACGTGGCGCTCCGCGGGCGCGGCGGCGGGGGCGGCGGGCAGCGCGGGCAGCGGGCGCGTGGGGCGCGCGTGCGCGACGTGGCCGCGTAGATGTCAACAACGACAGTCACTCTCGAACTCACCCCAGCGCGGGCACGTGGCGCTCCGCGGGCGCGGCGGCGGGGGCGGCGGGCAGCGCGGGCAGCGGGCGCGTGGGGCGCGCGTGCGCGACGTGGCCGCGTAGATGTCAACAACGACAGTCACTCTCGAACTCACCCCAGCGCGGGCACGTGGCGCTCCGCGGGCGCGGCGGCGGGGGCGGCGGGCAGCGCGGGCAGCGGGCGCGTGGGGCGCGCGTGCGCGACGTGGCCGCGTAGATGTCAACAACGACAGTCACTCTCGAACTCACCCCAGCGCGGGCACGTGGCGCTCCGCGGGCGCGGCGGCGGGGGCGGCGGGCAGCGCGGGCAGCGGGCGCGTGGGGCGCGCGTGCGCGACGTGGCCGCGTAGATGTCAACAACGACAGTCACTCTCGAACTCACCCCAGCGCGGGCACGTGGCGCTCCGCGGGCGCGGCGGCGGGGGCGGCGGGGGCGGCGGGCAGCGCGGGCAGCGGGCGCGTGGGGCGCGCGTGCGCGACGTGGCCGCGTAGATGTCAACAACGACAGTCACTCTCGAACTCACCCCAGCGCGGGCACGTGGCGCTCCGCGGGCGCGGCGGCGGGGGCGGCGGGGGCGGCGGGCAGCGCGGGCAGCGGGCGCGTGGGGCGCGCGTGCGCGACGTGGCCGCGCGCGGACACGCACACGCCGTGCGGGTTTGCCCACAGCACGGGGTGCGCGGCCTCGCTGAAACGATGCCGGTAGAGGCTGCAGTCCTGGAAAATCGAAAAAATATTTTTTTTTTAAATGCTATAATAATTAAAGTCAGCGAAATCTTAAGAAATTTGTGTATTTATGGTTAATTTTCTCAAATACTGTATGAAATCGATCGCGTAAAAAGGTTATCGTTTGGATTGCCGTTGACTCACTCGTTTCTTTTGTTTCGATAAGTTTTGAAGACTTTTTTTTATATTTTCAACAAGTACTCCTTTGTTTTTCACGGATTTTTATTCAGTAATAACCTATTTCATAGAGGTTGATTTTATAGATATTGTGCCGTTAACTTAACCTTATTTATACCAAATCTCTTTTTTCGATTTCCTGCCATTTCGTTCATGGCCACTTATCACATCAGCAGGGACGCACTAGTGCGTTCTAATATTGTGCGGGCCGTATATAAAGCTGGCATGGATCGCTACGAGCCTTCCCCCACATACCTAAATTCGGCCCTGCTATTAGGCGATACATTGAAAACGCAATACTCCTACAATATTTTTTCTCTGCCTACCCTATTATACGCGGGATACACTATACAAACAAATATCTCACCCGACTCGTAGACAAGAAAGCATTTGGCGAGGCCTGCCACGCTATAGCGGTAGTGACGTCACGATGCTCAGCGAACGTCGCCAGAGGGACGTGCGGACGGCGGACGTCCCACACGTGGACAGCACAGTCCAGGACTAGAGCGCAGGAGGCCACTTGGAACCTGGTGTAGGTTGATATGTCATTATTATAGGATGTAAATACATACTAATATATACAAATACATATATGTAATGAAACAAAGTAGAAATTGGCGATAATTTTCAATATGTTGGACGTAAGGCTATGGTGTAGCGGCGGTACAGCGCCTGGCTCTAAACGCGGCGGCGATTCCCACTCGGTAGAATAAACTTTATTATTTATCACTTTATTTATTTCATAGAGGCCAGAGGCCGGAATGTGGGGAACGGACTGTCTTAACAGGTTCCCTCTGTCTACTTTGCCGTTGCGGAATATAGCGTGAAGCTGATTTTATTTTATTTCGTCGGGCTGTTAACAAGACAAAACGCGGCGTTCAACTCCATAATTCAACTAACAATTTCTCTAAAATTGGGCTGTACAAGGACAATGGAGTGTCTCAAGACTAAGTATATAGGATAACAGGGAAAGTATAATAAATTGATTACCCTGTCATATGCAAGATAGGAGTAAAGCTATATATAGTACAATACATAGAAAATAACTAGTGTTGAGAATCTCTGTTCTGCATGTTTTGCTCATTTTAAAAACGTTACGAATTGAGTGTTAAAATAAAATATTCAAAGTAATGACTTATATTACTCAAGAAGGTATAGTCAAAATGTGTCTTTTTAAAATTTTGCAATAAATTTCTAAGATAAATATTAAACTTAGTATATTTGTCTACCTTAATTAATTTGACTGATAAGCTGATGGTAGTTAGTCCTTACCAAATGCTCATTAGTGCGATAAATGTATGTAATGTTTCATAATACTTTATAAATATGAATGTGCTATAATAGTAGTGGCGCAGTAGCACAGCCTGTGACTGTAGACTGTTTCACGTTTGGCTTTAGTGCATATATGGCTATAGAAAAATACAAAAAGATACACTTACTTTTTCTGTGGTCTCCATTTCACATGCCCTACCGATGCTATTGTATAAATGGTATGCTCCAAGTTGGGTCTCGCGTGGATATCCCACACCTAAAACCAAATTAAAACTAGAATATTAAAAAAAAATATGAAAATAGTTGTCTGAAAATGCATTTGAGGCCATCGTGGAGCAGTTTCTGACATTGTCTGACTAATCAGATGAAGCGCGGCTTTGAGTTCCGCCAGTCTACAACGCAATGTATAACAACGCAATGTATAACACTCATTTTTTATAAAATGTTAAAAAAATTATGGTGTTACATAAAATATTTTTTGAGCTTCAAGCTGTTTTTCGCACATAGCAGAGTAGGCAGTGGGAACCTAGTGTTATGACACTCCATTACTCATTAATACACTTCTGTTCTCCACTTTCCGCCGAATACTTGAGACATTGCATGTTGAGCGGGCTATGAGTGGCGGAAGTCAACGCCGCGTATTCTCGTTACTAGAGGAAATACCAAATATATGATGATTAGTTGTATATCTAAGGTTTATTCATAATTGATCATCTCTATATATAGGTAAGAGATAAGTATATATAATTTATTAACAAAACAGTCAGACCAGACGGTACACGCGCGGACAGACGACCTTATCTTACGACCTAGTTTAATAGCTATACATACATATTGGTAATGGAAATCGTAAAGTTCAAGCAAACAAACTTACGGACTAAAATTAATAATTTTACATACCTTAATTGTCTTATCCCTGGATGCAGTTGCTAACCAAGGCACGTCAGGATGCCAGTCACACGCGAAAACTGGCCCGGAATGGGCTGTAAACTGGTGTAAGGCTCTCTCATGACGTCGACTGTCCCAGAGCTGGACTGTACCATTCTCTGATACAGCTGCAAAGACGTGGGCTTGGTGCGGGTTGAATTGTACATCACGGATTGATTCTGTGTTACTATAGAATAGAATATGGGAAATATATCACAAAATAACAAAGGGATAGATTAGTATTCTTAAAAGATATTTGAAATTAATTTGTATTTTTGCACACACTTATGTATTAGTGTGTACAAACTTCAGTGTGTAATAAATTTTAATTTGTTTTAAGATGCAATATATTTTAATAAATTTAAACTATAGTTTACATACCTAATAAATGTCCTAGCAACTTCCTTCATCCGCAGATCAAAACATTTCATCATACCATCTTGAGATCCTGAGATTAATAGAGCTGGCTCTGTCAAGTGGAAGCTAACCTACATACAAAATAATATTTTTTAGCATCACATTGTATCTCGTACGTAGAAGGGCAGGTAGAGAAAACCTGGGACTCTAGTGTTAAGACACTTCCATTTCTTATTTTCCATTGAATTTTTTAGTCATTGTGTGTTGAGTGGTGGAACTCAATACCAACTTGCCACCAGAATAAGAGATGAAAATATTAAATATTTCATTTCCTTGTGTGAGAATCAGACCTGACTGGCCTATATATAGCCTGGTCCTATGATGTTTTAAAAATAGGGCGTTGAGTATCTAATGAAGTATTTGAACACTAGGTTCATTCTGGGTGGTTATATTGGAAAGTGTGGCATACAAGCTAAAAAAATGTCTGGAAGACATATATATCTGCACCTTATTTACAGTTCTTTTATGGTCTGAGAATACATGTTCTTGTTTTGAGCGACCTGATTTGCCTAAATTCCAAACAACCACTGCACCATTTGTTGCTGCTGTTGCTAATGTGTTCTCTAAAATTAAATATATACTTGATATTAATATTGTTATAAAGAATAGTGTTAATGGGTAAGCATATCATTTTAATATAACAGTTTTTTTGGTGAATTATAGTTTGTATTCATTTAAAGACAATTTTTAGGCACTACAACTTTTAAACAATATAAGTATTTTTTTATAAAACTATAAAACACATTTGGTTGTTTTTACCTTCTATTGTGCTCCATGCTACATCAATTGATGAAAAATTTAAATTTAAATTCTTTCCCACTCTTAAGTTACATACTTCTGAGAATTCATTGTCTCCAATCGAAAATACTTTGAATACTGCCAAAAAAATGGATATTTAGTAAAAATAAAGACATTATGACAACATTCCAGTTATAATTTAGATATTTGCCGCAAAGTATACAAACCATTACGTCCAGCTATTACAACTTGACTGCAATCTTTGTTTAAAGCTAACGCATTTGCTGGTCCTTCTTGTGAAACACATATTGTATTCGACGGTATCATGTTATTCAAAAAGGTATAAAATTAAGATATTTACTGCACATTTAAAATAGCAAGTTTAAAACTAGTACAGTTTAACACGAATGCAGAGCGTGATAGCTCATAATGAATTGAGAGCTAACGCTTGCCTGAACTCTCGGACTGATAATAGACTAATCACGTTGATATGCTATGAGTTATTTAGACATTATTTATTTACAAATTTTGCGGAACATAACACATGCACAGACTTATATGTCATACGGTATGGTTGTCATTGTTAAAGTGACAAGAAACGGGTAGAAAGTAAATCGGAAATGTAAAGTTGAAATTGCTTTAACCAATATATTCTTCTCAAAAACAAAATATTCGATTTTTTTATATTTAGTATACTAAGAGTTAAGTTTGTTATTTTTATGATATTTTGTAGCTTAGTTCATATATATCAAAATAAAAATATTTTTAACATTTCGTGCGGAAATAATACAATAACAATGTCAAAGAGCTACTGTCAACTAACTTGAAACTAATGACACGAGTGGAATTAATTTTCAATATTGGAAAAATGAATTGTTCTTTATAAATTATAAACGAAAATTTGTCGCAATGATAATATTTTGAGCATATATGCATAACACATATTTAATACATTGAAGTAGAGACTATGGACGGTGGAGATAGGATTTTAGTAGCCGCAGGACTGACTGCGGCAGTGGTGGTTGGAGCCTTTGTATTATGGGGTCCAGGAGGGGCCCCTAAGGTTAGAAAACGTCGCGGCCAGATAGCAGGATTACAGAACTTGGGAAGAACCTGCTTTTTAAACACATTACTACAAGCCCTGGCCGCTTGTCCTACTTTTATTGAATGGCTGAAAAAGTATGCTAAGGCCGATGGACATAACAGTATGATTACGACGCTGTACACAGTGATTGAAGGTCTTTAATCTATTAAAGTATTTTTATATTTCTCAAAAGTATATCTTAAAGGTCATGTAGTATAGCTATTTATCTTTACAGCTGAATAAGATATATTGTTTTGAAATTATTCAGTAATTAAATTATAATATTAAATTTCTGTATGGTAATGGTGCTATATGTTTAAATCATAAACATCATATAAAATTATATTAGTAGTATTGAATAGTGTTTTTATACATATATTTTATATTTCATTGGTTGCAATATTTTCAAATTTAATATTACCTTAGATAGGTTATATAATTTATATCTTAACTTAGCTTTCTTTTCTTATATTAGTTTAAAGATACACAATATAAATATCAATGAAGGAAGTACTGTTTAAAATTATATAAAGTATATATTTGTTTCTAATATATAAATATGATGAGTAAATGAATTTTAAGCTATATGAAAATTATAGATGTCTGTCATAATAGAAAACATAAGAGAACTTTTATAATTTCAATACATTTAGTTTTTTTTTCTATTCTCCTTTTCAGTGGTAAATGGTACCCATGAATCAGCAAGAGGGACACCAGTTTGTCCTTTAGGTGTATTACAGGCTCTGAGGGGAGCAGGATGGGTGGTCCCGGCAGATCAGCAGGATGCCCACGAGCTTTTACATGTATTGTTGTCTTGTATTGAGGAAGAGACTGCTGCTATGTCTAAAAAGGTAAAGTATATTTTATAATTTTTCATTCTGTTTATTTCTAATTAAGGTATGTGTTATTATTAAGGTAAGGTATCATTTGATTTTTGAGATGTTTTAGAGGCAGAATGCTTTATATTTTCTTTATTAAAATATAGTAGGTATAAAGGGAATTGTGAACATTATTTATAAAAATAATGATTTTTTTGGGAAACAGTGTCTTAACACTAGGTAGCCTCTGCCTACCTTGCTGTGTGCAGGATACAGCGTGAAGCTGATTGTATATATTTTTTCATGAATAGAACACCTATTCTTAAGATATTTATGTCTTTTATCTATTTGGAAAATATGTTAGGCTTTTGTGACAGGAATTGCCGCACTTATATCAGCCTTAATAGAAGTTGGTTGAGAGTGATGTAAGCAGTTGAGAAATATACACAATAATATAGCAAGCTTGTTGTTGGGGAGTGGCAACCCCATGAACCTGAGTTCTCCGGAGGGGAATTGTAATCTATTCCACGCTCTGGCTCTGGCTTGCCTTTATTGGTCCACAGAGTGAAGCGTAAATGCTACATGCTCAAAAGCATGGAAGTACTCAATCTGCATATTAGCGGAAAAACCCGCTCACTAGTTGCTCGTGACGGCGAAACCGGTGCATACCTCTCTACACCATTAGCCGACAATGCCGAGGGTTGCACTTGAGGCACTACACCTCTTTGTAGGGGCCCATCTAGTGAAGGCGATTCACGTCTCTACGTCTCTATGTCTTGGACCTCAGTCCCCATGCAAGCCTTCCAAAGGACTGAGTTCCTTCTAACCCGTGAATAATAATAATAATAATAAAATCTTTATTTCCTCAAAAAAAGTAACTACAGTAACAATGAACATTAAATGAAAAAGGCTTGTATAAGTTACAGAGTTATTAAATGTTCCCTACCTCCTTATCTAGGAACAATATGTTGTGTGAAAGATTATTGTAGTACTACAGTTGATCAACATAAACATTAAATAATGAACACATTCCTTTCACAGCCCGGATGTCTTTCTGATGCTCTAGGTCTAGGGGGTAGTCGAGCATGGTCAGCACTTGCTTCTCCCGCATCACCACCCTCAGCTCCTCTTTCATTGAGAGATGGAGTATCCAGACCTGCGAGACCAGCGTCTGCTGCACCTCCCGGTGAACCTGAACTTGCTGATCCAGGTTAGTTGTCTCTTATTATTATTTTATTATTTTTTAGTTTTAAAACACTTTATTCCTTACTTTCTGCCAAATTCTCAATGTTTCTTCCCTGTTAAAATAATCATAATTTATATATAATAATTCCTTTGCATGAGGATTTAACCATCAACTTTACAGTGATATCCGTTCCCACTGCGCCACGGCGGTTTCGATTTTAAACCAATTTCTATGAAATATTCAGATAATAAACAAGAAAATAATACCTTTCACCAGAGGAACCCCTGCCCTCGCCTCCCAGGCTGTCCAAAGGTGTGTCGCGGTCATTCTGTCACCTCAGCTCCGTGGGGCGTCGCTGGGCGGCGTCCCCCGCGCGTCCCGCGCCCCAACCCCCCACGAGAGGCACCCTCGCCTCAAGGACGCATTGTACTGTGTGTAACACTAAGGTAAGTGACGTCTTATGATACAAAAGGAGCTCTCACGTCTTTACTCTACAGTACGAATTGGGTAGCGAAGTTAAACATAAGATACATATTATAAGCCAGAAAAAGAGATATGACATGGCATGGTTTTCTTTACTAAGTTCTGCTTTTTTACTTACTACTTCTACTTAAAAAATAGGCGGTTAAAACCTGGGAACCTAGCGTTCAGAAACTTTGTTCTTCCACTTTTCTGGATTTTCGAGACGTTGAATGTTGAGTGGTGGAACTCTACGCCGCGCTTTGTCTTGTTACTAGAATAAGGAAATAAAATGCTAAATATTGTATTTCCCCAAGTAGACATTGAATCCACAATCTGTCGCGTTTAGTCACATGATTGTGCCATTGCGACACGACAAGCCTGCACTTACATGCTTATTGAAAATGAAACACCAAAAATCTTTGATTTGAATATTTCTCATACTAATCTTATGATTAAAAACTAAAATTAGAGTTATTAATTTATTTTGCTTACTATAATCTCTTGTAAAGGACTTATTAAATCAATATATGTATACTTTCATTTCAGAGTCCCGTGCGCTATGACAAGTTCGATAGTGTGACATTGTCTATGGCCAATGCTAGTATGGGACGTTCTGGATCTTATAGCTTAGCTGGTGAGATATAAATTTGTTGCTTTGTTGTAGTGGGTTAGAACTGTTATAAAAATAATGTTAAACATTTGTTTTAGCCATAATGCTGTAATATTATAATGTCTTATTTTTGACTTGGATTGAGTAAGGAAATGCACAATGTTAAAGGTATTTCCTTAAAGTCAGGGATAGAAATACTTTTTTTATTTTTATTTAGATATAGGGAATGGATTGTATTGTCGTGGTAGTTACTTGAAAAATAAAAAACAATTGTGTTGTATTGTATTTTTTGTTATGTTAACATTTTAGGTCACTTTAGTTATAGTTTTTCATGATTAGAAATAATTTAGTTTTTTTTATAACTTTCAGGTTTACTCCGTGCGTTTACAGCCCCTGAGCTTGTTAAAGGGTTGCGGTGCTCCAAGTGCTCTGAAGACAAGGGGTCAAACTCTCCATCAGGTGGAGACTTGGATTATAAGAACTTTAAACACATACGGACTGTCAATTTTGGAAAAGTATGTTATTACTATGAACTACTGTATTTGAAAAAAGATAAGAAGAATTTATCATTAGATTATGTCTGTTATTCCTGGCATTGAGTACCGCCACTCACCATGCAATCTCTTGTATAGTTTAGACAGTAGTTTTACCCGGTTTGGGGTAGGCCTAAAGATGCCTGCCCCAAACAGGGTATCGTGTACCACAGCTATCGTGCAGGATAAAGTATGAAGTAATAAAAAAAAAAAAAAACATCACAATTATAAATAAATTAGCTTCAAGCTGTATCCCGCACACAGCAGGGTAGGCAGAGGGAACCTAGTGTTAAGACACTCCGTTCCCCACTTTCTGCCGAATTTCGGAGGCATTGCGTGTTGAGTGGCAGAACTCAACGCCGCGCTTTGCCTCGACACCAGAGCGAAAAAATGAAATACAAGGTGCAAGTGTCAGCACCACTATAAATGAGACCACAGTTTTAAGTACTCTATAAAAGCCTAATGCACTTAATTGTTTTTCTTTTCCAAAAAAAAAAATAATATTTTTTTCATATAAAACAAATAATAAAATTATTATTGTAATATACATAATTTGTTGAGAACAATGCACACACATATAAACCTATCAAAGGGAAACCGCCGCATACGCCTCATTCCGAAATCGAGTCGTAAGTATTGGCGACAAAGTTCAAAGTTGATTAACCTTTAGTAGTATTTTTGTAGTAGTGGGTGTTTACGGTATTGGTATCTATGCGTAACTGCGTCACATTGCATTCTACAGGTATGAATAAACATCGTGAAATGAAAAAAAATGCTACTCTAAACTTGAGATATCTTGATTAATTTCTTAAGGTATGGGTTTAAAATATTTTACCCTATATGATGTTCCCGTAAAAGGAGCGCTGACACTTCCACCTGTATAAAAGTTAAATAGTATTTGATTTCCTCGAGTGGGCACTGAACCCACAACCAGTCGCAGGTACACGGCACTCATATTATAAAAATATATGAATTTGTATAAATATACCCCTGTATATGAATCTGCATCCCTTTTATCTTCACAGTTGCCCTCGTGTCTAGTGCTGCAGATATCCCGCGTGGAGTGGCGGGGCGGGGCGCCGTCCAAGCGTAGCGACCACGTGGCCTTCTCTGAAACATTGAGTATGGCACCCTACGCGCAACAGCAGAGACCACAGGTAAGCTAATTTGATGTGATATTCCTCATCCATCCATTGCGTATATTATTAAAAAATAATAGAATCAAATTTCAATAGAATATATATATTTATTTTTCACGTAACGAGGCAAAGGGCGGCGTTCAGTGTCGCCACTCAACACTCAATGCCTCCAGAATTCGGTGAAAAGAAAGAAATGGAGGTGTCTTAAAGAGAATATAGTGTCTGTTAAAACAGATATATAGGCTAGGTTTGTAGGTTTCTTCTACCTACTTTGCTATTTGCGGGATACAGCGTGAATAACATTATTTATTTTTATTCACTGATCGTACCATATTTTATATCAACTAAGCATTTAAATTTTTCCCTACCAACAGTTTCACTCACATCACATGTTCCACGCTAAAAACATGCTAAAGGTTTCTATAAATCCTTCAGTGTCCATTACGTGTTATGTACATTAAATAAACCACTGAGGTCTTTGTAGCGCACTGGCGTGTGAAAACGCAACAGTTGTGGGTTTGTGGGTTTATTTAATATTTTCATTTCTTCGCCCTTATATTGAGGTTAAGCACGGCGTTGAAGTCCGCCACTCAACACGATATGTCCTACGTGCCGTCTGCATACCCTCCTGCGGGATACAGTGTGAAGCATAAACAACACGTATGTTTACAGACAGACCTCGCAGCCCTCCTCAGCGAGGGCCGCCTCCGGACGGGTCTGTCGCTCCTCAACGCCTCTGCCGGTGGTGAGGGTGTCCCGGGGGGTGCTCCAGGGGGCGCGGGGGGAGCCCAATACAAGCTGACCGCGGTGGTGGTACACGTGGGGGGCCCGCGGTCGGGGCATTTTGCCACATACCGACGCGGTAACGGGTTCGAGACCAAGCGGTAAGTGTGGTTGTACTGTATATGAGAATGTTACAGGGTAAACGGAAAGTTAACGTAAAATTACATTTTTGTTGTTTAGTTCCTATGTTAATTGTGAATGAGTACTTCTTATAGAAAAGAAAAAAAAAATAATATTTAAAATAATCATAATTTGAGGCCGTCGTGGCGCAGTATAAGCGTGCGACTGTAAACTCAACGTTTGTGGGTTCGATTCCCATACATTAATTTTAAAACAAATCCTTGAATAAATTCTGTTCCACAGGTGGTGGTACACATCAGATACTCTAGTCCACGAGGTGTCACTGCAAGAAGTGCTCCGTTGCGCCGCCTACATGCTGTTCTACGAGAGAACTAACGAACCTGCACCGCCGCCCATCACTACTCACTTTTGAACTACCAGTGGCAATGACTGGCAATGATTTATCCCATTAGTAATGGTGGCGATTGAGGCTTCAGTTCTTGAATATACTCAGGAACTACACTGTGTCGTTATCCCATTACCACACTATGGTTATAGGAAATTACTAATCTCATCATTTATGGAGGCAATTGACATTGAGACGTGCACATAATTACTGTCAAGAGCTGCTGCACTGCGTCATTATTGAATCAGTGCACACTTTTGAACTAACAGTGCCAATTATTGTTTTATCAAAAAGTTATGCTGATATTTGAACTTATGCCCGTCAATATTGCCAGTAGCTGGCACTTTGCGATTGTCTCAACACTAGCGTCATATTCGTATAACTTGATCCAAGTACATCCTTGTTAAGCTTGTTGGTTTGTATTTAGGTAAAAATCTATGTGATGTAAATCATGGACTTTTTGTGTTTTACACCATTTTGCTTCAGAAATTTTTAGAGGTCATAGACGAAATCTTATAGGTATTATAACTTGGAAGTCGTATCGCGTCGGATAACTTGATCCAGGATGTCCGTTTGACTGATTTTAGTAGCTAACAGTATTAGCAATATTTATTATAAATAAATATATAGAACAACTTAAAATCCATAGAAATGTAGATAAAAAATCGTTATTTAAATTACATTTTCACCTCGTAAGAAAACAAAATATGAACTGTTAGATACAATAATAGAAATTTGCTGATAGTGAAAACACAAGTCACTTTGTGCCATAATCATTATACGTATTATATTTATTTAATAATATCTGCCGTCGTCTTGGGTTGAATTTTACGGCGCGTTTTATAAGTACTTCACCTTGGACTTAAATACTCATTGTGAAATATTATTGATTTTGGTTTTATAGTGAAAACATAACTATTTTAGAGCTGAACTGCACTTCCTCGTGAGGCTAGCATTTTTCGAAATAAAAATATCGGGAACCTGTATATATATATTATAATAACAACTGTTTACATAAGAATAAAAAAGTACCAAATTGGACCCAAATCCTCCGTTTATCATTCTCGCAGGATTGGATCCAACACCTTTTTTGTAAAGAGAAGCAAAAATAATAAAGCAATAAAGTAATGTATCATTTACAATTTCAATTACAAAATTAAGGACGTAATGAAACACACATTTGCATCTTCTGAAGTACAATTCTCAATATAACCATAAAAATCTAAAAAATCAAAAAATAGGGGAAGCACATTTTCATTGAAGTGAAATTGCACCCATAAGTATACTTAACTGGTATAAAAAAATAACACAGACACATCTTGACTGATTTAGGCTGGTGTGCGTGCCATTTTAGAAAAAATATATCTTAAAGATAATAACTATAACTTAAAAAAAAACTTTTGGCCTAACAAAATGCTTAGACGAAGAACAATGTTATATTTCATATAAAATATATTTTTAATTCATCCTTATCCATAAGCTATTTGGAAAATTGGCTGTGTACATTTGAATGTTATTTGGGCTTATTTACACTTCTAACTGATAACTTCTTGTTAACTTACTTTACATTTAATACATATTTAATCATATGATTAAATGGAAGTCATCTCTTTTTATTTATTCGAATAAAAAAGGTTAGTGGAAATCTTTCGCGTAAGCATAAGCGTACGACTGAAAGGTGGCAGTTGTGGTTTGTATTCATTTTTCATTTGTGGCACTTGTAAGGGGGCGAAGCGCTGCGTTTTCGCAATGTCTTTTGCGAAAAGTTGGGAACAGAAGTGTGTTAATGGAGAACAGAGTGTCTTAACACAATATACCCAGAATCTAGGAACATTGTGTTAAGACAATTACACAGACCTCTGCAAAGAAACAACAATTTCTCCACTGTACCAAGCGTGGTGTTAAATTCTACCACGACGCAGAAGAAAATTTTGCGGTGCGTGAAGAATGGAGTGTAAATTCTCTCTGCTTATCCCGCTATGCGGGAAGAAGCGTGCAGCTGCTTTCTTGTAAAGGATAAGTAACGAGAACTTTTCAATTGGTAGTCAAAGTAAGATCTTTTTAAATAGAAATTTTCAATTTAACCTTGTTGTTGTAGATAACAATGAAATTTGTGATACCTTTTGTTTGTTAATCTATTGTCTGTATCCTCTTGCTCACATTGACTTCAATTTTAAAAAAATACGTAGTTATTATCATTTATTAATAAGTAAACATAAAAAAGTTTAGTAAATGTTATATTTTACAAATAATATTACAAAAATAAATACCTGTACCATTTAGTTTTGTTAAAGCTGTGTGCCTACAGGACATACGCCATTTTGGTATATCTATTACTGGCAATCTGTATAATTTCGGTATTCTATACAATACCTCAGCAATGTATAGAATAAATATTATGAATATTATTGTCCATTACATGCTTTACCTTGGTAATAAATAAAATTCCTAGAGACCGTAAATAAACACTGTTCCCGGCAATGTGTAAATTAAATATATTCCTTTATTAGAGATACAGATTTGGCGGTTTTTCAGCTCCACGCTGTATCCCGCTCACAGCAGGGTAGGCAGAGGGAACCTAGTGTTTTAGACACTCCGTTCCCCACTTTCTGCCGATTTCTGGAGGCATTGCGTGTTAAGTGGCAGAACTCAACGCCGCGCTTAGCCTCGACACCAGAGCGAAGAAATGGAAATATAAATTTAAGTAAATATTTCATCTCCTCGAGTGGGGATCGAACCCACAACCAGTCGGTTTACAGTCACACTTTGTGCCGCTGCGCCACGACTGGCCTCAATAACTAACTTAACCGAACCTGCACTTAGAATCCGTACATACATTACCGGCTGTGCATTTGGTATTTTATAGAATACCTACAACTTGTAAGTTTTACATTATTGAGGTATATACATTGCTGAGGTATTGTATATTTAATTATATAGACTGCCGGTAACCTATCCAATAAAAATTAAAAAAGTAAATCTTATAATACACAGACGCGCTTTTATATACATTTATAATTTGTAAAATTATTGATATTGTCCTTATTACACAGACTTTGGCCACAATGCGTACTTATACTTTATACTAAAATTCATTACGACTTTGGGAATTAAAACATTCTTAATTTTTGGCGGTAATAAGTAGTATTGAAATTTGAAATAATGTTGTTACTGGCAATAACCCTATGAAAATATATGAATATCTACAATTTTAATGCAAATTAATCCCTATTTATTTGAGTAACAACTTGTTAAAAATATATATTAATGTAAAAATACCTATTTTTCTTAAACATATATCATTATCACATTTTTTAATCTCAAACATATCTACATTTTTTAAACCTTACAAATATCTCATTAATAGTATCTTCTGGTAATATAATATTTAATAAATATTTTTGAGAAATATGTAAATAGCATATTTTTTAAATAATCGATTTTATAGCACTGACATGAATGAATAGTTCGAATAAGCATCGACTAAAATATTACGCACAAGTTACGTATCGATTTCTCAAATATTGAAAAAATAAACATGTAACTGTATATATTGTAATCTGTAAATAATATCGTGCTCAAAATTGTTCAATACATAGCATTTAACCAAATAAAAAAATACTTATGCTAAAAATTTTAATGTATAAATAAAGTGAAAGCAATATGGGCCGTTCCATTAAGCGTTCAAATCAGAGTTTTCAAATAAATTCTCTTTTCCTTAAATATTTAAAAGCACGACTTGGCATGGCGCATGTTC
This sequence comes from Heliconius charithonia, assembly GCA_030704555.1. Classification (NCBI taxonomy): domain Eukaryota; kingdom Metazoa; phylum Arthropoda; class Insecta; order Lepidoptera; family Nymphalidae; genus Heliconius; species Heliconius charithonia. The sequence continues at coordinate 408,019 of CM060819.1, read as the reverse complement.
TATGTTTGTAGAAGAAACTTTAATGTGCATACTAATATAATTATAGAATCGTTAAGACAAGCACGATTCAAACATGCTCATGTACAGTCGTGTGCATAATATTCAATATGCGAATTTCGACGTCTCTGTGTTTCATCCTATACAAACTAGCGCAATAAATTACACTCGGCGTCGCGCTCTACTGCAGTTACTGCATTCACGGTTGCGTTCGGCCCCGCACGGTAGATGTGCCCACGCGTACCTCTGTTAACCCATTAAGTTCTTGTCGGACTATACCATCATTAAAGGATTGGCAAAGCATGTATATACAAACAACAACTTCATTTTAGTTTAAAATATATTGCATTTTGCTTGCTTGTGCTGATTAGAAATTATTAATTTTAATAAAAAAGAAACAATTTGGACTGGTTTGTTATTTGGCAAAATATTGAAGAATTGTGGTTGTGAAAATTTATTGTTGGAGGTATTGAATTACAATTGAAACTATATATGTATATTTCAATTAAAATCTGAGGCTATAAATTTGAATGCTGTTTACTCTTTGTGTCGACTTGTGCATTTAAAAAAAATACTAATAGTTAAAAGAAATCTGTATTGTTTGACATTGCTTTATTAATAACATAATATTGCTATGCATTGCTTAAATTTTTAAAAATGAATTCTTTTTTTAATATTTTTTTGAAAATATATGTACTTATACTCTTTGCTAAAGTTACAGCGTTTTTTAAGTGCATAATATATTAATACGGGTACTGTAAGCTTTTAACACTTTTAATGTGTTCTTCACACAATAGGAAACGAAAATATTTAGAAACGTAAAAATTAAACCGAGCGGGATTCGAACCCACGAAGAAGCGCGGTCGAGGCCAATGTTCAAATGATTATGTTTCTGAATATTTTACTATTAGCTCTTTCACTTACTTAATGTCTCGATTACTACATGACTTCTATGTATTACAACGTAAATAAATTACTTCGTGTGTGTGTTGATAATATATGTTTATATTTTTTTATTTCTATTTTACTTTTTTTTTCTTTAATATTTTTTATAAAACAAATTATGTATTATAATTTCAAGTTATAAATATGTATATTACTTTTTTTTTTATTTAAATAGTATTGTTTTTAGTAGGTACTATTGGAGCAGATTTAAAATATATAAACACTTGACTGTTCATAATTTAAAAGCATTTATTAAATGTAAATCATTATTCGATATATGTAATATAAATAGAAAGAATGGTTAAATTTGAATTTAGTTTTGATTCAACATTTTGATTACAATCTTGTATCCGAGTAGCAATTTACTATATTCGTAAGTAACGTCTACAGTTTTACTTCTGTGTTAATTTGTGTCATATAATGTATGAGTTTTTAGAAACTGTGAGAATGACTTTGTACTAATTTTATTTTAGTGAATTTTTAGTCAATATTGTTAAATATTATTGTTATATTTAGTCCCACTGGAATTGTTATGGTTGTGAGTACGACTCTTGCTTGGGGACATGTATTATTTTTATTTACTTGCTCTAGTAACAATAAAGCGAGGATGAGTTCCACCACCCATGCATTAATGGGGTGGTCCAGGGGGTAACGCTAGGTTCCCTCTGCCTTCCTTACTGTATGTGGGATACAGCATGAAGTTAAATAATGTCACAACTCTTATTAAAATTGTATAGAAAAAATATCCTGTTGAAGTTTCTTATTGTCAAATGTTTCACAATGTGCAGAAAATAATCTTATTAACTTCAATGTTGTGTAATATATATAAAGTATTAAATGACTTTTAGTCTATTATACTTTAGTAATTTCATTATGTTTTAGTTCCTATTAGTTTTGAGAGATTGTGGCTTCCGATGAATTGTTGTGTCAATATAGATAGGATGGACTGTTTGATTTAATTATTTACAAAATAAAGTGTATTGTAAGGAAATTGTTGTTTTCCTTTATCTTTAGAATCAATGTGTATGTATTTGTTGATATACTTAATATATTGCCTAAATATGACAAAAATATTACCTTAAAAGAATGCTTGAAAAAGTGAATGTTTTCTGCTTTTATTTTGCAAAGTATTCACTCAACTTTAAATATATAGTAATAAGTCACTCTTATCTTAATTTTATTTAATTGGAAATATTGTTCTGAGGCTATTATGGTGCAGTGGCACAGCCTATTACTGTAAACAGTGGTTGTGGATTTGATCCCCACTTGGGGTAATGACTAATTTAAAATATGATTATTTTTTTAATCTAGTAAACAAATTCTAGTAGTGACTTCACTTATCATGAAAGTTCTTGAAAATTGTGCAATGATTTCTTTTAGAATTTGAGAACAGTTCGGCTCTTAAATGGGTAATGGGATGTCTTATCAATATGTTTTATAAACTGAACTGCTATTCTTTCATGTATACAAGATGGTGGTATCTAAATTAATTTTGATTTTATTATCACAAAGGCCTATTTCACTTACACTTCCATTTACTATCTTCATAATTGGTTCATAGATCATAGAGTTATCATTAATTCTTTAGTTAAATTAATATGTTTATTATGTGTCAGTGATTCTAGGTGTAGTTTTATGCACTGAATCAAGCAAGTCAAATTTACAGATTTACTAGTAAGATTAACAAACTAATATAACCTAAAATCTAAATAAGTCTAGAGAATAAATATAGAAACAAAAAAATTACAGGAATAACATATCAAACAAAGTAAATTGTATTTATTGTTTTTTATTACCTTATGTAGTAAAATCAGTTTAGGCTTTGTAGTGTTTGGTAGACAGGAAATTTATACAAATATACCCATGTGTCACATTAAATATAAAATATCACTTAAATGTATAACAATAATTACAATTTAATCGTAATCCCATGTTATGACATGCTGTCGATGAGAGAAGCACGCATGGTGGAGGTGATGGCAGTGGGCTTAGCATCATTCAGCTTGAAAACACTTTCAATAACAGATATCTCTGTAGATGTTGTGTCCATGCCACAGAAAGCACTCCAGTCGTTGACCACCAGTCCTGCGGCAACTACGTCACTACCTCTATTGACTGTTCCTGCTACTAACGGCACTTGCAATAAAGAAGATAGTTCATCTTGGTCCTGAATAGTAGTTTTCGGGTGTACCAGCCCTCCACGGTTACTGAGCGCTGTGTAAGACCCCACTAGCACATTGCCGGCGACAGTCTGTCTAAAAACTTCTACATTTAACGTGTCAGCCAGAATTTCTTCAGTATCTTTGTCTAGATCTGGATGTACGAGCGCTACGTAGTCGTTGCACGCAATGACATTACCTAGAGCACTCAACCGTTCCTCAACCCTCTGCACTTTCACGGAATCTGGTAAACTATTTCTAATATGTTGTAACTCTGTGTCTGTGGTAGAAGATGGTACTAAAAGTCCATTTTTGTTGGCGACCGTCATACGGCCGATGATCCTGCATCCAGCAATGCTGACATGGACAACTGGGATCGTGTCAGCCAGTTCAGCTTCAAACACACTATAAAAGTTCTCCGAGCCGCCGATGGCGACGAGGCAGTAAGAATTTGTCAGCTTACTAAATACTCCGACTTCATTATTGTTCTCGAATTGTACTCGGACCGCCATGGTGTTTATTTAGTTTTCTTCGCTGTTGTCACCGAGGGCCGGAATGTCTTAAAATTAACTTTAACCTCACTTGGAGAGGTGAGACACCTCGATCAATGCGTTATTTGACGTCTGTCAAAAAATAAAGCCCCTTTTTTCAGACGCCGCTGTCATATATATATACGTTTAAGTATGTAGTTTATGTTGCTACTTGCTTTAATAATATTGTGCAATATTATGCGTTCAATATAATAATTGGGAACAAGAACTATCTTCTCTTATTTTTTTTTAATTTAAAAATCAATTGTGTACAAAAAAAATATCTAAAATGATCAATCCATAACAAATACGGTATGAAGTTCTTTGAAAAAATGAAAATTAACTTATACTACAATTGTAATTCAAAAATTCCTCAGTGATTTAATTAATGAAAATAAATTAAATTTAGTTGAGGCGTTCTAATTTCATCAATTTTTAACGAGCCACGCAACTGGGGAATGGTGTACCTACGGCAGTGATTCCAGGTCGATACTACCTGGGTACAATCAAAAAGCTCAACTATCTCCATTTTAAAGGCCATCAAAGCACCTTTAGCTCCTCTGGTGTTACACGGGGTCGAGGGCGGCGGTGATTACTTACCATCAGATACGTACGCTCGTCTTCCTTGTCTTTTAAATAAAATTTATAAAAAAATATATCTCAAAATGGTTGTTAGTCGTAGAGTACATTTAATTGAGAATATAAATGCGATCACTCACTGTAACTGACCGAACATGCCAAAATTCGTTACTTAAAAAACAAGAAATTTGGCCTCGTAAAGTGTAGTGAAGCATTTTGAAAATATTAAGAAATTTCTACGTGGTAAATGGGGATTTATGTTTTTTAGTCCACTCAGACAAAATTGCGAACAACAATCAGTTGATATATAAGATATATTTATTCCATATACGCTAGCGTGTTTGCTATTCGGTCACTTCTGTTTCTACACACTTTTTTTTCATCAAATTGATACTACTACAATATGTGTCTCAGGCTCAGTGTTCATATGACAAAATAAAAAGGAAATGTAATAAATTGATACTGACCAACCTTTTTCATTTTAAAAATGTCAAAATGGCATAAAAATGTTTTAATCGCATCGAATATTAAATTCCTAACATATTTTCATATTAGTCGTGGAATATTATTGTTTAGACAACATGTCTTCAAAGCAGATATAAAATGTATAGAATTACAAACTTAAATAGTTTTATAGAAAATCAAGAAGTTGTTTTCCCCAGCGATAGAGTGCAGGAGATAAGACGATCGGTTCTTGCTCCCGCTATTTACAGGCCAAATATCCAAGACACTTTACAAAGAGTAAAATTTAAGTTCCACAGGACTTGCAGTTATTCGAATTTAATTCAGGTAAATTTCCATGTATAATTACATTTTTTAACCCATTTATATTTATATTTGTCCATTTTTATAATTACATTATTAATTACATTGTCCCTTTTTTTTTGTATGGCGTACAGCAAAGTCTAACTTATCGCCTTTACTTATCCCTAATTTGGTGTCATTGCGTATCCGCATCGCATCAGTCCTTTTTACACTTCACCTTTTCTATTTTACCGAAAAATATAACGACAATGTAATACAATCGGTCCAAGTGGAATTGAACCTTCAACTATGGGTTTTGCAATCAATCACTACCCTATATTTTAAAAAGCTTTATACTTTTTAGGAATGTAACGTAGCTGAAGGTCAAACGCTATTAATTTACTGGGGCTCGAGGGCCTCCGAGAGTAGAGTGACTATAAGTATGTCCGCGTCCAGCTGCTCCTCACTACACATGCCTGTTAGTACAAGGATTTAATAGTTTCCCGCACATAGCAGGATAGGTAGAGGGAACCTGGGAATCTAGTGTTAAGACCCTCCGTTCACTATACGCTTTCGCGGTCGCCCATTTCCTCGTTACTAGAGTAAAATATTAAATATTTAAATAGAATTACATATGACTTATATATAGGATTTTTTTTAATCTAGTAATAAAATTAAAGTTACATGAGACGCTACTACGACTGCAACTGGGAGATATAAAAAGCTGTCAGCGAACTTATTAAATTAAAAGTTAACAATTACATATTATATATTAGAAGTGGCAATACTTATAAGTTTTTTCCGAAATACCTATTAAAGAAACCCGTTCAATGCCATTAGTTCCATCGGAAGCAGTATTAATACAAAAAAAAACATGTAAATATTAGTAAACAAAATGTTGTATTTAAGAATGTATCACCAGATGAAATTGTCAAAACGTCCAAAAGTCCTAATTTGAAGAAAACTGGTGACTTGCTTTGATTTTTAATACTTGTGTACTACAGTTTTCCTGACGTAATGAAATATGGAAAAATACTGTCGCTTTACAAAAGTGGAGGTAGATCTGACCCTGAAAACTATACACTCTGTTTGACGTGTTTAATTCAAAGGTTTTACAATTATTTTAAATATTAATAGTTGTGTCCATAGTGAGCAACTAGCGCCAAAGACAAGTCCAATACTGGGTGCTGCACTCCCAAAGCATATAGATGAGAGAAGTCGCAAAATGCCATTGAAGCGTTTTGTGATTTATCCAAAGCCTTTGATTGTGTAGACCATGAAACTTTGATACTAAAACTATATCGTTATGGTATACAGCAAGGGTTCCCAACCTTTTCTTGATCAAGGACCACTTTTGTATCATTCCTGGTAGCAGGGACCACTATGCATGTAGGTATAGTAAAAATTAACTGTGATAATCAAACAGAGACTTCCCCTCACCATCCCCAGTCATACAATTAAAATCATTCGCGAACCATTTGTAGAATTCTACAAGTATTATATTCTTCCAAAACAGAGTATCAAAGATACTGGAGGAAGGTCACGTAAAAAGCATGAGGACCCCCTGGAGGGCATGTATAAAAATGTTGATGACAGTGGTCGAGGCGAAAGAGATATGTAGAGACCGTAGCGTTTGGCGCTCCGTTCTCTCTGACTGCCCCGCTAGGGATAATGCGGGAAGCTTATTAAGTGTGTTTTTTTAAGATGTAAATATTATTACAGATGTTTCATAATTTATATAATAATATTCCGTTCGACGGATAATATACACAATATTATAGTAAAAATAGTGACAGACATACGACAGAAACGAGACATAAAAATAAGGTAGTTAAGCCAAGTTGTCGTCTCCAAAAATTTTATGAATCTTTAGGAATTTGAATTTGAATTTTCAGGGAGATTATGATTTCAATGTCACTTTTGGTCTAGTTAAAGCCAAAAGTTCGGAAAAATAACAAACTTATCTCCAATGTCTCGCCACAATTGTGTCACCAAATTACGTAACTTCCCAATTGTACAACGATTACGTTAAATTTGTTAATAATAATTTTGTTACATAATATTTTTGTTGTGGCCAGACGCGATGCAGGGGCACAAAGTGACTGTAAAACCGACAGGTTGTGGGTTCGATCCCCACTCGAGGAGATAAAATATTGACTTAACTTATAATTTCATTTTGCTCTGGTGTCTCGCAATGTCTCTAGAATTCGGTAGAAAGTGGGGAACGGAGTGTCTCAACACTAGGTTCCCTCTGTCTACCCAACTATGTGCGGAATATAGCGTGAAGCTAAAAAAATAAAATATTTTCGTTTATAGTCTAATCAGCCGCTGAACATGCAGCGCGACAGGGACTTGCGTTCTATTGCGCAACAGACTGATATAAGTTGTCGTTATTCTTCTGGAGTCGGTTCGCCTAGTACGTATCAGTTTTGCCTAAAAATTTAAACTCACAGTTGATATTTTGCACTTTAATTTGAACGTTGAATGCAGTGAATAATAGGAAAAATATAGTGAATCGATTTTTATGCGCCATAAGCACGAATAACTATCTACCCGACGTTCCAATTTGCCCACCTAATCCTAAAAAATTAAAATATAAGTTTTACCTCAATCGGCCCCGAACCTGTAAGACATGGATTGAGTTATTTATATGTTAACTGCATCACTACCATAATGCCTAGGTATGCCAGTATTCACTAGTGTACATAATCTCCCAGTAAGCCTGACTGAAAGTGAAGAGCAACGTCTGTTACGCGCCCGTATCGCTGATTCACTGACAGTGTCGTCCCCTGCATCCTCACTGATACAACCTACGCGGCGTTCTGTGTCCATTCTGGGATCCGTATGCGCTTTGTTGCTGAAGAAACAGGTAAAAAGGGATAATCTGGTTCGTAGGACCTCAAACTTACTCAATAGGACCTAAGATTTAAAAATATTATCTTACCAATAAATATTTTTAATTCCACATTCTGGTGTCGAGACATAGGCTGGATACAGCATGAAACTATGTTACATATGTAACTATGGTGTAGTTACATGTGTAACATGGTTTTAAGAATTGTATGAAATTTTTAATGTGACTTGTTAATAATGTTCTATTTAAATATAAAAGTAAAGTTCTTCCATATTGTCGTGAGTGAGCTTGTAAACGTTTGTCAGGGATCAAACGAAAAAGAGGCAACAAGCGTGTCCCCCAGCAGCCACTCGGACAACATCTGCCGCATCTGCTTCGGGGGCGCGTCGGGCGAGCGGCTGGTGCGGCCGTGCGCGTGCCGCGGCACCATCGCCGCCGTGCACCGCTCCTGCCTCGAGCGCTGGCTGCTGCAGGCCGCCACCTCCTACTGCGAGCTGTGCCGCCACCACTACGTCGTCACGAGGAGCCACAAGTTAGTCGCAGAGTACTACTACACATCATTGTTGTTTGTTGTGTGTCCGTCCGTCTGTCTTTCTGCCTATCAAGAGCCTTTATTCCAGGAACGCTTGTAGATATCGATTTGAAATTCGAACCATACACTCAGATCTACGGTCCTTTTATTAGGGAACACTATTAAAGGAATTAAACTTAATACAGTATTTTCGGCTGAGCTACAATTGTTGAATTTAAAAAGGAAAAAATTCTGAAAATGATACATTTGTGGTTAAATCCTTAAAAAAATGCTTTAAAAGGGGGAGGCAAGACTTATTAGGGTATTCAAGCCGTTAGTTCAAGTAAGGGATCAGAGCAAGGGCTAAGCTAAGCTTGCATTTCAGAAAAAGTTCACCTTCATGTTTTTGTATCATATTTACTATATAACTAAGTTTATTAAGTAAGAATATGTCATATTATAATTTTTAACAAGAATTTGTTCAAAATCGATTACTTTTAGGGGACAAAATGAATTAATCATGATATTTGATCTTTTTTTAGATTTAATTTTATAATATTATCTGTTTTGTGTAAAGACTCATAAGCGCTAATTGTCTTTGACCCAATTTGGGCAAATAAGTATAAGAAATATGAAAGCGATATGGATACGCAAACTTTACATCCAATCGGTCGTCTTCACTGCGTAAGAAAGATGTCTAAATATATTCGCGTATAACGACCGCCATCAAGAATGATCTATTGCAAGTAGTAGATATAGCAATTTCATTTGTAGATTTGCAGTTGCTAAGAAACGAGCTCAATATGTCCTTAGGTGTATTGAAACATCGATCGTTTTGTGTTTGATTGGAGCAAATGTATTGTTCAATAAATAATGAGCAGGTGGTGCTGGGCGCGCTCGCTGGCGGAGTGGCTGCGCGGCGCGGGCGGGCGCGCGCTGGCGGGCGACGCGTGGCGCGGCGCGGCGTTGGGCGCCGCGTCGGTGCTGGGCACGGCGCGCGCGCTGCACGCCTGCGACGCGGCGCTGGCGGCGGGCGGGCGGCGCGGCGGCGCGGCGGCGCTCGCGGCCAACCTCTTCTCGTCGCTGCTCATCGGCGTTATTGGTGAGCGCGTCTCTACACAAGGAAAACACTAAAATATGGAAATTTATAGATATATGAATACAGAAAAAAAATATATATTTGTAGATTATTTAATAAGATTTTTTTTAACTTCAAGCTTGTCAACTTTTATAAATTTTACTTCTCACTGATCAATGATAAAAAAACTTATAAAGATTGTAATTTTTTGAAATACTTGACTATATTTTTACAGCTTTAATGATACCTACTTGTCTATCTTTCACTTTTGTTGGATAGTTAGTACATACACGGTACATATATAATTTTTATTTTTAATGCATAACGTTTTTTTATTTATATATGTTGGTTAGGTTGGTTGTATATACAAATGATTCCTATGCAAAAAAATATATCTATTAACTTAATTTCTAGCAATTATTATAATACTGAATTCTCACATTTAATAAATGTGAGATTCAACATCCACTCTTTATAACATTTTTTACGTCATTATTAAAAAAGGATAGTATAATAATGTATTAAACTTTATTTTATAATATAAATATATACGCAATCTACAATCATTACATTACTATCCACAGGAGCTTTAAACGGCCTGCTAACCACATGGATCCTCCTGAAGATCCAAGAACACCAACAATCCTGGCGAAACTGGCGCGACTCCACTCAGCGAGTACGCGTCGCCCTCAACTCAAACGACTCCCGCAACTCTCAAAACTCCCAAAACCCCCATTCCCCCCATACTCTCTACTCGCCCGACCAGCTCTCCCCTGGAGCTTCTCTTGCTACAGTAGTGGAGACCAGGACTGTAGATCAAGCTACTGATGCTACTGATGTTATACTGGATACGTAGATATGAAAAAAAAAACTATTGCTTAATTTTTAATTACGAGAAATCAAAGTTTTGTTGTTTTTGATGGTAGTTTAAGAATGACACAAATGTTCATATATTTAGTAACTTTAAGCAGCGTTTTTATATTGGTAATGTTGTCGGTAGTGATGATACGTCACCGTACCATAACCATCTGATTTAAAAATAAATATTTTTGTAAACCACGACTAATATGAAATAAATGAAACGCAAATTAAAAATGTTAATCAATTTTTATTTCATCATATAAATTAGATAATATTTAAATTATAGTCATTTTTCATAATATGAGTTGATTACTAAGCGGTTATAATGTAAGTATATAATAATAGATAATATATTAGGTGTAGGTGTGAGTAACGTGCGGTCTGAGAGGATACATCTCGCTTATGTTCGCAAATAAGTGAAGGAGATCCCCGGCCTTGTCGAAATTAAACAACTAGAAATTAAATACTTAAAATCGCTCGAAATATTTAGGGTTAGTGCTTACATCTAATACAAAAATCACATACATCCTTGAGATACAATAACTAATATAATAATATAATAAATAGAAGAAGAAGAACGAGAGAGTGGAGTAACGAGCGGGCGGACAGACGGACTTGATGACTTGGTGGCTTAGTGGCTTAACGACTACTCTGTGCTGACGGAGGGCGGAGAGCTGGGTCACTGCTCGTCCTTGAAGCGGCGGTAGATGGACTGTACGTAAGTAAACACGCACTTCCAGTCGGGCTTGCGCATGGCGACCATGTCGTCCACGTCCAGCAGTGGGTAGATGCCCGCCTTCTCACTATCGACCAAAAAAAAAACACTTTAACATCTTGTGTGTTTCTCGTATTATAAAAAATATATTCAAACATTATTAAGTTATTTAATCGAGATATTTTCAAGTCTTAGCCCATACTGAATCTGTAAAGATATTTAAAATATTAGTAAAACGTATTTAAAAGTAGTTTGCAGTTTGGGCATCTTATTGTTATTCTTTGTCCCAAAAAATATTACATTCTCTGTATTGTAGTATAAACTAGATAAAGGCTAAATAGAGAAGAAGTCGCGTCGCGCAGGACCACAACGCGCGACATTGTAAACGATTCACACTCGGGAAGGGAAATATTTGATATTTTTACTTCCTCGCTTTGGTAACGAGATAAGGTGCGGCTTCGATTTCCGCCTTAAGAATTTGGCGAAAAATTGGAAACGGAGTACTTTAACACTAGGTTCCCATGTTCCGTCTGCCTACCTTGCTATATGAGGGATACAGCGTGAAGTTTAAAACATAAAACAAAAAAGAAAACCAATACAGAGAAACAACTCACTCAGCGATTTTGAAGGCGAGCGTGAAGTTGTGTCGTCGCTTGTCCGCCGTCAGCGCGGAGTAGTCGAAGGCGTGCGGCAGGAAGTGGTGCAGCAGCGCGCAGAACGCGAGCCCGTCCGACCAGCTCGTCGAGAAGTTCTCCAGCTTCACATTCTAGAGCAAGCGGGGTGGTCAGCTGTTTGCCTTTTATTACTGAGTACGGGCTGGTCGTCTGTACTTATTTGACTTTTTAAATTATTAAAAAATTACCTATGTATTTATTAAATTGAAAATTATTTGTCATATAAAGTTTAGGATATAATTTCCTAAAGAACTCCCAAAGAATAGCTACGATGATCCATATCGTCCGAATTGTGCAAGTGCTTAGAAAATATGGACTATTCTATCAATTTTTAAAGCGAAATTTGTACTTTGTATTGTGCTCGTGCTTAAAATTAAGAAATTTTTCATTTTGTCATTTGACTTTTAGGAGGAATAACAAATATTTTCGAATACCATTCATAAATAATGTTTGAAAAAGTAACCAATGTTTCCAAAAAAGTAACCAATACCATAGAAAACTTATACTGCATGTAACTAAAACTCGGTTGTAAATGGGAATAGAACCCACAACGACACAACTAGGTTGTGAGCTGGATTTCCTTATAAAACGCTAAATTAAAAAACAGATACTGATCTTGATATTTTATATGTATTAATTATTAACAAATCATTTTTTCCCATTTCATTTCATATGATATTGCCTTTCACTATTTACATGACACAAAAAACACACATCCATGCACTGTCCGAAACCTCATCCCACCAGACCTAGGGAAGATTACACAAATACATGTTACGTATATTACAATCAATGTTAGTCTTCTTTTTACTGTTTAAAGTCACATCACTCCATTTATTAAAAACTCTCCGTTTATCGTGTCTTTTTAATATTTTAGTTTTGCGTTTTGAACCAAAGTGATAAGATTTGGTCATAGATATAATACGTAGTATATAAGTATATGTACATACAAATATGATATTATACAGCGATATATACATTAGCCATATAAAGCATCAAGTAAGCAAGTGTGAGGGTGGTGGTGTGTTTTAGACACACAATATCGAGACCTTTTGTGATATACTGACGAACGAAGTAAAAAAATATGTATTTATTGTATTATTTTAAATATATTTTTGCCTCTTTAAAACGGTGTATATAAAATTTTATTGCAAAAACATATAAAATGGTTTTGGTAAATTGTCATTAATTCATTGTAAATCAAATAGTATATCATATAAACATAAGTTGTATTTCTTTATCTTTTATAAGTTAGCCTAACTTATGCTTAATGATCTATACAATCTATTAGAGACAAAAATATGTTGTGAAAATTTTAAAATCAATTAAAATGTTGAAAGGTGTGTGCTATTCAACAGAAACAAGTAACGATATTGTAGGTCTGCACGGTGTCGACGTCTCTCTGCACGGTGTGTACGTCCGCGCTCCCTATAAGCCGACGCGCATTGTTCCGCTTTTTGCTCAACTTTCCAATCAAATTACTAGTAATAAGTTCTTTGATTTTCACGATTATTATACATTTTAAATAAAACTATTTTAACCGGATTAATCGCGTATATTTAGTTTTTACATTTTTTCAGTCTACCCGTGACCACGGACTACTGCAAAGTGTTCGAAACGTCGGGTTTCCAAAAATGTAAAAACTAAATATACGCGATTAATCCGGTTAAAATAGTTTTATTTAAAATTACTAGTAATCATTAAAATTCGCCATTTTCGATGTATACGTAAAAAAGTTAATGTGCGTCGGCCCTTTTTGTAACTGTGACAACCCTGATACGTACCTTTTTGTAATAATGTATGTAAGTTAAATCTTAAAGGAATTGAGAATTTTAATTATTATTAATATGTCTAGTGTAGATACAACAGTCTTGTTGGGATGCAACTTTTCAGTGTGTTAGGGGGTCATTGCAAGCAGTGTGTCCCGGGGTACGCAGCAGGGCTCGGGGGGTGTACCTCGTAATCCCGGGTCTTGTCGCGACACCAGTGCAGCAAGCGCTCTTTAATAGTGACGGCGCTGGCTTGCAGCGCGGGGTCCGTGAACTTGAAGTAGGGCTGCGACGGAGAGCCCGGGCTCTGCGGGCTCTGGGGGGAGCTACAATCGGACAACCCGCCTCTGTTAGACTGACGCGACTGACGCCACTGACGCCACTGTGTGCTCTAATCGTCTAGCGACTGTGTCAGTATGAATGTGGGAGCTATATGCTATATGCTGAATGGTAGCAATGTTCTCGAAGCGATGCTATGATGCCTCTAATTTTATAAAAGCGACTAATATACATGTATATTATGATATTTTGTTTTATATTCAAATAGTCTATTTTACCTATCAGAAGGTATCAATCGAATCCACGACGCTGCCGAAATAAATAAATACGTTTCATTAAATAAATTATCAAGCTAAATATATTATGTATGTATAAATAATCGCATTAACATAAAAATATGAGGAGATGTTGGAAGTAAATTGACGATATGTAATATTTAAAATTGTTCTTGTGTTTTTTGTCGGATTGAATTGTTTTTAATTTGGTAGATAAGAAACACTCACTTGGGACTGTTAGTAGAATTTTGTTTCTCGAGCTGACGAAACTTGGCGAAGGGCGACACAGGCTTCGGCGCCGGCCGGGTCATGCTCTCGATCACTGCGCGTGCGCAAATAAGATCACTATATTACATATCTGTTAACATTGTATTAAATGTAATACAATTAACAAAACGATTTTCAATATATTAATGTCAGAACTCGGTACCCATATTGATCTCCCATTCCTTTGTCGGTGACTTAGTATATTATAGGGCTAAATCAATTTGTAATGACTGCATATATATTTGGAATAAATAGTAAAAAATACCTTTAGAATTTTTTATAGTGGTAGTGCTACTGCTAACGGTTTTCTCGGACGAGTTTCTCCTCACGCTCGATGTTACAGTTACTTCCTCTTCTGCAAACGACAACAACAATGGTTTAAGCATATATGATTAGACGCTAGTTTACAGTTTTAGCCGAAACATTAAAATGAACACTTGAAAACAACAGCAAGACCATACAAATAATTCTTAAGCTATTAGTCAAAATAACACTGTTACGGGAGTCGGTGAAATGAAAAACACGTATGTATGTACAATGTACGACGATATGTACAGCGGCGAGGGTTCTGAGGGGTCTCGGGGGTCTGAGGGGGTCTCGGGGGTAGCATGCGACGACACAAGCGGCAGGCAGCCCACAGTCCACACACACACGACTCACGTCTCTCGCCTCTTCCCGTCACTATGGAATGTGCTCACGCGAGCGCCGACACGAGGTCCTCGAAGGCGTCGTCCGCGTTGCTCTCATCCAGGAACTGCAGCTCTGACACGGCCGGTAGCGTGCGGCTGCGGCCCAACGCGAACGACGCGCCACTCCGACTCGACGTCTGCCCGGTGAAGTATGCCTCTACGGTCCGCTTCTTCTCTGGCAGCTCCTCGTGAGCTATCCCTCCTTCGTACAGTTTTGGTATTGCCAGCAAGTGCATAGATTTCGTCCGGGAGACAACTTTGCGCGGTGACGACGCCTTCGGGGCAAATTCTCCGAGGCGGTGCCAGGAGCCCGAACGTGCTAGCGCAGCACCGGGGCTCGAGCCACGGCTACCTTGCGACTCGTTGGAGAAGATGGATTCCCGCGAAGCGGCGAGAGCGGGGCTCCGGGGGGCGTCGTGCTCGGAGCGGGGAGAGGCGTGCGGGGGCGCGAGGCGGGCGAGGGCAGGGGCGGGGACCGGCAGCCGTACCTGGTTGCGAGGGGCCCCGCTCTTGGGGGAGGACAGCTTGTCGAGGACGCCTCGCAGGCTGTCAGCGGCGCCGCGCGTGCGCACACCCGTCGTGATAGTGGCGGCGCCGCGCACGGGTCCCCGCATCACTTTAGTCACGACACTGTCGTGTTCAGTTGTTGCTCCGTCCTCAAACTCCTTCTTATGAGCTACTCCATTTTGGTATTCCTGGGGAATTTTTGGTTTTGCCGGGCTCACGGACGTGACCCTAGTTATAGGAGGTGATATGAAGTCATAATTATTTGCTTCGTTCATGACGACGTCGGGCAGGTAATCGACTTTGTGCGCTTTGGCCTTTTCAATGTCGGGCGTCTGCTGAAGGGGAACAAAAGTGGAAGTAACATTTGGTGATGTATAATCAACTACAGTATAACCAGATGCGGGAGGTGCGGGAGGTTTATGGGTTGGGATATCACGACGTTCATTTGAGGCATCACGTCGATGCTTTTCTCTAATTTGCCTTTCGTAAAATTCTATTTGTAACTGTTGAGCGTCTATTTTTGGAGTTAAAGATTCAGGACTATAGAGGGATTTTGATTCATCTAATTTTTTTACTAATTCTGGTGCCGCCAAATTATTTTGGCTCGGTATAGGCCTAATCGAATAGTTTTGAGATACGTGAGTCGTTGTCGTGGGCTGATAGTATCCATACGCTTTAGGTATCGCAGGTGCTTGTGTGTTTATTTTATCACTGTCAAACTTAGAAGCAGTTAATCCAACGGATTTTCTAGATTTATCAACGTCAGATGCTAAAATTTTAAAAGGTGCTGTAGAAGTAGGGCTTAAAGGATTAAGTGCATTTGTAAAGGTTGTGTTATCAATTAAGGGTGAAACCGGGACACTAGAAGACGGAGGACTCCATACGTTTGGCGAAGCAGAAGTAGGTGACATAATTTTCTTTGGTGGCTTAAATGCAGACATCGGTGCATGTGAAAATTGGTTGACTGGTATTGGTTTGGCAACAAACGGTTTTACTATTTGTTTATGTGGCAGTTGCAACGCGGCTAACTGTTGTGGCTGAGGCGGCATTTGTGGTGAGGCTGTTGGTATTTGAGATTGTAATGAGTCCCTGCGTTGGGAAGCCCAGGGTGGCTTAACAATTTCTGGAGTAATGTCAGCCAAAAATTTCCTAGGTCGTGGCGCCGGAGAGTGAGAAGGATCGTTTGTGTTTTGCCAAAAACGCTTAGCAGATGATGAATTTGAACTTGTAAACTTATTAATATCTTCACGTTCTCGGCTTTCAAAAGTGTTTTTGATGTTACCGAATCGGTTGCTCCAGTTTGTTTGTCCAACAGCACCGTTTCTATTATTTTCTTGGTTTTTTTGCATGAATGCTAAGAATTTTCTATCATTATCGGTTTGTGGTTGAAATTCTGGTACTTTAGGAGCCTGATGAGTTGAATTTTCGTCATCTGTGTCGCTGTCGATTTTGTATCCACCTAATGGGCGTCCAATATCTATTGTATTTGCACGTTTCATACGGTTACGTTTGTTATTATTAAAACGATTTAAGGGCTTGGAAAGATCATCTGCCGGCGGTGCCGCAAAATTATAACTAGGTGGAGGAGGCCTGTAAAACGAAGAGCGACGTAAGTCTTCGTCTTGTTTTTTCTGTATCATAACTATTGTTCTACTGATTGGGGCTCGTCTTATCGGGGGTGGAACTTCCTTCTGCACTTTTGCGTCAAATTTGTTGGCTATAGCTGCTATACTACTCTTTGTTTCCGAATGCCAACGATCCGCAGCACTTTTTGGAAGTTCAGACTGTGTTGAATCTGCAATAGAATGCCTGAAAAAATCCGGTTTACGAGAAGCCGGTGCTCTTCTTTCAACGACACAGGCGTCTTTATTAACTTTAGGCACTGTGTCATGGCTGGCGTTGTGGGCGGTTGGTGCTGATTTCTCCTTCGATTCAATAGCATTATGGTAACTGACCTGCTCGTCTACACTTTGTTTTCTTTCCGGTATCGCAGACTCCTCAATGCTGGGTGCTGATGAAGTAATAGAAGAAGTCGATGGAGTTTTGTTTGCCGAATCGGGTAACAATTGATCTCTATCCACCATTCGTCTCGCCTCTTCCAGTTCCTCCCGAGTGACGCCCACCGTGTGCCTGGAAGTGCGACTGCGCCGGCGAGGCTTACGCTTGCAGCCGTCGAGGCGGTCGGCGGCATCCAGCGCGTCCTCGAGGCGGTCGGCCAGCGCCAGCAGCGCTCGCGCCTGCGCGTGGTCGTTGGGCGGCGCGAGCGCGAGGCGCAAGCGCCGCAGCGAGCGCCGCACGTCGGCCACCACGTCGTGCGAGGCGGCGCCCAGCCCCGCCAGCAGGCGCGCGCCGCCCGCCGCCGACAGCAGCCCCTGCAGCAGCGGCAGGAGAAGGGACTCACCGCGCTCGCCGGCCTGCTCCGCGTCCGCCGCGCCCGCCGCCGCCAGCGCCTCCGTCACCGCACTCGTGCACGCTGTCACAGAGAAAGCGAATAGGTACGGCCGTCCTACTGGCGGGTATTTTACATACCGTTTGGTAGGAAATTAATTCTAAAATAATGAAGGAACCAGACAATCGATTTTATTTTGCTTTTGTAAAAAAGTAATGAAATGATATTTGTCCATCAATATGATATATCAAAGATCAATTAACAATCATGCTAAGTGCAGGAATTTATGGCAACAATGCTAAATAGAAAAAAAATATCTATTAAAAAAAATTAAGCACTTTTACCTTCTTGTTCAGCCATGAGGGTTCGGATACGCGCGCGCAGCCGGCGCCTCTGTTCGTAGTCGCTGCACTCGTCCAACTACAATGTATTTTGTACATTAAAATAAAACATATTAAATTAAAAAATATATATTATAAAAAATATGATATATTCTCTAACTTAGTAAGTATTATTTAAAGCCTCATCATGGCCTTCGAGCAAATTAATAAGTAAATAAAGTACTACTCAGACAAAGAGCAAAAACTATGACAATATTTAATCAATTATAAAGTATAAATAAATATACAGAAACAATAAATATAATTAAATGGGTTTGCGCTTGTTACAACTCCGCTGCGAGTGCCTCTGTGGAACATTTGTACAAAGCTGCGCTAATTTAAAATATTTATTAATTCCTTTTTTTGTTTCCCTGTATACGTATGTATTGCCCAATCTTAGAGGCATTGCGTGTTGAGTGGCAGAATTCAACGTCTTGATTTGTTTCTTATTCGAGCTAAATAATATTCAGTCCTACGAGTGGGAATCGAACCCACGACCGTCACATTTAAAGTTAGATGTTATGCCACTGCGCCATGACGTGTTCATGGGCGTACAGTACTTCCGTTACTTCTAAACTTATGCGCATTGTTACTCGGGAAGAACTTTTTTACTGTAAAAGTAAATCAGACAGAGTTATCATTTGACCGATGTCTATTTTTTTTAAATGTATAAGAAAATATTATGGAATAACGAAATATCTTAAGACCGTCACGGGACATTGACGACAACGATAATTGTAGGTTCGATATCCATTACGTCGAATAAATAATGTTGAAATAATGTTGAATATTATATGATTATATTTACATTATATTCATTTTCCCTCTCTGGTTAAACACAGCACGGCGTTGAATTCCGCTACTCAACGCAATGTTTCGAATTAAGGCGGAAATGTTTCCAGGTTTCCAATTGAAATTATATTCATATAAACAAAATGCTTGCGACACTTACTTGTGTAACACCCAACATTATATTTTGTATCCACAAAAAAAATCACAACTTTGTCACAACGATATAAGCTTTTAAACTGTTTATAAACTTAATTTAAAATTCAACTTCATTTGATGTTTCAATATTTAAAATATCGTCCTAAAAAGTTTTCATATTTAATGTTAATATCTATTATGGCTACTGGTAAAGTGGTAACGGTGTGTCCACAACGGCCACAACGCTTGTACTGTCCGCACAAACGGTACAAACTAATGACAGATAAGTACATATTGCAATTTAATTTTACAACTGCGGGCAATTTCACTTGGTGTTTTTTTTTCGTCGATTACTTTCAATAATCTAAATAAAGTTGTAAGTTGCTTGTTTTTTTTTATGTGAGACGTTTGGGTCGAGTGGTGGTCTTTTTTATTTTTTTTAAGCGAAGAAACAGTAGTGATGATCATAAAAAAAAAAACTTTGGAAGCAATTACTTCTACTTAGCAATAAAGCGGTTATTGCGAAATTTGTATTTCAATCATGACACAACAACTATGCTGCAGATTTTTTCTGGTTCACGCTGCATCCCGCATACAGCAGGGTAGGTAGAGAGAAATAAGTTTTAGGATACTCCGTTCTCTACGCATTGTGTGTGTATGACGGAACTCAACGCCTTTATAAAGTATTTATAATATTTTTTTATTTAATAAACTCATAGTATAACTAAATATCATTTATGCGTATCTCTGTACAGTTTTCACAATTAACCGTCCCCTCATTTCTACCGGAAGTGGTCAGCGGAAACCGGAACTAACCACACTCAATAGCTCTTTGTTGCATACATTTAACACACAAGGTACGATTTTGTCGCGTTAAGTGTACTTCGACATGGTTTTAGTACTTATATACTTTCTACCGTTACCTCTGTTTCACGTTGTTTTTTTTTAAATAATTACCGAGTATGACCTTTTTCGTTTTAGATAAAGATAATGAATGCAATTAAATATTTTTTTTATTCGATTTTTATTTAAAGGAATGTGCGATTTCTTTTAATGAGAATGCCTTTTTTTAGTTGTGTGTTGAAACCTATATAATTATGTGTTACATTTGATACTTTAAAACGGTCTGGCGCTAACAGCGGGACACCGAGGAGTTCAATAGCCACCCCATCTTATAAATTTAGTTTATATTCCAGTTTTAAGATTAATAAATATTCATATAGCTATATGCACTTTTTTTTAGATTTACACTGTATCCCGCACTTACAGAGAAGGCAGAGGGAACCTGGGAACCTAGTATTAAGATTCTCCGCTCCCCACTTTCTACCGCTGAATTCATGAAGCGTTGCGTGTTGAGTAGCGGTACTCAACACGCAACGCTTCAAAAAAACTATATGCAATATTTTGCGTTGAGTGACAATGCGTGTTGAATGGCGGACCTCGACGTCGCATTTTGTACCGATTTAGCATTCAAAATCACAACCACCACGTCTGCAATCGAAATTCACATAATGATGTTGCACAGCTACTAAAGTTTTTTCACTCGAGGAGGTGAAATATTTACTTAAATTAGTTTTCGCTCTGGTGTCGAGGCAAAGCGAGTCGTTGATAAACACAATTCAGCAGAAAGTGGGGAACGGAGTGTCTTAACACTAGATTCACTCTGCCTACCTCGCTGTGTGTGGGATACAGCATGAAGCTGATTTAATTTGATTTTGATTTGTACAAACCAAACAAACTCTTCACTCATAGAGAGGGGTGAGTAAAATTTATAACAATATATATTATCTATTATGAAATAAAAGATAACTATATATAGTATGTATTGATAACACAAAAAAAGTGCCAAAGATAAAATGAATGTATGAATCATAACTTAACGTCACCGTAGATTAGAAACTTAATAGAACGTGTACCGTTTAAGTGTTTATCAATTTACTATATAATTAGTGCTAGTGCTTATCGAGAGCGTCCCGTAAAACCGGTTGATGACAAATTACGCGTCTGATTGGGGCCTTTACTATTTATTAGGATTTTACTTTCAAATGCTAGTTTTTTTATATATATATTTTGATACTTCGCGTATCTATAATGTTGTGAAGTATTTCTTCTTGATTTTCTTATTTTCTTCGGCGTAGTCATTAAACTCTGCGTTTGGTATAGAAATTTTATACATTATTGATATAATAAAAAATAAATAAATATAATACCTTATTATGTAGGTATTATATTTATCATATAATTTATTATAGTATTATAATTAAAATGTTCTAATATTATAATTATATTAATATATTTACGATATCTTTAAAAAAAACATTTCTAAAGGATGCACTTCTGCCAGCATATTCGCCTACGGTGCTTCTAAATGAAAGTGCCAAGTAAAACTCATAAACAATATGTCGTTAGTGTAAACTATGAAGGAGACATCTCCGGTTTGCGACAAAAGTGTCAGTCATCGTGACTCAGGGCGTCTCTCAATGACTCGGCGTTTGACAAAGAAAGTGAGTTTTCGTATAAATAAATAAAATTTTATGTACACTTTTTTATCTAAGTACAATAATGATAGAGGTCATCATCATCGTGGCACAGCGGCATGGCGTCTGACTATAAACGCGACGATCTTGGGTTCATTGGTTATGAATTATTTTTGTTTCGTCGTTGTGGTAAAAAGATAAGCTCGGTGATTCGTCACTCAGCGAGTATATCTCCAAAATTAATTGGCATGTGAGGAGTGTTTTAGCACTAGGTTCATACCTGTTACCAACAACGTGTTGCTAAAAAAAGAAAGCGCAATAATATATTCATGAAATATTTCGCAACAGTACTGACAATAGTTATCCGTTTGTGTTGGCAACTTATGGAAATGGCTGTTTTGGAACTTTTCTAAGCATATTTAAAACGTTGACTCTGAATCCACGATTACTACATTTTTTAAATGTTTAAGTTGCAAGTGAAAAAAAGAATTTTCGAGACCCCTTATGTTTTGAAAATTTGGTAATAATGTGTATGTATTTGATATTCAATCATTAATATGACATATATTAATATACTCACAAGTTTGCGTAAAACACGCTCGTCCCAGCACTGGTCGATATCGAACTCCTCTACCCGGCGGCTGCTGGTCACCTTGCCACCACTGCTCTGTACGGTTTCCTGGTGACAAAAATTATGAATTATATTATTTCGTTTTAACTATTTCATAAAGAAATAAGAAACTGAATTTAGCGCACTTGTAATAATTTTATTATTTTTTTCTATTTGACGGTCCGTATTATCTAGCAAAAAAAAATATTTGGTTGTTTTAAGTAGTTAAGTTGAAAACCATTTGATTGGGCACATATATACATACATTTGTGCAGGTTACGAGAAAATAGTTTAAAGATACTGCTTTTTCCGCGTATTAGTACTATTCATGTAAAAGGCGTATAATGAAAAAACCTGCTTTCTTATTAAATTTTGATTATTTGTTTTTACATCTTATAAAAACATTTTTTTATTACTTTTCTAAATCTTTTCAAAAGAATATAACATATTTACACGAAGCGACAAATGTGTTTAAGAAAAATTCAGTAGTAGCAAAGGCCTTGTCACGGCTGCCCGAGGTCGCCCTTCAAGTTGACACTTCTATTAATAAATGGATATTTCTCTAGCTGTGACTCACTCGATATTTTAACCCTTGAAATTTTTAAGCTTTGTAAAGAAAGTAAATTATATGCAAAAGTTAAAAAATAGGATGTAGGTTTGAATAACATATTAGTACTTGTTTTATTAGGTTATAATTAAGATAAATAAGTTCACGTTTTTTTTTTTTTCATCTAGAAAATCCTCAGAAAATGAAATGATTTAGTCGTACTGACAAATGAAAACATAAAGTCATTTAATAGAAAAAATATTTGACAACAACCCCGTCGTGTGTGAGATACATCGTAAAACAAAAAAAAAATACGGTTATTAAAACGATCCTCTTTACTTCACGTAAAATAACAATAAGCATAATACCAGAAGGAATTAAGAGAGAAGTGGCAAGTGGCGCTAGATCCCGACATTCTTTCGTGGGCGGTGTTCATAACAAGTCATAAATACGTCCCGCTCGCAGCGGACGTTGAGACCGATAGATGTCTGTGAGTGTGGACTTGTGGAACACTTGGAAATTTTTATAACCCAGAAGATATCGGATCAGCGCGGTATAAGCGCTGCGTCCCGTTAGATATGAGATCAGTTTTAAAAATACTGTTATACATTTTTGTGAGTAAATACTTTAAAATATTATAGCACAATGATTCTTACTAGCGGCCAGATGAAAATACTTTCTCAATAAATGGAAGTTTACAATACACATTTTTGTAACTCAATGGAATTGTTCCTGAAATATGAACGTTCAATCAAACTCTTCACTTTAATATTTGGCTTAAGTGTTTCCCCCATATAGCAAGGAAGGCAGAGATAACCTATTTTTTTAACACTGCAAGAGACAATACGTGTTGTGTAAAGTAACACAACACCACATTTTGCCAGTTGGGATCGATCGAACCCACACCCACCGTGCTTATAGTCATGCTAACCTAACGCGCCACCACAACGTCCAGAAAAGTTATAAATTAATAAATAATATTATAATTAGCTTTCTTTGCCACATGGGTGTTCTTTACGATAATATTTGAGAGTAAAGCTTTGTGATAAAAGCATATAGGGTAAGTCAATTGACTAGATCATTTGGACAGATTCCAAGGAGCGTGGGTTCAAATACAGCTTCATTCAAATCTCAGTGAATACTATGGCAATTCATAATTTTAATTTTGTGAATATTTTTAAATATTTAAGTATAACGAGATAAACGCGATAGTATATAGTAATATTGTAGAATCGATTCACATTCGAGGAAATGAAATATAAAATACTTTAATTTCTTCGCTCTGGTAATGAGGCAAGAGCGGTGATGAGTTCCGCCACTCAACGAAACATAAATATAATAAAATTTAATGCATAATATATACACAATCATGTATTTGTTTGTCATTTCGTTCCCAAATAACGCCAGAAGACGCGCGCCAAATATACACGGTGAGTCATACCGCGGCGTAGTTCACGTGCCCAATAAGGGCTGCTTTCCAACGCTATGCAACAAAACGATTGTTTTTTATGTCTGCAAAAGAGTCTTACTCGTTGTTTTGCAAATTGGTTTGGGGAACTTGATCTGCAAATATTGGCGGATGTACTGGTAACTTGTGGTTGTGGTTAAGAAAAAAACTGTTTTTGACAAAATGTTTAAGCAAAGCGAATTTCTTTTTAGTGTGATAGTTTCAAATGGCACGTGGATTATGTAGATTAATGAAGTATTTTTACGAACAGAATAGAAAAAGAGACGGATTAGACGGTTGATCATAATGAACTTTCTGTAAAGAAATAAATATACTACCTATAGCTCTATTTATAGATATAGTTAGTGTATACTGAATTCAGCAGGTGGACAGAATGAAGCAAAAAAATAAGAGAAATTGAGTTTTAAAAGGAGATCAAAATCGAACCCACAACTATCACTTTTTCAGTCAGTGTGCATCTTAATACTTCTGTGTATGTACATAGTAGGCACATACTCGTACATGGAAACAATTAAAACACTAATTGATGTCTCGAAAACAATTGTAAGGTCAATGTAATTTAAAAATATGCTTCTGTACTAAAAAGGAATCATTCTTTTAAGCTTAACAATTTAATGTTAGTTAAAATTAATTAACAAAGCAGCTTCATAATTTTTCCGAAAAAGCAGATAGGCAGAGGGGTTCTAGTGACTAGAGTTAAGACACTTCGTACTCCACATTCCGACCAATCTTTAAGACAATGTAACGGGGGAACTGAACGCCGACGTCGTCGTTTTCAAAATATACCTTCCGAGTATGTGAGTGTTAAATACGCGAACAGAATCCTAACCTATACCTCTGTTGACAGGCGTAAAGAAACGGAAAAAGACAAATATACACGGATCGTTCGTGTAGAAGAGCAGTGGGCCACATTTTTGGCAGGTCACCGGGCGGTATCGAGCCGGCTAAAATAGTAGCGTACAATGCGCCCGCGCCGCGCAGCTAACATTAGATGTTAGATCATTGGATAAAATGCAACGACGTTTTACATTAATAAAGTTGGGGATTCAGAAACAGCAGGGTAGGCAGAGGGCATAGTATAGTTAAGACACTCCGTCCCTCAATTTCCACCAAATTCTGGAAGCATTGCGTGTTTAGTGGCAGAACTCAACGCCGCGTTTTGCCGCGACACCAGAGCGAAAAAATAAAAAGTTCTTTTATTAATATTTATATGTCGTTTCTTATTATATTAGAGTTTTGTTTTATCAGTGACATTTAATTTAGTATCACGAATCCCGCACAGCAAGATAGGCAGAGGAAATTTAATGTTAAGAAACTCCGATTGCTACGTACCGTCCATAACTTTATCAAATGTAACATTTGAGAATTTCATTTAAGAAAAAAAACACGGTAGTTGTTTTCTTGACAGACTTTAGACTTCATTCAAAAACAGCACAATTCCAGAAATCCAAAAATTTCTAACAATTACTAAATATATTACATAAACTTAAAAACAAACTAGACTAGGTGAGTAGGAAGAGGTGCCGTCCACAGGTGACATCTGTACCAGAACCAGAAACAAGGGGCGGGCGGTCTGGCCGCGCGCCAGGTGGGTCGACAGATTGATAGCGTTACGTTATTGTAGATACGAGATGATTGTATTTAATGATTATGTAAACGATTTAGATGAGTTTACCGCGTAAAAGAGAATACAGTATACATAATATAAAGAGCTTATTATGATTTAAAGTGGAAGTAATAAATATAGTTATTAAAGTCATTTTTGGAAGCGATGCCTTAAACATGGATTTGTTCATATTAATATGAAAGAGACACCTACTTTCAATTTCAAATGTTATATATAAAAAAGGCGGGAAACAAAGTGCTGTAGCGTTTTACATAGACGGTACTAAGAAGCAAGATACATGGGACATGTGAAAAAATAACATTTTGAATGATATTATTTCGAATAGACTTTAGACTGCCGTGCATATCTTTAATAAATTTAAAATGATCTAAAATTTTATAAAACAAATCTTAATAATAAAGAAAACGTAAAGGTTACTCTTATGAAAAACATTAACTTTACTCATAACATATTTCTCGGAGTTGATAATGTCCATATTTAATATTTACTTGTTACTTGGGAAGATTATCGATGTGCGCACGCGCATGTCAATAACAGTAGCCGGAGCTACCAACCGCTAACAATCAATATTGAATATGTATAAATATGTACTTATATACGCCATGTCTTTCAGGTACGGTAGTAAATAGAAAGAAACGAAATTATTAACACATACCGTTCCACAATTGCCATTAGATTTTCGAGATACTGCGTGGTGAGTGGCGGAATCGAACGCCACACTTTGTAACTTTGTCCATCACAGTTCTCAGATTCCCGCCCTCGATAAACTGATTATATTTATTAAAAATAATTACAATTAGTTCCGAAAACCCAGTCTATGCGGAATATAGAGATAGGAACATTATTGTAAAATATCTTTACTCATATGTGCACGTCAAGTAAGATTTCACATGGAAATTCAACTTAGTCATTGCCTCAAATGAAAAGTTAAATAAACAGAAAATTAGAACCACTAAGATTATACAAACGTATTGTAATTGACGCCTCCTTTGTTTAGATATATCTCTCTAAATTCTTAAGTCTGTAGAGAAAGTTGGTTTAATTAGTAAATATTTGATGTTTAATGATTGAACAGTTTTTTTTAAGAACAGGAGATGCCTTTGTTGCACATCGAGCTATAAACTCGACAGTTGTGGGCTTAATTTTCACTCGAAAGAGTATTGCCCTATCGCATGTAGAGTCAAACAATTTAAATCCGATATATTGTATGTTTTTCATACTAATTCATAGAATCCCGCATAATGCAAGTCAACGCTCATATGACCATGTAGAGCACACTGCACTGTTATTATAGCGTGAAAGATATAATTTGCGCCACATCGCAAGCGGGACAACACTAACGAGCGTTTATAAATTGCCCCAATATGTGTATTTTGTTGTGTAAATTGTTATAGCTTTTCTATTTAACGGTGCCTTTGGAAAAATTCTTTTGAAATCCTGTTAGATAGAGTACAAAAATATAATATAACGTAATATAAGGCTGTTACTGTAATATTATAAGTTTCATGTTTTATTAACTTCTTGTTTTATACCGCTTATTCTGCTGATAAGCAGAGAAGACATTAAGTCACTTTCTCTGCTCTTTGCTCATTTCCTTGATGCCTATAATATTATATTATAGGATATTTCAAATATACAGACATTCTTATGAAATGAAATATTATACAGAAAATAAATGACCTATTTATACTGTCTTTGTATTTTAGCACAAGACAAGGAAGGGAAAGCCAACCTTGGCTTTTTCGTGGAAAGCCCGACGCACGACCAAATCTGGCGTAGAGGCCTGAGGTCGTTAGCTGCGCACGCGTCGCTTGGCACTGTACCAGCAATATTTAGATGTTCTAACTTTTTATTGCCTTTTGCGGATAAACAAAGTACTATCTATATATTATTTTAAAAAAAAGATGAGTTTGTTTGAACCTGCCAATCTTAGGAACCTATTTTGAAAAATATTTTGGTGTTGTTAAAATATTTTATTATAGTACTTTTATCGAAGATATTATTACATCACTATAATTGTGTCGATGTAACACAGTGTACCTGCAGTCAGAGTTACCGGGCACTTAGAATCTGTCATATAAAAACTTTATATTATATCCATTTCACAATTGGATTGAAGCCCCAGGTAAAGCCTCAGGTGTTTTACGTATTAGTACGCTAATTAAATACAATTGAACATATCTAAATATCAATATACTCTTTGTCCACGAGAGTCCCGATACGTGGTTGTAGCGGCCAGCGGAGACGGCGTCCGTGTTTTGACGTCACGCGCGTATTTCTGGACTGTCGGAACAAACGCAGACAATGATTTGCTGATATTTGATTGCGTCATAAAGAAAGTGGTAAACGACACGCATAAAAAAATGAAAAGAAATTCACACGCTCTCTTTTGTAGCCTAAGTCGTTGGTTGATATACGAATTGGTATTTTAGCTATTTTACTTTTACGAGTTTTTTTTTAAAAAGGGCGTACCCGAATATCTTAGCGTATAAAAATAATGGTTCTCATTGAAAGGGAACTAGTTTGTATCGTTGTTATTATATCATTCATTTAATTTTGATATTAATAATAATATAGAATTCATTTTCGATAATAAAAAAAATAACAATTGTAATTTCTAAACTAATAATTGTAAATAAGAAACTATTTTATTGTACTTGTTGCTTATTTGGAACGCAAAAACTGATGAGTAGACTTGCTAGCTAGCTTTGTTAGATTTAGAGGTAGATTAAAATATATAGAGTAAGAAATTAAACAAATTCCATCTAGGATTTCAACGTATTAGTCTCTTTCGGATTTTAAAGTATTAGCTTACGGCGTTGAATATTAAGAGAAAAAAATTCCACTTCGTCAGATATTTGAAGTATTTGACCCACATCTAGACTATATTTAGATCGCAGTTTTGTTATTATTAGACAAGCGTACGCTCCGTACTTTGTTTACATGATTGACCAAAGCTCCGTAACGTGCTGATATTTTTGCATTATACACATCAGTTTAAGACTAAGCGATGATTTGTTAAAATTTCAAATTAGAAAGTAGAAATTTTGAAAAACTACTTCAACATTCGACAGTGATAAATGAATAGTGAAAACACTAAAAACGCGTTTTTTTCAAGACAATACATTAATAAGACGAATGTGATGAGCATGAAATCGATACGTTTACTAGTAGGCAGTCCAAAACTCTACCGGCCATCTTCTAATTCCATCATAAGACCAGAACGAAAGTACTGGTATTGTATTACCATCTAATCTAAACAGAATTGCCAAGTTTCAGGAAGATACAACGACTAGAAGTGCGTGTAATTCAGATCCTTAGGTTTTTTTAGATAGTTATTTAATTAGTAATAGTACCTACAGCTCCACCTAATAAATAAATGCGTGTTGTTAAAGTAGAGCTTTATACCTACTGGGGTACCTATTGAAATTTGGCATGTACATAAGTAGGTAGGTTTGGAAAGTATGGTACGGTACCTACGGACACAGGAAAAAAATGATTTTTCATTTTGTCTGAGGGCAAACAAAGTTGCGGACGACGACTATTTTAATTATAAATTCCATAAACATTGGAAAGTTCACAGTCAATGACGCAGGAACATTTTATTTGTATGTATAAATCACAAGTATATGCTATGTACATTCGGAAATATTTATGTAGCACAAATAAACAAAGTAGAGTCGCAGGAAGTATAAATACTGGATGACGTTAGTACCAACACGTGCTATAGCATCTCTACACATGTTCAGATTTTGTCAATTCTGCTTTTTCAAGATGAAGGTAAAAAGATGTTACTTATTATTGATCATATAATTGCTTTATATAAATTTGGAATACGGGGTTTATTCTATGTCCTTTGTATTAAGGAGAATGGAGATTTTTTTGTTATATACATAAAAAAAAACCAACATCTCTCATACTATCAAAAGCAGTCTTGCTGCTTGCCACCAGTATCGTGTATGCAATGGGATTATTCCACTACGCCATGATAGTTCGACTGCCTGTATAGCAGGGTAAGCAGAGGCAACCTAGTATTAAATCACTCCGTTCATCACGTTCCGACCAATTTTCCAGACATTGCGTGATGACTGATATAAGTATATATTTTACTTCCGTCATTATTGAAAAATGCAAATTGAACATGATCTTTTAGTACAATTATATACATAAAGTCGTCGTGTGACAGTCCGTCTGTCATCACATTCCCTCGGTCACAGTCCAAGACCACGTTTTGCAACACTCAAGACGCAGCAAGTACCGAAAATAATAGCGACCACACTTCACAATAGATTTCCGCTCCAAAAATTATGTCGCTCTTATGTCACGGCGTCATAAAAAATACTACTGTGTAGTTTTATGTGTCGAAAGTGCCTTTTTTATAATCGTTTGTGATGTTTTTTTATATTTGGTGGGAAGGTATCTATATATTTCAGACTTCAATGGTATTTAAAAAAGGAAAATAGTAAGTACGTTATTTTTATATTATAGACCGGTCGTAGCTCGGCAGAACAGCGTCTGACTGCAAACGCAATGGTTGTGGGTTCAATCCACGCTCGGAGAAATGAATATACGTACGTAACATAACTAAATAATATAGATACCTATACATAATTATAATTTAACTTCCCCGCCACTCAACACGCAAATGTCTCGACAACTGGATGAAATTTTGGGAGCTCAGTGTCTTAACACTATGTTCCACACACATGCCTACCCTGCTATATGCGGGTTACAGCGTGAAGCTGCTTTACATAGTTTAAAGGTATAACTTATTTATTGTATATGAAAATAATTTGTATAAAATGTATTATTTATTGTATGTAAAATATTATTATGTATAGCGCTAAATATGGTGCCATGGTTAGATTATGCGGTTTGTAACAGTAAACTTATACTGTATCTCATTTCCTTTCTTCTACGTCCTATTAAATGTCCGTCCATCCGTGATGCATTTACACTGTGCATGATTTGCTGTAATTATGTTTTTTTCAGGTGCACGCTAGATTAACTTAGTGTTTATACACTTCGCTCCCGCTTTCTACCGAATACTGCTGGCAATGAGCGTTTGGGGCACCGCGGAGCACCGCGATTTGCGTCGACACCAGAGTAAAGAAATGAAAATGTTAAATATTCCATTTCCTCGTGTGGGAATCGAACCTTTGGCGTTTTTTAAATTATGCTGCTAATCTATATATGTGTTTAATTATATAAAACTCTGCCGTTACTGTGCGACGGAAGTCGTTTTCTTAATGAGTGTAGTGTCACTTCAACCATTTGACCACAAAAGAAAAATTATATAGAATAAATCTCAATCAAATCTCACTTTTTTTTGTTCCCTGTATAGTATCATTTTTTTTGAAAGAAATGCAATTTTTTTGGTGTAGTGGAAATCTAGCGTTAAGACACGCACCGTCTAATTTTCGAGACCTTGCATGTTGTGTTGCATAAGTCAACGCTGCGCTTTATTTTATTTATTTATCTTCACGCTGTATCCCGCATAGATAGAAGGAACGTAACATAAAGACATTCTGTGCCGCACTTTGCGCCCAATTTTCGAGGTATTGTCTATCGAATGGCCGACTCAGCACCGCGCTTTGCCTTGTTACCATACCAGAACGCGGAAATTAAAATATTGAAGATTTTATTCCCCGAGTCGGAATAGAACCCATAACCGTTGCATTTACTGTCCCACTTAAATGGTGCAACGGCTTGAATTAAAATTATTAATAGGTATTAATAGGTAAAATAAAAGCTCACCACCAAAAATAGTTCAGCCGATGACAATTAATCCTCAAAAACACTATAACAAGTTAGCAGTCACCACTAGTTTAACCAAATAAATGGTTATTTATATATTTATACGTATATATAAAATATTATATAAATATATACGTTTGTATGCAATGGGCACCGTCCAGAGCGGCTGCTGGTAACTGACTGCGTGTAACTCGTATTTTGACGTCACCGAACCAAATATAGAGATGGGAACGATTTAAGCAAATTTTCATCCGAGGTATATGTATTTGGGATAAAATAAGATTTATTTTCCTGTAAATTTGTTACGTATTGGTGAAAAGTTTAGGTTATTTTTGCCGGCAGCGATTTTCTTCCACACGCGTGTCTTAAAACGGCAACGGTAGCTTTGTTTATTAGATGATAGTGGAGTTGGATAAATACTCATTTGAATTATATGAGACACTATGACTAGACAAAACAAAGCGTGGCGTTGAGTTTCGCTACTCAAAACTCAATACCTCGAGAGATAAAGGGTAAGTAGGAAACGGAGTGTCCTAACACTAGCTCTCCTATGCAATGGAAAATTGGTTTACTAGCTTGATAGTAGCGTTCTATAAATACGCCTTATTTGCTTTATATTTCTACGTTCAACAATCAAGCAGTCAAATTTGAGTGCATCTATCTAACGAGACATTACCACTTGTCAGGACAAAAAGTGGCGTTCAGTTCCGCCACTAGACCCAGTATTTCGAAAATTGAACGGTGTGTGGGAAATGGAGTATTTTATTGTTAAGATTAGTAGATATGTAAACATAATAGCAGAGTTCTATAAATGCGTCTTATTCCCATTAACTGCGTCGATATTTTGATTGTATCGCATTAAACATGTGACTTATAGTTGTTTATATTATTTGTGTTTATTGTCAAAGAAAAATATATTTAAAACAAAGATTTATTGCCTACTAGATGTCGCCTACAAATTAGTTAGAATGGACTTTAAGATGTAAAAGGGAAAAACTCCGTGGATTGTTCCCCTAGGAATTTCGAGAAATCTTCTTTTAGTTCTTCCCTACACTCCCTACCTACCTACTTCTAAGTCTAGTATCTGTCTCATAGGTGTTGATAAATTAAAAAATGTTCACAAGTTAGTAACGCTAGTTGTGAGTCGACGTAAACATGTTGTAGGTTCGATTCAGACTCTAGTAAATGAAATATTTTATATTTTAATTTCCTCGCTCTAGTAATGAGTCCATTCAACACGCAATGCCTCTTGATTTAGGCACAAACTGTATAACGGAAGTGTCGTAATGGAAACGGCGTACACTAGGTTCCTTCTGCGTACCCTGATATGTGTGGGATACAGCGTGACGCTAAAAAAAGATAGATATTACACAGAAATTACATTCTAGACGTAGTGTCTCTTTAACCAGATGCACTTAAACTTGGCTCGCATCCAATCCCTACATCTGAAACCCTTTTCCGTAAACATTTGCGATGCCAATTCAACATCTGACAAGTCATCATTTAAGTGCAATCTGCAGTAAGTAAATGATATTATAAGTTGGATATTCTTATATATATAATTATATTAGACTACCTTTTAACATCTGCTGATTTCTTGATATTCCTACACAGACACGAAAAAATGGAGGTTTGGAGGACTTGCGAGTGACAAATAACGAATCTGTCCTGTTACCAGAACGGAGAAATGAAAATAATTAATAGCTCCCGAGTGGAATTAAACCCGTAACTGTCGCGTTTACAGTAAGACGCTGTGTCGCTGCGCCACGACGGACTTAACTTTATTCTTTTTTTATAGCTTCACGCTGTATCCCGCACATAGCAGGGTATGTAGAGGGAATTAGGGAAACTAGTGTTAACACACACAGTTCTCATTCTATTCCTTACTTTAAGCCGAATTCTGGAGGTATTGCGTTTTGACTGGCGGAACTCAACATTGCGTGGTTACTAGAGAGAAGAAATGAAAATAATAAATATTTCATTCCCCTGAGTCGGAATCGAACCTACAACCGTGACGTCACATTTACGTGACGTCGCACGATTGTGGCCATGCGCCACGATGGCCTCAAACCATATTTATACTCTAATAACCATTTAGCACTAATCTGGACATTTGATTTAAATAAGATTAGGTTTCTGTTTCTAATATTTATTTGGTTTTTAGATGTAACGTCGGGAAGAGAGCCAAGTACAGTACTACATATTATTTTGATCGGTACGTTGACTTGTGTTGCAGAACTGCGACACGCGTTTTGTTCCACGTGAATAAATATTATTTATGTGTAGTTATAGACTAGGCATACAGAATAATATGGTATCATGAAGCTGGTTTGATGATGGAGCCAGGATCAGCAAACCACTCGAGTTTAGCGCCTTATAATTAAGAAATCAGAGTACATTCTCTGGCACATGGTAGAGAAAAAAGTGTTTTTTCTTTATTTAACTACTTTACTATATACTTTAGTTATTTTTTTATTTTCCGCATAAAGCACGGGTAGGCAGGGAGACTTTAACCCAGTGTAACCATTAATTATACGGAACCAAATACGATTTACGTCTCTACTCTCAACATGATATACAATTATATATAAATACTGGGAAGCGTTATCATAAAACATATTCGCGGCGGGCGTTGAATAAACTCCATTAAAACGTCATATTAATCAATTTGATGCTTATGTTTTGAAGTCGCGAAGGCCAGGGCTCTCTTGGTAATGAAATATGGTTTAGCCCCTTAAGTTTGGATATTTATTTGGTTTTATATACGACTACGCCAGCGTGGCCAAACAGAAATACCTGATAGTTATGTATGACACATGACACAATATAAGTGTCCTAGGTGTCTGTGTCCGCAGGTACAGTGTGTCACATCAAAACGATTGACGTAATGTTATATTGCCTATGACCTTCATTGATAAATTAATAATTTAATACAAAAATATTTTTTTTAATCCGTTCCCGTCTTTCCCGAGATTGGTGCGTTAAACCAAATCGACTCTTTAGCTTTATTGTCTCAGTAAACACGATATTTGATTGATGTGTACAGGTAGTGCAATTATCAATAATTCCATACAGTGCACAGAACGCTGAATTAAGATTAAAAATGATTCTTTGACTTTTTGAGCCTTAAATATTTTTGTTTAATAAATTTCTTCAAGTAAATTACAAAATTGTGTATTCACAATAGATATTCCGCATTCTTTCATGATTATATAATTTAGACTAAACAAAGCCCTTAGTAAAAAATAATTTTAATATAAACTAACCTGTTTAACCACGACTTTGCCGGAGGGTTTCTCCGTGACGTAGCTCTGCATGCCCGCCATCAGGACAGTGGCGCCGAGGAACTTGTTCAATAAAGCACGCGCCTCTGTGTCAGCGTTAGTGTCGCCTTCTTCTATTACTGTTGGAAAATTTATTATGTTTGGTGGTGCGGGTGGCGGCTTCGTCGGCGCAGTCGAATAAGTAAGAGTGTTGTAAGACAAACTGTGGACGCGGGTACAATAAGTTACGTCGCATTGGTTATCGTGATATAATAGGCTATAAGCCTTCCTCGATACACACAATGTAAAAATAATTTATCAAAAAATTAAAATTAAAAAATCAGCTTAACGCTGTATCCCGCACACAGCAGGCAGAGAGAACTTAGTGTTAAGACTCTCTGTTCCCCACTTTCTGCCGAATTCTTGGCGCATTGTGTGCTGAGTGACGGAACTCAACACCGACTTTGTGGACTTTGCCTAAACACCGGAGCTAAGAATTGAAAATATAAACTTAAATAAATATTTCTTTTCCTCGAGTGGGGATCGAATCCACAACCAGTCGCGCTTACTCTTACTTTTTATTAATTGCGTTTTACTAAATAAACTTTAGATTTTTGTATTATAAGTATAGATTTAGTTAACAAATAGAATGCAATATTTAAATTGTACTTAATTATTGATTATAAATATGGCATTATTTTGTTAATTTATATATATAAAGAGACTTTATATATATATTTATATATATAAAGAGACTTTCTTTTTTTATTTGAATTGATTTCCATTATCAATCGATAGTATAATTTAACGGTACTTGTAAATGTTTCAAATATAATGTTTTGTATTATGTTTTGGATATCTTTTTTTAAACTGATGACTTTTATTTTGTTAAAACAAAATGAACAACACCCGTCTCACAGCAAGCGCAAAAAAGTAGATTTTGCACTAGCACTACTACATGTATATTATTTACTTTGGAGCGCTGCCATGAAAATGAAATAAGCAATTTCGTCTTAAAATTCTCGTCAATATTATTTGAAAATATTAACTAAAATCTCACTAAACATAATTTTTCTAGAACTTTCTCTTTAATTAATTGAAATACGTGTATTTTTTATTAAAGTATACACGTCCGTAAGTATACACGACAACTTTTTCTGTTTTTATAATTACAAATATGTATTATAACTTATCGTATCGACTGATGGTTTATTTTGATTTTATTTAAATGTACACACATAGGCACATTATTTTTACCGGCGAAATATTTTTGCCCTAAGAGTCCATCGTAACCGCGATAGTTGCGAACGGAGTGTCTTCACTCTAGGATCTCTCTACTCCTTGCGGAGTGGAACGCAGCAATAAAGTAGTTACCTATATCAGCATTCTTCATTCTCGTAAGAATATCTTGTACCCCGGTGACCTTAGTAGAGCTGTCGAGGAAGGATCGCTCTTGGCCATGCGAGTGACCTGTTCTGGTGGTGGTAGTGGTCGTGGTCTTCACCCCATCATCTACCTGTTCTGTGGTCGTAGTGGTCACTATTTCTTCATCAGACCCCAGGCTTTGTTCACTGTCTGTCCGAGTGAGGCCTTGGGAAGAAAAATATTTGGTTGTAGGCATAAAATTGTAATTAAATACAACAAAATAATATTAATATAATAAACAGTGTAATTGTGATATATCAGAAATTGTATTTCAATATATCTGCAGCAGAATATTTACACCAGTCATGTCACAAGCGTGAAATATCGAATATTCCATTTACTCGCTCTTGTAACAAAGCAAAGCGCGACGTTGAGTTCCACTTCTCAACATGGAAGCTAAAAAAATATCATCAACAAATATCACTTTTCGATGAAATTTTATATAATATTATGCATATTACTGACACAATGTTAAAGGTCGTCAGTCTGTAAACGCAACGGTTGTGAGTTCGATTCCCATTTAGCGGGGGCAAATTGTTTTTATTTCGTCGCTGTGATAAGCGCGGCTTTAAGTTCTAAAAGGTAAAACATTACCAGCATCGCTCGATACGTTGTCCTTCATAGTGGAGGTGCGCAGGATGAGACCAGCCTTGGGGTACACGTGGCGTTCGGTTTTAGATGTTTCACCTTTCATAACAGGAAGAAAAGAAAATTCACTTTTAACACAACTACTTATTTAACTTGGATTTAAAATATTGTATATATTTTGTTGTTATATTCTATTCCATTCTATGAAATAGCCGTATCAAGATCGCTCAAGTTTAAATTATTTACAAGTTTGAATTTCAACGTTTGTTTTTATATTTTTTTCACAATACATAATTACAAGTTAACGATTCACGTCAAATTAGTTCAAGACTGAATCATTTTCTACCTACAACGTCCATATAAGAGTGCAACTGGGTGAAAATGTAAGGAACTTGTTTAAATGCATCGCGCGTACAGAATACGTGGTCAATGAGTGTGTTATGACGTCGATAATTATATTACAGTAATATGGAAAATCACAGATATGACAGATATACTGAGCAGGAATTGAACCTGATACCATACAGATAACATCATAAATACATTATCTATAGGTAGATATTTTTATATCGCTAGTCTCACTTAGTCTGGCGAGAGTTGAACAATAAAGAAAATTTTTTCCTCGAGGAGCTTGTACTACACAATTATTTATTATTAATTTGAATTACTTTCGTGTTCTAATAACGATATTTATTAAAACCACTCGCCTGCAATGAAAGCTAAAGTTTGAGGTAATTCAATATAACAATTATGGTATTATTGCGATTTTGTAGAACAAAATATCTACTTTATGATACAACTTATTTATTGATGAAAGATTAAAATGAAACAAACGCTAACTGTTAATGGAAGTTTACCTAAATACAATACAATATTGAAATCTGCATTTAAATCGGTTAAACCGATTCTGAGATTAGCGTTAACAAAACCACAAATAAATTAAACTTATTGTTACGAGTTCTACTACGTTGATGTACGCCGCGTAATAATCGACTTTCGGACATATCTTTTATGTACCGACAGCGTTATTATATGTAAAAAAATAAATCAGCTTCACGCTGTATCCCGCATACAGCAGGGTAGGCAGAGGAAACCTTAGTGTTAAGACACTCCGTTCCCCACTTTCTGCCGAATTCTGGAGGCATTGCGTATTGAGTGGCAGAACTCAACGCCGCGCTTAGCCTCGACACCAGAGCGAAGAAATGGAAATATAAATTTAAGTAAATATTTCATCTCCTCGAGTGGGGATCGAACCCACAACCAGTCGGTTTTACAGTCACACTTCGTGCCACTGCGCCACGACTGGCCTCATTATTATATGTATAGACATGTATTACATGTTTGAAGCCGTTGCGCAGTGGCACAGCGTCTAACTGTAACGCGAAGGTTGTGAGTTCGATTTCAACACGAAAATAAATCAGTTTCATTTCCTCGTCAATTTCGCGAAAACTTGGCAATACGCGGAGAACAGAGTGTTTTAACACTAGGTTCCTCTTCCCAACCTGCTTTAACAACACATAATTACATGCTGTATACGGGATACAGCGAGAAGCAAAAAAAAATTACTTACTTGCACTTTTAATATATTTTTCAGTGAGCGATTTCACCGAACTCTGTCGCACTGTCTTCTTGTCTTCTCTTTTATCAAATTTTTCTCTGTCCCTTCTATCCATTCCAACTTTTTTGTCTTTTTCACCGTGAATTTTGGTAGTTTTCTTATTAGATTCCTTGTCAGATTTTGTTTGTTGTTTGTTTGTTAGAGCATGGCTCTCATGTGTTTCTGTTTCTGAGCTCTTGTCTTGTACATATGTAACGTTATTTACATTAACTAATTTCTCATTTTGAATGAAGTTGTCGGATGTTTCAAAATTGTTCGTGGTGACCCGACTGTCTGTCACGCGGCGATCGCTATGAGTGAACTGGTCCAGAACTGCACGTTCTTCTTTCTGTATTTTGTGAATGGAATACATTATTTTACACATCATTAATAAACGAGAGGCTTTCGTAGGGCAGCACAGCGTGCAAATGTAAACGTGGCGGTTGAGAGTTCGAATCCTACTCGGGGAATTAATAAATATTTTATGTTCCTCGCTCTGGTAATAAAAGTGCGGCGTTGAGTTCTATCAATTATCATACTAAGTTTGAAGTAATGTGTCAACATTGTGTTAACTGAGAGTTTTATCACTGTTATGTGCGGGGATAAAGCGTTAATCTAAATAAAAATAGCCATTGTCTCTAAATGAGAGGAGACTTTTCTGTTTTCTTTATATATTATGTTTTAGCTTCATGCTTTATCCCGCGAAGTAGGGTAGAGAGAGAGTCTAACGTCCAGACCTTCACCTGATATATAATATAATCGTTTATTTGTTATGATCAGTAGAAATGACAATTGTAGTTTATAGTATTAAAAAATATACAATTGAAAAACAAAGGTAGTAAGAAAGTAGATAATTAACATATGGAACAAAAATATTCAGACTTTTTTGGTTATAAGACGTCGATAAAACTTTTGCTATATAAAATTAGTAGGCGCTTACGTTATGAACTTCGCTAAACGCAGTGCCGGTGTCGCCGCCGAACTTCTTCGTCGTTGTGATGGCAGCAAGACCGTGAATCCTAGACGGTTTCTCACCCTGACTGTGCAACAATTTCTCCAAGTCCTCAGGTTCCGTGGAGTAGGCGGTCACAGACACAGTCCCCTCTGGTTCACCACCGTTCCGCGAGTGGAACTCTTGACGAATGACTGTACCTTTCACTATGATTACCAATAAAAATGTTAGCCAACAGTTTATATAAACTAGTATTGTTATCGTTTATGGTTAACGAGTCACTTTTAAGGGCGTACTGTCATTTTTGTCACTTCTATGAAAAGTTTAGTTGGATTATAAATAAAATTTGTATGTGACGGTCTAACAAATAATTTACTTTAGGCAGTCAACTCACCTACTTTACCG
This sequence comes from Heliconius charithonia, assembly GCA_030704555.1. NCBI lineage: Eukaryota > Metazoa > Arthropoda > Insecta > Lepidoptera > Nymphalidae > Heliconius > Heliconius charithonia. The sequence goes on along the minus strand of CM060819.1, from coordinate 368,174 downwards.
AGTAAATTATTCAGCTGTGTAAATGTTTACAATGTGAATAAAAAATGACATCATATTGATTAAGATTAAAATACATACCTTGATAATTTGAAGCTCCGTTTCTTAATGCTCTGATACCAAAGAGTGGCCTGCCGTCAGCATCCAGGGGTCCAGGGCCATAGCTCGAAGTGATGACATCGATCGGCTTAGAGATCACCTTAGAAGGACTCACAGCTCGGTACTTTGGTTTCTCGGGTTCCACTTTCTTTGTTGTAAACGTACGAGTCTCAGATGTCTTTTTTAAATTTCTATTCACCACCCAAGATGGTTTTTCCTCTTGTTTTTGTTTTTGAGGAATTTTCTTATCAATATCAATTGTTGTTGTTATAATAACTTCCTTTGTTTGTGTTTTAGATCCGTCCGTGTCTGTTTTTTGCTTTAATTCTTGGGGTCTTTTAGGACTTGGGGAACGTGGGATGTTGTGTTCTAGACTATGTGCTACCCTCTCGGGGCTATACGTTTTTCGGACAGGAGAAGTACGCTTTTGAAAAGCGCGATTTTTATCAGATTCATAGATTTTTTTATTAATAGTATTCTCAGGCGATGGTGATCTTTTTCCATTAATTTGTGTTGTGTTTACTTCAAGATTGTCATGTGACACTGTTCGTTCAGAGGACTTTTTGGATAAAATCGATGATGCATTAGCTTCTAAGGTATGTTTTTCTAATTTCTTAATTCTTTGCTCATCATTAGAAATCTTCTTAACTTTAGATGTCTCTGTTGTTTTTTCTTCATCCTTGAGTCCCACCTTTTTCATATAGGCAGTAGCATATTCATTGAAACGATTCGATTTAGGTTTCGCTGGCAATGCCTTGGTTGGAGACGTAGGTCTTTTTTTATCAGGACTAGCAGTACGCGTTGGACTTTTCGATTTAGTTGGTAATTTAACTGATAGCTTGGAAGGACTTTTTGGCCTTGGTAATTTTTCGTCGATAATTGTTTCCGACTTTTCTTTCGTAAGCTCATTAAGGGATGGCTTATTTTCTTTTTCTGATCCATGAGGTTTTGATAAAGGTACTTGCGTAGCGTTGGGCGTGGGAGAGGAAGACTTATGTTGATTAATTTGTCGACTTGGCGATACAGTTTTTTGTACGTTTATTTTTCTTTCGGGTGATTTATGTAGACGATCTGGTGACTTTAGTTTCGTTTCTTTAGTTATAGTTTGTTTTATTTTTAAGGTAGTTGATGAATTAATTTGTTCTTTTTCCACATTTTTCTTTGCTATTCTTATTTGAGCTCGTATTCTTCGCCTCTGCTCGTAGCCTACGACCTTTTCCAACTGCAAATTAAACAATTTATATTTATAATTTACTTATATAACGTTTTTGCGTTTCTAAAATTCCTTCCCAATTCGGCGGAAACGGGAGTATTTTAAATGAAACGGCCGAAACGAAATATCTTAAGGCTGTGATCTAGATGCCCTCTGCGTACACAACTATGAGAAGCTAAAAATAGTTTTTTTTTAATAAAAAATACTATTGTAATTTGGAATCAAAAAAAATATATTAAGTACTAAAGAAATGTATATATATTTATTACTCACCATTTGTTCCAGGAGGTCTAAGTCAAATATATCTTCAATACAGGGCTGATGGTGTTCAACACTACTACGGCGACGCTCATTTGTAGGAGTTGATCTTTCTGTACTAGTTCTACGAAGCTCCACACCAAATTTCCCGCTTCCTCTTCTGCTCCTTATTTCTGTCTCTTCTACAATTTGAATTTCTTCCTTATTTTGACTTGTTTTTGTGGGACGCTGATAGCCAGGAATTTTATCAAGAGGTTTTTCAGTTATTGGCAAATTTGAATTGGACATATCGTGAGTATGCTCAATTTTATCATTCGATAAAGTTTTTAATTTTAAAACTTCAGGTGAATTTGGTCTCAAATGAGCTGGGCTGTTTCGATCTTTGTCACAGTAAGATGTATATTCGGTTTCATGGTAAGTTTCTTCTTTAGTATTAAAAGGAGAAACTTTTATTTTTTCCGTTTCTTTAATTGGCCGAGAATTATTTTCTAAGGTATTCATATTTTTAGGATTAGTGTTTGTTATTTTTTTGGGTGTACCTGTTGATTTAGAGACTTTTGTGTGAGATATATCGGCAACTTTTTGTGGAGTGGTAGATGAAATGTTTTCAAATAATGCTTTAGCTTTTTTCACTGCATCGCTACTTCGTAACGTTGTTATTCTTACTGCAGATTTTTCAGTGGTTTTAATACTAGGATGTACCGGGTCCTTAATTTTTGCATGAGATGAAACTGTTTCTTTTGTTAAAGAGCTTCGTCTATCATCATTATCGGCATTCCTACTAGAAGTATTATTACTGCAAGCATAATTTTCGTCATGTGATTTTATAGTGGTATCATCAATATTTCCTACAATTTTTTTCATAATCTTTTCATGTTCTTCAAAAATTTTCTTTTCTTTCTCTTCAACTTCATGGGTTTCATTTAAAAATTGTTCAGCTGTTTTTACAAATTTATTGACTTTGTCAGAAACACTAAGTAAGCAATCGTCACTTTTTAATGTTTCATCTATATCGTTAAAACTAGGGCGCTCCACTTTTTGTTTGGGCTTAGATTTTGTTGCTTTTACATTTTCTGCTGTTTCTATAAATAAGTGAGCTTTATCATTCACACTTAATTTAGTATAATCATCTTGATATGATGTATGCTTGTCAAACTCTTCAATAATATTTCGAGATGGGCTCTTTCTGACTTCTGTGTTAGTAGGACCCTTGGCAAACTTATTAACTTTTTCAGAAACTGATAATAAGCAATCATCTGATTTTAGATTTTCATCCAAAAAGGCAGAGTGATCTTTTTTTTCAGTATCTTTGAAACGTGATGTAGCGTCATACTTATTTGTAGTCTTAGAAACGTTATTTAAACTTTCATCTAACTCTACATATTCATTGAAATCTGTTTTTCTCACGAATAGTTCGTCATCTTCCTCAATTTCCACAATATCATCTACAATAGTTTCAGCTTCGTGTATGATTTGATGACATCTTTTTTGATATTCATCATCTGGTTCATTTACCTCATCTGGAAATCTTGGTGTTCCTACATCTTCCGAAAATCCCACTGGGGTTGGACAAATACGATCTGGCGAGTTCTCACGCGAAGATTTTGCTTGTTGAACATCAATTATTATGTCATCATCATCTGTCGATGTATTAAGCGCAGTAGCAGATTTTGGTTTACTTGTTGGTAATTTTGTGTGAGGTTGATTAGAAATCTTTTGATTTTTAGCATTAGTATTGATCTGCTTGGTTACTTTCCCAGTTGTAACATCATTTACTTGAATTTCGGGTTTTGATTTAACTCTTTGGGGGGAAGTTTTTTTCGATTTTGTTGTTATATCACTTATACTTCGAGATACTTTTGATTCAGTATCTTTGCGAATGATATCTTTAGTTTTTGTTGTGGAAATTCGTTTTGACTCTTGATCTATTGATTTATTATTAGTTGCTTGCATGGTTTTCGATGATGGCAATTTATTGGGTACAGTCTTTGAGTGATTTGCTTGCTTAGTAGCAACTGTAGTGTTCTTTTTACTATCAATATATGAAGGTTCTACTTTTGTGTGTAATGATGTACTTGGTGAGGGCTTGCGAATATGAGAAGACAAAGTTTCTCTTGGCTTAATGCCACTTATTTTAGGCGTTAATGGAGATTGAGGTCTATCTGTTGGCGAAATTGTTTTTTTTGGGGAAATACTTCTAGTCTGTATTGGAGATGCGCTATGATTTTTTTTCGTCGGTGATACGTTTCGTGATGGTGGCTTACTTAAAGTTTTTTGTTCTTTAACCTTTCCATCATATTTTTGTTTTACTATTACGTTGACATTTTCATTAATTATGTGTTTAGATGTTTTAAATACTTCTGACACTTCTTCCGTTGTAACATCTTCAATTTCCTCAGATTTTTGAACCCTATTCAGTACTTCTTTTTCTTTTTCTGATACAATAAATTCATCAGTTAAAGTCGATACTTTCTTGTTTTTATTCGAATTATTGATTTCCTTTGGTATTACCGACGTTTTATGTTGTGGAGACAAAAGAATTTTATCACTTGATATTTGATCATCTGTATTTTCATTAATGTTATCTTCTATTATACTTTCAGTGGCATGCTGTACATCATGCTCCGTTGACGGTATAATTTTAGGATTAACCTCAGAATTTTTTGTATTAATTATTTTAAGTTGATCTCTTGGACTGTTAAGATGTTTGTCCGGAATAATATTTACTGATTCTTTTACATTATTATGTTTAAGCTTTTCAGTAGGTTTACGGCTGTTATCTGTTTCATCAATTTTATCGATAATCTTGTAGATATGTATAGATTCCTCATGAGATTTGTCTATATCTTCTTTTTTTATGTTTGATGTGACTACAGATGTGTTTTTCAATGCAGTTGTATGTAATTCCAGTTTATGATCAACAGAATCGTGGGGCTTTGTTGGTGATAGTTCCTTTGTTGGAATTTTACTAACGTTGCGGTTGTTAGATGTATTTTTTAAATCATCTTTACATTTTTTATCTGTATTTTCTTTTTTAATTTCTTTATTAGAAGCCTTTTCATTGGGAGAGGGACTACGACAAGGCGATACACTTGGTGAACTGCATTCACTTGTCGATATGTTGGACTTCTTTATATTGTAATCTATTGTATCTTCTGATTCCATTGTGTCTGTCTCAATCATACCAAGAATTTTGCGGCATCTTTCTTCATAAGTTTCACGTCTCTCAAACGGAGGCTTTGATTTTATGGGTTTTTCCGTTTCTTTTATAGGATGATCTTGGATAGTGACTTTATGATCGGCAAATTCTTTTGTTTCTACATTAGGAGAAATAAGAAAACTAGAAGGTGGTTTTTCTGTAGGGGACATCTGGGTATTAGAAGTTTTCTTTAATGAACTTTTTCTTGGCAGAGTTTCCTTTGTTGGACGTTTTTCGGGTGATGGCGATCTACAAGGATTTTTGATTGAAATTTGATTATTTACTTGCTTAACTTTTTCATTATTGGTGCTTTCTATGTCTTCGGTGTATGATTCTTTTTCATCTAAGTCAGTAACAACTTTTTTGTCTTTACAGGCTGGGAAATATTCAAATCCACTAACAGATGTTGTTGGAGAACTTTGCCCTGAAGATATTGTATTTTCAGTATATTTAGGTTTTCGTGTTGGACTTGTAGAAGGTGTTATTAATTGCCTAGGCCGATCTTTTAAATTGCGCTTATTAATTTCTTCATTATTTTTTTCTGTTTCAATAAAATCAGACATCTGTTTAAATTTAGTTTCACAAACAACTAAATCTGCTGGAGACACGCTTTTTCGGGCGGATTTATTTAAAGGTTGTTGACTACAATCATTGCGGGATCTATCTATCTGTGTATCCTTTTTGTCAGTATACTGATGTATCAGTGTATCTGTAAAGTGTATAGTATCTTTAATATTGTTAATGGATTTTGTTTTAAGCGGCGAACTCTCCTTCTTAGGAAAATCACTTCTTGGTTGTTTATCATTATAAATTGTGATGTTACTGGATTCTTCTTCTATATTATCCGTTCTTACTATAGTTTTCGATGAATTAAAAGTGACACTATTTTCTGAAATTATTTGTTTATTGTTAGGATTTTTAATGTTCTTTATTGGTGATGGGGTACGTTTACGAAGAGGGGTATTATCAGGTACAGTATTACTTTCTTCTTTTGGAATGAAGGCACTTGTGTCTTCAAGAGTTTCTTTATATCTTTTTGAGACCTCTCTTGTAGGAGATGAAGACTTACGAAATTCATTACGAGGTTCAGTCGAAGATGGTCTTTGTATCGTCGGTGATGGGCTTTTCTGTGATCTTAATACATCTTTTGAAATCATTGAAGAAGAAGGAATACTTATGTCTGTTGCATGATTGGTTGGATATATATTTCTTGTTGGGGACACGCGAGATCCTGGAATATTTTCAGTCAATTTTGATGGACTATTTTTGTTTGATATTTCCCTATTAGGACTATTTTTAGTTGGAAAATTTGATGTTTTGTCGGGGCTAGACGGACGATTTTTAGGATATTTATTGTGAGTTCTTTCAGTTTCTGTTAATTTATTATGATGAATGTCTGTTAGGGAGTACATTTTTGTTTCCTCATCAATAAATTTATAATGGTCTTCTTTAATTTTATGTACAATTTCACGGTCTCGAGGTTCCTTAATTTTAGTAGAGCTCTCAACTGGTATATTAGTATTCTCTGACGGTAACTCTTCAGTAAAAGACTTAGGTTTATTCAACTCATTTGGTAACTCTTCGGTTGTAGACTTAGGTTTACTAGATGCAGTAGGTCTCATATAGCCAGGCTGACTTACAAGGGTGGCTTTCGTTTCAATTGGTGAAGGTTTAATAGGTGATAACTCTTGAACTTTTTTTATTGGTTCTGTAGCACTTCTCGTTGGGGAAGACGGTTTCTGATCTCTATTTTTGCGGTCAGGACTTAGGCTTGGTTTCCTTTGTACGTTGTTAACTAGTTTTGGATTTTCATACGCAAGGTCAGAATCATGATGTTTTAGAGGCAACTCGTCGTTAGATTGGTGTTCTTGTGTGGGGCACTCAAAGTCAGGATGCCTTTTTGGGGAAGAATTAATTGGTTCTTCTTTGTCAGGATTTAAATGTAATCTTTGAGGTGAATGTGATTTCTCCTTGGGCTTTAAAGGATTTAATCTTTCTGGTGAAATTGATTTATCTTTAAGTTTAGAAGGCGAATTGGATCTATCATAATTGTATGGTGTCGTATCATAGCTTGATCTATTGGGACTTGGACTTGATTTCTTAACAGTATGAGATATTTTTTCCGGACTTATACTTGTTCTCGGTTGACGGTCGTGTGGTAAAGATTTTCCGGGGCTTGCTGGTCGTGATTTTTTCGTCGTTTCTATTATCGTGGAAGAAGAGTGTGTAGTAGAATATTTTTCAGAAATGGTACGAGTTGGAGAACTTCTATCTATTTTGCTTGGGCTACCACCACGACTAGAAGGCTTTTTATTAGTTTTATCCGGGCTTACACTGCTTCTTAGGGATGAATTACTTGACTTGAAAGTTTTACTTCCAGGAGATGAGGCCCTTGTGGAAGGTCTAGATGGTGTATCTGAACGAAGGGTGCTAGCCCATGCTTGTTGTGCAGGACTCCAATCATTGCTTATTTTCCTCTGAGAAAAATCAGTTTGATAAGTCGACTGGTATTGGTTGGTTTTTGATTCATTAACGACATCTTCACGAATCACATTGTGTGTTTGATCCTCAGTATCCTTCATAAAAAGATCACTTTTGTTAATATTATACGAACTCTCTTCGTTATCTTGAACATTATGTATTTGCGTTTTGTGAGCATTATATATTTGGTCTTTATCATAGTTTTGAGTAGAACTATATTTATTTTCATTTATATCATGTACAGACTTAGTCACTTTATAATTTTCATGTTGAACATTACCATCATTATGCGATACATGGTGGGTATCTTCCGATTTTAAATTATTTTTATATGTTTGTTTTGAGGAATGTTTTTTATTGTCGACATAGTTATCATTTTCATTATTCTCAGAGTTAGTTTCTTTGACTCTCTGAAAATCAAAATCATCAATAATTTTTTGAGAATCTACTATATTGTCATCATAACGATTACGAACGATTTTTGACGACGATTCATTTACATGTGAACGTTTCTCTGATGAAGAATGAGTAGAAAATTTATTTTGTGATCTAGATTGGTAAGAGTGTTCTGAAAGTTCAGAATGACTTGTTTGGACAGTAGGAGCACGAAACTCTCTTCTAGTGCTTGTAACTCTAGTACCATCAGGAAGGCACCTTGTTTCTACAATAATTTTTGTGTTCTCGTCGGGATATTCAATCTTCCTAGATACTAATTCACCGTGATCAAAATCTGTTCTCAAAGTTTGTTCGGAATCAGTTGTCCTTGTACATTTATTTGATGTTATATTTTCGTTACGGTTACTATCATATTGTTTGTTATTAAATGTTTTCCGCAAAGGAAGGTCATTGTCATCAGTCACACTATATGGCACATTTTCTTGCTTAGAAGAAATTTGCTCGAATTTCGATGAAGAACTAGTCGAACTCTTTGTCGACGAAAATCGAGTACCATCATTAGTTTTTTGTATAACTTGTTCATGCGCTGCAGTATTAAAAATATTTTCGTTACGCTTAAGACTAGTATTTCCGTCGTCATACTCGGTAAAAGCTTGTTTATTGTGATCGACGGCTGCAAATTGACCATGACCGCCGTCAACATCGTAGCGACCTTCAATGTTAGCGTGAACTGACTTAACATGCGTATGGCCATCATCAGTTGTTCTGTTCTCAGTTTCGACGTTCCATCCAGCATTAGAAAGCTCTTTGAGATCTGAAAATAGTTTAAAAAATTAGGAAAATAGCAAATAAAGAGTTAAATGCGTTACTGGTTAATGGTATTAGTTCGGTTAGAGTAATCGATGGCAGGTGACTTTAAGAACCTTGGCCTCTGTAAGTGTACTCCTTGGGCGGAGAGCCCGCGTCTCGAACTTCCTTGCTCTTCATGGATTGGAAGCTCTGGTCAGCGAATGACTTCACATGACCTTGCGTGGATGAGAATTCACAACCTGCAGGGAGGGGCCAATATAACGCACGATTATGAATGCTACATTATAATTTATTTTCATATTTATAAATACCGAAATACGTACTAATTATACTTTCGTTTGTTGCCTTTCCCGTTGTTTACCTATTTGTTATATTTCGTTTTAAAGATATACAGAACTTAATAGAAATACATAATGTAATTAGCACATCAGTTTAGTCGGGGGCTCAACCAAGAACTTACCTTTAGTTTCCACTCCAGGTTCTGGTGAATAAAGGTTGCGCAAACGTTCCTCCCTCAGTCTATACATATGCGCTCGAATTTCTTTCTTCCGCGAAAAGTCTTCAGTCTGCTGCCACTGAAAATTGATAGAAATTACAATAAATAAATCTGTTTATCTTTGTATGGGTTGTGGACCAAGTATTTAAATGTCTTTACATATTTCTTATTGACAATGTGGAGTACACTCAAGTACACTGCTTCAAGTCGTAAAATTGGTTCCTACTCGTATATTAAAGCTGATATGAACATTTGTCGAATTTTAAGGGAAACTATATAAATGTATTGATAAAATATTACACGATAGCAATTATTATGAGAATTGAATATATTGAAAAAATATTAAAAAAAATGTATTGTTTATAAGTTTGGAACTGAGAAAAAATATCTACGATAGTATTTGGGTTAAGTTGGTTTTTGTTTTATTATTGCTTATTTATATGATAAAAACGAAGACATTGATTGATTAATAATTTTTAAATTTTTGACAAAGATGACGACTTTTTCCTGTTAAAATCATGATGATTTTGAATTTAGCGATAGAAAAAATCAAAATCAATCTCTCAAAAATAAGCAGAATCGATGAGAACTATAAAGCCTACGGCCGAGTCACAACTCGGATATGATTTCAAGCATACTTACAGGTATCGGTCAACCGTCACAACACTTAGTCAATAAAAAATGTATTTTCACCTTTATAATCTTCGCCTTTACAATCAATCTTTATAATTTTTCCCTTACTATTTACAGCAAACATATATACTACTAATTTTACTCTACTTTTCTGTATAAGTCTCATATGATCCTAGTGAGTATAAGTGTCACTCACCATCCGCCGCAGCACGTCCTCGTCTTGGATAAGGGACACGTCTCCTTCAGACATCCTGAAAGTAAAGAGAAACTATAATTGTAGCGTTTAAATGTTTTATTTCATAATTATAATATTACAGGAAGAAAACATTTTAAAATATTTTTAATAAGCCTAATTCGGGGACAGCGCAAGGATGTGACTGGCACCAAAGAAAAAGCCCGGCGTTGAGTTTCGCCACTCGAAAAACAATTCCTTGATAAATTCGGCGGAAAGTAAGGAACGGCATGTCGTTATACTAGGTTCCGTCTGCTTACTCTGCTATATGCAGGATACAGCGTGAAGCTGTATTTTTTTTAATGAAGTACAAATATCTATAAGTGATAAAAACATGTAGAACTGTTTTGGTAGTGGTATTAATATTTCATGTTATTGAATGAAATACTAATTCACTTTATTATTTCAATGTTGTCAGTTCTGTTCGTCAGTGTCGTCCTTTATCAAGTGTAGTTGCGGCCAGTGTTTAATTGCGGGTACAATATTCTGCACATAAGCTTACTTAAGTTCAATGATTGCCGTTACATTTTTACTTTTATATTTTTTTACTTTACACTGTATCCCATGCATATAGCAGAGTAAGCAGATGGAACTTAGTGTTACGGCATTGTGTGTCTAGTGGCGGAACTCAACGCCAGTTATTGTTAAGATACTCTGTTTCCCCCTTTCCGCCGAGTTTTCAAGATATTGAATGTTGATTGGCGCAAGTCAACGTCGCGCCTTGTCTTGTTACCAGAGTGGGGTCCAAGGTAGGACCACAGTAAGAGTTTCAGTCCCGTGAGTGGGCATATTTTTTCGCACGCACATTATACCCGACAACATGTAATAAAGAAACAGAATTTTTTGTATTCTCAATATCTTACTACAATCCCACTCCATTCCACTTCACACTCTCTCAAATATGGCATCCAAACACCAAAAGCCTATCACCAAATGAAAATCTAATTAAACCACAAAACACGCTAACAAATATTTAAACTGACAGCTGTAACGTAATATCTGTCAACCTCAATCACTAACACTGTCCAAAAAGGATTATTTTTTATTGAGAAAATCACATTCTGACCATTCTAGGTGGTATTGGTCGACCATATGGCGCACCAGTGACCATATAGATACGCCCTTGCCCCCAAACGCTCTATAAGGAATAGCACTTACATGTTATGTATGTATTTCCAAGTCATTTTTAGTTTACAAGGATTCGTGACAGCTGGAGCTTGTTGCAGCTTTTTAGTTGTAATAGAATTACGAACGACAGTATTGTTGTGGTGTTGCAATACACATTGTGATTGGAAAACCGCTGTGGCGCTGCGGTACTGTGAACCCGACAGTTGTGGGTTTGATTCCTATTCGGGGAGTGAGTTTTTTAAAACGAAGCGTTTTAACTAACTAACTTATATAGATGTAAACTATGCTAATTGAGAAATAGAACTGAAGATCATTGTTATCGTATGTGTTCATTAAAGAATCCATTTAAGCATAAAGTGATTAAACATATGCTTTAACTTATGTTACCAACAATGACAAAACATTTTTAATAATTAACCGTACCTATTTAAAGACAATACACTAATATCAACTAAAGCGCCTTCTTGTAAATAATAGCAATATAACAACTCTACATGAATGCCCAAGGTTGGTAATTTATATCACTTAACGTGAGTGTGTAAATTGAGCGGTCTTATCTAATAGTCACAGATTCACTTCCCGGCAGCGTGTGAGGTTAACTTATTGTTTATGTTTAAAGATATCTGTAAGTAACATGTCTATTGATTTTTTATAATCGATGTATATTAATTAATCTAAATTAATCGTCGGTTGATAACTGCTAAAAGATATCGTTTAGCTTATTTTCTTACTTCTTTTTAGCTTTATCCTGCATATAGCAAAGCAAGGTAGGCAGAGGAATCGACAGAACTGAACATCGCGCTTGCTGATAAATCCGGCACCGGATGTGTGTAACGATGTACGATTAGATATTATCCATAAGAAAAACTGACTGTATTAACACTAGGTTCAGTCTCTCTAACCTACTCTAGGTATGGGCGTGAAGCTTTCAAAAGTATCTGCCTGTTAAGAAATCCCAGGTAATAAATAAATTCCAATACATTTAGTTCAAGTTGCTTCACTTAAGTGCTTTCGACTTAATTGCTAGGTCACTTGAAGGTTGAAAGGCACTCCGCAGCTCGCGCCCCTTGACTCATACCAAATATTGTGACTAAAGTTACGAAATCAAAAACGAGAACCAATCCCTTTTTAAGATAAATAAAGTAATTCCTATAAACAATTTGTGTAGTATATTATTGTACACTAGATTCCTTCTGCCTATCTTAGGCATATCTAGTGTGGACACATTGTTCCCGTGGAAACACTTCCGTTTTCCATACTCCGCTTAATTCCAATACATTGCTTGTTGGTTGGCAGAACTCCACGCCGCTCTTAGCCTCGTTAGCAGAGCGAGGAAAATATTAAATATTGCATTTCTTCGCGTGGGTATCGACCCCACAACGCACATGTTTGTGCTCCTGTGACAGGATTGGTCAATTAGATTTTTAGCTTCACGCTGTATCCCACATACAGCTAGATAGACAGAGGAAACCTTGAATTCCCTGCACACGATCGAAATTTCTCGACGTGTTTCGGAACTCAATGCCATTGATGTGCATTGTTTTCTTACCAGAGCGAGGAATAGAGGTGGTTTAAATAGGATATTTCCTATTAAAAACCAATGATAATAATATTAAGCACTAATGATATAAATGCGATAAGTGTCAGAAAATTTGTTTGTTTATACAACGGTCAGCACTCAACGAAATCACAAGTCACGCGTCAACCGGTTGTTATCAGCAACGCCAGTAGGTAGTAGGTACTTAGCGCTGGTCAACGAAAGTGCTCGTTCGTTTCACGTTAGAGGTCAATGATTGATGTGAGAGGTTGGGTTTGTTTGTAAACTTAACTAATACAAAGATGTGGCATAGATTTTTTTGTACATATATTATGTACGTATTTTCCCGGAAACCGGAGTGTCTTGACAGTAAGTCACTTCTCTGCGTCTTACTGAAGTGTGAGATGAAGCGTGCAGCTTTGTGAATACCAACGTGATTAAAAGTACAAGAATTTGTACCAAGAAATCGATAAGGAAAATTACTTTAATACGCGATTAGTGAAAGTAAAAATTTGCAAAATATCGCTCGCGACTGTCATTAATTAAAATAATAAATATTAATTAATAAGGAAAATGATAACATATTTGTGAATAATAAATTTATTTTGATCGACTTCAGACAGGACTTTGATAGAATGTAATAATAAAGTTCCATGTTCCTTATGTTTCTTTACTTAATCTAAATTTGGTATATGCTGGGATATCCGAGTCTGGTTATAATCGTGGGTTCAATCGACACAGGAGGATGATTATACTTAAGTTTTTTTTACTTACCCACTCTAATACAAAATCTGCGTCGGATTATGCAGACTTAAATTTCTTTTTAATAAAAGAACAAAACAAAATGTTTTTAATTTTCTTATTTAAGTATATGTGTTAAGATGAAATATAAAAAAATACAATCTAACAGAAATACAAAGTTTAAGAAAAATATTTAGCCAATGGAGTCGTGAGGCAGTGGCATTGATTCACACTAAGGGGAGTATATTTTTCAAATTTCCTCACTGTGGTAAGAAGATAAGAGGTGGCGTTAAGTTCCAACACTCGTCAAATCCACCACTTTTATCTTGAGAATTGACAGTGCGTGGAAAACGGAGTGCCTTAACGCTTGTAATATGTAACATGAAAATAAAAAAAAGCTATTATTAGCAAAATTAGGTAAATCACTTGCTACACATAGACCTAACTATATCTACCTATCGCATTAAATACTTTCACTACTATCACAGTGTTCTTTAAACATTAAGACGCGGGTCACGAAGTCATTCTAGATTCGACTTCAAGTCTCCGGATATGGGAATTTGGTACAAATCATGGGAAATGAAGGTGAAAACTGATGGCTTTCTGTAACATGCTTTCTTTTGACGTTCATTTGGATCCGGTACTTCTAAATGAAGGACATAAAATACAGAAATCAGTAGCTGTTAATGGCAGGCGAGTTGGTTTGAAAGCTATAGCAAATGTCAAAGCTATGGCAAAATCTCTCTCTCGCCAAATTATTACTTATAGCAATAATCTTTTGAATATAATATTAGTAAAAATTCACCTCCTAAGATGCTAACAGCAAATAAATTGTAATAAGCATATAAGGATTTTGACGGAAGATTCGAGTACCATTTCATTTATATTTTTCTGTGTTCCTAAAACAAAATATCAAGTTCGTTTAAATATTTAGCGACCAGAAAGCTTCTTGAGTGTAGAACGGAGTGACTGATCTCTAGCTAAGATAGAAAATGTGATGATTAAAATAGTCTATCATTATAATACTATCAGTATATATGATAAAACTTAGGAAACTGGATAAATGCATATAATGCCACCACAAATTACGCGTTTTATTCTAGACTAGTCCAGTTATCTATCATTACTATTAAAATTTCAGCATAAATCACAAAGATTTACGACTGCGCAGGAGTTGGACGTAAAAGAGTGTTTAAAGGATAAAAGCGACACTTAACACCTACGGAGTGTATGTATGGTCATTTATTCCACCTCACGAACGCGTCATATGTTTATACCGTGGTTACGTCAACTTTTGATGGCACTAAAATTGTTCTAGATTTTTTCCTGTTTACCTAAGACTAGCAAGTCGCCCACAGGTAGACAGTTAGATACACAGATATACTGCTGATTCGGAATCCCTAGTTATAGGGTCCCGTTCTATCTTTTGGGTACGACATCCTAAAAAACAGTATACATGGCAAAGTAACATATTCAGTGTAATAATGATCCATTTAACCTTATTTGAACATCTGTTTGCTCGCTAATTGCGCAAAAAATTTTCAATGGAATTAAATTTTTTTTCTTTAAGAAATAGGAAAGACCGACAAATAAACTACTTTTTACTATACTATTTTCTCGTTGAATGCTAGGCTACGTTTTTACATAACGTAAAAAAAAACCACCTTAATTTTTTTTTTATTATTATGCTTGAGGTTATCAACGATCCTTGAGGAATTAATATAACTAGGAATAGCTTCTTTTAGCCCTCAAATTTAAGATTAGAGATTTCAAAAAATAACAAAAAAAATATTGACTGCTAATCAAATAAGCGCTCCGCCCGCGGCTTTTGCATGCATGAACGATACGGTATTATTTGTTTACTAAATAGTTTTTTAGGAGGATTATCTATAGTGTTGTACACTAAATAAATTATAATTTAAGCCTTTTTAAATGCTTATTAAACTGCGTGCGGTAAACCTGGTGTCTCCCATTGAAATCAAAGCCTCTATTGAATGGAAATCGTACTCACGAAAACATATAGTTTTTCTTACTTCATTATAAAAATATATAAACATCGATAGTAGCCAACATTTGTGTTTTTTAAGAAGTTATAAAAGTATCTCGTTATCATAGTTTCAAGCGAGAGATCTCACGGTGTTATATTACATTGTATTTCGTTAACAGAATATAGTATACAAATATATACGGGCGTCGACTGTCGAGTATGCGGGGTTACTTTATTTACATTTTTTTGAGAGTAAATTTATATATATATATATATATATATATATATATATATATACATTTTAAGCTTCACGCTGTATCCCGCACACAGCAGGGTAGGCAGAGGGAACCTAGTGTTAAGACACTCCGTTCCCCACTTTCTGCCGAATTTTTGGAGGCATTGCGTGTTGAGTGGCAGAACTCAACGCCGCGCTTTGCCTCGACACCAGAGCGAAGAAATGGAAATATAAATTTAAGTAAATATTTCATCTCCTCGAGTGGGGATCGAACCCACAACCAGTCGGTTTTACAGTCACACTTTGTGCCACTGCGCCACGACTGGCCTCGATATATATTTTTAGAAAACGTATAAAATTTTTTAAGTATCCGGATTGGAATTAAGATGGATGTTTCTGTTTACATTATATCAATAAGTTCGATAGCAATATTTAATTATATTTAAATTGTTTTACTACTTATTGTACTTATGTTCATCGTTTTGTAGATTTTTAATATTCATATTTTATAAGTCTATTATCAGATAAAAATCAAACTGACAAACAAAAAGACAAACTTTAACATAGTTATTTATATAGAGGTAAGCAAGTAGTTCGTCACCCAAGGTGAAGGCATGTAAAGGAATAAATGTATAGCGCAGTTACGTCAGTTTCCTGTCGCTAAAATAAAACAAACGTTATTTTCTATACAACTTTGCCCTAAATATAATAATAAAAATATCCTCATGGCACAGTTAAGAGTTTTAATGTATTTGACATGGGTATAGATTCGATTTTCACGAACAAACGAAACAACATTTATGGATAATTTATCGGTTCACTTAATTTGTTTGGAAAAATCCTTTCTGTTATGATATGCAAAATGTATAGCTATACAGTTTTATAAAAAGCTGAAGAGTTTGTTCAGTTAACAGTCTCAGGAAGTTCTGAGGAATCCTATAGGCTGTAAATATAATAGATTTCTTTTTGCGAAACTCAGATCCTATTAGGA
Source organism: Heliconius charithonia (assembly GCA_030704555.1). Taxonomy (NCBI): domain Eukaryota; kingdom Metazoa; phylum Arthropoda; class Insecta; order Lepidoptera; family Nymphalidae; genus Heliconius; species Heliconius charithonia. Next base: position 351,741 of record CM060819.1, on the reverse strand, counting down.
TACTTCCGTCTCACACTATTCACCGAATTCTGATGACATTCCCGTGTTGAGTGGCGGAATTCTACGCCCTTTTTGTCTCGTTACCAAATTTGAATCAAACCTGTCGCGTTTACGTTTTGTGACTACACGCGTGCCCTGTGCCACGACTGGCGAAAAGCCAGTAATATTTAAAAGCCAGTAATTTTATAAAAATAACCAAAACAAAGTAGCTATGCGTGTTATAGGCGTATTATAATAATTGTTCTTATTTTAACAGAACTCCAACAGGCTATGAGGAGAGGAATGTCTGGCGTGAGAGCCGTTTAAAATCGTTCATAGACTTGTATGATACGTATCTGTAACGCACTTGATGGACTATCGGCTATTCGCTTAAGGAAATCGAGTATTGAGCGGTGTGTGGGAAACTAAGTGTCTTAACACTAATATTTCTCTTCCTACTATGCGGAATGTAGCAAAAAAGGACTGAAGTACTCGTATCATTAACAATAATGTACAAATACTAAATAAATAAATACTTTTCAAACTCATTTCGCATACACCACGAGTAAGATTGTAAAGACACAAATAGAATTAATGAATAATTTGTTTTTATTTCCTGACTGCCTAATAGGTAAATTGTAGGTGTTCGTGACGTATTGACGTCCCTACAACTTAGTTATTATGTGACTATACTTTTATATAGAAATTAGTAATTAACATTCTGACGTTACGGATTCGAACTCAATATCAACGTAGTCGAATCGCTATGGTTTTGCGGTTTATCTTAATACTAAGATGAGAGAAATGATGAGAGATTGAGATAAGATAAAAATGAGTATAGGTACATCTACAATGACTGACAGACAACGCAGACTATCCGCTACTGTACTTAAATAGTTGAAATCTGACATTTTTGTAGGTATACAAATAATTTCCCGAAATTCCAACGGGAACGGGAAAACGAGCAAAGTTGCAGTCGACGTCTACTTATGCAATTATAAACAGCTATACGCCATTACATACAAGTTAAAAGTCAATAACTCCCAGTTAAAACATCATACACAACAATTCACGATGACATAAACGCAATGTTCTTTTAGAATATTCTTTTTATTCAGCGATTTATGAATCCGAAGTATTTATAGGTGGACGGTCGGAATAATTTAACCCTACAGCGCTTGACTCCACCTAACTGTAGTCGTATGGACGTGGGGCTTTAGCCGGCGAGAAACTGGTTGAGGGACCGCGCTGTAGGGTTGATCATTTTAAGTATTTTATATATATAATTTCAAATTAAAATTCAAAATTTCTTGGTCAAATATGCTTTGCAAGCACTTTTAATTTGTCGTACATCGGACCCAAAGGCATTTCTTCCGAGATCAGCCAGAAAGAAACTTCACAGTTGATTGTTGAATTTTGAACGTTACAATTTGTTAGTATTTTGACTAGGACCTATCCTGTATGAGATGAGCCAGGCTCTTCGCTTACTGCCCGTATTGAAAGAGAATATGGGCTCAAATATTGATGCATTTATATGCACTATATACTAGATAACACATGACGACGTCTTTGTAAATATATTTTCTATCTCGAGTAAACCTTAAAACCAAATACATTATATTACTTTATATTTGACGCCTCTTGTTATCTTTAAGCAGCTTCATGTTCTATTCCGCATACAGCAAGGTAAGTAGAAAGGGGACTAGTGTAATAACAGCATATTCCCCAATATTCGCCGAGTATTCAAGTCTTGTCGTGGTCATTTGGCGATACTCAACGCCGCGTTTGGTTTCGTAAGCGAGAAAATAAAAAATGATTACCCCAAATGAAAATGGTCTCCCACAACCGCACACTCACCGTGAAAAAAATATTTAAATATTTAAAGGATGAGTCGCAGCAGCCCTAGACCGGTCGGTCAGGTTTATTTGTGTAATGCCTAACACCAACATTTGCGAATATTTTATACCCTCACCTATAGAAGGATCTGGGAATGCCTTTTTTAAATATATTTTAAAATGAACTAATAATATATTTTTCTTCAGCATATGAGGTGAAATGTGATGAATGTGGGCTCGATGCCCACTTGGTCGAATGAATTATTTTTATTTCCTCGTTGTGGTCAGACAAAGAACGGTACTTATTTCCGCCACTCAACATAATGTAATGTCTCGAAAATCGGACGGTGCGTGGACGGAGTGTCTCAACACTAGGTTCCCTCTGCTTTCCTTGCTTTACGAGAAAACGTTTGAAGCTGCCAATTTTAGATCAAAGCTAAACAGAGAGACTAATTCAGGCCTCTCTATTCTCTACTATTTGCTCATTTTGGAGATATTGGCGGAATTTAACGCCTCTCTTTATCCCACCAGATACGGAAAATAAATAACTTTATAATTATTTCAAGTCTTTTATGCATTAGTAAAAATTTTAAATTATTATTTCTCTTAACTTACAGTCTCAAATCGTCCGTTAAAGGATGTTATGAGACCGTCCGATCGTGTTACGTTACAACCGAAATATCAACGATCGACTATTCAAAATATTATTAAAAGTCAACCATTTTTAAATGCAATATTTGAATTTGATTTCTGCGCTAAGCTTTTTTGTTTGAATAATATATAAAGTGGAAGCTAATCGACCGTCGTTGCGACTAACTGTAAACACAACCGTTGTGAGTTTGATTCCCGCTCGGGGAAATGACTTATTTTCATATCTCTATTCATCTTTTGTGATACAAAATTTGGCTCTGATTTCGGCTACACTACGCACAGTCCATAAAATTGAGGCGGAAAGTGACCGGAACACTTTCCGCCTTTACGTCATGACATCCTCCTTATTAAATCAATTACGGAATTCACAACAACCATTCATGATTCAACATATAAAAAAATAATATATTTTTCAAATTAGGCTATTACAAGCAGTGTAGTATATAAATATAAAAATGTGGGTAGTTTCAGTCCTATAAGAGAAGAAGCCACGATCGGCTCCCAAAGTAGTTCTGCTGAGAAAATATCATTGGATTCTTAAAAATACCTTCTTTAAGTCTTTAAGAGAACGAAATAATGTAGATACCTCACATGCTCCAAAGATTGTGTATATAAAATTAAATATTATATGAAAAAGTACATTACGTATCGTTATGGGTTACCGCATGGTTGAATGAGTCACCACATTCCTTTTTATCTTTATCGCATAGCATGAAATAAATTATCTTTTGAGCTTTTAACAAAAAAAAGTTGAAAATTGTGACTGTTGAAGTTTAAGGGAATAAAACATTCCTAAACTAATATTATTACAATTGAGGCCAGTCGTGGCGCAGTAGTCACACGTATGTATATATATAAACGCGACTGGTTGTGGGTTTGATCCCACTCGAGAAAATGACATATTTATATTAATTTATATTTTTAGTCGAGGCCAGTCGTGGCGCAGCGGCACAAAGTGTGACTGCAAAACCGATTGGTCGTGGGTTCGATTCCCACTCGAAGAGATGAAATATTTACTTAAATTTATATTTCCATTTCTTCGCTCTGGTGTCGAGGCTAAGCGCGGCGTAGAGTTCTGCCACTCAACACGCAATGCCTCCAGAATTCGGCAGAAAGTGGGGAATGTAGTGTCTTAACACTAGGTTCCCTCTGCCTACCCTGCTGTGTGCGGGATACAGCGTGAAGCTGATTTATTTTATTTATTTATATTTTTATTTATTTCCACCACTAAACACGCAATGTCTCTGGAATTCGGCGGTAAGTAGGCAACGTAGTTTCTTAACACTAGGTTCCCTTTGCATACCTTGCCGTGTGTGGCATGCAGCGTGAAGCTGATAATTTTCTTTTGTTTAACTTTATTTTTAATATTAATTATATAATATTATAGCTTTTAGCTTTTTTATAAGTTTTTGTTTGATTTGCCGTTTTCTTATATTGTAAATCTTACATTATTAAATTGGCCTATTTTTCAGTCCAATTGAGCTGAAATTTAGATTACGACTTCAGTTCTAATGCCAGTGTGTCTATAATGATTATTGTTTTAAATCCAAAAGGCCGAAGCAACAAAATAGCGGTTTTTGCACCCACAAATATATGCATTCACCTAATATGGATAACAAATGAAAAGGCTTGATTTGTAAAAGTACGTCATGATAAAACACCTAGAAAGCTTATTGTTAAAAAGGTTTTTTTAATTGATATTTTATTTTTACACTCAACACACAATGTCTTACACATTGCCACGTTAGGTCTCGAGCTCGAAGAGATCCATACTATTATCCTTAAAAAGGACTTATAAATCATGTCGTTATTTTATATTTTAATGTAAAATAAGAAAAAATTATAGAGTGGACTAATGCCATAAAAATCATTAATCATAATGGCCTAAAACACCTTACTAAATGTAATAACTATGCTATAATAAGCTGTGTTAAGTAAAATACATTTCCCTTGTGATGTAAGGTCGTATAATTTTCACCTTCTGAAGGAAAAAAAGAGGAACCATATGACAACTCAAAACCTTTTCATTTATAAAACGAACACTGTCCACCTCTACCTCGCTAGTTATCTAAAAACGATTACTATTATTAATAAAATGATATAAAATGAAGTCATTAGACCGTCATCCCACAGTTAAATAAAGCCTTATTCATATTGACTTGTTCATTTAGTGCAGTGGCGTCATCATCTGCATTTATCTATACTAATAATTCCTATAATAATTTAAGTAATATTATGATTCTTTGAATCGTGGTTGTTTGTTTCTATTTATTTAAAAGATGGCTTGCTTGTAGTCATAGAATATAGTTTTTTTTTTCTTTTTTTCCGATTTTGGCTTTTTATAACAAAAAGTAAGCAACTTTATCTTTGCATAGCGAGATAGGCAGACAAGGAACTTAGTTTAGAGACACTTCGTTTCCCGTGCACTGGACCAGATTTAGGGACATTTCTTGAGGTGGAACTCAACGTTGCTCGTTGTCTTGCCAGGACAGGAAAATGAAAAATAATATATTAATGGGATCAAACCCACAATCCCGTTTACACTCATAGAAAAACAGCAAAAATATATATAAAACGTAATTGTATATATGAATAAAAGTTAATAAATGTAAATAATCTACATTCGTGTACTAACAATTTGTGTCAAGGCATCGCGTCGTCGGTCGATTCGCGTTAATTTTTATTTATTTATTTTTGCAAATGACATCAGCATGAGGCAGAAAGCAATTATGGAGAACCGATCGTGTGGATGTAGGAGGCGGTTGCGTCAACTTTTGTTTCACTTCTAAGGACTTCCAATACAGCATTGTTCCTTTCGTTTCGTTTATTTGACTTTAGCTGTTATTTATGATATTTTTTTAAACTCAGTAGTATTGATTATATTTAAAATACAAATGTTTTCTTAGTCTTATTAAGCACGAGTTTATACCTTCCCTGGTCAGGTCACCTTTTTTTTTATTCGAATCAGTAATTCTTGAAATTAGCATTCTTAACGAAAAATACTCTTCAAGTGTATAATGGTAGGAGTAACGTGTGAGTAGTCGTGGTGAAATGGTGGTCATTAATCCGTCCGAGTGGGAATAGAACCCACTACCATCATTGTACCGCGAACTACTCATCATAATCATATTTTAAATTACGTACAACCCGCAACTCCGTTTACGTCTACCTACTGCAAAAAGTAAAATCTCTTTTTCTCTGTTCCCGTAGGAATTTCAGGAAATCCTCGCTTAAAGTTATATTTTTTTTCAAGGACCCAACCTTTTTCTTGAAATTTTAGTGCAAGAAACAACGGATTAGTTGTGTGCAAATAAAAAAATGTATGCAGTGTAGATTTGTAACAGCAAATGTTATTCACAATCAATACATATTTAATTTTATTACTCATCCAATTAAGCTTTTCTTTAATAGCGGTCGTGCGAATAGTATAATGTTTCAAACAAGTTATAATCTAGACCTGGTTATGTCTAGATGTTGTAGAGTAATTAAAAAAATATTTTTATGTTTAAATCTATATATATACTAATATAATAAAACTGAAGACTAAGTTTGAAAAGTGTGTACTGAGTTTTGTGTACTGGTTTGAACTTTGAAGTGAATTTGCCATTTTGTGCCGAGTCTATTTATGAAGGAGAGGCTTGGTTGGCTGTTATTATTATTTATTCATGTCTTTATTTTTTCCCTCCAGCATCAAGGCAAAAACCTAGCGTTGAGTTCCGCCACTCAACACGCAATATCTCGAAAGATTCGGCGCTCCGTGAGAAACGGAGTATCTTAACACTAGGTACCGCCTAACTATCCTTCTGTATGCAGCATCCAGTGTGAAAAAAAATATTATGCTATTTAAAATAAAGTTAACTTAAAAAATATTTTTTTAGGATAGAAGATAGTTTAGGTTGGCCGAAATAACGCTTCAATTGAATAATATTTTTCCCCGTCTGTTTTATCAAAGCACTACAGTTATTTATTTATTTATTTATAAATAAATCAAATTATAAGCGCAATGTTTGGATATTAAGAACTTTCTTCTCTTCTTACACAACGAACAAAGTTGAAGAATGTGTGAAACAAAAAATATTAATAAACGAATTACATAAATACGGCAATACTATTAAGAAAACCCATAATACTTACCAAAATACCCACTAAAAGAAAAAACACGCGTTTATTGTAAAGCTGCGCACGCGCAGGACGCGGTACGAATCGCGAGTGAGCAAAGTAGTGTTTACCGCGTCTACACCCACTACACTAATTTAATAAAATGAAGGATGAATTTTCATCTACACTTATTTGAAGCTGTAGTGGCACAGTGCCCCTGCTGTCTGACTGTAAATGCAACACATGTGGGTTCGATTCCCATTCTGGGAAATGAATTATTTTTATTACCTCGGTCTGGTAACAAGACAAAGTCAGACAGTGATCTCCTTACTTGACTTAAGATGAAAGTACCACGATCGATCGTGATCGTGGCGCAGTGGGACAGTGCTTAACTGTAAACGTGATGGTTGTGGGTTCGAATCCAACTTGATGGACATTTAAAATATTTTCGTTTCACCGTTATTGTAGACAAAATTAAAAAAAATAAGAATACTTTTTACCAAACAAACGTAATCTATGTAAGTACGAGAATTCACATATTAGTAATAACCATTGTGAGCTAATGAAGAATCCAATGCAATAATTAAAATCAAAAGAAAAGAAAAAACCGGAAATTTAAAGTAAAATAATATAAAATTGAATACATATCTCAGAAACATTCCGAGTAATTAACACGAAATTAAAATGTATGTAAATGTATGCACGCGAGTGAACGACCGGAGCAGGGCCAGGTAGTGGATACGTCCTAAACAAACACCTGATAGCGGGTCAAAGGTACTATTTTAACACCCTATAACATAAAAAACATAGAAAATCACTATGAATATAATATATATTTTAAAATGAACAAAAGTTTGTAGTTTTGTTAGAACGCTCAAGAGTTTGTTTAGTTCAAAATGGGAAACTCAGGAAATACTGGTTCGATTTGACATAATATTTTTGTGCTGGATATTCCACTTATCGGGGAAAACTACAGGCTATATTATATCACGTTAATCGTTTCGATATATCTCATGATATATACGGAATGTCATTTGTCAACAACAATCTTCTATTTGACTACTCGGACGGAGCCGTAGGTAGTAATTATATGAAAAAGTATGTAAAATATTTGAATTACAAATAATGCATTACAACAACAGCATATAAAACTATAGGCTGTTCACTTGACCGCTACAATTGGTGTAAAGTGGCGTTATAAAAAGATTTTTCTCCCAGTCCTGTCGTGGCGCATGGCACGAGTGTGCTCTCGTCTCGTGTGTGTGTCTCGAGGAAATACAGGTTTCCTCTGCCTACCCTGCTATGCACGGGACACAGCGAAATAAAAATGATCTTCTGCATTTTGATCATCTGTCACCTGCACCACAGCTACCTGCGACGTGTGGGCGCTGTGTCAATAAAAAAATGTTCACCAATAAATATATATAGTAATATATTAGTCTGTGGGAGTGAGCCTTGGCAGTGACTTTAGCGCAACTAAATTCGGCGCTGACGACTAACTTTGATAGAATAATTTTGCACAATTGGTGTTGATGGTCGCCGGCGTAACCTGCCTACGTAACCTAGTTGTTATCTAATATAGATTTATGATTTCTAAACTTGTTAAGGAATTTGCAAAATATTACCTTAAACATATTTAAATGTTTTCCTAAACATTTTCATTTCTTTATTAGCCCACATTTTATTCTGAATACAACCTACCCTAGGCAGCGGGAACTTAATTTTAAGACACTTCATCCTCCAAGCACTATTCTATTTTTGAGACATTGCATGTACAGCGGCGGAACTCAATGCGGCACTTTGTCTTATTATCAGAGCGAGGAGGAAGCAAAGGATCAATGTGTCGAAAATTTAGCGGGAAAAGGCAACAGAGTGTTTAACTCTTCACAGAGTAAAGCTGAATAAAAAATGAACATACACATCTAACCTTCAAAATGATTTAAGCACATCAAGTACACAGTGGCAGCGTCATATCTATTTGTAAATAGTGCAGCGCGTGGGCGCAGTGGGCGATGGTTTATCACCATAGATTTGTCGCCATTTACAAGTCGTTACCTATCAAGGTACCATTTAGCTTTATGCAGGTGGCTTCCCGTACTTCAATTAACGTTATTGTTCATACGATATGAAGCTGTCGTGGCGGAGTGGCATAGTATTGACTGTAACACAACGGTCGTGGGTTCGATTCTCTCTTGAGAAAATGTTCATTAAAGTGTCGTGTTGAGTTACGTCGATGCGGTAAGTAAGCGACAGAGTTAAGACACTGGGTTTCTTAATCTACCCGGTACCTGTAATTTGATTTGTACATAATGGCAATAGGTATATTTTCCTGTTCATTTTTCCTTTTTAAGTCAATTAACCAGAGTCCCTCCGAAATTGATGATTAATTAATTATTTGAATATAAATAAACATGTGTCCAAAAACAAGCATTGCATTATTTATCCTTGTTTTGTTACTGGAACATTTATGTGTAAACACGAATTAGTGACTAGTTACTTACAAATGACTTGAGCTTAAAATACAGTATAATTATTAAAAATAAAAAAAAATATCTACATAAATTATAATGGTTTAGTACCATTTTTAGTGCAATGGGAACAACAACAATGGGTTAAATTTGGATTTCAAAAAGGAACTTCACTATTTTTCTCATCTAGCAGGGTAGGCAGAGATAACCTAATGTCAAGACACTCCATTTTATGCTTTCTACACAAATTCGAACGTTTAAATAGAATATAGATAAACTTAAGCATGTTTTATCTTGAATATAGTTGGGTAGGCAAAAGGAATCTAATGCTAAGATAGTCCGTTCTTACCCACCGTCGAATTTTCGAGATATTATGAGTCGAGTGGTGAAACTCCACTCCGCGCTTTGTCTTGCCAGAGCGAGAAAAAATAAATTATTCCCTCGAATGGTAATCGAATCCACAACGGTCGCGTTTATAGTCAGTCACACGCTATTCCGTTGCGCCACGAAACCTACAAAGAATCGTCATTTAAAAAGTGAAACTTGATTAACTAGCACAATTAAATTTAAATAATCTCCATTTATTTTTACTACACTCCTCTTATTCATATCTCTACAAAAATAGAGTAAAAAGGCAAAATCCCCGGAGATAGTGTCGCTGGAGCGTGGAAAGCGCTAATTAGACGCGTTAGCGCTTTGCTCACCCTAACGAGGACCGTCACGGTTTGGTTGTTCAGTTTACTATCCTACTTGGAAATATTAAAAGTTGTATGAATAAAACTAGTTTTTACATGTGGTTTCGTCCGCATAGTCGAACGGAAAGAACTAATCTGTTTGACACGTAATATACGCCTTTTACAGTTGTACAAGTATATTAAATAAAAAAAATCAGCTTCAAGCTATATCCCGCACACAGCAGGTTGGCAGCCTGGGAACTTAGTGTTAAGACACTTCGTTCCCCATTTTCCGCCGAATTCTGGAGGCATCGCGTGTTAAGTGTCGGAACTCAACGCCGCACTTTGCTTAGACACTAGAGACATTTCATGTCTTTGAGGGGGGATCGATCCCCTTGTGCCCCTGTGCCATGACTGGCCTCTGTTATATAGGGTATAGGTAGAAAAACGTTAAATTGTATTAGTATGGTACTCAAGCAATTCGGAAGGTAAGGTGGACGACGAAAACAAACTAACACCTACTCGACGCCTCTTCTGTCTGCATTATTTAATAGTTGTATAATATTTGCAAAGCCCAAACATATGTGCTAGCTACATATTTTGTTTCAAACAGTATTTATACAGCATTTTTATTGAAGTTTTTGTTTATTTAACTAATATGCGCGACAGTTAACCCTTGTTTTTATATATTCAACCAATAATTGAGACTGTCGAGGCATACATTATTTTAATTTCTCTCTCTCTCTCTCTGCTCTGACGGCGTTGAGCCGTGTCTCACTTCTACTCGTTTTTTGACACATGACATATTCATCACGTCTCGATAAATTGAATAATATAAAATACAATTTGATTCAAGGCCGGTAACGCACCTACAGTTCCTTTAGTGTTACGCGGGGTCGTAGGCGACGGTGACCACTTAACATCAACTGACCAGCCTTATCATTTTCCATTAAAAAAACGTATACCAAATATAATATAATATATAAGGAGAAATAAATCAGGATACTTGTACAGCATTAGAAAGAATACATTATATATTTAAATTTACTTATCTCCAAGACGAAGCGTTTAAGACGTAATTCATATGAGATGCGACTCGCGTCGTATATTTGCAGACGACTTCAATTAATTATACATTGCTGCATGTTATTGTAGTAGATTTTATTGCTAGAACGTTTGATACGCCGCTGGTCCTCTGTATACTGCTGTTAATCAGCCAGTGTCGCTGTGGTTAAATTAGAAAAATGGAAGCGGGTTCCCAGTCTTGTCTATTGTGAAATATTTTCATTATTTAATAACATAGAGGCCGTCGTGGGGCAGCGTCACAGTGTACGATGATTGGTGGTTCGATATCCATTTGGGGGTATTCATTATTTTCATTTCTCCGTTCCAATGAGGCGTTACGTTCTGTCACTTAACACGTCACTTAGCACTAGGTTCTCTGTATACCTTGCTTCATGCGGAATGCAGCGCGAAGCTACGAATGAACCTAATTTAAATGTTATACAGTTTTATATTTTCTTGAGACCAGTCGCGGCGCAGGGGCACAAAGTGTGACTGTAAGATCGACTGGCTGTGGGGAACGGAGGATCTTAACACTAGGTTCCCTCTGTCTACCATGCTGTGTACGGGATACAGCGTGAAGCTAATTTATATTTTCTTATTCATTTCCAGTATATTTAGAGACTTAATGTGTTGGGCATAGAATCTAACTTAATGCCACATATAACAATATCAAAGATTTACAATTTTTTTTCTTCTCCAATGTGTGGGCACCAATCAATGAGTTAACAATAAGAAAATACTAAATAGAGTACTACATGATAAATCACAGAAAATACCTAATTTTAATGTAAATAACGTATTATATAATGACAATTGACAAGACGTGCACGTCTACATATAGTAAATAAATAGTATTTACTATTTACTAGTAGAAGTAGCTTCATACATATTATACAGTGGGTACTGTAAAACATCAACACACAATGCGTCCAGAATTTGGCGACAAGTAGGAAACAGAAGTGTTAGCACTAGGTTCCCAGGTTCCCTCTGCTTACCGTATAAATCGTAAAGTAAAAATGGAATTAAGTTATATAGTTTATTTGTGTGAACTTTCAGTTTGTTGTGTGTTTTTTGTGTGTTTTTATTGGGTAAAATAAAAATATTTAGTTTTTTTCTGTTACCATAAAAAATTCACAAAAAAGTAATAGGGTAATTCGCGCCCTTATCCACCTACACGGGAATCAGTTAAACCTATTCACAACCACGAGTTAAACACTAGCGAGATGAAATCTAATACCTCAGGACTTATAAATAAAACTTATTTATTTTCCAAGTCAATCGATTTTGGCTTCAACAATATATATACTACCTTCACTTTTACAATAAAATCTATACTAAGCTGAAGAATCTGCTTGATTGAATGTGCACATCTAAAGAATACTGGCAAGAAGGCTATTATATCACGATTATTCGATATGGTGAACACATATCAGAGACAACTCTTAATAATTTACATTGGACCACGGAGACGAAATCGCAACTAAAAGTTAAAATATTATAACATTATTACATTAGTATATAAATTCCTAACTTGAAAGACAGAGATCTAATTGAACTATACTTATATATATATAAATAAATGATAAAGCACGAGGAAGATCTTATTATCAGCACGTCTGGTGGCGTAATTATATCAGTCTTATATATTATATATGTAGGTATTACGTATAAATCTATTGAAGTACCTATAACATTTTACAGAATTGTCAGTAATCTTCATTTGTACATTTAAGGTAAGTAGAGTTGAGATCCAGCGTCTAGCTGTAAAACGACAGTTGTGGGTTCGATTCTTTTCCTCGTTCTGGTAATGAAGCAAAACGTGTCGTTGAGGTCCGTCACTCTGTTGAGTGGTCCAATGTAATTGTGTGTTCACAATACCTCCAGAATTCGGTGGAATGGGAGTGTCTTAACGAGGACGAAGTGTCCGAGCACTAGGTTCCCAGATTCCCTCTGCCTGCCCAGATTCCCACTCCCTTGCTTTGTTCATTGAACTAAAAAAAGTGAGAATTTTAAAAGACGGCGAGGTCACTTTGTATCACTTTATACCGTTAATTAATTACAATTTACTCACGAGCAACGAGTAACGAGTATGTAATTGTTATCAAATTGCTAATTTTCACCAAATTTAAAATAATTTGGAGTCAATATTCTACTCAAGGAGGACTTCTTTTTGATAACAAAATGCATTTTACTCACGAATTTACAACTTAAATGTGTATTTTTGCTGATTATATATTATAAGTTCTACCAAAATATAAAACACTACATTGTTTTTTTATTTTTTAACTAAAGACAGTGTACCCCCACATTTTTAAATTTTTTTAAACGCCTAGTAACAGATAAAAAAATAACTTTTAAAGTGGGCTTACACGCATAATTATCTCTAGCTAAAAATACTAACTATAGCCCGCATCTTCTTCTTGCGTGATTTTAGGCATATATTAGGCATATATTTTGATTCGGAATCCTCTCTTAGTGCTCTCTTACTCTCTTTAATCTACGTTATTTGTCAATTTTCTAAATCCCGTAGTTTCGTTTATGCGTTGTCTGTCTGTCACTCAGTAATAGAAGAGTTTTATGTATCTAAATTTTGAGTTGTCCCTGCACATTATGCCATGCGAGGTTAATGACACCGTGTTGATTAGAACTAGCAATTACATCTATTTTACGTCAGTACTATTTTAATTGTGTTGTACTAGATATATTGCTGTCATGGCCCAGTTCGACAACTTTTACATACGACTTCGTTCGCATCTTTAAAATGTAAGGAATTAAGGCCGGTATTAAGAAGCCGCTCTTAACTATGAAATGTATCTAGCTGCTGCTGATTTCGAGCGTCTATGCATTGATTTTGCTGCTTTTCACATTAATTTCTCCGCGTAATCAAAGGTATAGGGTACTTCCCCTGGACTAGTTATGAAATTTGGACGGAGTAAGAATTTACACTACAGATAAATGCGAAAAGTGAACATTTGTAGTTATTTCATAAAAAAATATTACAAACTTATATTTGTAGTTAAATACTTATTTAGAAAACGTATAAAAATTGTAGTTAATTTTATAGAAAATTAACAACTTACATGAGTGAAGTACAACACTTCCCTTACGACCCACTATCGTGAAGTTTTTTTTAATTTAAACCAGGAGTTTCCGAGATTAACGAGTTAAACCAAATTTTCACTTTACAATATTCGTAGAGATAATATAGATAACTACGAATATTAGACGAACGTTAACTAAATGAACGCTAATAATAAGTCTGGTTAAACAGTTACCAATAGTTGTACACTCGATAGCTAAGGGTGCAATTCTATATATTGTACTAAAACTAAAAAAAAAACTTCTATCTTCTAATTATCTTTTTAGCAAGTAAAAGTGCATACGTAGGGTTACTTAGTAATGACACAATTATATAGGTCATTATATGCATAGTCAGTCTCGTCTTGTAAGTCAGTCACGGTGCCTACACACATTGTGCTCCCTTCCCGGCTTTGTTCCCGCGACCGTGGCGGCTCCGGTGACGGCGGCGTGTTACATTACCAGCGCGTCATCGAGATTGTGGACTTACTTGGAATGCTTATCTAGTTCTAGCTAGCTTTACTCTCGAGTGTACTGTTTCTTACTATTGAATGTTTTCTAGTCTATAATATAATATATTAAAATTTAAGAGTTCGTTTGTATGAACGGGTTAATGATAAAAGCTACAAACATATGTAGTTCAAAAAAATAACATAATATGATGATGATAAAATGACATACACATTATTTTTTTAGTTATAATATTAATATATTTTACTTAGATATATCACTTTACTATATACTTCGCCGTATTTTACAGATATTGTTAGATGGCAGATCCCAGCTCCGCACTTTGGCACTGAAAGTAGGGAGTATGTGTATTACAATATTTCTACACGTGGGATTTGAACTTATAGTATTCACATTTAGGCATACAATTACCTCTAAGAAACCGAACGCCGCGCTTTGTCTTATTACCAAAAAGAAATAATGATTCATTCCCACAACCGCCGCATTTACGCCGACGGCCTCTCATTAAAAAATTATACTTAGTTTATTATATTAATAATACTTATCAAAATATAAGATCTGACATTTTAAACTGTACGAATAGTTTTAGATTTGTATCAATTGCAATGAACTTTTGATTATTTTGTGTAAAGGTTATTATTTAAAACCAAAAATTCAGTGCTCAGTTTAGGGGATATTTTTTTTTAGGCTAAATGTGCCGATTATGTTCTCAACGCTGCACTTTCAACCAGAGCGGAGAATTAAAAATATTTTTATTCCCGATTGGAAATCGTACCCACAACCATCGCCATATTAGTCAATCGTGCAGAGCACCACGACGGACTCAGTGGTGTAATTACAAAGTTAAATAATCTTATTAGCTGAGCAAGTTAATTTGCATAATTTGACAATATTATTATAAAATTACGGTAACTCATTGTCTACAACAGAAAGAGTTTTACTTCAAAGTTAAGATTTGACATAATAACATAACCTCAATTTGCACTGTGTCTAAGTTGAGAAGGATAGGATATTTTAAATATAACGTTGGTCGTTACCTTAGCGGGAATCGAAGTGACAATCATCGATTATACTCAAGCACTCCCGAAACCAAGCAATCTGAGCAGATCATTTTTTAGCTTCACGCCTATATCTTGCGTAAAGCAGGACAGGCTGAGGGAACCCGGGATAATAGAGTTAAGACATTCCTTTCCCATTAAGATACTCCCATTTCCATCTTTCAGAGGAAATGGAAAGAGGAGTCCTATTAAGTCATAATTTTAATATAATATCATGAATCACATGTTATAGTATAAGGGCTGGAACTGATACAAAAGGAACAATAGCGCTTGCGCACGCGAAACACTTTTAAATATAACAATAGTATATCACTTTACATAAAGTTTACTAAGTTAGTGTTATTAAGTGTATCTAGAACATAGCGCGTCGTCGTCGTTAAATTAAGCCCATATACAAAAAAGTCTTTCGAAAATTGGGCAGAAATTTGAGAACGGGGTATTAATACAAGGTTCCCTCTGCCTATTATGCTATATGTTCCATTTTTCATATTATGCATTCCATATAGCGGAGTATACAAAAAGTTACATAGAAATGCACATACAAGGCACTATATTATTCTTAAAAGGAAACAGTGTGTTAGCACTAGGTTCTCCCTGCATATCCTTTATATTATTATGAAGCTAAAAAGATTCTTGGGTTGAACCCACTAAACTCAGTAAATACTGGTTCGAATTGAAAAATTCCTTTTACGTTCACTGATCCCATTATCAAGGACTATCGCTGTTCCTTCGCTCAAAGTCATCTCCGACACCTAGAATGTGTCATGTATCATACATCATTATTTATTAATTCCATTTGACCACGAAGGCAAGGTAAGAGCTAGTCATCATACAAGATAAAGCAAGGTAAGTTAAGTAAGTTTATGTAAAAAAAACCGACAAGGTGCGAGTCTGACACGCATACGAAGAGTTCCGTACCACTATCTATAAAAACGGCAAAAGCAATCATGTGTGTTGTATGGAAACCCCTATAACTATTTGTGACAGACTGAACGAGAAATAGACAGCAAAGCCTTAGCAATACAGAGCCTTTATTACCCTAACCCAAATGTTGCATTTTTTTATCAACTCCTAACATTCTATCCCATATATTTTAACACAATATATTTTATTAAAAACAAAATTTTATACTCTAAACATAACTCGTTTCCAATTAAACTGTCCCGAAATAATATTTTGTTTCTTTTGTTATAATTAAATATCAAAACATAACCGTGATATGAGAGCAAAGTTAAATATTAAGTAATGCGTCGTTCTTGACTTCACTGACAAAAGTATTGTGTTCACTCGGGATAAAATTTAGGCTCTAAAATCAACTGGACAATTTTATACGTACAGTGTTTATTAGATTTGCAAGTTAGTGTTTTTTCAGCTTGTACTATAAGATCTACATTTGGTTTTGTTCCAGTATATATGTAAAATTTTCTACATCAATACATAACGCGCGTTTCCAGCTTGCCTGGACACGCTGGTGCTTGTCTTGATAATGTCGGCTCCCTTAAGATAAACGTAAATAAATTATAATAAATATTTCAATATATATCCTTTCAACTCGACTCGACGATATGAAATATTTATTTAAATTTATATTTTCATTTCTTCGCCCTGGTGGCGACGGAGGAGGCAAGACGCCACAGTCACACGCTAGTCCTCCTACGTCACGACGAATTAAAGATTTATTCAATAACTATGTTTTATATGAATATATTGTCAATTACTTGGCTTATGATTACACACATATTGACGATCGACGTGGAAGTCAATATTTTGCAAATATCATAATATGTATCGTCGTGGGGTCGTCGTGGCGCAGGGACGACTACCATTATCTATAAACACCCAAAAATCCTGTATGATCAGATGAATAATCAGAGCTCCATTAAATTCAACAGAAATGCATCATCTGAGAAAGTTTTACACTAACTACCACTGTTCATGAGATATGAGCTGGACAGACGGACAGACAGCCAGGTAGCGGTCTAAGTAATAGGGTCCGGTTTTACCTTTTGATTACGTAACCCAAAACTTTAATAATAACGAAAGTAACTTCAATTTTTCTAGCGCAGATGATACAAGAAAACAGAAGAATGGGTGTTTTATCATTATTGTCACTATAAATATAACCGATTGTATATTAAACACATAGTAGGTACCTATTAAATTATTGAGGAAACATTATACATATCAAAAGTGCATTCAAGTCTGTATCATCGTTAGATTCAAACAATACAAGTTTAATATATTATATTATGTATGTAAATATTCATATATGTACTAGGAAGACCTATATACATATAAGACTACTTATCTAAAGGAGCATCTTTTATACATCACATATTGTTAGCAATCGGTGTTTGACAAAACAATGTACAATGGATGAAAATAAGGTAAATTGAAAACATGATATATGTTTAATATTTATATGTGACATAAACACATTAAAACAGCTTTAACGTGACTAAAAAATATATATATTTAATAGTAAAAAGTTGGTTGCCATGTATGGCAACCAAAAAATGTATGGCTTGACCAGCCAAATTCCAGAGGTGTTGCGAATTTAAATAATAAATAATATATATGACATATTAGACTTATGACTCACCTGACCGCTGCTTACACCATTTAACTTAAAAACTACACTCAAAACTAATTATTAGGTATATGTTAGATATATATTAGTTAAAAATTCGTTCGTTCGAGCACAGGTCACTCGGGGTACTGTATAAATATATAGATATTACAAATTAAATGTACGGAGAAGACGTGCGACGCGTACAATGTCCGAGCGATCACTGACGCTTGTGGAAGGCTTCGATGCGCAGGCGCATACCCCTCTCTCAGGCTTAACCGCTTAAGAGATAAATGTTAACCGACTTTGGTTATTATGATTATGTATATTGAATTTAGTACTATAGTAAGTCTGTTTTTTCGTTTATTATTTACGTACGTAGTTGTCAGTTAGGTAGGTAGGGATAAGTTATTACTTTGTTACTGGACATTAATTCTTCAATATCGTCCATTTAAATATGTTAGGTGGCGGAGTTTAACGCCGTGCTTTGTTTTACCTATATTCTGAAATGGCCATATTCGAACACGGATGGACGCCATAATAAAGTATTTTATTTATTTTTTAATTCATAAAGATTGTTTTATAAGGAATATTTATAAATTTAATAGAAAGGATATATTTTTCTCCTTTTTCCTTCATGCTTTTTCCCGCAAAACATAGTAGATAAAAGTAACTTAGAGTTTGTTATAGGTATACAAGCTTTTATTTTCTTTATTATCTTCTGTTATATTTATTTATTATTTTTTAAGTTTAAATGTACCAAACGGAAAAGCGAGTCGTTCCCAACACAAGTATCTTCGATTACTTACTGGAAAGACTCAGCGACTCAACTTGTAAAAAAAATGTATGTGAATAAAGCTGTTTTTATTTTTATTTTTTTAACTTAGTGTCAACATTCTCCATTCTCCAATATGATTAGAGATGCAGATTTTTACTATACAGAATTCAACGCCGCTCTAGGTCTAACAAAGATCAATTTTTTATTTTAATTTCTTAACGTCTTTATCATGTGGTTTAAATGTCACACCTGAAGTGCAACAATGGTTATATTAAAACAGATGATCCCTCGATTATCTGTGGTCGACTAATAAAATTGCAGCTTTGTGTTTCATAATTAACCAACGGAATGATTTGATACTTATTTATTGTTTTATTTTTTTATTCGCTTTAAATTTAATTTAGTCCAGTTATCAACGTAGGTAGAAAGAAGTTTGTGTTGAGACATTCAATTCTTTAGGCTGTCTATTATTTAGGTTCAGGTTGTATTAGGCACATAAGAGGGTAGGCAGAGGGAACCTGGGAAACTAGTAGTAAGTTACTTATTAGGAAGTATTCCTAATAAGACTCTTCCGGTCTCCATTTTCCTAATTCTGTGGGCATTTCGTGTTGAGTGGCGGAACTCAATGGTGCGCTTAGCCGGAGCGGAAAAAAAAACAAATATTCCTTTACTTCGACTGGGAATCGAACCAAGAACCAGTCACGTTTTCAGTTAACATGATTTTTTTACAGAAAAAAAAACGACGACGTGATGGTCATATGTTGTCTCATATATATTTTTTTACCAAGGGCTTTCAATTATTCTTTTCACATACTTACGTATCGCCCTTGTGGCGCAGCGGTGTGTGACTGTAAACTAGGCTGTGGGTTCCTCGCTCTGGTAATAATGTAAAATGCTCCTAGAGCGTTTGCCACTACGAAGTTCCTACAAAGCCGCACCGCAGAGTGGTGTGTCACGTATTCAGATGGTGTGGATGGTTGGTGTACTGTTAAGACACTCTGTTTCCCACTTTCGAGACATCGTTGAGTGGCGTTTTAAAATACTGTTACCATATTAGGATAATTGAAGTATAGCAATTAAAAAAAAAATTAAAAAATATTAACAAAGGTCAGAGATTTGATTCTCGTTTATATAATAAGAAAGATAAAATCGAAAAGTTCAAAGCGTATTACATAAGAATAAAGCATTTCTTTACATTTTTGCATTTTTTTTACTTCATAGGACCAATTAAGCCATTCTCATCATCATCATATCACTTTGTCCCGTCTCGCCAGTAGTAATAGAGAGGTACCTGTCTGTGAGGCGGACTCGCTTATGAAGGGTTCCGTACCATTATCAATAAAAAAGCTATAAAAGCAAAAACTATATAATACTTTAAAAAAATCACGTTTGTCGTGTGAGGGCCTTACACATTTACTTTATCCTGTTTTTTTTATTTGTTGTTCTACTATAACAGCAAATACAAAAAAAAATACAAAATAAAATAAATATAACATCTGTAAAAATTTGGACTGTCTAATTATCACGGTTTATGAGATACAGCCTAATAACAGATGGACAGATAGACGGACCGTCCGTCCGGACAGTGGTCTTAATAACAGGGTCCCGTTTTGCCCTTTGGGTATGGAATTCTTATAAAATCATTTCCCGGGTAGAGATGACACCCATAATGCTTACAGTCAGTATTTGTGTAGAATATATTGTTTAACATAATGGTTGCAGTTAAATATTAATTTATACGTGGGCGTGAGGAAAACGTAAAAATGTTAATGTCAACAACTAGGACTGACTCTGTGTGACGGAGGTCGCTGATTCATAATTCCTGCCTATATTACAAGCTGGTTGTCCTTTACGAGCTTCGATTGTTTATAAAATTATATATATTCGTCGATATTATTGAGGCTAGTGCGACGCAGTGGCATTGTTCGAGTTGTTGTAAATGCGTTGGCTGTGCGTTTGATTCACGCTTGAGAAATTATTAATTTTAAAATGTTTATTCCCGCTCTATAACAAACGTGACAATCAGTTTTGCCATTCAAAATGGTATGTTTGACTAAATTGGTCCACCGCGCTTAGTCTGCCTACCCTGCTCCTATACTTGTTTTTTCTACCTACATAACTATATATATAGAATAATAAGTTATATTTTCTGTAGTCAACGATCATTTTCACATGGAAGTATGGTAATTGCATTTAAATATGAGATGTTCAATAAACATTGTTATTTATAGCAAATTACTTATGGAAATTCTTTATTCTTATTATTATTATAGTCGTTATAATATCTAGTTTGTATTAAGTACTTCAGTACTGGATTCGCTACAAAATCTATATCAATAGATTTAGTACCGACGTGTGTACGAGCAAGAGTTCTATTAACCCATTTAGACCCATACCTTAACTAGCAGTAAATAAAAGGTTTTTTAAGTAATAATTGGTGGACACCGATAAAATAAAATAAAAAACGTAAAAAAAAATATTATTTTATTTTATTTTAATATAAAAAAAAAGCCGTCCTCAAATGGGGCCACTGGGCGCAAGTGGTATGAAAACTTTCGAAACAAATTTTTTCGACGCAAAGTGATTTACAACACTTTTTGCATTGCCAACGTGCCTTTTTATGGGATACTGCACATCTTATTCCTGGGAAAGTTTTTGAGGGTAGTGGCCCACCCCATCATGCAGACTTGGCACTGCAGAAGCTGCTGGGCGCAATATGCTGCTGTTTCTGTATCTCAAAAACTGACGAGCGCTGTAACGACGAAAATCAAGCTGCTTTATCTTGTTTGTATAGGTTAGTAGGTGTAGATGCCATTAATTTCCAACAGCGAGATCCAGCATGTATGTGAATAAAACCCACCAACATTTTTTACTACGTACAGCAGTACGACACAGGGAAATAGATTGATCTGTCTGATCAACCCCGCCCATATCATTGTCATAGTTTTGAAAAACGTGCGAAATGCCAACGTCCACTTTCTTCTTTTCTACAGCACTCTATCTCTTTAATTTATCCAGAGCAAGAACGCTGCCAAAATTTGACCTTATTGTGCAGACGCTGTTGTCCACCCACCGTACATATAAAATTTGGTTGACTTGGTCAAAGAGGTAATCAAAATCGGTTTTTCTCTTTCTTATCCTTTACTGCTGTGAGAGGATACTTCGTAGTTCTACTCTCGCAAGCAGTATAGTTGCTCGATAACTCGTCTATCGTAAATCTCGAAGCAATGCGTAACTGGTAAAGAAATTATCCAAGTGTACATGGTCATTATCATTGGTATCCAGTTTGTTGAGTAGTAGTTTGACTACTCTTTCTCTTTCCCTAAAGTTTTTCCACATTATAAGTCATATGCGTAACAGTATCCATCTGTGCTCGTAATCATCCAATTTCTATACCCAAATCGTACTGGTTTGGATCTTAAAAATTGTTTGGTAGGGCGCCGACTAAAATATTTCACCATAGATTCATCTATAGATAAATTTCGTCTCTTCGACGTCTTCTTCAATAATTACAACTTCAATTGCTTCTTGAAGACCCTGGTATTCATTGCGGCCGCTAAAAGTACTACGTGTCATTATGAACTTGAGATAGATCTACCAATAAAAAATATTTTTTTACTTCTGATATGCCCATTGGCCCTAATTGGGGACAGCATAGTAAAAGCTAAATTTATCTTGTTACCACTCTTCTTTTCTTATTAAAAGTAATTATATTATATAATATACTATGTAATTGAGTATGTTTTGTACCAAAACAAATTTAACTAGAAGAAAAAGTTAAAATAAAAAATATTTACTTTTTGCCTTCACTAATTTATGCAACAGCTCCACAAAATGCACAAAATTGACAATTATAAATGTTTTTTAAATGACTTTTACGGTCTCAACATAAAGATACACTATTTATCGACACAATTGTGGACATCAACTGCATAAACATAAAAATATTAAAAAAACGAGGGTACTTTTACAAATGTTCCCATTTGGGCACGGTGGGTCTATATGGGTTAACACCCAATTAAAAAAACATGAAAACTTGTCAAGTGCGAATAAGACTCGCTCGGGATCGGGAAGTATAAACTTAAAAAAAAAGTACAAATTAAGCTTGAACTGCAAAATTTTCACTTTTTAGATTTTTTATTTAATTTGTATTGCAAGTTCTCACTTCATGCCAAATTTCATAACTATGTATAGATTCTGATGACGCAGTGAATTACATACATAATATACTTAACACATCTCAACTCAAGCGATACATTAATGCTCGTACTTTTCTTTTCTGTGATCCGAAGGACCGTAGACCTGAATATTAATTTCAAAGATACCTCCACGCGTTCTCGAAATAAATGGTTTTGACAGGAGTCCGATTGTATCTATACGATTTATCTCGAGATTGACAACAAAATGATCCTATAACTGTTCAATCTTTCCTTTTTGAGGCATGGCACTCTAGAAAATAACTTTGTATAAAAAAATATATTATGTTATGTTCCTTACACAAAAAATTGGTCACAAACAGGAAGGAAGTAGGGAGATACATTTTTTGGTACTATATTTTTTTCAACAATAATAGGAAGTAAGCGTGAGAAAATAAGTAATATTTTTTTTATATATGAAATCGTTGTGGTATAATGGTTAATGTTAGGCTAAACTATAATATTTAAATTATTTTAATTTATATATTATATTTCGCTGCAAAATCATACAGAATATTAAGCGGAAAGTGAGGGACGGCTTCCCCCTGCCTAGCCTGTGCTGAAAATAGCGTCAAGCTGATTTTTTAAACAATATACTGGAGATACATTATTTTATTATTTCAACTTAGAACTAGGGATTTTGTCCCATAAATAACATATACCTACTAATAACATAAGACAAAGAGACATATTTTAAAGCTAACTCTAGCTTACTAATATACTTGTAAAATCGGCATCCAATTAACCGGCCTTTAAAGTTACCTTATAGAGACAGGACAAGGCGACCAGGGGACCACTGTGACCTCACCATGACATCATCGTCATACCATTTTCAGCGCCAGAACAAAAACTGAAAACAAAGTTATTGTGTCCATTGCAGTTCAATCGCAGTGTTTATAAACAACATATTAGTTGATTTTAACTGAAGCAGATCATACAAAGCATTGTGATGATACAAACTATTGATGATTTTTATGTAATTTTTAGTATCACACTGTATCCCGCTTGAAGCAAGGTAACAGAAACCTAGTATAAAAACAGAGGACCTTTGGAGTCTGCTCTTCTATGGAAAAATCGTGAAGATGTTTTTCTTTAGTAGATTTCTATTTTATGGTTTCTTTAGCTAGCATCGAATTATTTCCTTCCGAATTTGAATTGGCTCATTCTTTTTGAAATCGGTTAAAAATAAGAAGCATTGTTATTTATCGATATTTGGCACCAACTCCATAACCTGCACGTGAGCGGAATACTTAAAGACGTGCGGTCACATTAGTCAATGACAAGCTAGTTAGTAATAACCTCATAGGAAGTTGGCAGAATAGTGGAATACGGCATATGGGAGTTGCCAAATGAAAATATTAAATATTGCATTTCCTCCAGTGGGAATCGAACCTCAACCTCTCGCGCTTACAGTCGCACGCTTGTGTCGATGCGTTTCCTAAGCTTGAGACAAACAAAAATGACCTAAATGTTTTTCCTTCTTAAGAGAATATCTAAATTCGAATTTAAGACCAAGTGAAATAAACCAGTTACAATTCCATAAATTATTAATGCAATAACAGTAAATTAGTTTAGTGAAAATTTACTGAATACAAGCAAGGGTTTGAAGTTGTCTATTTTATCTTAATAATTAATCTACCTTATAAAGAGGAGGAAATTCAATTCTCAATTCCTATATATTTTTAGACAGAAAATAAACATTAGAAATTTTTCGAAAAATGTTATTCCCTTCTACCATGATGTAATCGAAGATTGTTAAAAGTCTTAAATGGAAAGTAAGTATAAGCTTTGATATCTCTGCTTACCCATATACACCTGATATTCATAAATAAATAGAAGCCGTCATGGCGCAGCGGCATAGTGTCTGACTGTCAACATGAAGGTTGTGGATCGGAATCTCATTCGAGTTAAATTAATTTTTTTCATTTCATCACCCTGTTGACAAGGCAGTACCGCGTTGAATTCTGCCATTTCAACGTGTCTTAACATTACGTCCCCTCTGTCTACATTGCTATAAGCAAAATATAGGATCAAGGTAGAAAAAAAATAAAAATCTTATATATAAAATCCTCGTGTCACCAATGTTCGTTCTCGTACTCCTCCGAAACGTTTTGATATTGAATAGGTCTGAGAATCGGCCAACATCGATTTTTCATACCCTTTAGTGATAAGGGTTGCCCCTTCTTAACATTTTTTTATATTTTTTTTTATTATGTCGCATTAAAAATACATACAATCCTAAATTTTTACCCTTATATCACCAACCCCTATTTTTTAATAGTTTTATTAATATAATTATTTTTCATCCCCGTTCGATAAATAATATGTTAATTTAAAGTTGTTATGGATAAGTTGTCGGCCATCATTATTGTTTACGCGAAAAATGTAGTAGTAACGGTGACAATTACTATTTTGCTATCTCAGTGTAACTCTCATATTAACTTTTAATTATTCCTACTTTCCGAACAGTTACAATTTAACTTTAAGCCCAATAGATGCATCACTATCTCAATCGTGCTGGTAAGATTTTTAGCTAAAGAATGACATTCGAAACGTCTTGATTTTGTAACTGTTGATAAATTAAATATTTTTAAAGCATAAACAATAAAGCGTACAAAATTCAAATGTTTTTGAAGGTTGCCTTCATAAATCATAAAAAAATCCTTATAGAAATTATGATAACGTAGCAAAACAGTCATATTAGAAGTCGTTATAGTTGTCACACACTTCTATTTATTAAGTCAATAATCAAGTAGTTGAAGCGGGCGAAGCCGCGGGCGGGCCGTTAGTATATGTATATCAATATATTATAAAGATGTACTAAGGGTCTAAAAACAAGTTATTATTGAAGTTACAAATGTGTTACAGCAGTGACCATACTTGTATAACAGGAGAATGCACTCAGAGCACTTGCGTTATCTTGCTTTCCGCGCAATTTATTTGGAAGAAACAGATAGTTTATTATACGAGGAATATGGTACTAATCTGTGTATTATTTTTATATGGGAAAAAATATTTTTGTTTAGGTTCACGCTGTATTCTGCACATATCAGGGTAGGCAGAGGGATCTTGGGAACCTAGTGTTAAGACACTTCGTCCCCATTAAGACAATTCGGTCCCTCACTTTCCACCGAATTCTGGAGGCATTTCGTGTTGAGTGGCGGAACTTAACCCGCGTCTTGCGAGCAAATTGAAAACTACTAAATATTTGAGTTCCTCGAGTGGGAATCGAAGCACTCCTGCGCCCCTGCTTTTCGCGACGACTGGCAGTCTTTTTTATTTCAATAAGATAACTATTAAAATAATCAATGTTGGTATTTTTTTTAGTTTCACATTGAATACCGCTCACAGCAGGCTAGACAAGAGGTGTATAGCGTTTTAATATGCCAGAACGAATGAGTAAAAGTTACGTTGTACTTTCAGGTAGTGAGAATTGATATCAAAACAGATAACCACCGTTTACAATAAGATACTATGCCACTGTGCCACGACCTTATATTTACCATAAATTCTAAACAATTATACCATCTAGAAGTCAAGATCAAGCTGAACGCGAACAGTGCGATGCGTGGGCGCAGGTGACGTCAGCGTCGACACTCGCCTTATTAGGACACCACTGAGTAATTATACACCGTCAATAAGGTATTGTAGGCATTTCCAAACTTTACTTATCTCGCAAATATTATCTCACTCAACTTATAAAGCTTTACGATAATTTTTCAAGGTACTTATATGATTAGAAGTATTAAATAAAATATAAAATGTTTTATTTTAAATCATTTGTTAAATAAATTGAGGCCAGTCGTGGTGCAGCGACACGAAGTGTGACTGTAAAACCTACTGGTTGTGAGTTCGATCCCCGTTCGAGGAGATGAAATATTTACTAAAATTTATATTTCCATTTCTTCGCTTTGGTGTCGAGGCTAAGCGCGGCGTTGAGTTCTGCCCCTCAACACGCAATGCCTCCAGAATTCGGCAGAAAGTGGGGTACGGAGTGTCTAAACACTAGGTTCCCTCTGCTTACCCTGCTGTGTGCGGGATACAGCGTGAAGCTGATGTATAATAAATCGAGGCCAGTTGTGGGGCAAATGCACGAGCGTTTGATTGTAAACATAGGTTTCTTCCATTTCCGCTTTGGTCACAAGGCAAGGCGGGGTATTGAGTTCCGCCAATCAACATGTCAACATATGTCTTCAGAATTCGGCAGAAAATGAAGAACGGAAGTGTATTAATGGGAACAAAGTGTCTTAACACTAGGTTTCTTGGTTTCCCCTGAACAAAAAAGTAACAGAATAAACAGTGGCTTTACCTTGAAGATACCAGAGCGAAGAAATGAAATTATAATTTTAAATTAATATTTCATTTCTTCGAGTGGGGATTAAAGCCACCACTAATCGCTTTAACACGACTGGCCTCTTTAATCGCCAAATAATAATTTATTCTATGAATATACGCACAATAATAGAGAAAGACTCTAAGAAATCACAAACATTATATGACGAGAGAGGGTGATCAGCGTCGTCGTCTGCGGAACCTAGGACTGCGGCCGTCACGCGGCTTGGAGTTACATTACTATACACGTTGTGAATTATGCACATCCACTATAATAATATTATTATATATACTTTTACATGTTAATATTTGGAATAATCTATATAACATACACGTAAATAATTTTAAAAAACTTTTTGCTACATCAAAAGGAGCAAATGATTCAGGCTGCGCGGGCGCAGCTTCGTGGAGAATGCTTTAGAATTACCCATTGTGCTCTTTAATTGTATCTTAAATCATTATGATTATATATTTAATAGAAAGTATTCATCTTCAAAGACAATAGACATTGATTTGTAAGCAAATGCAACGTTGGCGTCGACTGTTCGAGGTATAATTAATTGAAGCTTTTAAGTTTGTTTAATTTGCATAAATGCTAAAAGTACCTATGTATATGTTTAAATAAAAGAACTACCTTTATAAGTAGTGAGTAGACCGGATTATTACCACTTTCAGAAATACAAACCGTTAAGCGTTAAGACCTTTTGCCACTGTGTTCCATTGCATTGTTGTGTTTCCATTTGCATTAGGAAATGCTGGACTCTAGAATATGATCGTGTTACTGAAAGAGATATTAACTTATGACACTCAATTTGCCCGTGTGGGGAAGTGATTTCCAAAAAAATCGTAAATTATTATTAGTAAATTTTCCGTTTGAGGACGTCGTGGCGCACAAGCGTGTCACTGTAAACTCGAGAGTTGTTCGCTTCCCACGTGGAGGAAAGATTTATTTAATATTTAAATTTCTTCGCTCTGAAAATAAGGCGAAGTGCGGCGTTAATTTCCGCCAATCAACACGCCAAGCTTTGAGAATTTGGCAGAAAGTTGAGAGCGGACGTGTTTTAATGAGAACGGAGTGTCTTAACGCTAGGTACCCAGGTTTCCTACTTTGTGTCTAAAAAAAATTAATTATCTATGTTAAAAATGGCTCCTTAAGAATACTTAAGGATAAATATAACTGTCGGTTTTTGTTTCGTAATTTTGAAATTAATATTACATATTATTTTTAAAAAATGTATTTGTTCATGTCGATTGCAAGTATCATTTTATGTCCAAAAATGTAAACCTTTACCTTCGAAATAATTACGTGTGAATCGTCGCAGTGACCTACATTGCAGTTCAATAACGACCACCACTGACCAATCGATGGAATGAGGACAAGCTTTATCATTTTGGTCATAGTAACATATGGTACTATATTAAGCTTCTGATTAAAATTATATAGTCTACAGATGTTCAAAAATCAAAACTTTGAGAATCAATTTAATCTCTGCAGAGAGTTAGCCATCATAAATAAATTGTAACAGATTACAGACGTATAAGAATTTCAACGCATGGCTTAGTGATCAGAACGTTTGGACGGTTTCCAAGCGGCGCAGGTTGAAATCCCTCTACATTCAATTTTTTTTCACCCTCACAGAAGATGCACTTGTAACACCGTATTCTTCTTTGTTTGTACCTTTCACGGTAACCAAACTAAGGTCAGAGACAAAGCCCGGTGACGCTGTAGAGGGCATTAGAGCCATCAACGTACTGCTCAGGTAAAACGGACGAAACGATAATTTAATATAGATTAGAAAAATATGTTTAACTTTCTTACAAGAGGTGTTTTTATTTGTACTTATGGACAATATCCTTACGGAAGACACAACGTGCCGTTGAGTCCCGAA
Source organism: Heliconius charithonia (assembly GCA_030704555.1). Classification (NCBI taxonomy): domain Eukaryota; kingdom Metazoa; phylum Arthropoda; class Insecta; order Lepidoptera; family Nymphalidae; genus Heliconius; species Heliconius charithonia. The sequence goes on along the minus strand of CM060819.1, from coordinate 322,600 downwards.
ACTTAACATACTAAGTTTTGAGAACGGACGATTTCCAGGTGGGGCCTAAGGTATTTTTTTTTAATTTCAGGGTAAATTATTACTTAGTAAAATTAAAGAAGAGGGTACAAAAACAAGACCGTACCAGGTGGAACTAACCACGCCCCTGAACACCAATGTTCCTTTGCCAACTCTGCTATGGGGGAGAGCGTTAAGCTGCACTTTTAAACACAGTCAAAGTCGGTACTCAAAATCAAATAAATAATTTCAAATAAAAGGCAGTTGTGCAAGTACGCAGTGCATGTGCAGTGTGTCGCAAGAGTGTCAGAGCTCTGCTGCAACGGCCTGCATGTAACGTTACACTGACCGCACACCGATACCGAGATATGATCCTGTATACCATCTATGGTACCTCACAACTAATGAGTACTCTCATTAGTTGAATATTTATTCATTAAACTTAAATTAAATTTATTAAACATACAAAAAATGGACTCCATCGTCATCCGTGTTAAGAGACGATACGAGAATATTTCATTTCCCCTTTTTGGTAACAAGATAAAGCGCGGCGTTTTGTTCCGCTACTCCACTCTCACTCTCTAAAATGAAGCGACCCGTGCGTCCCACTCTGTTATATCGCAACGAAACCGCATTGGTGTAATTAATTGTTATTACTAATTCGGCTCTACGTTGTACGAGATCAAGTGGTTCAAGCTGATGCAGTGGAGTACCAGCTGAAAGTAAAGAATAGTACTCCATGTGAGGCCGAACCTGGGCCATATACAACGGCAACCGGTGTTTTGACGTGAAGTGCTGTCTCGCTCTGTCAATGACATTCAGTATATTCAAGGTCTTGCTTTCCAGATTATCGCGATACTGGCAATCCCTCGAAACATTTAGATCCAAAATTATAATACAGGGCGCTGCTTTAACTTCTCCTGATCGTGTCGTCAGACAAACTAACAAAAACTGACTGATTTAATTTTGACTGGTTGTGAGCTCGATTCCCACTCGAGGAAATTAAATATTTGTTTCAATTTATATTTCCATTTCTTGCTCTGGTGTCGAGGCAAAGCGCGACCTTGAGTTCCGCCTCTCAACACGCACTGCCTCCAGAACTGAGCGGAAAGTGGAGAACAGAGTATTTTAACTCTACATCACCTCTGCCTAACCTGCTGGTTGATGCAGTATCCCGCATTTGAGCTACGCGTGAAGTTTTTTTTATTTCTTATTTAAAAAAAATATATAAGCATATGCATTATTTTTTTTATGAATACGTAAAAGAACGCCAGTTATTAATATTATGAACGGTAAACAAGCAGATAGCCTTATTACATATGTTTGTCTTCAATAAGAGACCAGTCAACCTTCCGGCCAACCCTCGCAGAATAACACAAGAACAAGAACTTACGTAAGACAGAAAAAAAACATTATTCTACTTTGCAATGTGAGTAATAAAACAATAAAGGGAAAAAAAGATAATATTTGTAATAATAAAAAGAAAAACACTATAAAAATTTTGACTATAATATATAAATCGAAATGTATTCGAAAGGTTATATTTTTTTATATTTTTACAAACTTAAAAACATTAATTTACGTTATCATACGTTATACTTTCCCAACGTATATTCTACATGTGAAAATAGGGGACAGAATAATATAATACTATGTTTCCCCATGTTTACGAAATTTGGAAACAAAAAAGTCATATTTCTTGTAAAAATCGTGTAATTCGCCCACTGAATATATTCTTTAACAGTTACATTTTTTTGTGGAATTCTGTAAAACATTATAATATTAACAAATGACATACATATCATCTTTTTCATTTGTACAATTATTTAGCAATAGTTAAAGCAAAATATATTTAGTTGGTTTCATTTATTTCCTCATTGTGAAATAACATTCACAAATTTTGAAAATAAAATAAACGGTGTTGGTGTTACATTTATATATTTTGTTATGCTGTTCTTTTATTTATATGTATGTGCACTGTTTGTTTACCCCAATAAATGGAAAAAGAAATAAAGACCTAACAGGTTAACATAATTCAACTATCAAAAGTAATTTAAATTGTATGTTGTATTTTTTAGCTTCACGCTGTCACGATCCTGCACATAGCAGGGTAGGCAGGTGGAACCTGGTACGTTTCCATTAAGGCACTTACGTTCCCCATTTTCCACTGAATTCTGGAGCCATTGCGTGTTGAGTGGCGGGACTTAACGCCGCGTTTTGCTTCGTTACCAGGGCGAAGGAATTAAAAAATATTTTTATCTATTTAAAAAAGGCGTTTTTGATAAGAAACAATAACAAATAGCACTAGCCAGCGTATACCGCATACACTGTGACAGGTACAGGTCACGATTTTTTGACAAATTAGCTTTTACGATAACGTTACTATCGTTATCTATTGAATGAATGGCGGATAATTTGTTTATATGAGGAACGAAGAAATCAGCTTAACATAACTGGCCGTATTTGATTTACGTCTCAATCTTTTGAGTAATGTTTATGCTTAATGAATGATAAATATGTCGACGATTTGTGGGTTCAATTTTCACTTGGAGGGAGTATTTTCATTTCCTTGCTCCGAGTTAATCGGCCCTTGGTCGGCGCTTGGGTAACGGAGTGTCCTAATATAGGATTTCTTCTTCTTCTCCTGCTGTTTGCGTGTTACAGCGTGAAGTTAAAAAACTTTTTATTACGCTGCTTGTGTTACTTACTACAGTCGTAGAGTAGTCGTGGGTTCGAGTTCACTCGAGGCCAAGTGTAAAAATTTTCATTTGCCCTTTATACATTTTATCCATTAATATAATGTGGATAAGGGTAAAAAATTTACTTCAACAAAAAAAAAGTTTTGTTGTATATATATTTCTGGAATAAGTCAAGTAATTTAAAAAAACTAAACCTCAACAAACCACACACTCTGTATGTAATTGTTTATTATACCTGTTTCCTCCAGAAATGCTTGGATACCCATATCTCAAAAACTGCTAAACGGAATTAAATGAAGCTTGAATTGTTCTCTATCGGGAATATATTTGGTTTAAATAAAAAAAAAACCATCTCGATATGGTTTTTAGTTTTCATCACACTCATAAAACACCTAAAACATAACAGTTCTATATAATTCACCATTTCTATGAATTTGAAATATACAATAAATAGCCTACATTCATTCATCATATGCTTACAATTATAACTTTAATTCAAAGGAATTAAATTGTTAATACCACAAATAGGTCAGGGTGAGTGACATCACGTTCAGTAGAAAAAATATTTTCCTCGAATCTTAATGCCGTTGTGCCAAATATGGTAGACGACACATAAGGTGAATTACTTACCAACTACACTACAAATAGATACTATTAGTGACTATTTTTCTTCAACTTCACGCTGTATCCCGCATATAGTACAGCAAGGTTGGCAGTAAGAACCTAGTGCTAAGACAATACGTTTCCCACTTTTTTTTGAGACACTGCCTGACATTTTCTCGTTATTAGAGCGAGGAAATGAAAATATTAAGTAATTTAATCCTTCTAGTCGGAATCGAACCCACAATCTCTGATGTCACATGCTGTTCCACTGCGCCACGATGGCCTTATTATTCCTTATTATTATTATTCATTTTACAGATATCTCTATATTGTAGTATCTGTATGAGACGAAGAGCACCTAGTGTCAAGATACACTTGCGCTTTCTATCGGTATTAGAGACATGCGTGTTGGGTAGTGGAACACAACGCCGCATTTAAAATTTACAGAGCTCTTCGAAAAGATTTGATTGGTTATAAGACTGAGCCCCGAGCCTCCTTCAATTTTCCGATTTTTTTTTAATTCTTTATAAATATATTATTTTTTTAAAAAAATCAAGGAGTAGTTGTTGGTTATTCCTTTTGACTCTTACAAAATTGTACCCAGTTGGCTTTTTTTCTCGTTTTATATAATAACTAGCGACCCGCTCGCGGCTTCGCCCGCTTAAACCACAGAATTATTTATTTAACACACTGAATTATGTTCGTGTTTTGATATACTTATAATGTATGTTTGCAATGTAATGAAGTTTTTTATGAGAAAGTTGTTAAAACTTTAGGTCGCATTTTCGTACCTCCCATAAGAATCTTCAATTGAATGTTTGAAATAAAAACACAACTTATCGATACTTACTATATGTGCGATAATCTCAGAAACGGCTTAACCGATTTAAATACTTTTTTTGTTTGTATTCTGGCAAACTGCCCTTAAATATTAAGTATTAGTTTTATTTTAAGCAGCTTCATGCTAGTCAGAGGGAGGAACCTAGTATTAAGACACTTCGTTCCCCACTTTCTACCGAATTCGGGACGCATTGCGTGTTGAGTGGCAGAACGCAACGCCGTGCTTAACCTCGACCCCAGAGCGAAGAAATGGAAATATAAATTTAAGTAAATATTTCATCTCCTCGTGTGGGAATCGAACTCAGAGAACCAGTCGGTTTTACAGTCACACTTTGTGCCGCTGCGCCACGACTGGCCTCAACTGGATTGGACTTTATTTTAATCGGTTCACATAAAGTTAAAACCAGATCCACGCTTTATCCCGCCCTTAGTAGGGCAACTTAGTGTAAGATATTGGGTATAATGTGTGACTGATGTGCGAAATGAAAATATTATTAAATTATAATTCAATCCTGCATGTGTGGATCGGACCCACAACGTCGCGTTACAGTTACAATTGGGCATATAGGGTAAAATAGTTTAAACCCGTACTTAGGTACGGGTTAGGTAGGTTAGGTAGAATTTAAGCAAGATACATCAACAGTGAAGACGTAGGTTTTTTTCTCATTTCACAATGTTTATTCATATCTATATTTCGTATGACGCGGTTACGCATAGGTACCAATAATGTAAACACATACTACTACAAAAATAGTACTAAAATGTTTAGAACTTTAAACTTTGCCGCCAAAACCTACGACTCGATTTCGCAATGAAGCGTATGCGGCGGTTTCCCTTTGATAGGTTTATGTGTGCGTGCGTTCTTGACAAATTGTATTTTATTTTACAACGATAATTTTATTATTTATTTTGTTTGAAAAAATAACTTTTTTTTTTAGGGTTTTTAATTTAATATGTAATAGGCTTTTATAGAGTAGTTAAACTGTGGTTTCATTTAAAGTGGTCCTAACAAAAAAACTCTGTATAATTGAGCATATTTAATATTTATAGTGATTTTTTGGTGAAAAGATACCAATAGTTATTACAACTACTTGCGAAGAAGCATAGTTTAGGCAATTTTTTATTCTTATACCTTTTGAAAAACTACCAACGTTCTTAAGTTAATATATTATTTTTTCAAATTAAAAAAATTGTCTATGTCATCCTAATGGCGGAAAAATATTCAAAATGTATTGTAATACCACATTAGTATCGACAATGTAGTGTTGATAGTAATTAAAAATAGATATACTACAGGAGGATATCTTCATATGCACTGTTTTAACCTGTTTTATGTATAATATAGAATAATATATTGTATAGAGGAATCACACATTCTTTTTATTCAGTTTAGTAAATACATTTTTTAGAGGTTACTCTGTACTAAAATGGCATGCAACTCTGTTCCCGCATTTACGTTCCTGATATATCGATATAAATAATAGAAATACAAAATATAGGAAGGAAACACAAATGCAATTATATTGCATTTTTTCTTTCTTTCATACTTGAAACGTATTAATAAATTACATATCCATCGTTTCTAATTCAGTAGCTTAGAGAAATAGCTGTCTCCATAGCTGACTTGGAGCCTGCGAATGAGGCTAAGGATGAAGGACCTTGTCTCTCAACGCAATAGGTCATCACTAACACACACTGGTCCTCCTAGTGTTTCCATTTAACTACACTTCAGATAGGAGACAGCCTAGATAAAAAATAAACTTTTTTAAATTATAAAACTTTTATTGAAGTTTATTCGTGTAGTAAAAAATTTTTTATGTGAATGTGTAGTCACATATATAGATCACATGTGTGAATATGTAGTCACATATGTGGACCACATGTGTGAATATGTGGTCACATATGTGGACCACATGTGTCAATATGTGCTCACGTATGTGGACCACATGTGTGAATATGTGGTCTTTCATGTGGACCACATGTGAGAATGTGTGGTCACATATGTGGACCACATGTGTGAATACGTGGTCGCGTATGTGGACCACATGTGGGAAAATGTGGTCACATATGTGGACCACATGTGTGATATGTAGTCACATATGAAGATTACATGGGTGATCCTGTGGTCACATATGTGGACCACATGTGTGAATATGTGGTCTTTCATGTGGACCACACGTGAGAATTTGTGGTCACATATGTGGACCACATGTGTGAATATGTGGTCGCGTATGTGGACCACATGTGGGAAAATGTGGTCACATATGTGGACCACATGTGTGATATGTAGTCACATATGAAGATTACATGGGTGATCATGTGGTCACATATGTGGACCACATGTGTGAATATGTGGTCACGTGTGTGGACCACATGTGTGTATATGTGCTCACATATGTGGGCCACATATGTGAACATGTGGTCACATATGTGGACCACATGTGGCATCGTGTGGTCATATATGTGAACCACATGTGTGAGTAAGTATTCACATGTGCAGATCGCATGTGTGATATGTTGTCACATATGTAGACCACATGTGTGATATGTAGTCACATATGAAGATTACATGTGTGATCATGTGGTCACATATGTGGACCACATGTGTGAATATGTGGTCACGTGTGTGGACCACATGTGTGTTTATGTGCTCACATATGTGGACCACATATGTGATCATGTGGTCACATATGTGGACCACATGTGGCATCGTGTGGTCATATATGTGTACCACATGTGTGAATAAGTATTCACATGGGCATATCACATGTGTGATATGTAGTCACATATGAAGATTACATGTGTGATCATGTGGTCACATATGTGGACCACATGTGTGAATATGTGGTCACATATGTGGACCACATGTGTGAACATGTTATCACATATGTGAACCTTTTATAAAATATATTTAATTCATTAAATGTAATATGTATATAAATAAATAAACGTAAAGAAACGTTACGTAACATCATACATAATAACAATTAAAACGTAAACTGCAGGCTAATTGATCATCCGGTAGACATTTTAATTAAATTATCAGCTGAAGCAGAATGTCTTTGTATCATCAGAGTTGTAAACCATTTGTTCGATAATTAACTTTAACAGTTATGAACATATACTATTGTTCAAAGACGTCACTATTACATTTCAATCCTATGAAAATTTATAATGGAGAGAAGAAAGAATTTCAAATAAGATAGTGGTGCACTTACTCAATTTTGCACTTTCCAATTTCTTTAGATAGTATAGCGGAACACAAGGCTTCGCTTCGTTTGTTTTTACGGGCAGTAAAATAAATATATTCTTCCACTTAGTGGGAATTTAACCTAATTAAAATACAACTAGTGCTACAACCAGAAATCTCAGTTCTCTCAATTGTACCGTCATAGCGTCAAGTTTTAGTCAACATATTAACTTTAAACATATTAATTTTTTATCGACATATTAACCGACCTAATTTTTATTTTTTTTATATCTTTCATGTACAGAATTGACTTTTCTATCCTTTTATTATATATGGAGATTTTGTTTGAAAAAATAACTTTTTTATTTTCGGGTTTTTAATTTAATATGTAATAGGCTTTTATAGAGTAGTTAAACTGTGGTTTCATTTAAAGTGGTCCTAACAAAAAAACTCTGTATAATTGAGCATATTTAATATTTATAGTGATTTTTTGGTGAAAAGATACCAATAGTTATTACAACCACTTGCGAAGGAGCATAGTTTAGGCAATTTTTTATTCTTATACCTTTTGAAAAACTACCAACGTTCTTAAGTTAATATATTATTTTTTCAAATTAAAAAAATTGTCTATGTCATCCTAATGGCGGAAAAATATTCAAAATGTATTGTAATACCACATTAGTATCGACAATGTAGTGTTGATAGTAATTAAAAATAGATATACTACAGGAGGATATCTTCATATGCACTGTTTTAACCTGTTTTATGTATAATATAGAATAATATATTGTATAGAGGAATCACACATTCTTTTTATTCAGTTTAGTAAATACATTTTTTAGAGGTTACTCTGTACTAAAATGGCATGCAACTCTGTTCCCGCATTTACGTTCCTGATATATCGATATAAATAATAGAAATACAAAATATAGGAAGGAAACACAAATGCAATTATATTGCATTTTTTCTTTTTTTCATACTTGAAACGTATTAATAAATTACATATTATGTATTACATACAATTAATTTCCTTTGAATATAACACTAAGTTTAATCAGCTTCACGCTATTTTAACAGATAACATAAGATGACATTAAAACGTATTGACATCACCACGTGATCCATCTAAACACAATATAAACTTTTATAAACTATGAACTCACAATCAAAATTTACTTTCCAAATACATATACTTTTTATTCTACACATCGCCATATGAGCTAATTCCGTAAAATATACCTACTTTATTATGTTTGTTAATATCACCAACGTTGACGTTTGAAATAATAATTATGGTAGACTGAACAAATATTGATTATACTTCTTTTTTTAGCTTCACGCTGTATCCCGCACACAGCAGGGTAGGCATAGGACCTCTAGTGTTAACAACAACACTCTGTTCCCTACTTTTCTCGGAATTCTGTAGGCATTGCGTGCTGAGTAGTGAAACTCAACGCCGCACTTTACCTCGACACCAGAGCGATGAAATGGAAATATAAATTTAAATAAATATTTCGTTTCCTTGCGTGGTCATCGAACCCACAACAGTTACACTTTGTGCCCCTGTGCAACGAACGGCCTCAATTTACTTTCTTCTTTTAAAATGTGGTTAAATGAAATAGTCGTAATTTTATTATGTCAGATTACTATTTACCGACTTCTTAAAAGGGGTCATCAATTGGGCTGTATTTTTTAGCCTTGTTACCTTAGAACTTTTGATTGTATGAACCGATTTTAATGATTCTTTTTTTATTTGAAAGCTAATGCCTCCCGTGTAGTCTTATTTTAATTTAGTTTATATCCAACAATGGTATCTATGAGAAAATCATATAAATCTCAAATTTACATTAAGTATATGCGCGACAAATGAACGTATAAGTCAATATCAATTCAACCGATTTTAATTATTCTTTTTTTATTAGAAAGGGTACATATAAGGGGTAGTTTGGTGAAAGTTTAGTTAAGTTCAGAGTGTGAAATCCGGTTGAATTTGAAGAAGTCGATTTTTTTTATTAAAAAATATAATTATGTAATTTTTTCTACAAAAATTCTTTATACTCCATGATAAAAACTATCCTATAAGTGACATTAGGCTTTGAACTATTACCATGCCAAAATTATTTAATTTCATACAGTAGTTATCGGTATTTTAGGTGATTTATATTTTTCAGTTTTTGTTTTTTTTTAAAGAAAACTATCATGAAATTCGGAATGAAACCGAAAAGAAATGTACCTTGAGGCCCTAGGCTAACACCATGCAAAAATTCATCAATTTCTGTCAGGTAGTTTTTGCGTGATTGACGCACAAACAAACCGACAGACAGATAGACAGACAGACAGACAGACAGACAGACAGACAGACAAGAATTCTGCTGAGTGGTTTTTTAGGTTCTATAATCGACATATTAACCGACCTAATTTTTATTTTTTTTATATCTTTCATGTACAGAATTGACTTTTCTATCCTTTTATTATATACTAGCGACCCGCTCGCGGCTTCGCCCGCTTAAACCACAGAATTATTTACTTAACACACTGAATTATGTTCGTGTTTTGATATACTTATAATGTATGTTTGCAATGTAATGAAGATTTTTTATGAGAAAGTTGTTAAAACTTTAGGTCGTATTTTCGTACCTCCCATAAGAATCTTCAATTGAATGTTTGAAATAAAAACATAACTTATCGATACTTACTATATGTGCGCTTCTTCACGATAATCTCAGAAACGGCTTAACCGATTTAAATACTTTTTTTGTTTGTATTCTGGCAAAATGCCCTTAAATATTAAGTATTAGTTTTATTTTAAGCAGCTTCATGCTAGTCAGAGGGAGGAACCTAGTATTAAGGCACTCCGTTCCCCACTTTCTACCGAATTTTGGACGCATTGCGTGTTGAGTGGCAGAACGCAACGCCATGCTTAACCTCGACCCCAGAGCGAAGAAATGGAAATATAAATTTAAGTAAATATTTCATCTCCTCGTGTGGGGATCGAACTCAGTGAACCAGTCGGTTTTACAGTCACACTTGTGCCGCTGCGCCACGACTGGCCTCAACTGGACTGGACTTTATTTTAATCGGTTCACATAAAGTTAAAACCAGATCCACGCTTTATCCCGCCCTTAGTAGGGCAACTTAGTGTAAGATATTGGGTATAATGTGTGACTGATGTGCGAAATGAAAATATTATTAAATTATAATTCAATCCTGCATGTGTGGATCGGACCCACAACGTCGCGTTACAGTTACAATTGGGCATATAGGGTAAAATAGTTTAAACCCGTACCTAAAGAATTTAAACAAGATGCATCAACAGTGAAGACGTAGGTTTTTTTCTCATTTCACAATGTTTATTCATATCTATATTTCGTATGACGCGGTTACGCATAGGTACCAATAATGTAAACACATACTGCTACAAAAATAGTACTAAAATGCTTAGAACTTTAAACTTTGCCGCCAATACCTACGACTTGATTTCGCAATGAGGCGTATGCGGCGGTTTCCCTTTGATAGGTTTATGTGTGCGTGCGTCGTTCTTAACAAATTGTATTTTATTTTACAACGATAATTTTATTATTTATTTTGTTTGAAAAAATAACTTTTTTTTTTCGGGTTTTTAATTTAATATGTAATAGGCTTTTATAGAGTAGTTAACTGTGGTTTCATTTAAAGTGGTCCTAACAAAAAAACTCTGTATAATTGAGCATATTTAATATTTATAGTGATTTTTTGGAAAATTGATACCAATAGTTATTCCAACCACTTGCGAAGAAGCATAGTTTAGGCAATTTTTTATTCTTATACCTTTTGAAAAACTACCAACGTTCTTATAGTTAATATATTATTTTTTCAAATTGAAAAAATTGTCTTTGTCATCATAATGGCGTAAAAATATTCAAAATGTATTGTAATACCACATTAGTATCGACAATGTAGTGTTGATAGTAATTGAAAATAGTTATACTACAGGAGGATACCTTCATATGCACTGTTTTAACCTGTTTTATGTATAATATAGAATAATATATTGTATAGAGGAATCACACATTCTTTTTATTCAGTTTAGTAAATACATTTTTTAGAGGTTACTCTGTACTAAAATGGCATGCAACTCTGTTCCCGCATTTACGTTCCTGATATATCGATATAAATAATAGAAATACAAAATATAGGAAGGAAACACAAATGCAATTATATTGCATTTTTTCTTTTTTTCATACTTGAAACGTATTAATAAATTACATATTATGTATTACATACAATTAATTTCTCTTGAATATAACACTAAGTTTAATCAGCTTCACGCTATTTTAACAGATAACATAAGATGACATTAAAACGTATTGACATCACCACGTGATCCATCTAAACACAATATAAACTTTTATAAACTATGAACTCACAATCAGAATTTACTTTCCAAATACATATACTTTTTATTCTACACATCGCCATATGAGCTAATCCCGTAAAATATACCTACTTTATTATGTTTGTTAATATCACCAACGTTGACGTTTAAAATAATAATTATGGTAGACTGAACAAATATTGATTATACTTCTTTTTTTAGCTTCACGCTGTATCCCGCACACAGCAGGGTAGGCATAGGACACCTAGTGTTAAGACACTCTGTTCCCTACTTTTCTCGGAATTCTGTAGGCATTGCGTGCTGAGTAGTGAAACTCAACGCCGCACTGTACCTCGACACCAGAGCGATGAAATGGAAATATAAATTTAAATAAATATTTCGTTTCGAAAGCTAATGCCTCCCGTGTAGTCTTATTTTAATTTAGTTTATATCCAACAATGGTATCTATGAGAAAATCATATAAATCTCAAATTTACATTAAGTATATGCGCGACAAATGAACGTATAAGTCAATATCAATTTAACCGATTTTAATGATTCTTTTTTTATTAGAAAGGGTACATATAAGGGGTAGTTTGGTGAAAGTTTAGTTAAGTTCAAGGTGTGAAATCCGGTTGAAATTGAAGAAGTCGATTTTTTTTATTAAAAAATATAATTATGTAATTTTTCCTACAAAAAATTATTTATACTTCATGATAAAAACTATCCTATAAGTGGCATTAAGCTTTGATTTATTGCCATGCCAAAATTAATTTAATTTCATACAGTAGTTATCGGTATTTTAGGTAATTTATATTTTTCAGTTTTTATTTTTTTTAAAGAAAACTATCATGAAATTCGGAATGAAACCCAAAAAAAATGTACCTTGAGGCCCTAGGCTAACACCATGCAAAAATTTATCAATTTCTGTTAGGTAGTTTTTGCGTGATTGACGCACAAACAAACCGACAGACAGACAGACAGACAGACAGACAGACAGACAGACAAGAATTCTGCTGAGTGGTTTTTTAGGTTCTATAATCGACATATTAACCGACCTAATTTTTATTTTTTTTATATCTTTCATGTACAGAATTGACTTTTCTATCCTTTTATTATATATGGAGATGGAGATGGAGATGATAAAGATTTGAACCCGACCCCTGCTTTTATAGTCCACTGTGATACCACTAGCTGTAGACTGCACAAAAATTTGAATCATTCATAAAATATAAATATCGTTTCGTATCTCTTATTAAAATTATACGTACAAATTTACGTAAAAGGCTGTGCGTGGGTTATCGAATACTAGAAATTCTAGATGATATATAACGCGTTAGCGTTACTAATATATATATGAATGTACATAATTTATTGATAAGTGACGTTACGTTGAGCTGAGTCAATCTCAATATCTCGAGCCATAGAAAAGTGGAAAGTAGAGTTCCTTCTGCCTACCCTGTTAACAATGTGTCCCAGGAAAGTAACTCAGGTGGAGCTCCGTATACTTTTTACTATTCAATATTTATTAGTTACCAAAACTACGTTATTTATTGCTTAAATCATTATATTAGGCCTTAATTTGTTGTGTGAGCGTTATACATATATTCTAGGATATTTAATTTTCATTTAGTGGTAAAGTGACTGTATTTTTTTATAATATGAGCTTAATTAGGACTGATATAAATGAACAAAATATTTTTACTGATATTCGACATTTGTAACGCGTTGAATAAGTTGTTTCGCAATATTTTTGCTTTATTTATGAATTATAAATATTATACAGCAATGAACCGTAGTTTATGTGAAAAACACGAACATACAGATATGGTAAAGTCACTTAGCGATAATAAATAATATCAAAGTTGAAAGCTTAATCCGATTAAAGTTGCCATTCACCGATCCGACCGTCGACAGTCAGTAAGACTTATTTGATACTATGTTATGTATGGACACACATACATACATGCATATTATGAGAATATTCTTCATTTTAATTTTATATTAGTTCATTGTGCAATTCTAGTGAATTTATTCTTGTGATTGTGGGTTCGATTCCAGCATAAGAATATATATTTTTAATTAAGTTTCAAATTCATTTGTAGCTTCACCGTCCATTTTCAGTCATTCCGGGCACGACGTCATTGTCACTTATCACACCAGCAGATCAGATGTACAGAAACCGAGACGTTTCGCTCTCCGATCTCTCTGATTACTCCGCTATAGATAAAACAAAAAAGTAGTAGTAGTATCTACTAGATACTATCCAGTTTATCATTTCTAAGATAAGGTTTTATGTTTGATACCATTTCGCTTTAGGTTCCGCTGCCCGAAACGTATTTTAACATTGGCAAATTAAAATATATTTCGGGCAGTTATTAATAAACTATTCACTTCTCACTTTCTTTTTTAGTTAAAGCAAATGAAAACATCAAGAAAACAAATCCTGTTTTTATTTATGACTTATAAAATATATTTGGACAATGTATATTTTGAATGACATAGGCAAATCAAAATATGTCAATCGCCCACAGTCTATCTAATTTACATAAGCTTAATTTTAGCTAAAGCTTTAAAAAGTAAATAAGTCTTTGAACTGATATGAAATATAAACATGACAAGCGCGAGTCGGGCTCGCCCACCTATGTTTCCGTACAAACATTAGAGGTATCGAGCTTTTTCTTATATTGAAGCTGAACTTAACCAGAAAAGAACTTTGAACTTTGCCGCCAATACTTCATTGATAAAAAAAAAAATCAGCTTCACGCTGTATCCCGCACACAGCAGGGTAGGCAGAGGAAACCTAGTGTTAAGACACTCCGTTCCCCGCTTTCTGCCGAATTCTGGAGGCATTGCCGCCGCGCTTAACCTCGACACTAGAGCAAAGAAAATAGAAATATAAATGTAAGTAAATATTTTATCTTCTCGAGTGGGGATCGAACCCACAACCAGTCGGTTTTACAGTCACACTTCGTCCCGCGCCACGACTGACCTCATTGATAAATAAAATATATGAAATATTTTGGATGCTGACTCAACGTCCTCGGGAGCAAGAGACACGCCGCCCTTGTTCCACTACAGGTACCGTCTAGCTTAGGGTTGTCGCAGTATTAAAAGATAATATGAGTCTCATATCTTATTTATTCGGTTATTATTTAGAGGCCGTCGTGGCCTAGGGGCACATGGGTGTAACTTAGATTTTGGCTGGTTTGGCTTTGTGGGTTCGATTCCCCCACTCAAGGAAATGAAATATTTATTTAAATTTATATTTCCTTTTCTTCGTTGCGGTGTCGAGGCAAAGAGCGGCGTGGAGTTCCGCCACTCAACACGCCGAAATGCTTCCAAAATTCAGCGGCAAGGGAACGGAGTTTCTTAAGTGTGAAGCTGATTTTTTTTATTTGAAAAGAAATTTATGCCTGAAATGATTATTTTTTAAAAGGTATTTAAATTTTTACCAAACAACTCTAATTATTTTTATTTATTTAATAAATTGCTAATGATATCTTTTAACTATCTTGTAAGCATCCGAAATTGTAACTATTCGAAATTATTCGTGTCGAATACTGTACCAAGATAAAACTTATGTATTTAGAAAATGTAGAAGACCACTAGAAGAGGATTTCTTGAAATTGCTGTGGGAGAAAAATAAAAACAAAAAAGGAAAAGCAGGATTTTTTTATTATAAGTTTAAGCAAACAAAGTAACGGCGACAACTATAACAACTTGAGCATAATTAATGAAAGATTTCTTATCTAATTTGAACTTGTGATATTAAAAATATAACTCCTTACAACGCACAACTCCGAAGAGCACAAGGGAGCCGGTTCTTGATGTAACTGCGTTACACATTTTTATACCATATTGAAAGTGGTATCCAGTAAATAGTGGAAGTATTAAGGAAGTTTATTTAATTTACATTTACTTCTTTATGAGAGAAGATATCCTTTTTTAGGGTTGCGTACCTCAAACGGTAAAAACGAAACTCTTATAGGATGACGTTTTTGTCCGTCTGTCAAGACTGACCGTCTGAGAAGATTGCGTGGAGTTAAGCTGAAATAAATATCACATTTTAAATTCTGTGGTCTTTTGAAGCGCAGAAAAAAAATTGCTTCTATTTCTATTGACTTCGACGCTATCAAAAGAATTTTTTTTTTTGTAGTTTATTTTATACAAAATGAGTGCATATGCCCATAAACTGAAATTTGTCAACTTTTATAAGTTGTACTCATTACATTCCGTTGTCCTATCAGTGTACGAAATTGGTACGGAAACCTCGGCGAGTGCGCCCGGCTCTTTTACAATTGATTTGTTTACAATTATTACTTTTTACTAATTGTCGTCTTGTTTCGATAAAAAAAAAGTACGCCACAGTATGTCTAAAAGTAAAAAAAGCCTATATTTTCAACGAAAAGTTATTTTGCGTTACATTCATTGGATCCAAAGATACAAAGTTGTATTTTATAGTCCATCCAACGTGAAGTGCTATTTTATATCACGCTACTATCAATAGGACAAAGAAAATTAAATTATTTAATAATAAATTTTGCCTAATTGTACGTAATCGAACCCACAACCGTCGCACTTACAGTCAAACACTGTGCACAGAATTCTTGTGTAAAATAATTATCTTTTAACTATTACTAATATAAGACTATAGTTATAGTTGCATTGTTTTGACGTGTAAGATATAATAGCAATTTTGACATTAACATGTATGAAGATGCTTAGGTGTATCTTTAACTTAATATTTACATATGATTACAGTTCCGCTGCATTTGTCTGCCTGTCATAAATACGAGTATGTTCATAAATAAATAAATAGTAAATTTCAATAATTGTTTTTACTGTCTTACTTACGTTACCAGAGGTAGTGGCGCCGTGGCACGAAGTGTGACTGTAAAACCTGGTTGTGGGCTCGATCCCCAATCGAGAAGATGAAATTAGGTTAGACGGCTTAATTATATAGAAACTATAACCAAACTGTAGAGGCAATAGTTATTGGTTCTAGGTTTAAGTTGATTTTTACCACCCTGGTATAAGAACAAGGTGTTGAGTCCCGAATCTCAGCACGCAATGTCTCGAAAATTGGTCGGCGCGTGGTACCGCAGTGGCTTAGCTATACACACAGGGTGAAGCGAAAAAAGAAACATATTGCCAATTAGACTTACAGAATTTGCTATTACAGTTGTAAATATTTAAAATGTTAAATTAAAACATAAAATTTTAATTACGTTTGTCAATCCACCTTCATTCCGCATCCTACTCGAACTTGGACCAATAAATATAAATTATGTCAAGAGTATTATGTGATACAGTAGGTTATCTAGTCAATGGCGGTGTCACGGAGGGTGAGCAAATAACTAGGTGTAAAGAAAATGATCTAACAATTGTAACTCTTGATAATCTTTGAAATTGGATATATCGTAATCGATTGTTAGAAAATTAATTATAAGATGCCATCGTAGCGGCGTTAAGTACTGATTTCTTCGAGGTAAATGTACCTGTTTAGATTGGCTAGTTAAATTTTGTCATCCACCTCGAAATATCTCTATAATTAAGGGAAAGTTGAGGCGGCGTCTACTGCCGGCAATATCGAATGCGAGAGATGCGAGAAAATAAATTAAGTATATGTACATACGTACAAAACATAGATCGTAAGCGTGAAGAGAATCGGGATTTAAATAATGTTTATACTTCCACCAATTCTTCTGTTTTTATAGATAAGCAGTTAACGTTATGAAGCCGGTCACAGCGAAGATCCTGTCGGACTATAAAAACAAGGCTTTTTAACCATGTATATAGCATAAATAGAGACTACTGGTCAGTCCAACTGTCCAAAACACATGCCCCAAAATAAAAATAAACTTGGATAAAACTTTCAATTACTTTTCCCCACGCCGAATATCCAAGGAAACTTATGAAACAGAACGGAACATTGAAACACAAAATGCTGGTAAAACGTGGAAAGTGTACAGCATGTGTGGTAATACCGCGGCTTAAAAATCAGATAAGCTGCAGTAATGCCGTATAAGGGTGATCGTGACACGCCGCGACACAGATCTGAACAGATGGTCGCACATTGGCTGAGGTAACAGCTAACTACTTAGTTGCTCTTTAAATGTCCTTCTTAATATATGTTTTGATTCTACTAAATATGAAAACCTATACAAGTCTCAAAAGCTGAGTTCTTTCTTCAAAGTTCTTTGATCGGTGGTATACATACAATTTTTGACAATTTGGAAAAATAGCCTTTAAGTTTTAGTTTAACTAGCCGTAACTAGCAGTATGTTGCAGCCTATGAAAATACTATATAATATATAATTTCCATAGTAATAAAGTTTTTATGTATTTATTGTAAAAAAGTTTTTTTACAACATCGTGTGAGGCCGTCGTGGCGCATCGGTATAAGCGTGTGACTAAAAATGCGACGGTTGTGGTTTCGTTTACCACTCGGAGGTATGAATGATTTTATATTTTCATTTCCTCGCTCTATTAACAAGACAAAGCGCGGCGTTACGTTTCGCAACTCAACCTGCAATGTTTTGAAAGTTCGGCGGAAAGTGGAGAACGAAGTGTCTTAAAGTAAGGTTCCCTTTGGAAAAAAGCATCGTTTGACACCGTACTTACAGTAAACACAGAAGACAAGGCCATCCGGCCACGTTAATACCTACACAGTACAGTATTCTAAACTAAAGACGCAATACTGTAAGACACAATACATGAATCTGCAAACTGGTCAAGTAAATGTTGGAGGAATACGCTATATCTTGATGTCATTGAGGAAAACTTAATTAAGATGGTTTCGTGTAATTATACATTAAAACAGCTAAACGTTCTTGCAGTTGAAACGAACCTGTCTGAATTTGATAATCGTGGATTTTAATTCCACATTTATATTTATATTGAAATTATGCTTCTTCGGTCTCAAGAGTCAAGACACGACATTAGCTAGTTACGTCTAGACGTTAGTTAGTTTTGTATTTGACAGCGTCTTACCACTCGAGTCCTTAGTAATTTTAACCGATATGTAAAAACAATCATATTTTCATTCAAATTTTAAAGAAGGAGTTAACTCGTACAAAGTATCTCAAACTACATCACAAACATACTCATTTACATAAACCAGTGACTAACACCAAAACTGGAGCTCCACATAAAAGGCAGGACGACTTAAATTAAAAAACGTTATAAGGACATTATTTCTGTTTATTACACAATCCACATAGTTGTGTATAAATATACAAAATATATGTTAATGTTTATATATTTAATAAAATTAAGGGTAAAAAATAAGGTAAAAATAATCTTGCGATGAACTATATCTATAAAGAATAAAACGAGGCCAGTTTTTATTTTAGACATAACCGCGACGTCCGGCAGTCGTGGCGCAGCGGCACAGCGTCTAACTGCAATCATTTTGGTTATAAATTCAATATCCACTCAAGGGAATGAAAAAATAATAACTAGTTCTGGCAAGAAGACAAACGCAGTGTGAAATTCCGTCACTCATTTCTTAACACGCAATATCTCGAAAATTGGGCAAAAAGTGAATAATGAAGGGAGTATCTTAACTAGTTTCCCTCTGCCTACCCTACTATATGTGGGATACAGCGTGAAGAAGGAACCTAATACAGTTTCTTAGGCGTTGCATTACAATATACAGTATTTCTCTACTATCTCTTCGCAAATTCTCAGCTGACTATCTCTGTAACTGGAGTTCTCTTTAGCGTGTGATAACACAGGATACGTTCTGTCCTTCACATACTCAAAGTATTTATCGGAATCATCAAAATGTTTCCGCGCGACATTCGGCTCCATCATGATGTAGGGACAAATAAGAGCAGTTACTACTCTTGCAAACAACCTCGCCCTTTCACACCACTTCAGAAACTCCGCTTTATTGTAATTCTTCAGTCTAATTTTAGTAAGATCGTCTATGTCCTCTGAAAATATTTTAAAATAATGATCCAAAATTTCACTTTCGTGGCATTTCCGGAATTGTTCAGATGTATTGATATAAAGGAACACCATGACGTCGAATGCCGGCGGCGCGTAACGTATGCATTGAAAATCTATCAAAATTGCGTTTGTAGGTTTTTCGCCTGAATACTTGAAAAATAAATTGTTTGCCCACAGATCCTTGTGAATGATCACGTTTAAAGTATCTTCATACTCCTTGACCATATCGCAGGCTTTGATGTACAATTTTGTAAGTTGGTCCAACAAGTTTTCCGGATATGTTTTCCAATTAGGTGAATATTCTTTCAAAATATTATACGTCACACGCACTCCGGCCCTCAGCCAGGGACAGTCTTTAAAAATAGGCTCAGACATTACGTGTTTATTTTCCTCCAGGATATTACAAGACGTTTTTATTCTGCTCTCAGTTATATAATTACAAAAAGCTGCGTGAAATCGAGCTATCGATGATATTCCCACTAAGACGTGGTTTCTATCAAATTCCTTCTCGATTGGGTGAACTTTATAGCCCTCTATGGACAAGTCAGGCATTACTAAAACTTTTTCGTTATGAAAATAACCTTTGGTGCGCCAGGGATTGGGACCTGAAATGAAAATATCAAAATTTCAATATAGAAATTACAATGAAATTGTGATTGGAAATATTGGTTGCAAAATCTAATCTTAACATATTTCACAATAGTCAGCTTGCACGTATGAAATGCTGATATCACATGCAACTTATAATGTCCCAATGGATTCTTAATTGTACTAAATATAGCATTACGTATCAAATGAAGCTAGTCGTGACGCAGTGGCGCAAAGTGTGACTGTGAAATCGAAAGGTTGTGGGTTTTGATCCCCACTCGAAGAAATGCCTCCTCCACTAGGTACCATCTGCCTACTCTGCTGTGTGCGGGATACAGGGTCAAGCTGTATGAAATACTAAGTCATTATTCTACTTTTATAATTAGAAAATAACATGGCCCTATAAGACGGAAGTATTACTGAATACCATTCAAAATATTTTTCCCTCCTAAATGTCGGTAATAAATATTTAAAAAAAAAAAATGTTATACGTAGATACTCACCGTCATCGCCCGGTATTTCATCGAATATCTGGAAAACCATGTTCTCTCTCGCCGCATACTTACATTCTTGGATAAACTCAGACTTAGGCTTGTTTACCAGCGGCAAACATTTCACGAATAAGTGGATTTTCTTCAGATTATTCTTTTGGCTTATGTTCAGGGTCAACCTGAAGTGGTCTCCAAGGAATCCGGATAGGCCTTGGCTCGCTGGTCTCAGGTCATAGCTAAGGACATGTGATTCTGATGCTATCTGATCCAATATATGCTGCAATTGCTTTTCACTCAACAGGTCTGTCAATTTTGTTTTAGTACAGTTTTCCATTTTAAATAGATGTTGTGAATGGTTTCAGTAGCCAAGTGCAATGTATTTAAGCCTACGTTATACATCCAATTTAAAGACTTCTCGTATAGTAATTTCTGAATAAACTTTGCTTTGAAACTAGTTTTGTATTCAGGAATGTTTCGATAAAAATTATATACATAATTTTATGTATGTATTTTATTTAGTCAAAATTTTCAAATAAACATAAACGAATTTCAAATAAATAAAAATGATGATACTTGTAACACGACACATTCTAAGTGCCCGAGGTAATTTTAACCGCAGGTTTAGCGAGTTACATGCAATCAATTAAAGTAATAAATAAAGATATCCTATAAGCCTTCCTGAGTCAATAAACTATCCAACCTATCAAGAATTTTTCAATATCAACCCTACTGGTTCTTGAGATAAGCGCACTTATCCAAACAAAAGAGTTTGTCTCCTTTATTAAATAAATAAGTATAGATTAAGAAACATCCTCGTCCATATGTGAAAATTTTTGAATAGATTTAATTAATATGCATGACGTCAAATTTTTGGTTTCAAGCAAAATTACAATATTTTTTACATACAGAAACACATTTATTTTATATATCATATTATATAATTATTTGCTACCCAAATATTAGTACTTATCTATGTATATATTAAATAATAAGAACTTTGCAAGTCAACGGAATGAAATATATTTAAAACAATGACTGACTGTTTATTTATTGTTAGGATAATTTTATTTTATTATTTGGTAAGCATTTACAGACGACACAGCTAATATTGACTATAAATAAAAGTCAAATATAATTTGCATAATTTTTACAATGCATGTCATTGTAATAATTCAAAAATTCAAATGTATAAAAATAACGTTATTTGTGCTCTAACCTTAGGAACTACCACTTAGATTTTTTTCTTTTTGTATTCAATAGTCCACTTATCAAGGCGGGCTATAGGCAATATTACATCACGTTAATCGTTTCCATGTTTCCATGTTTCCATGTCAGAGTTACCTCCCGGACTTAAAATGTGTCATGAGTTTCATGTCATACACAACAACACTCAGTCATTTTCATCAACATCACAGCAAAGCTGAGAAATTGCTAGTTAATTATATCGAAATGAGCCAATCTGTTATACTTTCAGATATCTTCGGAATATACAAAATTTGTGAAGATATCTTTCCATCTCTGGAGCCTGCCATGAATGTAACATTCTGTGACAAGTCGTGAGTTAAAATGTAAAAGATTGGACGTCACACTAGGTTCATCGACTTACAAATGTGACCAGCTGTAACATGAACTATGAAAATAAAAAAAATAAAAAATTATATATAGCAGCTCTTCTTCTAGTATTAAGTACCCCCTGTTTCAACAGGGGGTCCGTTTCACATTGTGAAAATAAAAAAAACAAAAACAATGTAAATAGTACATCATGTGTATATTTTATAATAATTAAAGAAAAAAATCGTTTTACGACTAAACTAATTCTTAATACAATAGAGGATCTCTATTAAAGCTGCGTATCGGAAGATCTGTTTAAAAGGAAGACATTATGATTGCAACGACCTTAAAAATACTCTATTTTCATATAAAAAATATCCTTCACTTTTTGACATTTTCAAACAGAATATAAATATAATTCTTATACTAGGCTGACAAATAATAGTGTATATGTAATAAAAGTAAACAAAAGTTCCTATAAAATGGAACCCAATGTAACAATAAATTAAACAATCGACGTGGTGTGATGAGTTTGTCGACCAGAGCGGAAAAAATATTGTTTTATATAATCATTCCCCGCGTAGAGATCGTACCTACGTACCTACGACACACTCTGATTTTTCCAATACGCCACGACACATTTCGCATTATCTTACACGCGGAAATTTTATCATTATTCAAATATTTTATAAAACTGTCATCAACTCAACTTCGTTTACCTTTAAATGTCTTTATATAATTATCTGTATATAGTAGTACGAAACAAAAAACCCGACTGCTTTCACTAAATTTATAAATTCAGTAATACTAGAACCACCGAGCAAAATGTAATGACGTATCATTTATCAAAATCGGTTCACTTATTTAACACTTACAAGGGAACAAAATAACAGTCATACATACATACATACATATATACCTACGCGCTAAAAACAATCTTTCTTTTGGGGTTCGCTGCAGTCGGGTAAAAATACACAATAGGGAAATTAATGTTTTATTTAATTATATACAGAATGGAAGTGTCCGCGCTTCTTTTACACAAGCACCATATAGGTAAAAACATTTTAAACCCATACATAAAGGAATTAAACAAGAATTAAAACATACCTCAACAGTTTAGACATAGGATTTTTTTTTTCATTTCACCATGTTTATCCATACCTGTATTTCGTGTGACGCAGTAACGCATAGATAGATACCAATAACTCATACTATGCGTATGCGGCGGTTTCCCTTTGATAGGTTTATGTGTGCGTGCGCCGTTCTTGACAAATGGCGTTTTATATTACAGCAATATTTTTATTATTTATTTTGTTTGAAAAAAACACTTTTTAATTTTTGGAAGAAAAAAATTGTATTAGGTTTGAAACTAAAACTTCATTTAAAGTGGTGCTGACACTTCCACTCTGTATAGTTAGGCAACTTAGCTTAAACATTACGTATAAAGATTTGATTAACAATGGAGTTCCCCGTGTGGGTAACCACAACCGGCCTCTTTACAATCAGACATTACGCGCCCACAACGATCTTCTAATTATAATAAGCGTGTTGGCAGATTTTGAGAAACAGGTATATAAAGTTGAGATATACCAAAAATTTGTTGGGTTTACTTTTCTAATTAATTACTAATCCTATGATTATTCCTATATTAATAGGGTTTTATTAATTAAATACATCATTTTAGTGATACTTACTTACTGTCATCATGCTTATTTAAAAAACACCAACAAATACACAATTTTCAACGACAAATGCTACAAGCGCCATAGAATGTGTTTGGAATTATAAATTCAGCATGACTGAATGTGAAGAGTTCCACTATTCAGGTCTTGCCTTCGTTGTTCGACCAGCACGATCATACGATATACGATATAATTGTATTGTCAAGCTCAATGACAAATACAATTGAATAATAGCTATCTAAGCTGAGCCATAATTGCATCATAACAAACTTATAATTGTTAATTTTTCATATATATTTCTATAAATACAAATTGTATACAAGGTATTCTACTTATATTCTACTTAATCTACAATGTAGTAAACTTATATATCTAATAAAGGCACATACTGGCAAGATATATTAAAGAAACTAATTTAATATAATAATGCACATCAGTCTGTGATAAAATTACTTTAAATATATTTAAAAAGATATTAACAAACTAAAATCAACAAATTTTGGAAGACTTACTATAAACTTATAATTTATAAAATTACAATATATTCTTCTACAATATATTCTTTCTTCTACATAGTAAATCGAAATATTCGGTACGGGTACAAAACAATTTTTGTAATGTGTAGAGATTCAAACTATGCTAACACACTAGAGCAGGCGCGGGCGCGCGTCGCGCAGCAGGCGGGCGAGGCGCGCCCGCGCGGCGGGCAGCGCGGCGGGCGCGCGCAGGTAGTGCTGCGGCGCGGCGGGCGGGGGCGCCACCCGCCACGCCACCACGTGCTCGCGCCCCGTCGTCTGCGACGCGCTCACGGTGAACAGGACGCGGCGCTCCCAGGCCGTGCGGAGCGCCGTCAGTACCTGGAGAAAATATACAATCAATGTTCCAGGATGAAATCGAAATAACAGGAGGCAACATAAATGCAGATTTAAACAATATGTTACATAAATGGATAAATAGTAATTATGTTACATTGTACGCCCCTCATGTCGCAACTATATTTAATAATTGAACAGAGTATGGTGTGGTTCCTGACCTAATGCAATTAAGTAAAGGTATAATAGGCAGTATTCCTGCGAGGTCCAGCTCCTGCTCTATGAAATGCCAAATAAATATAATATTGGTGTGAGTGGTATCACCTGTCGTCCCAGCGGTGTGTCAGGCAGCAGTGAGTGTCGGGGGAACCCCACGGCGTAGTAGGGCGCGCCGGGCGCCGGGTGACGCGGGCCCTGACGACCCGATTGGAAACTGGAACAGATTTATTTGTATAGAACAATGATTTATTATTAATTACTATCATTTTCTTCACTCAAAATATCTGAAGGTATTCAGATGTTATTAGCAAAATATTGGAAGATTATACAAATAAATTGATATGCGGATATTTAGTTGTTGACTTTATAATTAGTACACATGACATGATACTTATGTATGTAAAGTATTTATTTTAAAAAATATATGACAGTAATTTATTTTTAATCATAAATATTATGACGGATAACTGCTGAGGACACTGCACCTGCGCGTGGGCGTGCGCGAAATTAGAGGGAGCCCAACGACGGAGCGGTCAGAACAGTCGTTCACTGGTCATGACGGAAAGGAAGTGAGTACGAGTTTTATTTTATAATAAAGACATATTAAAATAAAAAAATGAATAGCAGATAGTCGCACACGGACGTACTTATAAGTGACCAGGATGCTGCCCGCGTGCGCGTGTCCCGGCAGCGCGGCGGGCTGGCGGCGCCACGCCATGGAGCCGGGCGGCTGCTCGCCCGCCGCGCCGGCGCCCGCGCCCGCCGCGCCGTACCGCCGCCCGCACACCAGGCACTCTATGTAGGGACTCTCCTGATTTCAATATTAGAGAATAATATGAAAAAGTAGAACCACGTCGGCAACAGTATCATCAATAATCAAACGTTACTAACCCCAGTATCTCTTAGCGCGTCTAAATGGTCCAACAAGCACCGTAAATGCAGCACATGATGACATCCAACCAAGGCCACCGCCCTCCTCCCCCTGCCTCCAGAATCCGCAGCACCCCCCGACGCACTGTCGTCCAAGGGGCGAGCACAGGCCCAACAAAGCGCCCCCCATTGGGTGTGAGATACTTCGGACACCCATCTCCAGACTTCTGCCTCTAATTCCATCTGTAATGTTGATAGAAATATTGAAAAAGACATGTGAAATATTTTTTGTAGGAAATGTATATAAATTTGGACGTAGCGGATAGCATAGGGATATACCCCGCGCTTCTTGGATAACGTTCAAGCTTGTACAGTTTTCAAGATGTGGGGGTCAAATCCTGTTACATTCAATTTTTTAAATATATTCAAAAAAATTAATTTTCTTTCTTAGATGGGGCATAACACTTCAAACATGTTAGAAGAACAGTTGAATCTATAATTAAATAAATTATTATAATAGTTGAAGCTGTCGTGGCGCGGCGGCACTGCGTCAGACTCTAGTTGCAAAAGTTGTTGGTTCAACTCGTACTGGGGGGGAATGAATCATTTTGTCATTCTAACAAGACGAAGCGCAGCGTTGAGTTCCGCCACTCAACATGCAATATCTCGAAAACTAGGCGGTGTGTGAGGAAGGTGTCTTTACAGGGTTGTTTATTAAAGCTAAAAAAAATTAAAAATAAATGAGATAGTTCCTACCTCCACCTCTGAATCCTCTACCTCATCTGACTCTTGAGACACCTGCTGGTCGTAGGCGAGGGATAACTGTTGTAAATCCTTGCTTAATTGACAATCTGTATAGATAATTATGACTTATTAGTCGGGTAAAAAGCCCTAAGCGATCAAAATATAAATTAAAATGCTTCGAATCACTCGAAAGTCACAATTGTAGGTATCTAACATCTTTAGATAACTCCTTAAACTCGTTGCATTTCTAAAGCTTGTGTACTGTTGTCAGTGCGGCATCTTTCATCGTGGGAAGCGCTCACGCAGTACCAATAATAAAAACACACCCAACACGAAAGTAAGCATTTTTTGTAATTTATATTTTAATTGCTTAATACTGCAAAATAAATTTCTATTATTTCATGTTTTAAAAACTTATATATTTTATTTTAATTATAATATAATGGATGGATCGGCGGTTAATAAGGCCTACAAAATTTTACCTTAGACATTATTATCCTCATTTTTTGTATAAATATTTTTTGTTACACTGCTGTTGCTAAACTGTTTTACAGTCTTAGTTTATATATTTATGTTTATTTTTATTATAAGTTATATTAATTGTACTAATTGTATATCTTTTTTCTTTTCAGAGAAATAGAATAAGGTTAAATACTGAAAGATGACTGTGAC
Organism: Heliconius charithonia; assembly: GCA_030704555.1. Taxonomy (NCBI): domain Eukaryota; kingdom Metazoa; phylum Arthropoda; class Insecta; order Lepidoptera; family Nymphalidae; genus Heliconius; species Heliconius charithonia. The sequence continues at coordinate 295,329 of CM060819.1, read as the reverse complement.
AGAGATGACAGAGATAATTCTGAGTGCCCTAAAAAGTAAAAAAACTTTATTTAATAGCCATTATTAAATAAAGTTTTTTTTGTGATTTTGAAGATCTCGAGTATGATTAATGCATATACAGAATGGAAGTGTCAGCGCTCCTTTTACGGGAACAGCATATAGGGTAAGATATTTTAAACACTTACCTAAAACAAAATTACCAAGATACCTCAATAGTTTAGACGTAGGATTTTTTTTTCATTTCATGATGTTTATTCATACTTAACAAAAAATAACTTTAGTTTTTGGGAAAAAGAATCTTTTATAATTGTATTAGGCTTTTATAGAGTAGTTAAAATTGGTTTCATTTAAAGTGGTGCTGACAATTCCACCTTGTATATTATGACTGATCTCAATTAAGAAATCAAGATCATATTTTGATAATTTATGATTTAAAAAATTGTACCTTGTTCTGGAAACAAACATAAAATTTAAACATTTTTAAAAAAAATCTCCGTAGGCCATATTATATTATGGTAAGGTAATAAGGCCTAAGATTGTAATGAAATAAAATAAAATAAAATAAAATAAAATAAAATAAAATAAAATAAAATAAAATAAAATAAAATAAAATAAAATAAAATAAAATAAAATAAAATAAAATAAAATAAAATAAAATAAAATAAAATAAAATAAAATAAAATAAAATAAAATAAAATAAAATAAAATAAAATAAAATTAATTTAATTTTATTATCATATATATCTTAGGCCTTATTACCTTACCATAATATAATAAGGCCTACGGAGATTTTTTTTAAAAATGTTTAAATTTTATGTTTGTTTCCAGAACAAGGTACATTTTTTTTAATTTGTGTTGTTATAGTTGGCCTGTACATTTAATTATAATTATTATTTAATAAAATTGAATGATTTGGATGCACAGTTTTTATTTTATTTCAATTCCCCCTTAGGTAGGCCTTATTACCCGAACCTACATTAGATAACCATTCAATTTTTTTTAAATACACTAGACTCGTGTAGGGGCCGCGAGTAGTAAAATATTCTACTGCATTTTTTAGAATGAATGAAATTGAATATTTGTAGTACAAAGTATTCAATTTCATTGGTCCTAAAAAAAGTCCGAGGCACTGTCTATATATCACTTATAAATACTCTTCTAACTACTTCTTTTTTATCCCGGGAATATTCACGTTTTCCGTAAGCACGTACCTAGATAGATATAAAACAACAACACATTTTTCTACAAATAAAAATCAATTTCACGCTTGTATCCCACACGCAGTATTATTAAATACGAAAATTAAGTGTTAAGTGTAATTAAGTGTATGACAACAGTATAGATAACAGTATTAAAATAGGTAATATATATTATTAAATTTACTTGAATATTTTTTTTTAGAAGCAGGCGCAGGGGCCACTAAAAAAACACAAAAATAAGACTACTATGAAAAAAATATTTACCATTGTCACTTGAAAACATCGTGTCAGATCGTCTAGCAGGTTCAAATACATCGTCACTGCCCGTACTACAGTTTAAAAGCTCGCCCACAGAAGCTTGCTGTAAAAAAAAGTGTTTGCTTCAATCTGTATCCGCACATAGCATGGTAGATAGAATTCTTTCATAAAATAAAAGGAAAAAGGAGTTCCTAATTATTGTTATTTCATTATTCAAGGCTAAGAATTAAACTGTAATGTTACGAAAGAATGTAGCTTTCATACAAAACAAACAAAAAGTAAATACGACCAGTAGATCCAGAGAACTAACAAATAAACAGAGAAACTCGTCCGCTTTGTTATATCAGTATGGATAGTAGTATATAGCACCTACCTGTAAACTGTCCTTGCTCTCGTGGCTGAGGTAAGTGGACACGGTGTCCACACTGTGGCGCCTCGCTGACCGAGTGCTGCTGCACTCCGCGTCCGTGTGCCGCTGCTCGTCGTGCTGCTGCTGTTGCTGTTGGTGGTGTTGTTGCTGCTGCTGCTGCTGTTGTTTGAGGTCCGATGCTGCTGCTGCTGCGGTGGACGTGGAAGACGATTTGTTGTTGTTACCTAGAGTATGTTGGTAGTTCACAATGTATTCTTTAGCAATAAAAAAAATATGATTCTTTATTAAGGTTTTTTATAAATTTTATCTTTCTAATAGGTACAGAGGTGTAGAACTAGTGTTAAGTCACTTCATACACCGCGTTCTGTCTGTTGCGTGAAGAAAATCAACGCCATTCTTTTATTTATGAGAGTGGGGAAATAAAATCATTTCATTGATAAGAGTATCACACAGGGGTATGAACGCACAATCTATACATATAATATAAAACTGTATCTTATCGCGCGTCTTTATACAGAAGATATATGAGAAAAATTGTTATTGACAGCATTTATCAATGTAAAAGTATTTGTTTATCCGTACATTTGTTCACGCTAATCTAATCTCAGAAATGGCTTAACCGATTTAAATGCAGTTTTCACTGTTATATTTCGCAAACTTCCCTTAATATTTAGTATTTCTTTTATTTCGTTCGGTAGGTACATGAATAAAAAAGATATGTCAATATAAAAAAAATGCATTCATAGAATTGGTTAAAATATTAGCTTTAGCTTTGGCATCAAACATTAGCTGCTTTGATTGTAGTATTGATTTTAAATTTTTGTCTGTTTGTCTGTATATGTTTGAATTGTGCTTTTGTAAAGCTACCTTTGTCATCATTTTGGTGCAATAAAATTTGATTGTATGATATGAATATTATCTTCAAAATATTATTATTATTAGATCACGAAAATAATTCAGATGAGAGAATAATTAATTACGTCGTACAGGCGATCGGAGCCGGAAGGGGGCCGCTAGTCCTAATTTAAATAATAAATACACTCACTAAAAATATTCAAATTGTGTAATATCTGCCTCGCCAGTCCGTGTTTCTTGTCTTTGGGAGAGGCACTTCTTGCACCATTCCTCTCTCTTGCATCTTTCAACGTCAGCGGCGGAGCGGACTTGACTGACTGGACTGACTTCACAGACTTCATTGAGTGAACAGACTGTACTGACTGGACCGACTGAACCGATTTCATTGAGTGAATGGATTGTACTGATTGAACTGAATGTACGCTTGAGCCGGTGTGCTGTTGCGGAATGCGTGGTCTTCGACCTGTGATCGAAATGTATATTAACATAATATAACTGTTTCTTTCATTGTGGCCAGTGTTGCGTGTTAGCACGTACCGTCCAGGCCGGGCCTGTCCGGCGGCGGGGGCGGCGCGGGGCCGGGCGCGGAGCGCGTCAGCGGGTAGGGCGGGTGCGCGGCGCGCCGCAACAGGCGCAGCGGCGCCGCCGCCGTCACCGACATGGCCGTCATGCTGGACAGGCACAGCACCCAGCCCTCCCACTGCACCGCTTCTATGTTACGCGACCACGCGTCTTCGAGACGGCATTGTGTCTGGTTCAAATGTTAATTTAATGTTACTTTCGACATATTATAAGATTCAATAGTGTTCATAACTGAACCCTAAATGAATAGAAAATGTTTTAATTTTGAAAATTTGGGGCAAAAATCATATCCTTGTAGTGTGCAGTTAAAAATTTCCATTAGCATATAATTTCTGTATCCATATTTTAATATAAAATAATAAAATACTAATAAAAATTTAATAAAGTAATTGACACTAATCCACTCAATAAAATAAACACATATACATATATATATATATATGTACCTCCATAGGCAAAGCATCATATCTAAGCTCTGCTGCTCTAGGTGGATCTGCTAACCGTGCCCACTCCCAACGAGCACCTCGACCACCCGGTGACTGGACACTATAGCATGATCTACGTACTGGACATTCACTTACTCCTGAAATTAACATAAAATTGTTTTTTTATGAGCTTCTTGACATATCCCATGTATAGCATGGTAGGCAATTAGGTAGTCCTAGTATCAAGATGTATTATCACAGCTAAATATTAATCATTTATTCATTGAGTTGAACTCACAACATTATGTTTACAATCAAATGGCCACAATATTATTCATTCAAAATTGTCATGTACAATATCAGAAAGAAGAAGCACTTATTATTGTTAATTCATAATATATATGTTTATTACTCTAATTATATAAAAAACTTGAAATTAATTTAATGAGGAAAAAATAATAAATACATTAAGTCAAGAATTTTTGACATTTTTTCCTGGATAGCAGGCAAAGGGAACCTAGGTTTAGTAGAGTATCTTAACCTATAGGTTGAGGTACTATATTCTCAATACACCACTGAATTTTCAAGGCATTGCATCTTGGGTGGTGAAAACTCAATGTCACACCTAGTCTATATTTGAGACATTAGTCAATTTTTAAGACATTGTGTGTTAAGTAGCAGCACTCAATGCCACCCTTGAATTTGTTTCCAGCAAAGAAGGGAATAATAAATAATTTATTATTCTGAGTGTGTCAGATATATATAAGTTTAAATAAATGTTTTTAGAAAACTTAGGTCTAGCGCAACTCAAAAAATCTTAAAAATGGTGTATATTTCTCTTGTACAGTCTATTTTGAATTACTGCATACCAGCATGGGGTGGAACTTCGAAATGCACGATGCTTCGATTGGAGAGAGCCCAAAGATGTATACTAAAAGTAATGACACACAAACCTAGGCACTTCTCAACTACAGATTTGTATACAATTTGTAACGTACTGAGTGTTCGACAATTATTTATCTTGCACGCTATTTTACGGAAACACAAAAAAATATTTTACAACCCGAATAGTGTAACTCTGAAACGCAGATACGATAAAGTCTGTCCAATTGAACATCGACGTTTAGCCTCCTCAAATAAACAGTACTTTTATTTATGCCCAACGCTATATAATAAAGTTAACGAAAAATGTAAAATCCACCGCCTAACCCTACGGAGGTGTAAAATCGAATTAAATAACTGGCTGTTGACGCAAAATTACGAGGACACAGAAAATCTTATCCGTATTCTAACAATATGAGGCTTAATACCAAATGTATACACAAGCACCCATACACACACAAACCCATAGCCACTCACGCACACACACGTACACACGCACAACACACACTCACATACGTACACACACAAACTCTTACACGCACGCACACACAAACAAACACGCAAATTCCTACTTTACCTTACTTTATTATATAATTTTTTTTTTCTTTTAATTTTGATTTTATTGTATATTTTCTGTTGTTTAAAATATGTATCTACAATAGTTGGTAATTTATATTTATATTTGATAATAAGCAACGCTTGAGAGGTGGGCGTTAATAGCCGCGACACAGTGTTTCACTAATGCGGTTATTATCGTACTAATTGTTTCTTGTATAACTTTGGTAAATGTTTGAAATAAATAAATAAATAAATTATAAATAAATAAATTTTAAGTAAATTATATTTAAAAGTTAGGCCAGTTGTCAAGCAAGGGCACAAAGTGTAACTGTAAAGGGGACTATTTCCCAACTCTAGGAAATTTAATATTCATTTAAATTTATATTTCCATTTCTTCACAAAAGGCAAAAAGCTGGGCATTAAATTCGGCCACTCAACAAGCAATAACTTGTGAATTCGTAAGAAGTGGGGAATGGAGTATATTAACACTAGGTTCCCACTGCCTAGCCTGTTGTATGCGATATACAATGTGAAGCTGATTTGATTAGATTTTTTTCATATTTAAATACCTGGGGCATCAGAGCACTGTGTAAGTGTCCTTAAATTTACGTAATGCCCTTTTAATTCAGGTTCTGCGTCAGACAATACTACTCTTGTCAGTTTCTTAGCGTAAGCCCTTTCCAAAGTCCTAGCAACTCCAGGAGAATGTGGCAACCATTGACCCTCATGTTGCCACTCCCACACAACAACACAGTGGACAGAGGACATTATAATATTAGTTTTAAAAATGCCTGAAATAACAATATAATTAGATTTGATTAATTAGATTTCATATTTTAAGAATTGTGTTCAGCACAATAACTAGCATATACTTTTTACTTGACCATATTTTTAATATAAATAATACTTTCATTACAAAATATCCAAACTTGTCATCAAATAACCATATTGTAATATAAAAAAATTATGCTCTTTCAAATGAAACTCTAAACATATAACACAAAATATAATAGTCTCTTTTTTTCAAAAGTTAAACCATTGATTAACCAACTTTAGGCCTCTTACGCAATATAGAACTCAAATATACATAACATGCATCAGGACATATCAATAAATAAATTTAGAAACATACCATTTCTAATTAGCTTTAATAAGCTTGTCCACAATTGACTTCAATCTTTTTACACAATGTTTATTGCTAATTAAAATAAGGAAAAAATATCACTAAAATAAATATATTTAGCATTTCGATCCGGAGGAACATTTTAATATTGAAAACAAGTTTTATACTTATTAATATGTAAATTACAAGTTACTTCGTAAAAGGGTAAACGCTCAACGACTAACGAAACGAGTGGAACTTGACAATTGACATCTACACTACAGATAATAGAATACAAAAATGATGACATCATTGTCTTTTGCAGACGCTAAGTTTTATTGTGTTTTTTTGCGCGTAGCAGGCTAGGTAGAGGGAACCTACGACAGGGGAACTAACGACTATAAAAACATTTTTTTACTTGTTGTTGTGATTTTATATTTCTCATAATAGACTTATTTGTGATATGAAAAATGTAATTTAAAGTCTACAGATATATCTATCCTTTTTATTATATTTTTAGATTAAAACAACTTTTTTTTAAATTTATATGACTTATGTTTTGAATCTGTTAAAGTGACTGACGCTGACAAGCTGACCCGAATCGAACTGAACTCGCTCTAATTGTCAATCAAAGTTAATGTTGTTAATTTGACTATAAAAATAAAATTATTTGCCCTTCATTTAAATACAGGTTCTAAAATAACAACTTTAGCAACATGTCTTACAATAAATGTGAGTTTGTTATTATTAAACCTTATTTCATGCTAGAAGAAGTATGCATGCATGTATAATGTATATCGTGTATGCTTAGAACGCCATTGCGGTACTTGCTTGTAATTACTAATTTTTGATTGCGGTTTGCGCTATTAACGTAATAGGATTGTGTTACAATAATCATTATTAAAATATATTAAGCTTTTTAGTTTCATATTCGTTTACATAAAAAGAAGCGCTAAAATATAGGAGATATTGATTTTCATACAATGTGAAGTAGTAATTGAGTTTCTTATATTAATTTACAGATACACCCCGTAAAGCTCAACGTTATAACAATCCCGGTACCTTCGTCCCTGCTGGAGGCGTAAGTTGTATACCTATATTTATGAAAACCCTGTGAATTGCGAAATACTGTACTTTAATTAAATATCTTTATTTTTCATTTTTGTATCTATAATAAGAGTACTAATCTTTTATATGTCGTAACAGCTCGAAGCCGTGGCTCTAGACCCCTGGCACTGGTAAAAGTCACTAGCCACTCTCTAACTGTGCTGACACCTTAATTTCCTAGTGTCAATATTGTATTTGATAGGAGATCTAATCTCTTGTCTTTTATGATATCTGACTACCATCAAGGCATTTTTTGTAATTTTTATTAATACAGAGGGATGTTACAGATGTAACATTTTTGGGTCTAGGTTACAAGTAGTAAGTGTAAGTGTGTTGGCTTGGTTATGCAAAATGAAAAATCTGTCTTAACAAGTCTCACGTAGAATGCCCTATAGTCCAAATGATCCCAAATACTTGTCTTATTAGGAACATACGGTTGGTTGTTCTTATTTAGCATAACCTTGTTTATTATCATAAAAAGTTTTTGATTTGGGCCTGTGATGAGTGTTTCTGGATTTGGTGTATGCTTCTCAGAGGGTGGCTGAAGGCTGAGTAAAACATTACGATTACAAGATGGTGAATCTTGTAAGCGTACTGGGTTCTCTAGACTTAAATAGAATGCTGCAGCAGATTTCTAATATGTATGTGCCTTTTGGGATTGTAGTATGTTATATTTTCTTAAAGCTTTGTGCTTTTTTCATATAGCATGATAGCCATAGGAGAACCTGCTATTAAGACACCAGGATCCCTACACAACACCATACTTTGTATACTAGAGCAAAGAAATGATAATAGTTCATTAGGGTAATGAAGAGTGGTCGTCAAACACACAACTATCACAATTACAGTCTGACAATGTGTCTCCACAACATGGTGGTCTTAGTATGATTTTAATGATTACAAATCTGAAAAATTATGAAATACTGCAATTTTAAAAGGTTACAATCATAATGGGAATGTGTGATAATTTGGCCGATGTGCACTTACATTCATTTTGTTACTTGATTGTATGAGAGATTTGTGTAAAAAAGATATAAAGTGTCATAAAATGTTTAATTTTAAAGAATGTTTTTTTGTGTGGAATAATAATAAAAAAGTAACTTATTAAAAAAGTATATTTTAATGCAACTCTTAAATAATCACCAACTTATACTGAGATTTTTACTATGTTTTGATTGGATATAAAATCTTAGTCTAAATGTTAAGTATATATATGTATACAATTATACATATGTAAAAGGAATAAACCATTTTGAAAATAAAAAAAACTCAAAATTTATAAGTAAACAAGAAAACCCACCATATTAATTAATTTAACATTTAAATAAACTTAAAATTTTACCACTATCTTTTTGATATGAAATTTATGAAAGACTATTTGAGTGATATCATCAATGAATGTGAGTGTAAGTGCACATAGCCAATACAGCTAACTCCTGCCAGTTTGGTGGTGGAGCCCCCGGGGGTTTCGGCAATATGGGGCCTCCGCGTCAACCGGAACCTGTGCAGACTTTCAACAAGCCTATTAGTGTAAGTTTTTATGATTTAGTTAAGTTCTTGGTTATTGTGTTACTATTATGGAAGATAAATTGTATGCATATTTGGTTTTACATTTTATATTGCTGATATGTATATAAAATTATACTTTATGATTTAATATAATAAATATGGTCATTAAGGTGCAATGGGGCAGCATATGGCTAGAAACAGGATAGTTGTGGGCTTAATTCACACTCAGGGAAATTACTTATATTAATCAGAGCCTAATATCAAGACACCGTACTCAAGTGTCTTTACATTAGGCTCTCTACCTATCGAAAAAAAGATGGCATAATAAATTAATATATATTTTTTGAATAAACAGCAAAACTCCGAGCCCAACTTTCAAACGCTGACAAACACTCCACCTCAGGTTCCTCCACAATTGCTTGAGGTAAGAGTACTGTTTTCATGTATATATTAGTACTTACATATGCTGCACGCCCAAACCAGCTGAGGACATTCTTCATTGTAACCGTGACATCCTAGCTTTTCTTTTTTTCTTTTCTTCCATTCCACTAGTTCTTTTTGGCCTACCTTGAATAAACTCACTTCTAAATACTTTATTTAGAAAACATAAAAATGTTAACATAGCGGGATTTGGACGGTTACCAAGAGTCTCGGAATCATATGCCGCTTTTTGAAAATTTTACCTTAGTGTGTCAATAATATAATAAATATAAAAATAAATATAATAATAATAAAAAAATATAATATGTTCTTATTATGCTCAAAAAAATGTTCTTAATTTTTAATAGACGTCATCGTCGTGGCGCAGCGGCTAAGCGTCTGACTATAAACGACGGTTGCACATTCGATTTCCACTAAAATACATAATTTTTTTTCCCTTATTCTCGTAACAAGAAAAATTGCCGTGATTTGTTTCAAAAATCAATACTTAATGTGGTAACACTAGGCAAAGTGTAATACTAGGTTTCTTCTGTCTACTCAGCATATGCGGGATAAAACGTGGTTAGTAATATAATAACAATTTTATGTAACAAATCCAATTAAAAGACTATCTCTATTTAAAGACTCCCACGGAGCAGGAAAGTATGGAGACGAGCCCTCCTGAAGTGAAACCAGATGTGGCGGATGCCGATGCACCTGCTAAGCCATTCTGGATGAAGTCCAAGTTAGTTGGTGGTGAGTATTCACTTCTGTTACAGCAAAGATAAAAGAAAATGATAGGACAGGACAGGACTAGGACAGGCTCGCTCACCGAGGGTTCCAAGGGTTCAAAAATTAGAGGTCTCGAGCTTTTTCTGAAATTCAGGCTTTGTTTATTTTTCATCTGATACCTTACTTGAACTAGCAAAATTTTACCAATTTTTCCAAATTCTATACCAATTTTTGCTCAAATTTAATAATTTTAGGTCAATCTGAAGTACCATATTAATTTAGATTTCCTTTATAATGCCGAAATACGCGTTTTTGCGATATAAACGTCATATCTTGTTTTTTAAGTAAATGTAGAAATACGATTTTTTCAGGAAATTATGGGGATCTGAATATATGGTTTGAATTTCAACTCGATATCTTAGAGCGTTCCTGGGATAAAGATAAAGGGTCTTGACGGACAGACAGACAACAGAGTGATCTTATAAGAGTTCCTTTTTTCCTTAAAAAGTACGGAACCATAATGAAGTGTAGTACTGTCGTCGAGTCTTTTACGAGGATGACAAGGATTCGTTGACCGTACTTTTTTTTTCTTTTATCTGCTTGTGTTACTGTTGTTGGATAAGTGACTAGCGGCCCACTCACGGCTTCGCCTGTATACCACCTAAAATACTTTTCTTATGCTGTATTTGCCAACATGATACTGATACATTCAATTAATACTGTTTCAACAGAGCTTTGAATTATTTTAATTTTATTTTTTTTCAAAAAGTATAAACGGAACTTTATATTACCTAGGGTACTTTCCTCTTTAAGTATTTTTCTTTTGATTTTATTTGAACTATTAGTTGGTATTCTCTCATATTCCAGCTCTATTAGCAAGGCCAGGTTGTCTTTTAATTACCGAGTTCCTATGTTCCAGCTCCATCACAAGACCCTGGTGACGAATATCTATCACCGAAGTACTCGTTAAGACGAATAATATAAACCCAAATTCGATATATTTGACTTTGACTTAGGCCATATTCGAACTGCATCATCAGCCCCTGGTTACAAGCACTAAAGTAATAGATGAATTAAAATTTGTCTTCCTTGCATTTGAAACCTATATTGGGTTGATTGGAAAAGAACATGTACCTAATCCGCCAATTTGTAAGAGCGGCCATCTTGGATTGGAGTTTTTTAAATGTGTTGTATTCTACAAGTTAAACCTTTTCATTTGAAATATGTACGCCGTCATTTTGTTACGGCGACTATATTGGATTAACATCAAAACTAAATTTATATGATTGTCACGAGTAATAAAGATCATTTGTCAGATAGTACAATATAACCTTTCTATTACAGTGAAGAAGATTTCCAACAAAGAGAGGCGTAGACGTCAGAATGAAAACTTGAGACGACTCTTGACTCCTAAAAATGCTCTGATGGTGCTTAACGAGATCATGTCTGGAGAACAGTTGGCCAATGTGGGTATATATATATATATAGGTTCTTTTTCATACTTTTAGAGCAATGATTCCCAACTAGTGCTAGACCAGTAGCCAAAATATGACCCGTGGATCGTTTTAAAGTGAGCCATTGGTCGGCGTGTGTGGATGAGATGAGGCAGCGTTGGCGGTGGACCCAATGGCTAGGTGATGATGATTCAACATCTTTGTACATACATTAATTCATTGATTTTTTAAATATTTTCTCAGAAATCACATTAATACAAAATTACAGAACAGTATTATATTTTTTTTGTTTGTTTTTATGTAAATTCCTATTGAGCTTTTAATGAAAGTTTCAGTTTAATTATTAGATTTTTATTTATTATACCTACATCATGGTCCCTGCTAATAAGAAAGGCCCCTATTTTGAGGCACTTGTAGCTTGGATTCGATTTCCAAGCAAAGCGGGCGCGTGGAGTACTACATGCGTGTGTCCCGTGTGCAGCAGCAGTTCAAGGTGTGCGCGGTGTCGGGCGCGCCGCAGTACTACAAGCCGGCGCTCGGCAGCTTCTGCGCCGAGCTGGACGTGGACGGGCAGGTGTACACGGGGTACGGTACGTACCGGGGACTGCTCAACGTACGATGGGTTCGATTCCCCATCGAGAAAGTGAAATATTTTATATTTTACTTTCTTAGTTCTGGTAACGAGTCGATTACAGACGTAACTATGAAAGTATTAATTTGTTTTCAATATGTAATAGGAAAATATAATACTTAATAACACGCACTGTTTATATGTTATACAGGTGAAACAAAAATGGTGGCGCGCAACAATGCAGCTGAGCAAGCGATACGAGACCTCATGATCAAACGTATGGGGAAATTGTTCGCGGAGGCCGCCAGCGACCCTGGGGACGGTGAGGGTCACGATATATATTGACTGTTTCTAAAATAAAGCAATATAATTATGCAGACTGGTTGGCTATTGTGGGAGTAAAGTTTTTCGCTTAACGCTGTATCCCACATATAGCTTTCTACATTGAATAATTGTCAATTTGTTCCGTTTGGATACAATATACTAAAAAATAGCAATATTTTATCTAAGTAGATGAATAGAACTGAACTTTGATATAATTACGTTTTTTAGCTATAAGTTTTTTATATATTTAAAATTAATTCAAGATATTGTGTTTTTTGGTACGTAAAAAAATTTAATTTTACAGTTTACTATTATTTTTTCGCCTACACAAAAATGATTGCACGTCTTTTTGAATAAACAATATTTTATTAGCAGCTCCTGAAGGCGGTCCTGTGCCTATGGTGGAAGGTACAGATTCAGGTCCGGGCGTGGCAGAGCACGAGGGTGAGAAGGAAGCAGCAGACGCATTGCCGATGATACAGCTGGCGTCGTATGCCTTACACAAGTTGTTCACTGAGTGGGAGTGCGAGGGACATAAAGTGCCGCAGTTGAAGCCGCACACGGTTTGTTATTTGTTCAATTATTTTTGTTGATTCTAACTTATTTAAGTAATGTTATATGGGTCCGATTAGAATATTTGTTAAAAAAAAAATATTCCATATATTAAATATAAAATGAAATATTTTAAAATTAAAATAATTAAATACTTTAAAATACTTCAAAATAGATTAAACTCGCAACTCACAAACGCGTGTAAATGCACGCGCACACACACTTTCCTGACAACCCTATATTCACCCAAACATAAAACTAATACATATAAAAGGTAATATAGATATTGGCACATATAATATACAAGCAAATTGGAGGCCGTCGTACGGCGCATTGGAACAAATTTGCGACTGTAAACGAGCGAGGCTTGTAGGTTCAATTTCCAATAAGCTGTTTTTCACATTTTCATCTAGATTAGACAACTTTTATTACTCAACATAATTAAAATCATATGAACTCCCCGTTCCTTTTAAGTCACATTAATATCAGATGCCCGCGAAAAGTTATGCTTAATCAATAGAAGCATATCTTTGTCAGTAGAGCCTGCACCGGTTATACTAAATTGTTTACCAATATTCATAATTTAAAAAAAAGTAAGGAAATGTTTTGACTGTGATTAATTACAGTATTTTTTTAATGTCATATTTCAACAGTCTATATATTTTTCATTTGATTATGCGTTGTTAGTTATGTCACCCTGGTACCGCGTTGCAGGTCTCGGAGGCGGGCTCGGAGCCCCCGGAGGCGGGCGCGCCCTGCAGCCGCAAGCCGCGGGCGCCGCGCGCGCTGCCGCCGCACGCCGCCACCACGCACCCCTGCATGCTGCTCACCTACATGCGGCCGCAGCTGGAGTACCGCGAGCTGGCGGCGCGCGGGGACTCCCCGCAGAACATGCTCTTCACCATGGCCGTGGACGTCGACGGCGTCACCTACGTGGGGAAAGGTGTACTTGCATATACTTGCATATCTCCCACTCCCGTTAGGACCCCTTTTCATTTATGGGGTGGCCCCATTGTTGTGGATTTGTAGCTAGCATTGTTGAATTATAACACTATTATTTTTAATTATTAATATTTTATGTTTATGGGCGACGCAGTACATTTTGGGTTTACTCAGTGAGAAAGAGAAGAACAGTGAGCCGATAATAAGTTTATTACTCTATTATGCCAATTGTTTTACTATACCGATAATTTATTGCAATTTAATTATTTATTTTCTTGAAATTGTACTCGAAAAAAAAACCGAAACATTTCAGAGTAGATGGAAGGACAATATTAATAAACTTTTAAGTAAATTACCATGTCCGGCAAATTAACAAAAATGTAACCACGTAATTGTTGTAAACACTTTTAAGATGATTGCTAGTCTATGAAGCCTTTTATGTTATAATAAGCTTTTTAATGTATTGACGTGCCCATGATCCGAAGTTTACAATCCTCATATAAAAAATCTATTGCGCATTTCGTTTTCTTTGGCAGTCTGCAGAGACAAAGGAAATAGATGTAATAATATATTATCTCTATCATTAAAAGCAAAAATTCAAAAAGCATTAACGAAGACATTTATTTAATTTTCCAGCTGGCAACAAAAAGGAAGCCCGTAAAGCGGCGGCCAGGGCGGCCTGCGAAGATATATTCAAAGTTAAATTTGAATTTTGAGTTCCATTACCCTTTTATTAGACTATAATTGAGATCAAATTGTGAGATTGTACATACGTCGTGTATAGATCTCATTGGTTTTAGGATTTTTTTCCCTTTTGTTTATTTTCTTCCCGAGCGCGAGTGCATAATACGTAAACATTGAAAGAACCAACTTCAGCGTGGCCACAACTCGTCGACCGTACTGTACGTTGTTTCATTTGTACATGTGAAAGTTTAGTACAGATTTAATTGTAGATTTTAGTCCATCTTCGACAAATGTATATATACCTATGTGTATGAGATTATAAAACCCCAGAATGATATAAGACCAATTTCTGTTTGAGGTCTGTAGAAATAAAGTGACCTATATCGAAAATTTGTAATTGTTGGAATTAGCGTAGAATCTTTAAATTTTGCATCGCATGGTTTGTTTTTAAAACAATTTTTTTATCGTTGGTTTTCAGCGACAGCTGACTTTACAAAAGAATTGATTTAGGTCACTTTTATTATAAAGTGGCGATATATTATAGACCATAGATATCATGTGCTGATAGAATGAATTCATCTATAGGTTTTTATTTATAGCTAAGTATAAGTCGGATTTCAATTGAGATACTTTATTGTATAATTTTCTTAAAAGTACAAAATATTAATATAAAATGTCTGAAATAAATTAGCTGAACATATCCTGAATGATGGTAAACAGAATTTTATCGTGTATACAGTACATGTAGTCATATTATTTTTTTAAAATAATGACGCTAGCAGTTTTTTTATCTTGTTGTAGATATAAGAAAAATGTGAAATTAGTTCATGTATATTTTTTTTCAATTAACATAATAGGATAAAAAATAATAAAATATTATTACTACTACAATTTTTTATTAACATTTGAAACATATAACTGTCAAAAATACCTTACAAGGCGATTCCACTATCGACGTATTTTTTGCTATTTGTATAAAAACAAACTTATTTAAAAATATAAATAATATTAGTACTGTTGTTGAAATTACCTATAAATAATACTGAAAATAAATGCACATTGTAAAAAAATATTTATACTTTATTGGACTCGTATGTTGGATTAAAAAAAAGATTTATCTCTCGCCGTCTCTGATATTGAATGAGTTAAGAAAAATATTTCCTAATTAATACAAATAAAATATTAATATATATATATAAAGATAAAAAAAAATAATGAAAAAATATATTATCCGCGTCAGCTCTCTAGTAAAGGTAGTAAGTTCCTGTTTCTTGCATATTTTCATGTAACATCTATTTGTCTAAATAGACCACACATTTTCTACCTGAGTGAGATTTGAACTCACAACCATTGTTTATTAGGGATATGAATATTAATTATATTATAATATTGCTTGACCCAATATTAAATGTATGTACTATTTACATAACAATTTTCGTATGACTATTATTTTTGGTTGAATAATTTTTATAAATGTGTGAAACATATCTTAGCTGTCGAAAAGTTTCCAATTTCTTTACGTATTATTGTTATTGCCAGTAAAAGAGAAATAATAAAATAATAGTAACCTGATAGTCAAATTCCCAATAAAAAAAATTGTCACCAAAAATATAAATTGAAATAACAAGCGCAGAGAAATCTGTGAGACCTGTTCTTCTACAGTTGTTTTTAGCCTAATTCATAATATTTAAATAAAAAAGTTTAAACAATCAGGAAAATTTAAATAAATTTCAACAAGGATAAAAAACGAAAGCTTTTAAAACTTGTAATTGTTATATACCAGCGTGTAATTAACACGCGGTGGACAAAAATGTATAAATTTGTGCCATATTTTAAACAGTCGATGCTTTTTTATTAAGGTTTGATGAAGCCTTACTCAGAAAGGTGTCTGTCTTCTAAAAAATGTATAGGTAAACTTATCATTTTTAAAACTTATCATATCAACTAATAAATAATTAAAAATAACGATTAACATAAAAAATAATCACTTTGTACATACTTAAAGACAAACAATATGATTCAAAAGAAAGTTATTTAGCCAGTTAGTAGTTTAGTTACGTAGACAGACTATATTAGTATTGCAAATAATTTGTTAATCTTCTCGAATTTGCCGTAATCATCCAATAAAGAATAATTTCATAAAATACAATATGTCGAAATAACCTCGGCGCCATGTTAAATAAACAAATAATTAAATCTGCGTAAATGAGAAATAGATATTTCGAATGATATGAAGAACAGCAGATCGGCAACGTTTAATAGTATTTTAGTAGTAAATGTTTACGTCATTGGTTTTTAATCACAGACACCTCAAAGATACACGGTACGGATAAAATCCCTAAATGTTGAATTATGAGACTAAACAATGATTTGAAAGAAGTGTTGTGATTAATATACATAATATTGATCGCCAATACAGATTAAAAATGGCTACTAATAAAAAAATATTGTAGTCTCAAAGATACGTTTAATTATTTCTTCTTTTTCAGCTTCACGCTGTATCCCGCAAACAGTAGGGTAGACAGAGGGAACCTAGTGTTAAGACACTCCGTTCCCCACTTTCTGCCGAATTCTGGAAGCATTTCGTGTTGAGTGGCAGAACTCAACGCCGCGCTTAGCCTCGACACCAGAGCGAAGAAATGGAAATATAAATTTAAGTAAATATCTCCTCGAACGGGGAATCGAACCCACAACCAGTCGTATTTACAGTCACACTTCGTGCCACCGCTCCACGACCGGCCTCAATTCTATTATTTCATTGATGCAATTTGATATTATTTGTATCTTAAGTTAGAGTAATGGCCGAGACAAACATAGAAATTTATAAAGCTTTTCTTACTCAATAAATACTTAATAAACTATTAAAGGCAGGTCTGCTAGGTATTGTGCTTTTTAATTTATTTTTGTTAATGGATTTCGAACTTTAAAATTGAAGTTTTCATTTATTTTTTGTTATGGTATAAATAAACTTAATATGGGGATCCAAATCAAATTCAAATGAATTTGGTTTGGATAAAGGTAAGTAGATTTTGAACAAAGTGAAATGAGGAAACAGAATCGTTCTCGCACTTCGCCGGCATCTTTTAAGTTCTTATAATTTATAGGTACAATGTTTTTAGTATTTTCAGGCGTCGAGTACATTTACTTTTGCTAACAAGTTTCACAAAATTATTTTGCTTATCATATCCTCATATTTGACATTCAAACACTGGTTAAGACGGTCTAAAATGTAGTGCAACAGCTTGTTATAATAAGTGTTCAGTCACGCCTACAGCAGCCTGTAGCTCCACATGGAGAGCGGGCTCTGCAGCAGCGCCACGTGCGGCGGCTCGCGGCCGCCCACCAGCAGCAGGTGCAGCGCGGGCGCGGGGGCGGAGGCGCGGGGGCGCAGCTCCCGCAGCTCCATGTCGCCGGCGCCCGAGTCGGGCGTGCGCGCGGCGGCGAGGCGGCGCACGTCGGGCCCCAGGTAGTGCGGGTTGCTGAACCCCGCCGCCGCGTCCACGGCGTCCGCGCTCGCGTAGTCCGACGTCGTCATCTCGTCCTTCGCCAGCTTCGCCGAGTCGTCGGAGTCCACGTACACCAGCGTCGTGCGGGGGGACAGCGCCTCGAAGTCGGGCACCGACAGAGGGTCGCGGGACAGCGGCCCCTCGTCGCCGTCCGCCGGTTGTCGCTCGTCGATTATGTACGCCGACCGCGATTTGGTGAGGTCGGAGCGGTCTGTGCGCAGGAGGCTCTCGGTGGAGTCCTGGTCCGCAGCGAGTACACTGTACGAGCATCGCGCAGCTCGTCGGATATGAAAGCCGGATAACTTGGAGATCTCTCGAAGGAACCCGGTGGTCGGGGGCTGTGCGACAGCGCGGGGGGTGACTGGGGGAGCGCTGTGAGTGCGTGAGTCGCCTCCGCTTATGAGTAGGGCGCAGCTGTCCACGCGCGGTGATGGCCATTTTATACATTGCATTATTTGTTCCCAGGTTTCTGATCCTAAAATAATATATGAATTTTACTTTTTATCGTTTAATTAATAATGTTTCAGCTCGTGATGTGTCAAGTGGTCAGAGTCAGTTTCATTCTAATAAGGTATTCGCTCACCCTCAAAATGTTATTTAAGTAACTGAAATCTCGACATCGTAGTGTTGACATCACTCAAAGAATATACGTTTTTTTGTTGGAACAACTAAACCTAGTATAAGTCTGAATAATTCAATGTTGTTTTGTGTTAAAGTTATGTATCACTATACCATACACATATACAAAATTACCATACTATTTTGATTTGATACTGCAGTATCATCTGGAATTTGTAGAAAATTTTAGCTTTTTAATAATTTAAGAACTGTTGTATTCGGGTTCATTATAATAACCATGAAATGTAGTATGTCTGTGTGTTTATTGTTATGGGGATTTTCAGCATTCGTGACTGAAGTAAGACTACTCGTACACAAGGCATGTCTAGTTACCAAAGTGGAACCTCCAGAGCTCGTTGGTGGGGTGCCCGCGCGCCTCGCCGCCGAAGATGTAGAGGTGCGCGCCGGCGCGCAGGCCCGCGTGCCCCGAGCGCGCGCACGGCGACAGCTTGGCGGGCGTGCGCACGGCGCTCCACACGCGCGACACTGCGGCACCGCGCGCGTCACTACCCGTCCACCGACCCGCAGTGGTTCGGCACGTTCTTCAAAATTTGTGTTCTTTTGGAGAACGTAGGCAATTCTCGTAATATAAATAACTATTTTTACTGTTTCATGATTTGAGTACATTTTTTTAACTCCCCGCTCATGATTTTTTTTAACATTATGGTTGTATTTGCCAGTTTTATTCAAGAATCCTTTTTTTTATCACAAATTTTCAAATATAGCCGAACCACTGCCATCTAAAATCGGTGAACATATATGGGGGTAAAATGGATAAGTCCTCTATTGAGGTCCTCTACGTTAAAATCTGTATATAGTATGATAGTGCTAGATCCCTGTAGCACTATTTATATAAACAATTACTGACTAGCAGAGTTAACTAGTAACATATGTGTTAATAAAAAAGCGAATCTGTCACTATATTGCAAGTACTGACTGGTGTCGTAGTGCCAGAGGTCGGCGCAGTCGCGCAGGTCGCACTGCCCGCCGTGCACGTAGAGGCGGCCGCGGTGCAGCGCGGCGGCGTGGCGGTGCCGCGCCGGGCCCGCGCCCGCCGTGCGCACCTGCTGCCACGACTCCGACTCTGCGGAGACGGACGGACGCTGGATCCTTAATCTTTTACAATGGTTTTAACATTATGTGATTTTTGGCCAATAAGTTATGTTTCATATTTTCTTACACTTAAATATAATCAAGTTACAAAAAAATAAATAACTGCCAAGTCACAACAAAAACCAACAATCACCATAATGAAAAGCCCACAGCTCATTGGTGGACCCCCTCAAATCCTTGTACCCCCCGTACACCAGCAGGCAGTCCTTGAGCGCGTGCGCCGAGTGCCCGCGGCGGCCGCGCGGCCCCGCCTCCCCCGCGCCCCGCACGCCGCGCGCGCCCCACGACCCGCGCGCCTTGGGCAGGCTCGCCTGTCCTGCAAGCTTGCGCCACGTCTGTATCTGTAACAATTTATATTCATCAGGTAAAAGCTTTACTTAAACAAGAAGAACTTATAAGCTACGAGACGTGACGCCACAGCACAGAGTTAAATTCAAAATTTAACATCACATCAATGTATACATTCTGTGAGAATGGATGTGGAGGAGGCTATTTGCTTGTGGGTTGTATACCGCAAACTGCGACGACGTGGGTTCCATCCTATTTTGAGTACTACACGAAAAAAAACGGATAATACCATTAACATGAAGGTACAATTTCATCAATTAGTAAATCAATAGAGGCTCCGTCTTCCGTTTTCCTGTAAACCCTACCCCTGCCTACCCTGCTACCTGCTGCTGCGGGGTGCACATAGCAGGGTAGGCAGGATGAACCTGGGAAATTTGTGTTAAAACGTTCTGCTCTTCATTATTCATTTTTGCCGAGTTCTCGTGGCATTGCGTCCTAAAATATCGTTACGACCCTAGGTCCGAAACCCACCTGAGTATCATATATCCACAAGGGCGTCTCGTTGCTGAGCGCGCCCGCCTCGCCCCCGAACACGTACAGCTTGCCGTCGTGCGGCGTCGCGCTGTGCTCCTGCAGCGCGGGCGGCGCCTCGCCCCGGCACTGGAGGCGCTCCCATTTCCCTGATGCTGGAAATTTACATGTTACTAAATTATAGGTCGTGCTGAATATTTTTCTCAGGTATAACAGGGTAGAAAGAACCTAGTGTAGTCCGTTAAGCTTAAAATGGGAATTTGGAAACGTTGCATGTAAAAATGCACAAAATTTCTCGACCAATAAAGCAAAATTTACTTTCTGCTAATTGTCATATGATAAACTATTATATAGTCGACTTAATTAGTATACTCGTCACCTGAGGGAAGCTCAAGCGCAAGGGGCCCTTGACACCGACTCGACCGATTTTTTAAAATATACATACATAGGTATGTGTATTATACGTTTTGTAATTTTGATAAAACCTAAGCTTGCGGGCATGTGCACTCATTTTGTATGAAATTAATTATAAATATAAATTTCAATTTGACATCTTCTTTTTCTTTCATCTTCATGTGATCTCGAGATAAATGGTCTTGACAGACAGACAACCAAGTGATGCTACAACGGTTACGTTTCTGTCTTTTGAGTTTTGAGCAGCAACGTAAACGTAAAAACGTACGCTATGTGCCTAATAAATGAAAATTCACTAGATTGAATTGATAAATGCCGCAATAATCTATTTGGCATATATCTTCCATGTAGAGTGCAGATAGCGACATCAATAGATAGATAGATATAGATATAGATATATATATATTACAATAGGTATTACGGCACATTTATTTTTACTTCACGCTTCATCTCTAACATTTTTGTGATTGAAACTTTACTATTATTTATGAATTATTAATATTTTTGTTTTTTGGCGATGGTAACAAAGCACAAACGCAGCGTTGAGTTCCACCCTACAACACTATGCCTCGAAAATACGGCAAAAAATGGTGAGCGGAGTGTCTTAACAGTAAGTTCTCTCTGTCTACCATGCTGTAAGCGAGATATAGTGTGAAGCTGAAAAAAAAATCACTCAACTTGAAATGTGTAGAGAGTAGAGTAGAGTACTTAAACTTGTTTTATTTAACTTTTTAAGTGATTATTATTATTATTAAGAGTTACTGACTGACTGAAGTGAACTGAAGACTTCGTCATACAGAGATTCTATAAATCTTTTTTAGATGTCTTTTATTGCTTCTACAAATAATCGACGGAATAAAGTTGTTGTATAAGCTTTTCCTAGTTTACGTAAGCGTAGGTGTCGCTGTGGCTAAATAAAATAATACAATATCACATTCTTCCCGCGGGTCGCTTCGCGGGTTTGCGGTGAGGTTGCCTTTTCATTTTATATTACTTTGTTGGCTAAAATGTGATCTGACTGATTGATCCTTTTCTTTCTTCGCTATGTTTGTAAGTTCCAACGTATGCCGCGGTCAAAAGCTCGCGTTCAAAGCGACGAAACACTCCTTCCAATTAATTTATGTTATTAGTTTCCCTAGTAAGATTTTTACAAATTTCTTGAAAGTCAAATAATTTACCACACTGACTATAGTCGATAAACCCTGCGAGCCTTACCAAGACAATACCTCCAGAAGTCCCGCAAGGGCACGCAGCCGCCCGCGCCCCGCCCGCCCAGCACGTACACGTAGCCGCCCAGCAGCGTGGCGGAGTGCTTGCCGCGGGCGCACGGCGCCGTCACTATCTCACCGCTGTCCACCGTCACCCACATCGCCTGGAATAGAGGAACGGTGACTATATTCTCACTAGTAGGTAGGTACTGGTAAAACATACTCGATTAAAGCGTCCAAGTGGCCGGGATACAGCCAAGGTATAAAATACTTTAGGTAATTTGTAGCATAGTCGGAGAGACTCCCATCCCATCTCAGTGTTAAGACACTTCATTCTTCACAGAATTTTCGAAACAATGCCTGTTAAGTGGCGGATTTTAACGCTGCCCTTTGTCTTATTACCAGGGTGAGGAAATGAAAATGCGATATAATTCATTTCCCCGAGTGAGAGTCGCGATTACAGTCATACGATTGTGTGCGCCTGCGCCACAACGCAACTACTCCTAGACTTGTGGGATAATTATAGGTTTTGATCGATTCCAATTGAAATATACATGTAACTTTTTAATCACTGGACAAGACAATGTAAGTCAACATTTTTCTTATTTACTACGGAGGCGTAGAAAACGACGTGTACGGTTAATAGAACAACAGAAAGAATTAAGCTTCTAAATCATCAAAATCAAGCTTGTATGTAAATTCTGTTGCACTGCAATGCTGAAATTGGTATAAAAGCCTCGAGACTGACACCCGACACACTTTATATTTGACCGTAGCAATAAAAAAACGCTTCCTACAGCTCCCATAGTTCATTAGCTCTCTTAGTATTCTACATGAAGGATTTCATTATACAAATTGAAATTACTTTGTGCTGAATGAAATGCAAGCCACATTAAAATATAGGTCATGTTACATACACATATGTATGGCTGTAGTCGTATGTAAAATCGTTGCAGGACATCCTAATTGGGCAAGTTAACAGTTTAGACGCGGATGTTATTTAACAATTATAATTTTTACTTAATACCTATTTAGATCTATTAGCTTGTAACAAACTATTAATAGTATATTAAGTTCTGGATTCGAATATACGTGCTTTGAGAAATCTTTTTAGCTAATATGTTTCATTAAAACAAGTGTATCGATCTCCCTAAAAACATGTCGGCTGTGAGTCTGATTTGAGTGAGTTCCATTCAGGGCAACAAACTATTTTCATGTCCTCGCTCTGGTAACAAGACAGCGCGACGTTGAGTTTTGAGAGTGAGAAACGGAGTGTTTTAACAATGGGTTCCCCGTGTCTATCCTGCTACATGCGGTAAACACCGTGAAACTAAAATAAGGTATCCATATTGATGTATGTGAATAATAAAGTTTTATATCAATCCCGTATCTAACATACATAATGATCAAACATTTCTACTTCAAAGGCGTTATGCGAGAAATTAATTATTCCCCTTGGTTGTGTGGACTCGTAGTTGTCATGTAGGTATGTGGTGGTAAGTGGCGACGGCCCCCAGTCCCAGCTCTCAGTGTGGTGGTAGGGCCGGTTTGCTCTTTTATCTTGTATAACATTGTTTGTTCCCCATACAATCATTTACTTGGGAAGTTAAATAAATAGTTTAAAAAATGAATCAAATATTTTTTTTGAAAATATTAACATTTGAACCTCTATTGTGTAAAAAATATTATTTGTATAATAACATGCAACACAATAATTGCAACACATTAAAACTTAACAGAACTTACTGATGCATCACTTTAGCGAATGGAACTAAACTCATTCTACTTCTGGTAGGACAAGATGACGTCTGCACAGTATATAGGTACATATATACGAGTATATGTATGTTTTCATGTGTAATTTAAATATTTAAGCATGCATATAGTGTAACTTTTTATAGATTTATGATGAAATTTTGCTTTTTAGGTGCAGTTACTGGCATCGATTTGGTAATGTTAATATAACTTTGTTATCGTCACAAAATTATAGTCTACCTATACCTACGTATAAAAACAGACAATATGATTCTTATGGGAGATATTGAAGATATCTAGGACCTTTCATGTACCTACATAACTCAAAAAATATGATTAAAATACACACTTTTAAATCAAACAAAAATAGGATCCTTAAATATATAATATTTCCAATTTCAAGCGCAAAAAGGCACCCTTTAAAGCCTCGCTGTTATTTAAAAGCGTAAAAGAAATGCATTATTCCCCTCGTTTTCTTTGTAGTTTCCGTATGTCGGTGATGAAATGGTCGGGTGTCCCTCAGGGCTTGTTGCCGGCCCCTCCTTGCTCTATAACTACTGCTTATTGACTACTAGCAATTGAAACGCGGCTTTGTCCGCTTAAAGTTATTGTTATATCATAGACAAATAATACAAAAAGTTTTCTTCAATTGTAGTCTACTTGTTATTCTCATGTATAAGCTCTAAATTTTTATAAGTTGAGCTTTCATTTAACATACTGACCTACAGTCATGCAATTGATAGATACAGAACACTAAGCGAATTAATCCGACTCTTACTTGCCCAGTTTTTTTTATATTTACGTACGTTTCATGATCCAGATAAATAAAAGGAACGAAACAGATTAAACAGAACTCAGTAACAAGCTTCTAAGATTTACCAGTAAACCCTAATATTTAACAATCTGGGCATAAAATGAAATTATATATTGAATATCAAATGTTTCATGTGTACAATGAGTATGTACCTACAAGCTACCCTCGTGTTACTATAAAAATAAATTTCAATCCGTTCAATAGTATAGCACAGAAGTGGAACAAACATCCTCATAAACTTTTTCATTTATAATATTTAGTAAGAAGTAAGAAAATTTGTGCCCTCGACTATGTGTGTGGTGCACTCTTGCGGCGGGGGTCGTGCCTCGTTTACGGCGTGTAAATATTTGTCAAGTGTAATGGGATGATCGGTTTCATATTGTAGTACATTTTGTTTATATGTTTCTTTGTTTGTTATGTTATATCATATTTTTATGATGTCTTGTTATTTATTAAATCTTTTTTTAAACATGCTGCTTTTAGAACTAAGTAAGTAAAGGTCCGTGGTGGTCGTGTGTTCATGGAGGATTGCAACAACGTTTGACTATAAAAGCAATGGTTGTCGGTTCCATTAGCACCCGGGCGAATGAAGCATTTTCTTTTTTGGTAAGATTTTTTAATAAACAAATAATCTCAACTCTTTTTCTAGCTTTACGCTGTATGTTCACTCTGCCTACTCTGCTTAATATGGAATTAAGCAGAGTAGGCAGAGTGAACTTAGTATTAAGACATTCTTTCCTCCAATTTTCAATGCGTGTTGAGTAGCGGAAGTGAACGCTGCGCTTTGTCTGTTGGTTACGATATAATATGTTACAATTTTTTTATGAAACGTCGCGCTGTGCCCAAAATTTATTTGTTACGATGTTTTGACCTGAATGTGGCACCAAAGTTATATAACAAATAAAACATCTAGAACAACAGAATCTTTCGAATTTTGCCAATAACCGTAAATTTCACCGGAACTAGACCGGCCGGTGGCTGCGCTGCTTGCCAACTTTCTGTGAATCTAGCTATTTTTAGCATCACAGATAAAATGATGATTTATTTTAGCTGAAAAGATTTAGAGTAATCGGAAAACGTTTTGGAAATATATAGTCCATGTTTCGTTATGTTAGATAATGTTGAAATACATAAACGCCTCGTAGGTCATTTTCTGAATTTACAAGCATACACACGTGTGAAATCAAACCTACAATCATCGCAATAAATACAGTAGGTACTAATCTCGTTATTCAGAGATGTACTTAGTAAGTCCGTGCAAGAAGTATAAATCCAATGTAATTAATGTGGCAACTTTTAGTCATTTGCAAGCGTTAAGTGAGGGTGGCAAACAGTCTTAACTTGAGACGTGTCGGTTTCATTACCTCCACTACTCACTGTCAAAATGCTGATAAGTGGAGGTCGCTTTATTGTGTTTTAATTTAAATCGCTTTGTTATTAGGGAAATAACCATGGAGGTATACAGACCCTATCCAGGGATATTGAGTTTATCTTTAAGCTGTTAATTTATTTATATTTTAGGATTCATTTATTGCTTGTAAAAATTTTGCTCTCGTTTCCTAACTATAACTAAAAAGTAAGCTAGGCTATATTTGGCCTATGGTTACCGATGCACCAAAAAATATTCCAAAATTATATATAAAGATCCTCATATATAACTACGTTATAAATTACCTAAATCTCAGAATGAACCCATTAGGCAACCTCTTAATTTAACCCTTTGTTTAGCAAACGTCTGGTCTAAATACACCCAAATATTTCCTCTCTTTTACCAATCTACAAGTGGAGTGAGCGATGAGGGTGATTTTCGTTTTGGTTTTGCTTGAGGGGTGCCTTCGTGCCCTCGTGCCTTGGGAGCTGTGCCACGATAGATAATAAGTAATAGTGATTGTACTAATTTTTGATTGTTTGTAATAAATACTGTAGATTCTTATATAAAGTTTATCTATTGGAGAATTTAAACCCAATCTCTCTTCATTTAGCTCTTAACTAATATTTCTTCTTTTCGTCGGACTGTATTCCGAATATAGCCCGGTAGGTTGAGGGAATTCCGTTTCCCACGTAATGTTTAATTTTCGAGACATTGAGTGTTGTGGCGATACTCAACGCCTTGTCCTGTTATCACAGGAAGAAAAAAATAATGAATTGCACCGACTGAGAATCGAATCCACAACAGGCGTGTTTTCAACAAGACGCTGTGCCGCTGCGAAAAGAAAGCCGTGTCATCGAGAGTGATTATATTAATTGATTTGATTGTCGTACAATAAATCCTGAAAAGGCATAATATGTAGACCTAAACGTAGTCGGATTTGAGCTTTAATAAAAAAAAATCATCATAAAACGTTTAAAATTTTAGTGGGGACAATATTTGATAATGTAACGAAGGTACTGGTTTCCACGTTGGGGGAAATACCCATTATTGACTAGTGGTTTTGCCATATATACGATTAAACTATTTCATTTAAACTTATGAAATTAAGTTTAAACTTATGAAATTAAGTTTTAATTAAATAATCGTTTTACAACGGTGATCTCTTCATTTTATTTAAAACCAAGTATAGATATCTATTCACTATTTTCTATATACAGGAAATAAAAGATTTAATAAGAAATGTGTTGAGCACAAGACCTTAATTACATCGATGTAGAACACACTTATTTATGTAAATAGTTATCGAATCTACTTATATCTTTAGAAACTTACACGAATATATATTTTTAATTAAAAGTCAGCAAATGTAAAAAGACAAAAGCTATAGATGACTGTTTCATACAATGGCAGATGCTGCACCGTCTTTACAACGGGTGCCTACAGCCTACAGGCGCCTCCCCTAGTGAAGCTGACTTTGTGTGAGCATCTGACTGACTCGCTGTTTTTGTTTAAAGTTCTTTTAGATTTTAACAAAAATATATATGTATTGCTTTGACGCCTTTAGTGTAGTTGGTGTTTTTTGAGATAGGCTTTGTGCTATTTATTTTGGGATTAAACTTTTCAAGGTTGTTCTTTTTTGTAGCTTGTCGCTGTAGCCAGCATAAAGCAGGATAGGCAGAAGGAACCTGTGTTAAGGCGCACCGTTTCCCTCTTTCTGCCGATTTTTTAAGACATTGGGTTACCATTGCGACGAAATGAAAATTAAAAAAAAATCCTAAGTGGGAGTCGAAGCTATAACAGTCGTGCCAACTGTCGTGGTGTAGTGTCACACAATGTGATACTACGCCACGACAGTTGCGAGCCGCTTTAATATAATTGTTTAGTGGTTGTTTTAATGTGTAGTTTAATATACGTTGTATACTTGTTTTCTGGCTGAGGCCAGACTATAACGACGACCGGTTGTGGGTTCGATTCCCACTTGAGGAAATGAAATATTCAAATTTATATTTCCATTTCTCCGCTCTCGTATCAGAAAGTGAGAAAAAAGCGAGGAAGATTTTTTTACCTTCTGGTTAATAGAATGTGTGACAAAATTAGTTCTCGGAAGAGATCATACGTACGTAATCATAAGCAAAATATTTAATTTGATTCTATAACGACGTTTCATTCCACGCAATGAATTTCTGACCGTCTATTACATTGGTTGCATTCAACGGGGGATGAAACTTCCCTCGGGGGTGACTAGGGAGCATAGGGAGCATAGGGGGTGGGGGAACGATTACGTCCCAACTGCAGCCGGAGAGTTTAATTGAGGGCCTCTCGACTGCTACTCACAACTTCGTAACCAGACCGCTATGAAATGTAAAATATAAATATATCATGCTAGTCGTTTGTATTTTAACGAGTCTGCAGCTCTCTGCTGGCTGAGCTGTGTTATGTCAGTTTACGTTTATAATATGATCCCATTCTGTCCAAAATAATATAAATATAAAATGTTTCCCACATCTAGTTATAAGTAGGTATGTTATTGCGTTAGATTAAGGCGTTAGACGTGTAAGAAATACCTATATAATTGGCGAACGAAGTGATTCATCTCTACAGGTGTTCCAGTCCCGACCGAGTTACATATAACAATAATTTAAAATGCTTACCTTTTAAAAATGTATTAAAATTATTATAAATATGAACATCTTTATTACCCTGTTAGTTCCGTACAATTAGAAAACGACAAAAAGGTCACGTTTGTTGACATTATATCACCGAGTTTTGGAGAAGAAGGAAAACCTACAGATATTTCTATGACTTCTTCAAAATAGATTCAAACCCAGTATCCTTATATGTAGTTGGAAATGTTTCAATTTCGCTACTATGTTCTCAATTGTTTCCCTGTCTCCGTTTACTTGGTAATGGGAACATTAATTACTTCGTAATACAAAATAAATCCGCACTCGAATAGAGCTTACAAGAATAAACCGCAAAGCGTTCTGTTTAAGCACAACGGTATAAAAAAAATCAGTGTAGCAAAAAGTGGTGAAATGAGTTCAGATGTCATCTAGTGGGAGACTAAGGCTGGCTTATGGCTAGGGTGACCTGTTTTTCTATTATATGTAACATTTTGCGTACAGTGGGGTAGAGGCACTAGCGTACAATTGGACATGGGACAGATTGTGGTTTCGATTCCCAGTGTAGGAAATTAAATCTTTGATATTTTCGTATTCTTGCTCTGCTAACGAGGCAAAGCACTCGATCACTCAACACGCAATGCCTCTAGAATTCGGCGGAAAGTGTGGAACGAATGTGTTTTAATGGGAACGGAGTGTCCTAACACTAGGTCCCCTAGTTTTCTCTGCCTTCTAAGTTTTACTGTAAAGCTAGTGAGAGTTGTGAGTTTAAAGAACTCTCGGATGAATGAGATACTATTAGACAAAAGACGAGGTGTCATCAAAAGCTGTTGTCCATGTTGTAGTATTGAATACAACATGGACAACATGTGTTATACTCAATACACACTGTTAGGAATAGAACGAAAGTTTATCAAAGGAGTGTTTTGACACTAGGTTCACTTCATATGCCATGCTATATGCGACGGAAAAAGTGTTAAACTAAAAACAACCGACTGATACCCTTAAAAAAAAATTATGTCGGATCTTTGCATAGTTGTCATCGTGAGAAATGTCCAAAAACGAGCCACCACCGTGACGGTAAGCGTAACTTTCTCCCATGGACATCTACAATCTGAAGGGGTTGCGGTGCGTTGCCGTTGAGTCGTCGGCCTTGAGAGTGAAAATGTCTGTACAGAGAACGCTTGAAAGTTGAAGCGGCATAATAAAAAATGTCCAGCTTTTCACCGACCCCTATGCGAAATCAAAACGCAATATTAGCACAACATATCAAACAAGCAAATGTAACAGAAAGCGTGGAACTAAGAGTGTAACACATCATTTATATATATACATAAACTTAAGAAGGTGCAACGTCCGTGTCCAAGCAGCATATTTGGCCACCTTAGTTCATATAAAACGAATAAAACCTAACCAAAGAAATCTCGCGAACGCTATCCAGACCACAGCAATATTGAGCAATATTGCTCTTGATAAGGTTACAGTGCAACAGTTACACTAAACATTATATTTTTCCGCGTATGCAGCATTTTGCAAGTGAGAAGAAGGAAATCTAGCAATAAGTACAATCTTTTCCAGTACTATCTTTTTACCAACCAATTACAACATGTCAATATTAAGTATAGGAATAACATTTGTTTCCTTATCTGTGCTATTACCGGATATAGCAGGAATGGAAGGGGACTCTATTTTCCACTTTCCTTTATTTTCGAAACTTATTATATGTTAAGTGATAGAAATTAAGCATGTCAGTGGGCTGGGCTTTGCCTAAAAGAGCAGAAAAATCGAAAAAAAATAAATATAAACATTTTCCTGAGTGAAGATCGAATCCACAACCTAAATCTCGTTTGGTTTCATAATTTAGTACACACTTTGTTTATTTGCGTACATTGCTAAACATTAGGTATGTGACGGGAAAGCCAAAACTCAGAACATTAACAAGGCAAGGGGACAGAGGGATGACGGCGGACGAGGGTGGCAAATTGGATTTGGACATCGATTGTACTTATCACCCTGTCTGATGAGAACAAAAAACCCTCTACCTGCATCCACAGTTTAGGGTAACCCATGGATATATTGTGGCCATATTATTTTAATAACGCTCATTTTTTAAATTTTATAAATAGAAACTCTTCACGTTTCGTCCCCTATATGGCAGAGTAGTCAGAGGGGCTTCCCTTTTCTTAACGTGAGGTGCTATACATATCTATATACGTTTTGATGGCAATGAAAATACGATTGTCGCAGGTACCAAATTTCGCACGAGACAATAAAACTAGTATTTTTTAGTTTCACAATGTATCCCGCATATAGCAGGTTAGGCAACCGAGAACCTAATGTCAGACACTCCATTCCCATTAAGATACTTTCGGTCCCGACTTTGGGGCCAGTCAACAAACGTCGACAATAGTCACGATGGGTTATAAATTCGATTCCTACTCGAGGAAATGAAATATTTAATATGTTTATTTCCTCTCTATGGTAACGAGACAAAGCATGGCGTTGAGTTCCGCCACGCTCTATGTCTCCAGAATTAGGCAAAATTAGATGTGACAATAAATTACTTTTTTTATTTTTTCAGTGTACTGGATATGTTTTTTCTTACATTTTTAGTATACATTTGTATGTCTGACTATGTTGATCCTCTGAGAAGGGAACTAGGACGCGAGATGAACAAAGTGCTAGCTAAGGGCGACTTGTTTTAGCTTCCGCCGCCTTCCACTTTCAATTGTATGTGGGGCAGGGACAATTTCCGGTAGTAGGGAATTCTTCTTCCTTCTAATAAGGAAAATTAAAAGCTTTTATTATTTAACTACAAAAATTGTATTCAATTTGAAAACAAAAGTTAAATTATTTGTTTGAAAACGTGTAAAAATTTTAACGTATCTGGATTTGAACTTGTCAAAGACGCGAAATCTATCAAAAAAAGGTGAATTTACAAGTGGAGTAAATAAAAAATAAAATAACAGGAGGTGAGGGTTAAAAATTATGGCAAATACATTATTGTTATTATTGATCACGTTTCGCCACACAACCAGTTCCTGTTAGACAACCTCATAGTTCATAAAAGCTTAAATATTTTGAAACATGGGGTATGTTCGAAAAGCCTACGCTTAAAACACAACGGGAAATGAACCCAAAACTAATAGACTATAGAGTATTTAACCACTAAACTGCCAGCTTGCATGTTCTTGAATACTTAGAAATTTCAGTACTTTCTAAAATAAGACTGTATGGTTAGGTTATAGGGTGTATATTCAAGTGGGGGTGATGGAAGAAAGAAGAGGGTGAACGACCCTCCCTGGTTCAGTGTTACGCAACACTCAGGTCGACAGCTCCGAGCCGGCAGCTCAACTACTTAGCTTGTCATTTCTTATTGAATGATCAATATCGATACTAATTGAGAGTGTTTGCGAAATATTTAGCGATTTATTCAAGATGTGGATTTTTTATAATTTTTTTTTATCTGAAAATAATGTATACCTATAGATTCCATTGCAAAATTAAGTAAAATTTTAGTTCGTAGTCAAAAATATAAGGTCCAATAAAATGACACTGTAGCTGTACTTCATAAGGAGCGTGAGAAGGTTGTGGAAGTCAGAGCTTTGCCCTTGCGTGATACAACACCTCACTGCGAAACAAAGGATTTATAGAAAACTTATTTAATGAATGTTTGTAATTGTTGAGCTGTTAATGTCTCTACTTCCAATATTTCACAGTATTATATTTAAAATGTGTGCGCTACTGCCAACGTTGCTACTTGGAAGAGTATTTATATTGTTTAAGATAATTCTATAATACTCGTCTGCAATTATTAGATTTTGTTTTATTTTGTATTCCTCATAGAGGCCAGTCGTGGCGCAGGAGTACAAAGTGTGACTGTAAATCGACTGGTTGTGGGTTCGACCCCCCCACTCGAGGAGGTGAAATATTTATTCAAATTTATATTTACGTTTCTTCGCTCGCATTTTGTTCTGCCGCTCAACACGTAACACCCAAAATTCGGCAGAAAGTGTGGAATGTCTTAACACTAGGTTCCCTTTGCTCTGCTGTGAGCGGGATACAGCGTGAAACTGATTTATTTTTTTTACTCATATAGCAGGGGGGGCAAGGAGAATATGGTGTTAAGACACTCCGATCCCCTCTTACCTGCCGCTGACCACGACTCCGTAAGTAGGTACTCTGAGTGGAAATCGCATCTACAACCATCGCGGTTGTAGATGCAGTCTGTGCCGCTGCGTCTATTATAATGTATGTAAGGATAAAAAAAATAACTCTTTGAAAAAATACGATTTCTTCTTTTCTTTTATATACAGTTCAAAAATGTTCAAAAAATCTTTATATAGAATATAACAACCAACTTTTAAAAGTATTTAAAATGCAAATAATATTCAGGCATGCTGTGTATCGAAGGTTCCAGAGCCCAGGGTTATGAGATAAAGGACAGGTGTACTTAAATGTTCATTCTGTTTTATTATTATTTTACAGTTTTATTTTATTTATTAGGTAATTAATGAATTAATCTTGAAAGGATTCTAGTCTCATCCAGCTGTGCCTTTTCCAACAGCTCGTGTTGTGGCACATCGTTCTCCAATTGGCCTACGACTTTCGAGTTATAGCGTGTTAAATGACGGACCCCAAAGCCGGGCTTTGTCTACCAGAGCGGGCAAATTGAATTAATTAAAATATAATCATTCCCCACAGTGGGAAACGAATGTACAACGCTCGTGTTTACAATCAGACGTTGTCTCACAGCACTAACAAAAATAAAAAAAAATAATCCAGCCCCGTAAATGTAAAAGCAACCCCGCAGTGTAGCCGGTAACATAATTACTAAACCTAAAGTGCGTACAGCCGTAGAGCGCGCCGGTAGCCAGGTTGTTTCTCTGTCGTCAATTTATCCCCGTTTCTACGTTGGGGTGAATAATGATTTAAGCGTTCGTGCCGCAGTTGTACAGCGCCTGTTTGTAAATGCGACAGTAGTGGATTTGTTTACCACTCGGGGGGCTAAATAATTTTCTCGCTCTGGTAACAAGAAAAAGCGTGGTGTTAAGATCCGCCACTCAAGACGCCATTTGTCGAAAATTGGGCGGCGCGTGCGTCGTCACAACATAGTTCTTTTAATTTAACCTCAATATATATTTTTTAACTAAAAGCTTTAAAAGAAAAAAAAGAACAATAAGAATTGCCATGAGTTCCGCCAACATATTCTTAAAGCCTCTAAGATTTGACAGAAAGTGGAGTACTGAAGTTTCTTCATGTTTCAGGTTCCCTGCGCCTACTCTGCTATGTGAAGTTTAAAAAACATTAAGAATCTAATAGTTACTAGCAGTGTGTAATACACAGTGTAATCTAAAAGTGACGTAGCGGTGCAGTAGTTACATCTGCGAAAGAAACGCAGAGACAGGACAATAAATATAAACTAACTTTACAACATTCGTTATTGATTTAAGAAAAAACCAAATAAAATATTTTTACGCTTTGTTATCATAGTTAGATTATATCTCAATTCATATTAGAAAAAAAATACATGTACGCAATACACAGCTTTGAAATGCATTATGAAAGGCCCGTGGGGTGGTAATGCAATATGTCTGCACCCCCCTTACCTCCCTTTTCCATTCACCCCAGCATCGGATACAGGAGATGAAATCCACCTGATGTTAGGGAGGTACATGGAAATTAATAGAACAGCTCCCCCCTGTGTAGTGTTGTGTTGTGTATTGATGTATTTACTAAGCTAACATCAGTAGCTTTTGGAGGGTCACTTACTTTATTTCAGTTGTCGTTGTGGATTGAACGATTGTCTTTTAATTATAGTAAGTTGTGATAGATTAGTAATCAAAATAAATATTGATAAAGTGTTTACACCTGGTTTGATTCTCATTTCGAGAGAAAAAATATTTTTAAAAATATCTTCGTATTGTTAGTTATCTAAAGTACAAGTTGGGTTTTGGTACTTAACACACAACGTTTCCAAAAGACAGACAGACAACAGTTCACAATCTATTCTCCCTCGATATGTGTAAGGAAAAGTAACTTTTTCATTTATTTCGCTCTTAATCGTCTAAACTACAAAATGAAAGCAAGTCACTATTTAATTGCTTGTGTCGCTTCTTTGAATATTGATATATTTATTATACACGTAAAGGATTTTTAAATAGTTAAACAAATTTATCGATATATTTTAAAGATTTACATCACGACAAAGTGAAGATATGGTTAGTTAGATCTTCAGTCTGGCTAAATGTTCTTCTGCCCACTGTACTATACTCGTGTACGGTATACAGCGAGAAGTGAAAAAAAAACTTATATAAAACCGTATCCTCCTTTCTACTCGCTTTTGCCAGTCAACCATGCGTGACTTTGAATAAAGCGCTCCCTACTGGATAGAATTATTTATTAAACTTAAAATTACGAGGGTTTGAAGATTACATAGGTTTCATAGATTTATATTTTTTTACAAATATAGGAAGTAGAACCGTTGTTTTTAGAAATTATTAAAATATCTATTATGTTTAAGCCATAATTCTAAATTCCTTTTATAATATGTTATTTTTCTTTCGTTAATGTAAAATTATCACATCACAACATATAGACATCAATATATTAATGTGACTTGAGTTGTGCCACTCATCATGCAGTGGAGTGGTGTAACTCAATGCCACAGTTTGTCTTCTTACCGCAGCGAGTAAATTAAAAAAATAATTTACACGAGTGAGAATCGCTCTACATTATTCTCCATATCAAACAAAGCATTTTTATAAATTATACTTCTGCCATGTATCGTTTATTTCTCTGTATTTTTGACTGTGAGTCTTGCGTGACGTCAGATGTTATCCCTACGTTCAATTTTTCCGGTAAATACGAAGCCCCTGTTCGGATAATGAGCCTTCTTTTGTAAGGGTTTCATTGCATAACGTTCTTCTTTAATTTCATTATATATGTCTACTGAAAATAAATTGATTTTAATATTTAATATTTTTACATAGAGATAATTGTCAATAAAAATTGAGTTGACTGAGCTTGTTAGGGGTCCGTGCCTTTTAAGGAAAAAAGAACCTTTATACGATCACTTTGTTTTCCGTCCGTCTGTCTGTCTGCCTGTCCAGAGCCTTTATCTAAGGAACGCTTCGAGATATCGAGTTGAAATTCAAACCATACACTCAAATCTACGGTCTCTTGATTTCCTAAAAAAATCGTATATACCTAACAAAAAAGATATGGCCGTTTATATCACAAAAAGGTGTATTTCAACAAATGGGAATTAAAATTCATAGGGTACTTCCGTTGACCTAGAATTATAAAATTTGGCAGCTATCATCTACAGGTACTACTAGTTCAGGAAAAAATCTGAAAACTATAGATTTGTGGTTTAATCTCAAATTGAATGTAATAAGTATCAGCTTGAATTTCAGAAAAAAAAATGTATTTTGTATTTTTAAATTGTAATTTTTATGCTCGACAGGAATAAAACAAACTTATTAATAAAAAAAAACAAACAAAGTTTATCCGTCATAAATTAAGATCTTGATAAATGATGCCCCACGTCGGGTGCCAAACGGCTACTATTTATTACGGTTAATCCAATAAAAACGGTCCCTTGGGTTCTATTGATATATCTAGTGATTATCGTCTTCTAGATTTATCCTACACTAGCTTTTATGTACGGATTTGCCCATGGTTAAATGGTAATATAAGAGAGTTGTGTATGACACATGACATACTCAAAAACGATTGACGTGATGTAATAGTCTATCTTTTCTCCATAAATGAGCTATCGAACACAAAAAGATTGTTTCAATTCGAACCATTAGTATCCTTTAAATTAGCTCGTACAAAAAGAACTCTTCAGTTTTATTATACTATCAACTATTTGGTTATGAGACAGAACAAAGGAATAGCATATACTATAAATTATACATACATATAAATAAATTGACCATTTTCCTTTCATCTTTCCACCTATAAAGTTTGGATATAATAGTAAAAGTATGTCGCTTGACCTTTATCGATACTAACTTTCTTATCCTGGAGTATAAGGCCTATATTATTTTTTTGATTTATTTTAAAAAGTACTGATTTTGATTACTTTTGAAAGTAATAAATTCAAATTAAATCTCTTATTGAGTCACTGAAAGACAACGCGCAGCACAAACAAAGAAAGGACTTCGCGAAATTATAGGATTTACATTATACAATTGATGAAAACGCAGTTACGGAATAAGACAAATAGAACTAGCCTTAAGTGCGTAATATTAAAGTTTGACACGCATCTTTAATTTAAGGAAGGATGTACTTAAGAGCGACCTTTGATCTCTTGATTATAGTTTCATCTAGTTCTACAGAGTTATAAAGAATAGATGTAAGAACGGCAGTTTGTATACTATGTAGTGTAATAAAATTAACAGCACATTAATAAGTGCAATCGTGTGTGATCGTTACGTATGTATTGCGACGAGTGATATCAAACATTACACCGAATATTTTCTTTTAGCTTCACGCACTATCCCGCTTTGCGCAATTTTAAAGACATTGTATCTTGAGTAATGGATCTCAATGTCTTGTTACTAGAGCGAGAAATCGAACCCACAACTGTCGCGTATACATTCAGACGCTGTGCCGCTGCTCTACAACGTTCTATAATTATAGATAATATTTAAATAATTGTCTCTTATATAGTGTTACTAATTTTGAATTTCAAAAATACATTTATGTGAATTTCACATATTTTTACATGTATGAACTTTTATAGATTCAATTTTTATTTTAATTATAAATAAAAGATATGTATATGTCGTAAATACCTATTCAATTTAGTCGAAGTTCTTATTTAATGAATTTATATTAATATAAAAAATTATGAATCCAGTTCAAGACCAATGAATTTATCTCAAAGACGATTCATCGATATGAAACCTAAGTAAAAATTTCAAAAATATGCAATTATTTACTATTTCCTATAAATTAAACACCCTTTTCTTTCATAAATAACACAATAATAAATAAATACGAGCATCGCGGTTGCTCACTCAATCTGAGTGTACATAAACAAAGTACTCACCGGCTCAGCATCCCAATCTCATGTGAACACACAAACACACACAACTATTAATAATACAACTAGGCTTAAATATATACTTTTAATATATTTACTATTTACATTTCATTTATATTTGATTTTAAATAGACCCTGATGTAATTTTTGTGGCGACGAAACGTGCGCAGTTCGTAAAAGTCGGCGACGCACTGGTTGTGACTAGGAAGGATTTCGTTTAGAAATTCCTTATTCTACCAAAATTCGTAGATTTATATTCATGTTTACTGTTTAGGAGCAAGTTTCAGAAATATTATATATGTAAACGTACTATGGAGTGGTTGTTACTGTTTTGCTTTTATGTAATTATGAAACCAAAACTTAGCAAAAAAATAACATTTTAAATCCTATTTTATTATTAATTTACTATATTTTAATACATAATGTACTGCTCCAGTTACTGCTTTAGTTATTTAATACAAAAGTATCTTGTGATTATTACCTATAATTTTTTTTAAAAACTATTACGTATATCTTTTTTTTATAAATTATACTATAGATAGAAAATAATATAGGTAATCTAGATAATTAATTGTAATATAGGAATTTGCATTAAATCAGACCGCAATACCAAAAATAGGTCGTTTAAATTTGTGGTCATTATATAAAATTCTGGGGTGGCCAGGGTCATTGAACTGTAAGGGAAACTTACTCTCGAAAATACCTTCTTGATGGAGTAGAAGGGTGAAAATAATTTGTACAAATTTGCCATTTATCAGAACTAATATATAATAAAAAAAGATAAAAATTACTGTCTTGTATTAATAAAAGAATAATAAATAGTTCAACATTTCTGAACGCAACATGATCGATAGAGCAGACGCGGTGAAAACGCGGGAAATTGCCGCGCCGCCGCCATTTCTTAAAAAGCATTACCATAGCAACGATACCCTTAGTTTATTAATTTTCTTCGCAAGTTTATAATTTTCCAATAAATATTTAAATTAATTAAAATTTCAAATTATAGAACCGTCTCACTTCAGTAATAAGAGTACATTAATTAATATATAAATTATTTTGCTAATTAAAATTATCACTCTTGTTATCAAACTAAATGCTTATATAATTAGTATTTATATGTATTTATTAGAAAACATAGGTTGCGTAAAAATGATATTGGTAAAAATAGTAAAGCAATATTTCGACCGAAAGTTTTATTAGCAATTGATCATTGATGCTTTGAAAGTTACTTCTATTTTCTAAAACATTGTACATAAATCAGATACATGTTTTGTTATTTAAATATTTTATGATTTCAAAACTACTTCCTGTATAAGTATAAAAGTGGTAGGGCTATGTAGTAGGTAAGTTTTATATTTTACCGTGCCATAGATGTATGTACATATATATGTGTAGTTTCGTAACGTAAGAGTTCTAATTAACCTACATTATAATGTATATTACAATAAATAAGAGATATAAATAGGCTATTTTTAATATACTTACAGCCAGCGCAGAACCAAACGTAAGTAGGTACATCGCTTTAAAAATATAATATAAACCATTGAAAGCATTGAAAATACCAGAAAATGTTTATTTATTCTATCATAAA
The DNA here is from genome assembly GCA_030704555.1 of Heliconius charithonia. Taxonomy (NCBI): domain Eukaryota; kingdom Metazoa; phylum Arthropoda; class Insecta; order Lepidoptera; family Nymphalidae; genus Heliconius; species Heliconius charithonia. The sequence goes on along the minus strand of CM060819.1, from coordinate 255,914 downwards.
TACACAAGTAATCTAACAGCTCCATTATTTTAAAAGAAAATAATACTGATTTAAAATAAACCAATTTAAAAGTTGAACACATTTATATATTTTGTTTAAATCTGTAGGTAGTTGAATAAATATACAGAAATGTATAGTGAATAAAATTATTATTATTATAGTGAGGAAATTAATGTGATACGTACTGACCTTTTTTAAATTTACCAATATTATTATTTTTATTATGATTTTACTTAAAGAAATATAGGTTACTATTGAGTATAAACTTATTAATTTTACATGACAAGTTAATAATTTAATAACATAGAAACAACTAGCTACAGATAACATCGGTATAAAGTATCTCTCGCTGAGCTCGAGCAGTGGCGAAGGTCGATGCTTGGTCAGCAGAAAGTAATTGGGTGTTCAGACGAAAGGAAAGCAAAGTAGGTCGCCAGGGTTGGGTATTTTACTGACGCGGTATTATCTAGAGTTGATGTGTGTTTATTTTTGAGTATTGATTTTGATTGTTCGCGATTTATTCTCAAGGCTTTGGGGTAGGGCAGGAGTTTGTGACGAGTCCTTCTGTTTTTTTGCATTTGACCTTTTAGGTATAAGAAATTATCAACGAATCTGAATGCCGAAGAAATATTTAGCTAAATTATATTTTTTTTTCATAATCTAAAATATAGATAAGATTATAGTCATTGAATTTTTGACCCTAAGCTTTAAAAAACCGCACTGCCGCAATAAGTCCAAGGAAAATATGTATGTACTTGAAACATAACCCTCCATCCCTCCCATAACATAACCCTCCCCATATTAGTCTTAGCCGCAGTTAGATGAAAAGATAACATTCATAAGACACTCATTTCCCCACTTTCTGACGTTTTTCTTTCAGCGCAACTCAACGTCGCGCTTTGCTTCGACACCAGAAGGGAGAAGTGAAAATATATAATTTCGTCGAGTGGGGTTAGAACCCACAACCAACCGCGCTTACAGTCACATTTTGTGGCCCTGCTATACGCCTGGTCACGATAATATTCGACCCTACTTAAATTCAACCTGTATGAAATTTATGCTAGATATGAACAATGAAATAATAAATAAAATTACACTCGTTTGATATGATTCAATCAGCTGGAAACTAATGTTGAACCGCGATCTACAAAGTAAGGAATACCGCATTATTATAGATACGGTTGCAGGGAGTGCACATGTATAACATGTTATTGGTAAAAAAATTGATCTTTTATTAAACGTAAGTAGGTTTTAAAATAATTTGTAAGTTACAACGATAACAAAGCTCGGTTTTTATATAATTTGTAAAAGATAATTAATATATAAATTATAAAAGATATAAGAAAATATTATATCTGTGAACAACGTACATATAATAATTATGTTATTATTTTAATAGTACAAAAGCATTCAATAAATATAGTTTAATGTTTAGTATCTAATTTTATAATAAAAAGAAATATATTTTGCTACGATACCTATTGTAACCTTATATATCTAGGTATTAGCTTCGGGTATTAAGTCATAAAATACAGGTATCGCGCAAAATAAAAATAACACATATTAAATATAACATATTTATTTATTTTTTTGTCTTAAGTTTTTGACAATATTTTAAATTAATAATTGGTACTCACTCTGTGTTATCTGCTCATGTCACAATAGACACTTCAATATTTACGTTTGTGTCAAACGCCCAAGAAAAAAAACGATAGTTAAAACAGGCGCTGTCATTCTTATCCTATGTTTGTAAATTCACTAAAAACCGATTATTCACACAAAAAATTCAATATTCCGTCCGTCAAACTGATTACGAACCGTCCAAATAATAAACGACGCAGGCACAAGTTATGAGGTGAGCTTTATGATTATTTGGATTTATAAAATAATAATTTTATATATTTTGGGATAACGCCAAGTTGTAGTTGGGCGTTATACGATTGAAGATGCACTGAGCTAACAGGTAAACTATTCTAAATGTAGTTACAGATAATAGGCTTTGACGAGCGACGCTCGAAAACAAAAGAAGTAACTATGACGCGTCCAGGACCTCCTAGCGAAAATCTGCCCACGGTAAGTTTGCGATTAATTAAGTAAGCTATTGTCAAAATATTACAATTTTTTGTATATTTTTACCTTTAAACTAATTGTAATTATAATTAGCATCTATTGCATCAAGATTATATAATTTTGTTTATATGTACAATAAGAAACAAATTTACGAAGACATATATCTCTTTATCTAAAATTTTGTGATTTTGAATAACATAAGAATATTACCTCATGAAATAAAATTATATGAAATTATATGAAATCAAAAATCAGCTATACAATAGGGTAGGCAGAGGGAACTCCATTTCCCACTTATGAAATTATATGTTTTCTTCTCATATTTGCTATAGATATTAAATAACTAAAAACAAGTAATATTGACTACATTTACATTTAACAAAAAACATACACACATTTTATATTAATCAAATATATTTTTATGTTTATAAAAAGGGAATTATTTTGTAGGCTGATTGTTGTTTTTCAGAATTGATTTGCATAGAGCCATGGTGTCAATATTCAAAGACTGTGATGGTGTATGTGCTTATTATTTCCCCTGTAGATTCTGCCCAAAATATTATGTTTATGTATCTGTCTTCATTCAGTGAACACTAAAGGCAATCTAATTTTTAATCTGTAACGTTACAATTTTTCTAACCCAGTTGTTTATATGCCAATTTAATTTGGTCATTTATTTCACATGGTTTTTACCATATTTCCCCATTAAAGTAACTTATATGATTTGTAATTTAAAGATTTATTTACAATAAATTTAGTTCCCTTAAAAATAAATAAATCAACCATTGTCTACCATATTTTACAATATATAATATTATAAATACATATTTCAGGTAAAACTAGTAGTGGTAGGTGATGGTGGTGTGGGCAAAAGTGCTATCACTATTCAGTTTTTTCAGAAGCTATTTGTGACAGATTATGATCCTACTATAGAGGACTCTTATATACAACACACTGAGGTTGATGGACAATGGTGTATACTTGATGGTAAGTAAATTATATTAAAAGTCAATATATAAGTGGGACATAATTACTCTGTTGTATAGAGAATGGCTTAAGCGTGGAGTTGGGTTCCACCAATTAAGAGGCAAAATTTCATAAATTGGCTGCAGTGAATGGGAAATGGAGTACCCTAACACTAGGCTCCTAAGTTACATACAGTTAATAAAATTATTAAGCAGCATAAATATAAAGGTCTTCAATATTTAAACCTTTTCTTTATCAGCTTCATACTGTATCCCGTACACAACAGGATAGACAGAGGAAACCTTGTGTTACGGCACCAGGTTCATTTCTTTCCCCGGAATTCTGAAAACCAGTCACATTTACTGTACACACACTACACACATTTTGTGCCCCTGTGCCATGACTGGTCTCAACCTTTACCTTACCTTTGTAAATATAATCAAAAAAAAAATTACAAGCTTCCTAAATTCAATTTTTAGAGATTTCTTGTAGCAATAAGGCCACCTTTGCATACATTTTATAAGCATATATTGTTATCTGTATTGTTGTATTTCTTTTTTTTTCTATGTGCAATAAAGTCTATTCTATTCTTATCAAAAAAATGAACTCTAAAATTAATCCTTTTTCAAGACCACCATGACAGTGAGACAGTATATATATGGATGTAAATGTAATGAAAGATTATTTATTTGGTTATTTCCTCATTCTGGTACGGCAATTCATGGTGTTGTCCTCCGTCGTTCAACGCGCAATGTGTCGAAGTTTGGAAAAAGCTAAAGAATGAACCGTACGTCCGCCCGTCGTTATGCATGAAATTGTACAAAAAAAATAAGAAAATTAATATTTATTTAATTCCCATATAATATTTGCTCCATTTCAGTATTGGACACAGCAGGTCAAGAAGAATTCAGTGCAATGCGTGAACAGTACATGCGTAAGGGTGATGGCTTCCTGTTGGTGTACTCGGTCACTGACAAACAAAGCTTTGAGAATATAAGACACTTTCACACACAGATATTGAGAGTTAAGGACCGGTGAGATTTTTTTTTTTCATACCTCCCTGTTTTAACCAAATATTACAAAGCTATGTTACTGCAAGTAGGCATCAAAGAGATTGTTGGTCATCAGCAGAGCAAGATGGTACTTAATACCAAAAAACCAATTGTCCTCTATAGGGTCTGTGTTTGGCCTCATATGGAATATTGTTGTTATCTCTGGGCTGGTGCACTCCAGTATCAACTTGATCAAGTGACCTGCTCATAATTCATAAATAATTCTTTTTCTTCTTCCTCTGGCTAAGCAAAGTATTTTTTTTAATTAAACACATTGTTAGTACATAGAGTCTCTGAATTGAGTTGAATGTGATGAATGAGGTTTTCTACTGTTCACTGAATCTACTCAGTTTTATATAATGTATGATGTTAAAAAGAATAATGTAAGCTGGGAGCTTACCTTTTGCCTATTTCATTAAGAAACTGGCGTAATAAAAATAATTATTATTGAGACACTCCGAACTGCGCCACGTTTATCATAATAGAATAATTTTTATCTAGTTTCACACTCGTTCCCACATACTCATAATACCCATTCAACACTAGAATGGGAACTTGATATAGAATGGGGGAACTCAATGCTGCGCTTTATCTTGTTAGTAGAATGGAAATGAAAATATTTAAAATGAACCATTCACCTGAGTGCAAGTGGACTCCACAACTATTTCATTTGTTAATGAATACTTCCTCGTTTGAAGGGAAACATACCCTATGCTGGTGGCGGCCAACAAGGTGGACCTGGTGCACCTGCGCGCGGTGAGCGAGGAGGCGGGGCGCGAGCTGGCGCGCGCGCTCGCCGCGCCCTACATCGAGACCAGCGCCAAGGAGCCCCCTCTCAACATCGACGCGGCTTTCCATGAGGTACCGTCCATTGACATTCCTTAACCGGGTAAATGAAACCACAGAGGTAATCAAAATAAGGTAATTAAGAAAACAAGTACATTAAAATATTTTTTTTTCTTACAGCTAGTCCGTATAATCCGCAACCATCCGCAGCAGGAGGAGAAACAACGACGTCGCAGAAAGTTCTTTGGAAGATGCACTTTGCTATAAACAAGTAAATATATTATTTTTATTTTTGTCTATAATTTAGATATTCACAGAAAAAATATACATTATTCTTTCAAGACAACATAATGTATGAGTTATAAAAATTATTTTATCTGTATATTTGATTTTTATTTGTTTTTTAATTTTACTTTTAAGTAAAACCAAACATAATATATAATTAAATTCTATTATACTATAATCTCGATTGTTTCGAACGAATTAATAAATTTTCTGCAAACAAACTGAAACTATGCACAAATAATGTGATAAACAGAATATAAATAAGTTTATTGGTTGTCGTGAATTATATTTTTATAACAAAATAATTTAAAATTATGGCAATATATATTATTAAGTATACATAAAAGAATTTACTATTTGCTTCTGGTATAAAGCACAAAAAGTATATAATTATAAATTAAATTTAGAACTAAATATATTAAAAGAATCTTATTAGTCTCCTTTTCTTTTATTGTTGTTGACTTTTTTTAATTGATTGTTTTTATTTTTATTAATGACTTTGATTTAAAGATATTGAGACTAATCATAAAAGTGTTTCATTTTTTTTGACATAAGCTGAACTAAAAATGAAATAAAATATTTTTCAAGAGTATGCAAAAATGGTGAAATGCAACTCGTTTGTTCGATAGTTGTCGTTTTTTTTTATTTTATTGACTACGACCTAAATGCATTGAGTCTATTCAAACATTTTTTTTATATAAGCTAAGCTAAAGCGTTGCATACTGTTTTGACCAGTAGTTGTATGATGTATTCCAAATATAGTATTATAAGATATAAGAAATATATATGTATGTATGTTAGTGTGTAATAATGAATGTTTATATGTTAAATGTGAAACAAATTACACTTATTATTATTTTCATAATATTTGAACTAAGAGGTTAGCTGTATGTCGTAGACAATATCGCCTAACTGTTAAATTGAAAATGATAGCAATTGTCTTTTATTTATAAAAAAACAGGTTTACTGGTAATCTGCTGTTTGCTCTCTTCGTCTAACTAAACCAAAGAAATGGCTTATATTTTAAGAATATATGCATAATTTATATACATATAATTTGAATTAGGATTTAACCTATTATAACTTAATCTAAAGTAGTTCCTCACGCTGTATCTCGCATTTAACAAGTTAGGCAAAGGGAACCTAGTGTTAAAACCCTGTTCATAAGTTTTCGCCTAATTTTGGAAACATTGCGTGTTGAGTGATAGAGCTCACTGTGGAAAAAAGGTAAATTTACTAGATACAGTATATGACAGAAGTATTACATTTCTTTACATTTCTGCACTTATGTATTTTTTTGTCTCTAGTTATATTATGTTACAATATAAATAGGGACCACCGTGAGACCAACGTCAAACTGTAAAAGCGACGAAAGCCCGCAAGCAAACCCCAGAGTGGTTTGGTGCCCAGCACAGAAATTTTACTTACAACAAAGTTTGCCCCAAAACAACATTTACACGAATATATCTTGTCAAATCTGAAGTCCAGGCCCCCCTTAGAAAATATCTCTAGTTACATTAATGAGGTTCGATCCCTACATGGGGTATGTTTGTATTTATATATTGTTTATTGCACATATAAAAAAATTGTAAAGTGCAATTGAAAAGATATGTTTAAAACAAGAAATCAATTTTAAAATGTGCTCCTAAACTGTATTCCTTAATAAGGATAGATAATTATTTTAGAAAATGTAAAATAATTTGATTGTAGAGGGATTCAAATTCAACCTCGTACTCTTGACAACCCTGTACTCTTGAGCGAGGAAAATAAAATATTAAAAAAAAAATTCCTTGAGTGGGATCGTGTATAGTTACACGCCTGTGCTCAACTATAAATTATTTATTCAATTATATCTTTTTATATATATTTTAAAATATAATCATATTTAAATAATATCCTTTACCTCACTGTGGTACACAAAGCGCAAAAATTATCTATCTGTCTTTTATATATCTGTTCTGTGTTGTATCTTTTGGCTCTCTCTCAGTTAATTGTATTTTTATATTGTTTATTTATACACATTTACACCATAGTTTTCTTCTAGTCATTCTATTTTAAAAAGTATAATTTTTTGTTTCGTTTTTATATGAACAATCGTTTTTGTTCCACTAACAAGTCATGTTATTATTATTATATGTGTTATTAAATATACATAAAACAAATTGTATAGTAGTCATTTCCTTATTAAAAGTGCAATATGTATTTTGTTGCGTACATTAACGTTATTGCAATTAAAAAAGATACAATTTAAATATGTTAATGGATGTGGGATAACTGTTCAAAAACTAGTGCTTGTGTCTTTTATAAAACAAAAATCAAAAATTAGCTATCTCTTATGATATTTGAAACAGTACAAATATGTATTTAGTGCACCAAATGGCGAAAATGTATGTATATTCCAGGTACAGTATGGTCGGTGAGACGAGTAAAGTTAGGCTTTCTGAACTTTTCCAGTTTACACTTGTAAAAGAATAATTGTAAAATTTAATGTCCAACTTTAGGGCTAACTTTTAGGGCTGCCACGACTTATCGAGTGTACTGTAATTGAGTTACTATAAAACATTGAGCAACATCATATACATGTTATATATATTATGTTAGTAATGATGAATTACGAAATCGTCTCTCTTTGTTTATCATTAATATACATAGTTAAGTTTCAAATTAAAAAAAAAATATTATTTTCGCTTTTTTTATGCTATATGCGTAATTTATGACTTTCAGGGTGCCCATACAAAATGTTAAATTATTTATTTATGTTTAGCCTACCAATAATTGACAAAATTAATAATGCAGATTTAAAAAAATCAATAAAAAGAAAAAAAAATTCTGATTGCATAATTATTTACACAGATGGCACCACATTCATTAACAGTTTCCACAGTAATAATTATAAAGGTTTAAAAATATTATTATAGAATTGTTATATCTATAAATTTCAAGTACACATCTATTAAAACTTGTTTTTTTACTCGTTTCTAGTCTTTCTACAATAGTTTAGTTTTAATCGATTTTCTCTTCAATTAGTGTTGTCAGGAATATTTTCATTTATTAGAAAAGTGATTTAATGTTAAAGTTTTTTAAAATTAATCTTGTTTATTTTATTAAATGCAAAATAACTTTAGTGCTTTTAGAAATATTATAAACCCATAAAGGCTGAAACGCAACATTAAATAATGGAGATATTTAATAAATGTAGACAGAGTCGAGTGAAGTAAAGTTTAAGTAAAAATAAAGCGACTTTGTTCAAATGGCGGAAAAAAAACTGCAATTATTAATTGCAAAATATAATTTTATTTTACTAATGAAATAATTAATTTAGATGTCATTGCATTTTCACAATAATAAGTTGAGTAAATTTATTAATTTTTAAATTTTATTTATATTTTATAATTTTTAAGTAGAGAAGACTATTTTAAAATATTAATTTATAAAATTTAAAGTTGTCACTCAACTCTGTCTACGTTTTATGTTTATTTTATTCCAAAATATTTATATTTAGCATTAGTGTAAGAACAATGTATGTTGTATGACGGATAGCTGCAGATTTTACATTTTAAAGTACTTTAGTGCAAAACATTTTCGTATAAAAAATAATACATAACAGAAACAAAAGCATAAAATAATTATGACATAATCACGTTTAACATCTGTACCAATAGTATAAAGTAGGATTACTCGTTCTCGTCTCTTGTTAATATTATAAAACTGAAGAGTTAGTTTGGTTGAACGCATTCACCTCCAAAACTAGTGGCTTCAATTGGAAAATTATTCTTGTGTTGGATACTCCATTTATTGAAGAAGATTAAGATAAACTTTTTTACTATACTGTCTGTTGTCAGAGTTACCTCTCTTTTAGGCTACTCGACCACGCAGGTGATGGCATGGAAAAGCTAGTTCTGTAATATATCAATTAATCATTTAACATAAATTAAAATCTAAATGTAAGGCAGCCAGCAAAATACTTTAAAATAGACACATTAAATATTTATAGATTTAAATCGACCTTGATAATTGCAATCAAAGGCAGAAATAGTTTCTACAAGGTGCTCTTGACATGGAACAGAGTTAACTTAACACTAGGCTCTCAGGTTCCCCCTGTACGTATACTTTTTACGCTACTTTAGTTAAATATTATATATTTGATTAGAGCTTCTATTGGTCAAATTTAAAATACAAATCTAACGAAACCAAAGAAAACTATAAAAATAATAATAATAATAAAAGTTCTTATATGCATTGAGTTTGTTTACTTGAACACACTAATCTCAGGAACTTGAATCGATTTGAAAAATTGCTATACAGTCCATTTATCGAGGTAGACTAGACATCACGTTTAACATTCAATGAGTTAAAAATATTTATTTTAAATATATAAAAACTAAAGAAACTGTTACAGTATACATTGTTCTATTAAAATAATTAGTATTTAATAATATAACGACAAAAAAGGAATTGAAGTTAATATAAGTGTTCCACTTAGCCGATAGCTAGGCTTAAGTACTATGTATGTAGATGTTACTCCCGTTTCATATAAAACGTGTATTTATTAAAAATGTTTATCTAAATATGTTCTTTTATTTGGATTATTTACCTTATATCTTGATAAAAAATAAACCGGTCGAGTGCGAGTCGATTCATATTGTATGAAATGAACTACAATTATAAATTTTTAATAGTTTGTATCTGCAAAAAGCGGCCCACTCGCGGCTTCGCCCGCATTCCACATATAATACTTTTATTTTACTACATTTTCCAACAGATTGATATATTCAATTATGATCATATGTTGGTTCTTGGTGGTTTTATTGTAAGTAGAGATTACATCATATTTATGGTTTCGATGTCACCCCCATCAACAGTGTTCCCACCTTCAGAATTAAATTAAAATAATTAAATTAAATTAGCTTCACGCTATATCCCGCACACAGCAGGGTAGGCAGAGGGAACCTAGTGTTAAGACACTCCGTTCCCCACTTTCTGCCGAATTTTGGAGGCATTGCGTATTGAGTGGCAGAACTCAACGCCGCGCTTTGCCTCGACACCAGAGCGAAGAAATGAAAATATAAATTTAAGTAAATATTTCATCTCCTCGAGTGGGGATCGAACCCACAACCAGTCGGTTTTAAAGTAACACTTTGTCCCACTGGGCCCCGACTGGCCTCAACCTTCAGAATTACCAGACATATTGTGTCTATGTCAAATACAACTCTTAGTTATTCCAAATTTACGATGCGAGCGAAGCCGAACATAAAATGTAGTCATAAATATTTGTAAACGCACCCCAAAACGCCAGGAACCGAACTCGTAACCAACTTTATTCACACGCATCTTAACAGCATATCTATGAAGTCAATGAAGTACAGATAAAACAATTATAATAATCAGCAAATTAAATTGTTTTTTTTTATAAAGTGTAATTAAGTATAGTATATTTATTTTCTTAGGTTCCCAGTATCTATATTCATAAAAGAATTGATGTTAATAATTGACTAAACAATTAGACGGTGTAGTTTTATCATTTACATTACTGCTATACTCGTACTTATAATAGATTTATATCTATATCAATATTATAGTGAAGAGGTGCATAAGGGCAGGGGGCACACGACCGCAGCTATCTTGAAATTACAACTTCTTCGACAATCTAGTCCTCTAGATGGCGCCACATTCAATTTAATATGACGTCACTAAACCTATAACCAGCGGACAAAAGAGACGCTTCTTATTAATATTTTATAAGCTACAGGGGAACAGATGAACATATATATACATATGTTCATACCGACCAAAATCATAATCTTCTTTTGCACTTTGCCGTAGTCGGGTATCAACTTACGTTGTTTTTCTTCGATTTAAAACAAGTACAGAGGCGTGGGGGCACAATCTTGCGGCTGTTAATGCGACAGGTTCTGAAATTCATTACCACTCGGTCTTTTCAAACTGTTAACCAGGCAAAGCGCAGCGTTAAGTTCCAGCACTCAATATTTGCAATGCCTGCACAATTTTGCGTAAAGTGGCGTAGGTTTCCAGGGTCCCTTTGCCTACCATGCTCTTCGCATAGTACAAAGTACAAGCATAAATACAGAATTAATAAAAACATATATATAGTTCATTGCATTCAAAATAAGTGCTTTCACGAGCGAACTTACGTTTGTCAATTTTAGTCTCCGCCTAATCAACACCTATTGGTATTTCCCGTAGACCTACAATTATTAAATTTGGCGCGAAGTGAGAACTTGCCGTAAAAACATAAAGAAAAAATCGATCTGAAATGCAAATGTATTCATATATCTTTACTAATATAATAAAGAAGAGTTTGTTTGTTTGTTTGTTTAAATGTTAAGATCTCTGGATCTACTGGTCCTATATACTTTCTTTTTTTTTTGTATAAATGTTGTATCTTTCAGAAGTGCTATAAAATGTCTAAAAACATTCTTTCTACGTGTACTTTGTAATAACTACATATTTACCAATTGTACATTTAGCTAATAATATATGTAACTAATAATATAAACTGTAGAGAACTTAAGTAATATACAATTATTAGATTCAGTTATTTCACAAAGAATGTTATGAATCTAACGGAGTATGTTCTGAAGGAGTAAATTAAATCATTCGCTGACAGCACATTTGACAGATTTTTAAAGTAATGATAAGACGTATGTTATATACGTAAAAATAATGTAATGTGACAAAAATATATACGTATCAAAGTAATCAAAGTAGTCAAAGTACATCATTATAAATATCAAGAATCAACATTAGAAGATTACAGATTAAAGTAATAAAAAATCATATTAGAAGTCATTATAGTTGTCAGTCAATTCTGTTTATTAAATCAATAATCATATAGTTTAAGCTATATGATTAAACTATATGAGCGGGCGGGCCTCTAGTCTAGCATATAGTCTTCGACAAATGTTAAATCCAACACAATCTGTCTTAATTGCTATTTTCTGTGCTCCAAGGGGCCGTAGGTCTGGATATCTACTTGCGATTTTGAGATAAATGGTCTTGACAGGCGGACAATAAAGTTATCGTAGGTATTAGAGCTCCGTTCTTACATTTCTGGTACGAAATTTTGAAAATTTTTTGGTGTTAGTCCAAAGCTAAAACTATTTAGCCAAATTTATGGTGAAACGAATTTGGAGCAGTGTTACTACTACTATGGGTTACTTTAGGGATTGATATGGTTTCGAATAAAAGTAATTCACCTAAATTTTTAGCCTGTCATCTCACTCTTACAGTCAATATGCGTGGTTCAAACTTTAACAATACGAGCAGTATTTTATATTAGGTACCTATATGTTAGTATTTAAAGCACATTGCAGGAGTGTTTTTGTTTAATTAGTGCTCTCATAACACTTTTACTCAGAAATTCACATTAATCTTTTAAATGTTGTTGTGGGCTCGACCCCAACTCGACGAGATGAAATATTTACTTTAATTTATATTTCCATTTCTTCGCTCTGGTGTCGAGGCTAAGCGACACTCAACACGTGGAGTGTCTTAACACTAGATTCCCTCTGCCTACCCTGCTTTGTGCGGGATACAGCGTGAAGCTAATTTAATTTAATTTTTACTTTTTCCCCTAAATAAACGGATACCACTAATGCATATCTACGTAAATCATTTTAATTTTTATTATCTCGTAAACTATTTTCCGCCACTTCTAATTTATAATTGCCCAAAAACACTTTTTGTATATGACTCATGATTTCCCGCGCAAAAAATGCGAATCAAAACAGAGTAATTAAAATGATAATTAGCTAACGCTATAAGCTATCAGTGTAAATTTGTTATTGAACTTCTTTAAGAGATCCGCCTACAATGGGCCGTCGAGTTTATACTGCGTTTGCGTCTGCGTTTGATTGTATGTTCAGTTTTAATACATTGTACCTGCAAATCAAATAAAATTTGCTAGACTTTGTTGGATAGGCCTCACGACCTCACGACCTCACGTACTACTCAATATATCGAGAAGCGGAACTCAATGCCGTGGCTCTTAACACTAGATTTCTATGTTCCCTCTGCCTACCCAGCTGTGTGCAGGATAAATGTCCGTAAAGCTGATTTATATGGTTTGATCATATTGCTAAATAATGTAAAGTAATAAAAAGCCTTTCCCCTTTCTACATATTATTTGTGTTAGTGTTAAGATACTCCGTCCTCCACATTTCCCAATATGCTTAGGTCATTTGTATTTTTACCTAGTTACTACATTAACAGTAAAGAGGCAAAGGCACTAACGTGTAACTGTAAATGTTACATGGTTGTGAGTTCGATACAAAATGAAATATTTAATGTCATTCATCTATAACCCACGTTTCGCTGCCGTATAACAGAGTCGGTACCAACACTGCATTGCAGCAGTGCTGACTAATGCATGCAACTCGCATTTTAATGATAAAATAAGCAACTGCAGATCATGCGGAGGGAAAAGATCTGATCGAAACACACTCTTCCAGGTCTAAAGCCTCTTTCCCTCTCCTCGCCTCTCCCACAACAGCCTTTCGGATCTTTCGATTTGCATTCTTCTCTCTAATGTGGAATTCCTTCCTTCTGACCTTCTTTCTGAAGTGTTTTCTGAGCGTTATGACTCGGGAGCTTTTAGGCGTCGTGTGTTCAGACATTTTCACCTCAAGGTCAACAACATATCCGCGATTCCTTCAGGTTGTAGATGGGCGAAGGTTCCGCTTAACATCAGGTGGTTCTTCGGCTCCCTTGTCCCTTTTTGGAATAAAAAAAATAAGATAAATGTGTTGCTAATGGTTAAAATTATTATATTACTTATGGTTCCATTTTTTATTTGGGGGAGGAGGATGACTTTGTCATGTTACACACTTTTACACTAGGTTTCCTCTGCTTATGTTGATATCATATAGCGTGAAGATAAAAAAACTGACCAATTTAACAAAAAAAACAGTTTTACATAATTACTTAAAATTTTGAATTTGTGCGTGTAAACTGTAAAGCATCGCTTGTGAGCATACTATATATAGGGGTGTTACAAGAAGATGATGCGAGTCGTGCTCAAATAGCCTAAGGGCAACCTTAGTGCCAGCACGCACTTTATTGAAGTTTAAATATATTTTTTATAAATTTTAAAACACAAATTGAACGTTTATTAAACAGCCATTATTCTGTGGTGCTTGAAAAACTCAAATTTATAATATATAATTCTATAAAGAAGTTGTTATAAATGATGGGTGAGCTTAAAAGGTAAGCTTTTTTAAAACATATTATTTCCTAACCCATTAAATTAAATATTTGATAAAATATATCTTATACATATATGTCTTTACTAATATTATGAAGGTGTAGAGTTTGTTTGGTTGAATATGTTAATCTCAAAAACTAGTGGTTCAAATTGAAAAAAAAACACTTTGTGTTGGATAGTTCAGTCCGCGAATATCTTTAAAATTATTTAAATAACAGTGATAGATACAATATTAATACAAAAAATAAAAGATCAGCTGATTAATGCTACTTTTGCAGTTAAACACTAGCTTCCCAGGTTCCCTCTGTCTAACCTGTTATGTGAGAGATACAGGGTGAAATTATAAATAATAATAATAAAAAAAACAAGAACTACTTATAGAGAAGAGAACCGCCTTTGGAACCGTTGATATATGCAACTATAGATTTACTTAGTTACTTCAGATTTAAGGGTAAAAGCATATACAGAGGCCGTCGGGGCCCTGGGACACAAGAGTGTGATTGAATCGCGAGAGTTGTGGGTCCGATTCCCACTCGAGAAAATAATATTAAAAGAAATAATTATTCATTCTTAATATTTTCTTTTCTTCGCTCTGGCAGCAAAAGCGCGGCGTTTAGTTCCGCCATTTAACACGCAATGCGTCGAAAAATCTGACTGTTAGTGTCAGTGTCCACACACTGCTGCGAGCGGAATGAAGCTGATAAAAAAATAAAAACTTAAAACAAGATTTAATAATGGGTGAAGCTCCTTGGGTTTTGTCCTGTCTTATGTTATCAAAAATTTGCGCATTTTTTCAAAAACTAAAAATACTAATTTTGATGGTGTTCAATTTACCAATTGATTCAACCTTTAGTCTAATATGTCTTAAATACTTATTTTTAGTGTTCCATACCTCAAAACGTAAAAATGGAACCTTTAAAGGATTACTTTTTTGTCCGTCTGGAACTGAAACTGAAATTAATATCATCTTATGTATATGGTTCCTTAAAGCATAGAAAACAAGTTTCGTAGACAATGCAATCAAAAGAAACAAGCCATCACATATACATCGATTTTACTGAATTTTGTGCGAAATTTGCAGCGTAGTCAAAACCCCTAAAGTCTAAGTCTCGTGCCGGCCTGACGTGAGAACTTACTATAAAAATAAAGGAAAAAAATCGAAAAGTTTATGGGCTCTTCCTAGCAGAAAATCATTACAAACTTATATCTATAGTTCATTGCATATAAGTGCATAAATAAGTGCATATGCAAACATAATTTGTCAACTGTTATAAGTTGTACTTCCCATTGACTTACAATACTAAAATTGGTACGCAAGCCGCAGTGCGCACCGACTCGCACTTAACCGGGTTTTAGATTTAGTCATCGTAATGATTTGCATATAATGTTATATAATACAATAGCTACAATTGAGCACTGGACTGAAGTGTAGTATACAGAGTTCAGAGAAGTTGTCAAATGTTGTTATACTTTTATCAGTGCACGCTGTATCCCGCACACTGCAGGATAGGCAGAGGGAACCTAGTGTTGGGATATTCCGTTCCCTACTTCTTCTTTCTGCCGAGATATAGAGCCATTGCGTGTTGAGTGGCGGAACTCAACGCCGCGCTTTCGCTGAACACCAGAGCGAAGAAATGGAAATATATTTTTAAGTAAATATATGGACTGAAGTGTAGTATACAGAGTTCAGAGAAGTTGTCAAATGTTGTTATACTTTTATCAGTGCACGCTGTATCCCGCACACTGCAGGATAGGCAGAGGGAACCTAGTGTTGGGATATTCCGTTCCCTACTTCTTCTTTCTGCCGAGATATAGAGCCATTGCGTGTTGAGTGGCGGAACTCAACGCCGCGCTTTCGCTGAACACCAGAGCGAAGAAATGGAAATATATTTTTAAGTAAATATATGGAATATTTACTCCCCTCGAGTGGTAATCGAACCCATAACCAGTCGATTTTACAGTCACACTTTTGTGTCCCTGCCTCACGAATGGCCTCTCTAAATTTTTAAAATTTGTTAAAAATATATTATTTGGATCGTCTGATTGTAATCGCTATGATTTTTATTTTCTTGCTCTGGTAACAACACAACAACAAGCGCAGCTGAGTTCCGTCACTTAATGTGAAATATCTCGAAAATCGAAAGGTGCGTGGGGGATGGAGAGACATCCACAGGTTCTCTGTTGAAAATGATTTTGTTACCAACTTTTTATAGGTACATAAACTTTTTGTATCTTATTAAATATTTGAAAGTACTTTTATTTCCTCTGCTCTGGATGGAGACAAAGCGCAGCGTTGAGTTTTATCATTTAACACGCTATGCTATGCGGCTGTATTTAATTGTATAATATACAATTGAAAAAATTAATAAAATATTATTCCACATTTCAAACAAAAATTATGTAGAAAACATAAAAAAATTTAAACGTAGCGGAATTTGAACCCGCGCTGCTTGGAAATCGACGACGAGCTCTGACCACTAAGCCATATGTTCTTATCAAGCTACGCCAGAATTTTTATACGCTTGTTACAAATAATTTATGTTGCCAGCGTAAATTAGCTGCAGGAAAGCTTTTACAAATTTCCGCTACCCAAAGATAAGTACTAAGAATTACCATTTTGCAAGAGAATGCTATTTATTAAATATTTTTGACATCTTTTACTGACAATTGTTATTCCAACACTGAGGGATATTTTTCTAATACATTATTATATTATTTAGTACTATTTCAAAAAGAACCGACTTCAAGAAATAAAAAGCATAAAATAATAAAGAATTCTTTTAGCATAACTCTTATACAATCCTAACCTCCTTGAATATTAATATAATACTATTTTAAGAACGCGGTGCTAAGGCTTTAACATAATAAAGTTTAGTTTTATAAACAGTTTAAATTAATAATGGAACTACTGTAATGGAATTCTCTTATTGTTGTTTGCCTTTTCAATCTCCATCTCTCGTCTCATCAGCACGTCTCCGCCTCCCTCTATCCCACTACTTGCGGGGTACGGGGTACAGCGGAGTACAGTGGGGTAAAGCGTGAACAAATACTTTACAACCAGTACAGATGTACTGAGTCCGCACTCACCATAAAAATGATGCATACTTCCGCTAATCCTCTTTGTTATATTTCTTATGATAATTGTGATTAACTATTTAAATATGTCAATCGATTAAATCATTTACTACGAATAATTTATACCATTTATAATTGTTTATATTGTTGTTATGAAGTAATTCTCTTTTTAAGGTTCCGTAGCCGAATGGCGAAAAGCGAAACGTTTATAAATTCGTAACGTCTGTCTGTCCGTCCGTCCGTATGTCACAGTCATTTTATTCCGAAACTATTATATGATGCATTTTGTTAACCGCCTTACGATTTTTATACAAAATTAAAAAAAATACTAGAGGGGTTAATCCCCTGAATGAAACTGAATTAAAAAAATATATATTTATCAAAATCAATCCTTCCAAAGTTAGTAGTAAAATATGTCCCTTCATGTGCGAGTCCAACTCGCACTTGGTCGTTTTTTTAAAGGGCTTCTAAATATTTTTGCTTTTTCATATGTTTTCAAGCTGTCTTTCCGGCAGCATTAAAGCAGGGTAGAAAAAGAAACTCTGTATACAAGGAATTCTAAGCCCGTATTTATAAATCGCTCTCAAATCTGAGATCAATCTCGAGAAGACGTTTTCAGTTATAAATTATATATCTATAAATGAAAATGGTATCTCAAGATCGATGTCGGACTTGAAAGCGATCTCTCAATACGGACGCTAGACGCTTGGTTCCTAACGCATCGATCAATATTTGACACATTGCGTTTCCTAGGAAATGAAAATATCAACTTTTTGAGAGGGAATCGAACTTAAAATCACCGCGTTTACGGTCAGATGCTGAGACAAGACAAAGCGCACCGTTGAGTTACGCCATGCTACACGCAATATTTCAAAAAATAGTATTCGTGAGAAATGGAGTGTTGACACCAGATTCCCACGGTTTACCCTTCTATATGTGGGGTCAGCGTAAAGCTGACAAAAAAAACAGAACCAGATGTGCGTTAATATAAAAAAGTTTTGCAATTTAACATAAAACAGTAATAAAATCAGATAACACAATTGAAATATAAGGTATATTTCAAGAATTAAGTAGTATACGGCCTATAGTGAGTGATACAAATGGAAGGAATCTCGCCCTCATTATATGGCTGTTACTCCTTTTTTGTCTTTGATAAATGTAACTATGACCGACGCTTACATATAGGTTGTAATTGTTATATTTTTTATAAAAGAGTATATTAGAAGTTAGTGTTGATATAAATGTTATATAGTTAAGTCGTGTTTAGGTGCAATCTTTAATCGTGGGTATAAACCTACGTAATGTAAATAACTTTTCCGTTACTGAGTGACTGACAGACAAGGAACAAGCAAAACTACTTGACATTTATTATTTTTTTAACTTAAGAGGGAATTTGGGAGCTTAATGTTAAGACACTCTGTTCCCTTTCAAACATTTCTGTTCTTCAAATTCCGCCGAATTCTTGAGAATTGCTAGTTGACTGGCGACTTTCCCTTGTTGGCGGAGAGAGCAAATGAAAATATTTTATCCTCGCGCTTACAGTCACACGCCTGTGTTACTGCGCCACAACAGCCCCAACCTACTGAACTTGGAAAGTGAAAATTAGATTTTGAAATAAGATATATAGATAGATTAGGGAGTGTGACAAATAAAACTGTGACTTCAAATTCAAAATAAGGCAAAGGCGGAGGATAAACGCAAGAGTCTTTTAACTGACCTTCTAGGTCAGCTTAAAAGACTCCTGTTTATTTGTTTCTGTGCTCCAAGGGACTTTTGACCTATGGATTACGTTTTAAAAAAAAAAATTAAAGGAAAAAAGTTATCGTATAACAGTTCCGATTTTTAAAACAATTTTTAACATTTTTTAAATATTATTCCACACGTAGGTGAGAAAAACAGCCTTAGTTTTTTTTTTTGAGGTAAGGAAGCCTAAAGAGTATAATTTTATCATTTAATTAATTTCATGGCAAGTGAGTTGGTCAGGTCTCCAAGAGACCTCTAGTTACCCCTGAACATAGATAGATAGATATTTACATTATATTTATATTTTGTTTTCCTAGAATAATGAAGATAAGGAACTTGGGGCAGTGCCGCTTAGAAAACTTGCAGGAGCAAGATCAGTCGTCACATAAAGCTTCAAAACATGAAATACTTTTCTTTGGTAAGTATTAAAAAAAAATAATAAGATTAAATTCCCATTAAAATTTACTTATCTAATGGTAGTGTTCAAATTCCGAGTAAGGCAAAAAATATATATTACGTTAAATGAACAGACAATCTCGTCAGAGTAAATTGTTAATCTACATTAGTTAAGAAAGATACTTATTAAGAAAACAAAAAAAATCAAGGTAGCGGGATTTGAATCCGTGGTCATCAAATGGTAGTGGTCAGAGTGTTGAGTGCTTTCAAGAGGAGCAGGTTCAAATCCCGAAAAATAATTTATATTATTTATTTATTATTTGTTATATTTTTATTGATACTATTTTAACCCATTCCCACTCGAGGAAATGAAACATTTATTTAAATTTATATTTTCATTTCTTCGCTTTGGCATCGAAGCAAAGAGTAAACTTACTCGACTCAACACGCAATGCCTCCTGAATTCGGTGGAAAGTAGGAAATGTAGCGTCTTAATCTGCCTATTCTGCTGTGTGCTGGATACAGCGTGAGGCTGATTTATTTATTTTAATGTCATTATGATTACCCTATTTGTATGTGTTTGTATGTTCAGTTTTAAATTAGGTTATCTATACTAGTTTTCTCCCGCGGCTTTAGCGGGAAGGCAAAGACAAAATTTGGGATACAGTGTAAAACTTTTCTAATCATAAAAAAAAACAAGTGTTATAAATGACGCACACAGACACAAATCTATCAAAGAGACAACGCCGCACACGCCTCATTCACGAAATGGAGCCGTAGGTAATGGCGGCGATGTGGAACTGCGTAAAATAGAACTAGAGAGATATCCCTTGATCGTTCTATTACGTTTTTTGGGCATGAAAAGTACATTCGATCGATTTTTATATAGTAGGCAGGTACCAAATGTAAAGACACTCTGTTTTCGAGTGAGCTTGTATCAATGTGATACTTAGAACAGAGACATAATCATTTAAATATAATCATTCCGGATATCGAAACCAACATCATCGCGTTAACAGTCAGATGGTGTCCCACTGCGCCACGATGGCCTAAATTTTGTTTTTGAAATTACAAATGTATTAGTCAGGCATGAATTCACATTTACAAAACATGAAAATCACAATTTACCTTGTTTATTTGATAACAGCTATCATCCCCGCACCCAGCACCCAGCGAGGGTGGTATTGTTTTTCTACTTTATTCATCTTCCGAATGTTTTTACGAATTTTAATGTAAATACAATGGAACCCGCGTTGTATCCCGTGTATAGTAGGGTATGTCCTTTATGCAAAGTCAAAAAATTACTTAAAAAACTAAAACTGCATAAAATTAAAAAGAAAAATATGCCCAATAGGTTATTAGGATTGACAGTCGGGACCCCTTTAAATTTTGCCGCATTTGTAAATGTGTAGTAAATTTTACATAATTGTCTTGATGCTATTGATCTCCATGTGTCTGTGATGCTTGTAGGTCGGATTTCCTTGATTGTAACAGTTTTAATAAATAAAATAAATAAATAAATTCATATTTACATCCCTATGAGTGGGACTGAAACCTATTTTACATATATTATATGCATCGTTAAAATAACTTATAATATTTTATCTTGTAAAATTATTTAATAAATAGCATTCTCTTTTGTCAATTGGTTGCCGATTATAACCTAAAGGTGATGGAAATTCAAAGGAATCTTTTAGTAGAGACTGTTAGCGTCTCATGAAAAAGTAACAAATGTATAAGAACTCAGATATGGCTATATAAGAACGTACAGCTTAGTAATCAGAGCGCTTGGACGGTTTCCAAACAGGTGCGGGTTCAAATCCCGATTCGTAAAACTATTTATACGTTTTCTTAATAAGTTTTTTCTTTCCTAAGTGTGGAATAACATTTTAAAAATGTAAAAAAGAATATCCTCAATTTTCTATAAGTATATCCACCCTCTTCATACAGAAAGTTAGATTACCTCTAGACGGTGTAACAATAGATACTCGTATATGTAAATATGAAATCGTAAGCTTTTGTAAGGGACACGCCTGAATTCAGGAAGTGTTTTTTAAAGGTTCCCGTTGTATCCAGCATATAACAGGGTACATACATGAATCCCAGTCTTACAATATTTCGTTCCTGACCTCTCGTGGAACAATGTTTTGTCTTGTTACTAGAGCGAGGAAATGAATTAATTAAATTTTTTGTCAAATTCGGAATCCAGATTAAATAAGCAATCTTTTAAAGCTAATAATATTAATCTTTAAAAAGAAACGACCTCTACTGTTTTAGCAAGTACTAAAATAGTGTAGTACGTTTTTTTTACAGCACAGTCGGTAAAAATTTTGTGTAGTAGGTACTTACTTTGGGTAAAACACAACAGTTTATTAAAAACTGAGCAAGTTTATAGCAAAAACGCTGCGCTAATTTAAAAAAAAAACCAGATTCATGCTGTATCCCGCACACAGCAGGGTAGGCAGATCGAACCTAGTGTTTACACACTACGTTCACCACTTTCTGCCGAATTCTGGAGGCATTGCGTGTTGAGTGGCAGTACTCAGCGCCGCCAGCTTTGCCTCGATACATTTAAGTAAATATCGATTTACAGTCACACTTTGTGCCCCTGCGCCACGACTGGCCTCAAAAGTGTACATTTATTTAACAAAATGTTTATTCGTACTGTACTCAGAAGTATATTTAATGAATCCAGAGTTGAATATTCAAGTGAGAGCTCTGTGTTTATCTTTACAAGGGTTAATTAGTGCTTCGTGTCGTTTGCGTCAATGCGGACGTGACGACGGCTCTCCAACAACAAGTACAAGTTACTCTAGTATACGGATTTCGTAGTTTTTTTTTCATAGATTCATTTTTAAAGAAACTTTCATATTTTAAATGAAACTCTTTAATTGGATTAATTGTGTGCCAACTTAAAAGAAAGGGGAGTCAAATATAGAACTATATTTGACAACTTTAATTTTTTTAAGTATTTGGTAGTATAATATATTTTTGGAAACTCAGTAATTTTAACACTTTTCCCTTCCATGGCCATAGATTCCATAGATTTAAAAAAGGCTAAAGAATTTCATTTAAAACTTGGAATAATCGCGAAAATAAATATGTTATTATATTTTTTTCCTATTGGCGCATGTCTGCTATACGTGGTAGGCATCGTAGCATAGTGTTAAGACATTTTGTTTTTTTATCACATTACTGAGACATATAGAACTGATTTGAGCAGTGTCAAAAAGAAAAACAAAATTGAATTCCAATTAAATTTTATTAGTTTCAATATGTTTAATTGTTTATAATAAAATTATTTGTTTTATCAAAATATGTTGCACCAGAGTTGCCGCTCTGTTTTTTGACTTAAAAATGGAAGAATGAAGGAAATTGTTTTTATTTTAAATAAAACAATAATCAATGAAATTATCATTTTTAAAAAGTGTATCATTTGGCTCTCGCATAAAATTTTATTATTAAAAGAGCAACTAGAAGTTATGGAAGTTGCTTTGAAATGTTATGCGAGAGCCAGTTGAAAAAGTCTATATTGTTAAATGTAATTGTTAAATTTATGCAAAATAAAAAGCATTGCTTTATTCAAAAATAACAAAGAGAGAAATTAAACAAATAAAAACTACCTTAAGATAACTAATGACTTTTTCAGATTCTATCAGTCCGTTATAAGTCGTTTTAACAAACGCTTTTCCTTTAATATATTATTCAGTCGTACTTGTCTTTTTATAATTTTAAAATATATATATTTTTATATATTTTTTTAATTATATTTTTCATGACATAAATTTCCAAATTAAACAAAATTTACGAAAGATAAAAAATATAAAAAATGCATAAAACAACATCGTTAACCTTTAATAACTTAAAAACCGGACAAGCGCGAGTCGGGCTCGCCCGACGAGGGTTCCATCAAATATTGGCGGTCTCGAGCGTTTCTGAAATTGATGATTAGCTTAGCCATATCATCCGATGTTTCACTCGAACTAGCCGCTTACATACCAAATTTTAATGTGATTTTCATAAAGTTACAAATATTTCTTGCAATAGTAATTCAATTTTCTTCTAATTCTAATTCTCTTAAAAATCTAATTTTCAAAACTATTAATATTTTTTTAGCTTCAAACTGTATCCCGTACACACATATTTTTTCCTTCAAGTGGGAATTGTACCTACAACCTGTCGCATTTACACTTGCATGCTCCGGGCCTCATCAACAATTTTGATGATAATAAATATTACAAATTTAAAGATAGACTATGATACTTATTATCGTTTTTTTGTGTTTTTTTTAAATCAGCTTCACGCTGTATCCTGAACACAGCCGGATAAACAGAGATAACGTAGTGTTAAAACCTCCCGTTTCCCATTTATTTTCTTTAGTATAAACCGCTATCTATCTTACAGCCAGCTCCAAAAATGTATCTACCCACTTTTTGCCTATTTTTTTGTTCAAAGTTGCGAATTTTACAGCTTAAAAATAATATAAAATAAATAAACATAATATTTATGTTACATAAAAAAAACTATTCATTGAAATTCTACTCGTTCTCTCGTTCTTTAAAAATTGTTAAATTATAACAAATTATCGACATAATGTTGTTAAAATTATACAAATTAGGTTTATTAGGTTGAACACCCGGATGAAATAAAACCCAGAATTATGTAACTGCATATTACCAAAAAATATTAAATTCTGTCAAGTAGTTTCCCTTCCGTTCCTGCTGTGTGCGGGATACAGCGTGAAGCTGATTTATTTTTCGTGTTTCACAAACAAACAAACAGACAGACAGACAGATAAAGGTCATGAATAACTTGTTTTCATAATTCTGAGAAATTGCGAGCGCAACATGGCTGCTTGAGAGGATGTCATCGGTGGCGGGGGCGCCCTCCGCGGGTTCCCAACCTAACCTTGCGGCCGCAAACAGAACGTCGAATTATTATCATTTTAATTATTATAATTCAACGGTCGAATTATTATTTTAATTGTACATTTGCTCAAAAAGTTATAACAATATGATAAGTTCTAAAATGTATGCGTGTACATTAGTTACATGTAAAATGTTGAATAAAAATATTAAAAACTAAGTGTTAATTAATTTGGACGATGTTTCCGAATAAAGCGTAGAAAAACATCTAATTACCACATTTATGTAGTAACATGGCTCGTTAACCTGGGTGCTGAATTAATATATTTTTTTTGCTTGATAGTACTATTTTTCTATTATACGCTCTATTTTTCTATAATTATAGAGTCAGTCACACTCAACATGCAGTCTTCACAATTGTGTATAAACTTAGTGTCTTAACACTACCGAGTGTTAAAATCTTTAAGATACCCTTATATACTCATGATTCAACGTGAGGTTACGATTTTACACATTATTACACGACGCACGTTAACCGATTGGTCTCAGTTAAAAAAAGTCCAAAATATGTTTTTGTATTTTAGTAATTAACTAATTATTTTTAATTAAAAAAAAGACGGATCGTTTGACGGCACATTAAGTGTGATACGAACGTTGTGAGCGTATTTCGATCCTTGTATTGTTAAGTAAAAATGTCAGTAACATTCCATTGCTTGTGACATTTCAATACTTTTGTAATTCTTTTAGCTTCACGCAGCATCCCGCATATAGCAGGGTAGTTACAGGAAGCCTAGTGTTAAGTGGCGGAACTCAACGCGGCGCTTATGCCTTAGTATCGAATTACCTCTCAGTTATTAAGTGTTTTTTAAGTTTTTATATAATGTATCTTGTATTTATCTATTTCTATTTATTTAGTTTCACGTTGTATCCCGCACATAGCAGAATAGATAGAATTCTGGAGACATTGCGTGTTCAGTGGCGGAACATAACGCCGAGTTTGCCTCGTTACGACAGCGAGGAAATGAAAATATTAAATGTTACATCATATTTGGTACCCGTAACGCGCTTAGTGCAGCTACTATGAGTGTCCCCGTCTAGCCAGCTTAGTGCTACGTGACTGACTTCATTTTGTACTCGTGTGACACTTTCTATGAAGTTAAAATAAGTTTCGCATCGTGCGCTAATGTTGAAACACCCTGTACCGCACACACCGCTCTCAATTTTCGAGATATTGTTCTTAGAGTGGTGGAGTTCAACGCTTCGCTTTGTCTTGTAAAAAATGAAAATAATAAATTTTCTCGAGTTGCTTTTGTTAGCATTGTTATGTTATTATGATAGGTTATGTAAGGTGTTTAGAGCTCATAAAATCGTTATATTCCCGACACCTGCTGCAAACAGTAGGCAATAACGTTAGTGATATTTTAGCACATTTCATGTAACATGTGATGCTTTAGTTATAGATTTTATAAAGGTTTACACTACATTGGATTCGATTAACACTTAAGGGAGTGATTAATTTCATTTTCTTCGCTCTGGTAACAAAACAAGACAACACCAAGACAACAAGACCAATGTCAACAAGTATTGTTTCGAAAATTGGACGTTGTGGAGTATAACGGGGAACGAAAAGTTCTAACTCTAGGTATCCTTTGCCAATCCCGCTTTCTACTTATGCAGGATAAAACACGAAACTAAAAGATAAAATATATATTGTTGTTTGTGGTTAATGCTTCTATATTATTCCTTAAGCACATAGTGTATGCACACTAATCTTTCTTTGCCTTTCTCATTATAGGCGGGAATACATAGAGCTACGCGATATATTTTTATATTCATAAAAAATAGATAGCGGTACTACAGACTTAAAAAAATCCTTAAAAATTATTTTAAAAATGTATAAATAAAAAAAAACCGTTCCTGAGCTATTGACAGTCAAAGTACAGACGTAACTAGTGGACTTGAAATTTGGTTAGGGACTGTAAGGGTGCTAAGGGACTTTTGAAATTCCTACTAAAGCAGGAAAAGGCGGGATTTTCTATTTCACGTAAAGTCTTAGCAAGTAAAGCTGGGGGCAACCACTAGTCTATACTTATAATAAATCTGTAGAAAAGTCGTTTCTGTACATTGAAAATATTTAAATAAAATTAGCCAAGGTGGTAAAGGATAACTTTTTGTCTGTTTGTCTGTTTATGTAAACACGTATCACGTAAAAAGTACGCAATAAATTTAAGTAACTTTTATACATAAAAAATACTTTTAGTAATTTTTAGTGTTTTTATTTATTTAACCGTAATCGCTTCACTCTATCACAAGATATGACTATTTAAGTTTTCAAGAAGTTAGACAACTTAATAAGTTATTCTTTTTGTGTATCTCCATTCTTGAAACTGGTACGAAACTCTCGGTCGGTCCTAAGTACGACTTGAACTTGACCGAAAATGTTGATTATTTCGTTCGTTCTCTACGCTCCAACAACAATCTATTGCTAGAAATTCCTCTGCACTCTTCGTCCTATTTTACTAATTCCTTTACTATTAAAGCTGCCCGTCTATGGAATTCTTTACCTATAGATATCAGACGTGCCAAGAATCTATATATTTTAAATAAGAAGCTAAAATATTATTTTTTTAATATATAACATTATTAAAACACTCAATTGGTTTCCTATTTTAATATTTTTTTTTCTTTATTGTGTTTTTTTATATTTTGTGTGTACATATAGTATATGTATGTATTTATGTATGTATGTATGTATGATTGAATGTGTGTATGTAATATTTATGTATATATCTTAATAAATATATATATTTATTTGTTTGTATTTTATGTATTTTTAATTATTTATTTTTTATATATTTTAATATTATGTTTCATTTAGTGCACCGCCCACTTTTACAAAACTCCAACATCCAAAGGTTGCCTGGAAGAGATCGCTTTAAGCGATAAGGCCGCCTTATTGTACTTTTTTTAAATTATTTTTTTAAGCTTTTACATTGTGTTATTTTTTCGTTAAGGTGCAATAAAGAATATTTATTATTATTATTATATAAAAATGCCTAAAAACGTGCTTTCTGTGTATATTCTGTATAGCAATTATATATTTAACTAATGATATATGTTACTAATTTAAAAACTGTACAGGAGCTATATAAATTATTTTACAAAGAATATCGTGAATGCTTATTCAAATCAATTTATTAATATTTAAGGCTGTTTGTAATATCTATATTTCTTAAATTTCATTGTCATGTAATTGAAGCGGGCAAAGCCGCGAGCAGGCCGCTAGTATTAAATAAAAATAAAAACCATAATTATTATTTACAGTTTTATACGTGACGTCACGAAGACGTAAAATTTTGTAGTTCAAAAGTGGCTGAGTGTGGTGAATTGTATTTATAATTGCTGTAATTAAGAAATTAAATTGTTAGATACTGTCGTAAACATGTATAGTTATTAAGAAAAAGTATAAAACTCGCAGTTTTGCTCACCAGTACTTGACGGGACTAGCACGGACATTTAAAACTACCCTGTCTGCGGCTTCGTCTTTTTGATCAAATAAAAACAAATAAGTTTTGTGTTAAGTCTGTTGTTAATGTTTTTTTCATGAATGCCTTTCTCACTATTTGAATTATCTAACGCATGCAACCTTTTTTAAAATTAAATCATTCGTTTTTGAGATTATAATATTAAAATATACTCCTGTGGAAGTCGTGGCACAGGGGCATAAGGTGTGACTGTAACGCGACGGTTGCAGGCTCGATGACGTCTAGAGAAAGTGAAGTATTTATTTAAATTTATATTTCGATTTTTTACTCTAGTATCAAGGCAAAGCGCGGCGGCGAATTCCGCCACTCAATGAAACGAAAAGACCCTTTCTGGCAGCACTTGTCCACGGAACATAACCTCAACCGACTGCGTCGAAATCCATGTAGTCTCGCTTTCATAACTTGACAACATTCAAAGGGAAATTCTAAAGATTCAATTTAATTCATCTAAAGAGAAATCTTGAAATGATAAAAGTTGGAATATTTGCCACATACTTACGTACACGACATACTAAGAATTGAGTTTAAGAGAAAATAATTCGCTGCAGTAGCATTTAGAAAATTGGATACAATTTTAATTTACGCCCAACATTTTGAATAAACTAACCTACCTTATAATAATACTATAAGGTAGGTTAGTTTATCTAACAAGTAAAACAACACCAAAACTCACTACAACCAAATACCTTATTAATAAAAATATTTGAAGAATTTGCAACTTTTTGTATTTTAAAATAAAATACTAAAATAAGGTACTCTCACTAGGACGTGTGTCCACCAAAACAAACGTCAGCGAAGCATGAAAGTTCTTATTTTGCATAAAATTATTTGACATTGACTTTAACTGTTACATAGATAGAAAAAAAAACATTCAGTACTGCATATACATATAAATATAATTTTAATTGTTGTCTCATAATACATTTTAATTCTGTTTTGTTAAAGACTCTTTAAAGACGATAAATCTTAGCCTTGAGTAGATTACAGCTTGACATATTCGGGAAGATTATAAAGAGATTTACGTTTAAGTTTTGTATATATAACGAACGAACGAGCTCAGGTAGACCAGGAGTTCGTACTTGTTGCTAGCTTGCTGAAGTTATTTAAAAAATAAATAGAGCGTATATAAATAAGGAAGTGAGCAGTATGGGGGATTTCAACGGTTTGTATTCGATACGTAAATTAAATTAATTAATTAATTTAATTTAATTAATTAATTAATTTAATTAAATTTTTCTATAATGTTTTTTCAAGTTGTGTCCACGTTATCCTGAGTTATAAGCGGAACCACCGTTGTGGGCACGCTTGCCTAATTGACTTATGACGTCACATTTTTTGGTCGTCTTATATCTTCACAGTGTATTGAGATTCATAGGCTGACGATTTTCACCTATTGCTTGTTATAATGTAACTATTTATGCTAAAAGCTCGCGCTTAGCCGATTTAAGGTTGTTGTACTTTTTCAATGGCTGGATCCGCCTCTGGTATCGATGTATCTCTACTGAACTTATATATTGATTGACGTCTTTCTATTGTAAGATACTAATTAATATTTTTTGCTTGGTCAAACTTTTTTCTACTGGCTTGTGATATTTCATTAAAAATGCTTCTAAAGAAAACCTTCTTCATTAAAATAATAATGGGCAAATAATATATTATTTTATTAATTATTATTATAAATAAAATGTAGTGTCTTAATACTAGGTCCCCTCTGCCTACCCCGCTGTGTGCCGGATACAGCGTGAAGCTGATTTATAAATAAAATAAAATTCTATTTCGATCGTTTTATTTTATATTTTTTGTTTTTGTATTCGATTTTTCTTATTTCCGTTTTTTGGCTGGAGGCAAAAAATGAAAGGTCAGTCGTGCCAGGGCCAAAAGCATGTTATTGTAATACGCGACAGATTATGGGTTCAGTTACAAGCGGCGGAACTTAACGCCGCACTTCGAATCGAATTCGAATCGTTACCAGAGCGAGGAAGCGAAAATAATAAATATTTTATTTTATAATCGAATCCACAGCCTGTCGCGTATACAGTCACACATTTGTGACACTGCGCGATTACTGTCTTCTTTAATATATTTAGACCATTCAAAATTGTATCACACAGGATTTGAACTGATGTAATTAGATCATATTAACTTGCAGCGCTAGCAGTACTGGCGGCGATATGGCTTAACGGTACTATAAGTGGCCTCGCCGACAAAGACGCTACTCTAGGTGGAAATGCATATTTTGGCGATAATATAAACGGTAAATGTGATTTTACTTTAAAATGATTATACTTTTGTTTTAGGTTTAGTGGCTATAACCGTAATGAAAAAAATAAAAAAATATCTTAACATAAATACTGGCTATTTTTGTTAGCTACCCAGTGTTAAGACACCTCGGTCCTCATTTTCCGCCAAGTTTTCGAGACGTGATGGTGATGGTACTTGACGCCGCGTTTCGCCTACCAGAGCGGATAATGAAAATAAATTAAATATCGCATTTATTGCGCGCAATATTTTTCTATTCTTAGTTTAGAACAATTTTATTATTATATTAATGATTTTTTCCTTCCAAAATATATTTTTTCTAGATGGTGACGAGTTCGATTACATCGTGGTAGGTGCGGGCGCGGCGGGGAGTGTAGTGGCGGCTCGCCTCACAATGGCCGGTCTTAATGTGCTACTAGTTGAAGCTGGAGGAGATCCGCATGTACTTACTAAGGTATAAATCAGCTTCACGTCGTCTCCCGCACACTGTAAGGTAGGCAGAGGAAACCTAGTGTTAAGACACTCAGTTCCCCACTTTCTGCTGAATTCTGGAGGCACTGCCTGGCCTCGCTGGACTCACTAAGTTATACTATGATAAATAGGTATATTGTTACGCCTCTACGACTACATATTATTATCTTAGATAACGTTTACATATTATTTTTGTTCATTTTAGTTAGTTAAATAAGTATTTTTTTCACATAATAAGATATTTATCTACTTATTTTACTTCTAGACTTCTTTTTATTATTTAAGCTTATATTCTTATTGAAAACCGAAAATAATTTAATAAATATATTTAATGAATATTCGTATCAGTTCAAGCGGGCGAAGCTGCGAGGGTCAGGTAGTGTTTATATATTTATGAACTGTATTACAAAGAAAGATGATTGGTTTTAGGTACCAGGAGCAACATTTTCATTTGCCGGTACTTCCATGGATTGGAATTATGACACGGTATCTAATAACAAGTCGTGCTTGGGATCTAAAAATCAACGCTGTCGTTTCACGCGTGGTCGATGTTTAGGAGGTTCTACGAGTATTAACTATATGATGTACACGCGAGGCAACAGGGAAGATTACGATTTTAATATGACGGGCTGGACTTGGAAAGATATAGAACCTTATTTTCTACGATTTGAAGGCTTAAAAGACCTCAAACGCCTTCCGAGATCGTCCCAATCATATCATAACACATCAGGCATTGTGCCTATTAGCTATTTTGAGGATTCTGGAAATCCCTGGCACGAAAGAGTAATAGAAGGAATGAAATCATTGAATTTCCCGTATAACCCAGATGTAAATGCTCAATCTCAAATTGGAGTGTCTAAAATACTTGGTTACACTTCAAAGGGCGAACGAGTTAGTACAGCAACAGCTTACCTGAACCGTAAAAGTGTTAAAAGGCGATTGAAAATAGCAAAAAATAGTCAATGCAGTGGTATTGTCATTGATAACGATAATGTTGCCCAAGGTGTGACGATTACCAGAGGCTATAATGGTACCCTGCGAGTATTTGCAAAGCACGAGGTCATATTGAGTGCTGGCGCCATTAGCACTGCGCAGCTTCTTATGTTGTCAGGTGTGGGACCTAAAGATCATTTGGAAAAAATAGGCATTCCTGTTAAGGCAGATTTATCTGTTGGTGACAGAATGACAGATCACGTACTACCATTAATCAATATTAAAGTAGATCACGAAGCCAGATCGATTTTTAATCCCCTGTCTATAGCATCTAAAGGATATCAAGCACTACAATGGTTGTCTACGAGAAGTGGACCTCTTGCATCAAATAGTTTGACAGATGTGACTGCTTTCGTTAACACAAATTGTTATAATTTTACAACGAAGATGTTGGTAAACAATCGTCCTGAGTGTGAAATACCCACAACACAGTTTATTTACGCGTTCATAGATAAAGGAATTGTGAAACCAGCTCGGGCTATCTTTCAAGCTGCCACTGGTTACAATGATGATATATTGGAGCAAATTATATCTGACAACAAACACAGTGCTTTTATAAACATATCTCCCGTGGTCCTGCGTCCGAAATCTCAAGGCTGGGTTCGGTTATCCAGTTCAAATCCACTGGTATCTCCATTTATCGCACCCAATTACTTAGCCGATGACAGAGACATGCAAGAAATTATCCGTTCAATAAAAATAATAAAAGATACCTTAGAAACGCCTGTATATAAAAAATACAATGCGTCCATACAAATGTTACGTTTACCAGGCTGCCCTGAATTCGACACCGACGGCTACTGGGAATGCTACGTAAGACACACGAGCCATTCAGTTCAACACGCCGTGGGCACGGCGGCGTTAGGCCGAGTACTGGACGAAAGGTTGCGGGTTAAAGGTATAAAAAGCCTCCGGGTGGCTGATGCTTCAGCACTTCCTCTCTTACCTCGTGGTAATACAGCTGCGGCTATCATTGCACTTGGAGAACGTTTATCAGATTTCTTGATACAAGACCAACATTCGGCGTTTAGAATAAAAAACTAAATTATTACAGATTATTACCAGACTACCTTTGAATACTCTACTATAAAGCCAAAGCCATGGTATATTTACCACACTATATTTACCACATGACCAATATTGTACAAATATGCAAGCAGTGAATGAGCCAATTTAGTGAAATATGTACGAGTACAGTATATACTGTAGATGTGTAGATTTAGTTACGACATGATATTATATTAATAAAATTGAATATTTTAATAATCTTTCTATATTATACGCAGTAACAACTTTACTAACTAAATAAATAACTTTATCGAGAAAGTAAATAACTTTAATGAGGCCAATCGTAGCGCAGCGGCACGGAGTGTGACTGTAAAACCGACTGGTTGTGGGTTCGATCCCCACTCGAGGAGATGAAATATTTACTTAAATTTATATTTTCATTTTCTTCGCTCTGGTGTCGAGGCAAAGGTGCGGCGTTGAGTTCTGCCACTCAACACGCAATGCCTCCAAAATTCGGCAGAAAGTGGGGAACGCAGTGTCTTAACACTAGGTTCCCTCTGCCTACCCTGCTGTGTGCGGGATATAGCGTGAAGCTAATTTAATTTAGTTTAATTTTTTTAAATAACTTTAACACTCACAAAGTGATAATATTTAAATGTTAGATATTTTTCCATATTATACACATTTATCTTGCTGGCAGGACCGGAAAAAGATTAATAAAATATATAATTTATTACAGTGTGTCGTTTTATTTTTGTTTCGTTCGAACCTGCACCCATCT
The DNA here is from genome assembly GCA_030704555.1 of Heliconius charithonia. NCBI lineage: Eukaryota > Metazoa > Arthropoda > Insecta > Lepidoptera > Nymphalidae > Heliconius > Heliconius charithonia. Next base: position 222,396 of record CM060819.1, on the reverse strand, counting down.
GACCATAAACGCGACAGTTCTGGGTTTGATTCCTAGTTACTCTCACATAAGAAAATAATATATAGCAGAATGGTTTTCCACTCCCACAAAAATAAAAAAAATGACTAACACTGGTTATATAGAATAGGCCATTAGCGCTAAAATTAATGTGTACTATGACAATATTTATGGGTTCGCATCTCACTTCTGGGAAAATTTATAGTGTTTTTCCGATTTAGTAGGGCGCAGACTGGCATCACTTAATACAATAAAACTATATCACTGCTATACGTATACATTATGCAATGTATCATTTATATATACAAAATTATTAGATATACTTTGACTGCGGAGTCACCTTAGCTGATCGAATCCGCTATGAGGAGATACACAGAGTGGCAGGTGAAGAAGAACGTGCTCAGCTGGTTTGGGCACGTCGGACGAGTGAGTGAAAGTGATAAAAGAATGATAATGACAAAGGCTACCATTTAGTTACGCTCCTAAACACGCCATGTCTAAAATTAGTTGTAGCGTAGATACAGTCAGAAATAAAAAAATTGGCAATAAATCGTAATAAGTTGTAATTGCTCATTACAATTACATGAAAAGTCGCTATAAAGTTGCCAGTTTTACTCTAAAGAAGACGTCGTTGTTTCTTGAGACTAATTTACTTGGAAAACAGAATAAACTTCAATTTATTACCGTGAAAATGTAAGTTGTAGACGCCTTGTCTTGATTTGTTAGCTTGAGCTCTTAGCTTCCTAAGTTAATTTTTGTGTTATAAAAAAGTTTGAAATTAAATTATTAAATGTTAAACTAGATGCCAAATTACACTCTTACATATATAATCTTATATGTATCCTTTTGGGATAGAAAAGTCAATTCTGTACATGAAAGATATAAAAAAACAAATAAAGTTTTCTAAAAAATATTAACAATCAAAAATTAAAATTAAAAAAAAATTACTCATAATACCGAAACAGTATGGAAGTGAATAAATTTTAGCATGGTAATAATTCAAAACCTAAAGCAACTTGTAGGATAGTTTTGTGTCGTTCGGTAAAAATCTTAGATAATCAAGTTACGTTAATTACTCGCAAGTGAAGCTAAATTATATTAATTAAAATTGTTGAGGCGAATGAATCACTTATCTTCTCATTTTATTTTATCACAATGTAAACGAACAAAGTATTATTAATACGTTTTCCCCACTTATCGCCAAGTTCTGGAGGCATTGCGTTTTGAGTGGCGAAACACCGGAGACAGTGACACCAGAGCTATTATTTACTTACTAAACTAGATTAATTTTACGTTCTAATAACATTATCATGTAATAACTTGATAGTATACAACTAACCTTGTGTGTAAGTTCCTATAACATTACAAAGATCATCGTCAATTTCTAAATGTTGAGGAGTTGTTGTTGTTGTTGTTGTTGTTGTTGTTGTTGTTGTTGTTGTTGTTGTTGTTGTTTGTTGTTTATGTTGCAATATTAAAGAAACAAATATTGTATGTCGTCGTCTGATGTACATACTAACATACTATGTAGTACGTCCCTAAAAATTCGGGAGATTTCGTCGATTTCCATAAGATTCCATTATGGGAAGATACTTGGTGCTAATAAAAATAAATAAAATAAGAAGGGAAAATATGCTTTTTCAAATCAATCAGTTTACAAATGACTATTATTGATTTGATTTTATTTATTCGTTTTTGTAAACAGAAGTCCGTCAAAAACATGTTGTATATAATATTAATATTATTGTTGTATATAACATTGTTCCTAATACTATCTCATAACGTAGATTTATCGCGAATAGTACCAACAAATGTCTGCCGTGACGCGGCGGCGGTGCCAGCTGTGTGCTGTGTGTGCCGGTGTATGGGAGTATTGTAGTGTGTAAGTATATAGGTTTTATATGATTTATATGAGGTCGGTCGTGGCGCAGTGTGACTGTAAAACCGACTGGTTGTGGGTTCGGGTTCGATCCCCACTCGAGGAGATGGAATATTTACTTAAATTTATATTTCCATTTCTTCGCTGTGGTGTCGAGACTTAGCGCCGCGTTGAGTTCTGCCACTCAACACGCAATGCCTCTAGAATTCGGCAGAAAGTGGGGAACGGAGTGTCTTAACACTAGGTTTCCTTCCGCCTACCCTGCTGTGTGTGGGAGGGATATGTAATAATGAGTAAACTAATTTTTAGCTTTAAATTACCTAGTATGGGAGAACCGTTGATGAACTTTTTGAGACTAGGACAAGCATGCGACTGTATAGCGATATTTTGTAGGTGTGATTCCCAATTGAAAAAAATCAACAAAGTAATATTTTCATTTCCTCGCTCTGGTAACGAGGCAAAGCGCGGTGTTAAGTTCCGTCACTTAACACACAAAACCTCCAGAATTCGACGGAAAGTGAGGAAGAAAGTTGATATTAATGGGGACAGGTATAGCAAGTGAAATTACAAAATTGTGCAGTAGTAAGTTTATTTTATTGTGTAATGTGTTTAACATTACATTTATTTTGATCTTCCCAAAATCTTGTCAAATTCTCTGTTGAAACGTATTTGTTATGAAGCTGAAAGCCAGTGCCTAATCACCTCATTCATTGTTCGAGATAATGGAAAAAATTAAATCCGGTTATATATTCTATTTTACCTAAAAATATATAGATATTATCCAATAATATATTCTATATACTATATATTTTTAGGTTCACGTATCCTGTAACAGGGAGGGATTTGATTAGTAGTGGAACTTAAGGCCCTGAATAAAAATATTTACCACTACTTATCACAAAGAGAGAAACGGAATGTTTTAACACTACTCCCTCTGTAGGGATACGGAATACAACTTAAAGCTGCTTTTTAATATTTTCTCCTTATCTATTTGCATTTCCAAGTCATAAAGGATATTTGGGAATATTGTTAAATTTAATCTGTAGATGACTTGTATCCAGTCTCTCGTATTAGCGGAGAGCTATAAGTTCCGTGAGTGTTAAGGTTAATTGTAATTTACACAGCTGATGTAATGGGTATGTAGGATCATAAAGACGATTCAGTCTCAGGATCGTCCTGGTGACACACTGGATACATGCTATGCTGTCCTATTAAACAATATGCTTTGCAGTTTCACGCCCTTATTGTAATTTAATACAAATATGTTTCCGAAAAGTTATTTTTCTTTCTTAATTTTTATTTTTCACTTCACTTTTTAAAATTTTAACTTAAAAAAAATTAAAAAAATATAAAATAACTTTATAATTATTTTTTCTATTACCTATATATCTATAAATTTACACTTTTCAGGTTTTTTACCCTTCTTGGGCTTCAGATCCATAACCGTCGCGCTTACAGTCCGACGTTGTGCTGCTTTAGCGTATTATGTAAAATGATAATTAAAAAACAATCCATGTAAATCTTTAAATCGCATATTTACATCACAACATTATTTCTCAAGTTCACATAAAACAAATACCTAAAACGTCCACAACCACTCTTACTAACCACTAATCCAAGGAAGCTTGTCAAAATTCATTATTTTCTATCCAAAATTCCGCGTTACTTTCCCGATTCCACAAATTCCCGGAACAAATTACCTCCAGGCTATGGTTCAATTTAATATTCCGACATTACTGACAATTTAATATTCCCTTTTACAAATCTGGTGGAAGGCGAATGTAATAAGCGACGAGACCGATATTACACGACTGGTAGTTGGTTATTTGTTAACGTCAGAATCAAAGCCTGTATTTATTATTTGTTGTACTTTAAGTTATTATAACAATTTGATAGCTATCTTTAATATGTTTTTTTTAAATATGGTTAATTATGGATAATTCTAGCCAGTATACTCCAAGATTAGAACGTTCTTCCAAACAAATTCTTTAGTTATATAATATTAGTTACGGGTAGTAAATAAATTCTCGCCATAAATAAAAAACTAAATCACATACCCCACCACCACCTCACCCAATCTCGCCAAAACTAAACGTATATAAAAAGTAATAGAATACCGTCGACTCTTGGGAGAACAGTCAATAACTGGTTTGATTTTATAGCACAATTGTATCATACAATTCTATTTTTATATGAAGTTATTTTTTTCCGCTTAACAACTTTTCCAGCATAACAGAGTAGGCAGAAGGAAGTCCCTCCATTTTCAAAGTAATGACGTCGAATAATTCGAATAAATTCGATAGAATAAAAGCAATTTTTTAATAAATAAATCTAGTCTTCAGTATTTTAAAAACGCTATTTTTTATTCTCAGTTAGAAGCAAATTCCCTCTATGGAGTGGTTTCCATGGCTCTTCCTTTGGTACTTTGTTTACAACAATCGTTTCCCTTCTGAAATAAGTGAGAATTACATTTTACTAAATAGCCTACTCATGCTATGCCATTTGATCATTTATCATCTCAAATGAAACACACAATGTCTCGAATTGGTTGGGAAGTGATTAGCAAAGTGTTTAAACAATAGATTTTGCTACGCCTAACCTGCCTTGGATGTATTAAAAATATGGCATATTCAAATAATTTAATATATAAATAAAAATCAGCTTCACGCTGTATCCCGCACACAGCAGGGTAGGCAGAGGGAACCTAGTGTTAAGATACTCCGTTCCCCACTTTCTGCCGAATTCTGGAGGCATTGCGTGTTGAGTGGCAGAACTCAACGACGCGCTTAGCCTCGACACCAGAGCGAAGAAATGGAAATATAAATTTAAGTAAATATTTCATCTCCTCGAGTGGGGATCGAACCCACAACCAGTCGGTTTTACAGTCGACTTCGTGCCACTGCGCCATGACTGGCCTCAAATTCATATTTAATATATATATGTATATTTTCTATCTTTTATTAATAATAATATTTTTTTATTAATTTTACTGTTACAATTTCCATATGAATTACATTACCTCTCGATAATTATTTACTGTATTCTATAATATTTTCAAAAATAATAGCCCTAAAAGGGGAAAAAATTGGTATTAAAGTCGCTAGTTCATGTGACGTATTAGATGAAAGGGCTCTGGCTAAGATAAGCTTGAATTTCACAAACAACTCGAGACCTCCAATATTTATACAGAACCCTCGGTGGGTGAGCGGTTTTTTTTTAATATGTGATATAATAAAGCGAAATGACACCTATACGTAACCAGACTTTGGTTATAATTACGTTTTAAATGGTAATCTTGAAACTAACATAGATGTGTAGAAGCAATCTAGTTAAGCACCAACATAATCTCATAAGCGGGTGACTGCGACACCGACGACGAAGTTAGACCCCCACGTATTGTATATTACCACCGCTCCTGGCTATGGACATGCATCTCTATACATCGTCGTCGCTTTAGTCATGAAGAGAGTTGATCTATATATTATTAAATTGGATAAAAATATATAGTTTCAACAAAGAAACTGATCTTATTAAAATCTAATTTTAAGTTTACACAATGATAGTTAATTATTAATGCATTTTACAATAAAGGTACAGTTATCATGTGACTTATCTAGATCATTCACAGCCTCATAAATGAAATCGAATCGCTTCTGAAACACGAAAAAATTGAATATGTAGGCAGCAAACGCGTAAGGCTCCATCAGACGCGTAACCCCTTACGATTGGTCAATAAACTCAAGATCTTGGTGTCAAGACATGGCGTGTGTGTATTCACACGACAGTTTGTGGAGTTAAGGCTTGCACATAGAACTGTTCTAATCTCAGGGTTCCCGCTACGCACAATTTTTTATACGTTTTCTAAGTAAGTATTTTTCTTTCCAAAGTATGGAATAACACTTTAAGAATGTTAAAAATAATGTAAATATGTTTTTTTGCATTATATGTACTATTATAGCATACAATTCTTGTTTCAAACTATTTAACTAGTTTGAACTGAGATCCTTTTGACAATACTGTATCCGGGATACAGTATGGTGTTAAAAAAGTATACATTATAATATAATATTAGCTTAATCTGGTAATATTGTAAAACGCTATCGCGCCGCGTGTCTTAATAAATGAAACGCCGTCTTTGAAGACGGTCTGTGTTATGGCATAATTGTATTTGAAATGTTCCTTCTTATAAGATACTAAATAAATTTGAGAGCTCTCGCACAGGCCCCCAAAATGAAATTACTGACTTCCTAATTTTTATATATATTAACCACGATAGTAAGTATTATCATCACTGTAATATAGAGATGATTTCATTTAAAAAAGCGTATCAATAAGCAAGGCTTCGTACTAATTTATAGATTTAAGATCAGGAAGATTTTAAAGTATTAGTGAGATTTGAGATTTTGATTATCCGTGCCATTTTTGATTTTGTTACATTTTTGTGGTTAAGCTATTGTCATAAAACAGCGCGGCTTTAAGTTTTTAAAAATTATGGAACTGAGTGTCTTAACTCTACGTTTCTTCTGTCTTACTTGCTATATACAGGATACAGAGTGAGCTCATTTTTCTGATTGAATGTTATATCTGTTATGAGGCCCACACCGAAATCCTGTTGCTACTCAATTATAGACAAGAACTGAAATCCTCCATTTTGAAATGTTCAAGCAGAGCCTCGAGGAAATTGCTTTTTACTGGAAGCGCGCGGTCTGATAACACTTCGATTACGATTACTTATGGTTATTTTACAATTTTTGTTATTACAATTTTAAAATATTAATTTAAAAGCTATATTGAAAGTAAGGTAATTTAATTATGCTAAAATAGATAATTAAAAAAATATATCCAAGGTTTGTGGGTTTTTGTGAAAGTAATAGATTTATTTTATTAGATAGCTTTATATTATAGATTTTTTCTGTATCCGGCATAAAGCAGTTAAAACGCGCCATTCCCTATTTTTACCAACTTTTTGAGATATTGCGTGTTGAGTGGCGGAGATCAACGTCGCCGCCACCGCCGTATACGACTCCGTGTATCGCCTGAGGAGTTACAGGTGGATTGCCGTACTTTATGGTAAGAAACGCTGCTGCAGGTAGGTCTTTCCATAGTAGCGTGGCCCGTGGAAGGAAGTTCCTATGAACCTGCACGGTAGTGGACTGTCACGTATCCAGTATACATGCTTAGTCGGTGTTTTGGCGTGATCATTACTTTGAGACCAACTTACCTTGCTTTCCAAATGATCGCGATACTGACAGTCACTCGGAACGCATTTCGAATTTTGTCTTAGATTTAATTACGGCTGACGTACAAAGAAACGCGTTAAAATGGAAACTAAATGTATGGAATATTTTATAGTATAATCTGTTTGGAAAATTCCAATTCATTTCTTTTGTTGTGTAGCTTTGGGGATATTCGGTGAGTTGTGAAGTTTTGTATTGTAACTTGTGTATTGAACTAAAAAAAAATCATTTATATTTTATTTAGCCTAATTTCCGAGTCGTCGCGCGCCAGTTTGTATTGTTTGAGGCTTAAGACGTAAAATTTAGGGTAATCCTCTTTTAGGTTCGTACTTAGAAGCCGCTCTTAACTCTAAGATCTATCTGTAAATAAATTTTTCATACCTAAATTATAAACTATGAGTGAAAGTGCTGTCTCAAAGAAAACGGCGTCTCAAGATCGATCTCAGAGTATTTATAAAATCAGGGTTTAGTGCTCTCCTACGTAGTAGTCTCTATATGTGAAACAACGTTCTACTTTCTCCGCCCCGTAGTTTTGGCTTTTTGGGTGCAGACGATGCACAGTCATGCACTCAGAGACTAAATATCTGTACTTCGACACATACTGATATTATAAAGCTGGAGAGTTTGTTTGAAATAATAATCGAGCGGGTACTTAGAATGTGTTCATACACAACTTTAAGTTACCGTTATTTTACCTTAGTGAGTAGACGTCGGGACAAGTGTGCAACTGTTGATGCGGCGGTTGTGGGTTGGCTCTGTGGTAACTGGTCTCAAGAATTCGGTGGAAAGTGGGGGACGGAAGTGTTTTAATGAGAACGGTGTGTAGGATCTAGGATCACGCTAGGCTCCCGCGTTCTCGCTGCCCCACCTAGCTTGTACGGGTTACAGCGTGAGGCTATTTTGTTTTTACATAATAATTTTTAAGCTCTATTCTGCTTTAGTGAGAAGATACAAACAGAAAAACGAAGTTTTGTAGTAATGGCAGTCATATAGAGTCTAATCTAATAAATTTTGCACTACGCACCTGTAATGTCTTTGACATGATTATAATAGCGTAGCAATATCGTGACATTGAAAGTAAATTGTCATTCCTTTTAATGTAATTGAAACCATTGCGGAATAATCACTTTATCTAATTAATTAGTATCAGTTTCAATATCTACAGAGTACTTAGTCGTGGCTGGTCGTCGTTAAGTATTACATTTGCATGCACAAACACAAGAGCATCTTGTGTTAAATACATACAAATAAGAACAATATGTATAAAACTTTTGAATCCTACTACTACTGTTCGAAAAAAACTATAAAATAGTCAACGCAAAGTAGCAATAAATAATCAAAAGACACAAAAGAATAAAAGAAACTCGTTCTGAACAGCGATCAGAGGAGGACTAATTAAAGCATTTAGGTGAGAAACCGCGGTGTGAGGCTGTTGCAGTAATTGTCCCATCGATTAGAGATCGCGGGGGTTCCCCGGGGGTGGGATAAGAGGAGGGGGTTTGGGGGTGATGCTTCATGAATACTGTAGTGACTCGGAGCAATTAAGGATTCTAATCCATTTGAAAGTCTCTTTTTTCCCATTAATTTATTTCTAAAGCTTTAACTTTATTTAAAAAGGGAAAAATATGCGTAGAGTTCCATTTTTTTAGCGAGATGATGTGGTTTTAATTAACTAATCAATTTTTGATTCGGATTTAATATTAATATTACATATAGAATTGAGTAATTTTTTTTCGTCTTACGTTTTAAGGTAACATCTGTTTGTTTTGGTTTTAGCGTTAAACCCACAACCGTCGCATTTACAGTCAGACGGTATTTAACAGATCGTCAGCTAAAATCAGTATCAATTTGAATGTGAATCATAAATAACGAGGCTTAATTGAGTTTCGCAGTAATCAGATTATGTTGGGAGTCAGTCGCTGCGACCGCGGGCGGCCGCTCGCGCCACTCCAATGTACCTATATACAGAGTGTTTTTGTCAGCACCACTTTAAATGAAACCACAGTTTTACTCTGTAAAAGCCTAATACATTTTTTTTTCTTAAATGAAAAAGTGAATTTTTCAAACAAAACCGATAATTATATTATCGTTATAAATTAAAATGCCATTATTCAAGAATAATGTACGCAAACATGAACCTATGAAAGGAAAACTGCCGCATACGCCTCATTTCGACATCGAGTCGTAGTTATTGGCGGCAAAGTTGTAAGTTGTTTAAATCAAAGTTTCCTTGGGTTAAAGTTAATTACTTCAGTTTTGTTAAAATTACAGCTTTTTTAGTGTTTTAAGAATGAGCATCTCAACAGAAAAAGATGGAACGGAACGGAAACTTATCGCGTAATCAGGCCTTTTCCTATGATTATGAAATTTTGCAAGAAGTGGATCCAGTATAATAACCTTTATATGTTATGCTTTACTTTGGTTTACAATGACAAAATTGGTAAAGAGTCCGACTTGCACGTGACCGTTTTTTTATAAAAGTAGCTGAAAGCGATATAGTACGAAAAAATGATATCTTTCTATCGTCAGTTGGTCAGGTGAGTTACTACAGAATTGGACGTTGAAACGGGTAAATTGTTTCTTTGATCTGAGTTCCAAGCCTCCAATATTAACGTTTTTTTTTTGTAATCAAAAAATGTTTTTTGGTTCAAACTAATACGTACTTATGTCGAGATATGTGGAATGTATCAGACTAAAATAATGATGAAGACTTTCACTTGCGTAAAATTATAGAGAAGAAAATGCTTAGCCACTTACTTGAGGCCAATTGTGGCGCAGAGGCACACACGTGCCACTGTACACGCCAAGTTGCGGGTTCGATTCCCAGTGGAGGGAATTAAATATTTAATTTTTTAATTTCTTTGCCTGAATTCAGTTTCCAGAAAGTTGAGAATCTTTTAATTTTACGCAGTTATCTTATTGTTTTCACAACCCTCTTCATATGTTCAGAGACCGAGCGCTTATTGTTTTTTTGGCAATTACGCGTAATGGATTTTTCTAATTTAATATGCAGCTTTAAATGAACACACTTTATTATGGTACAAATGATTTAAAATATGTTGTAAAGAAAAACATTATTTAACATTGAGTCAAAACCGCTTAGACTCCAGCTGAAGTATCTGGTTATAGGTTCTATTTATATATATATATATATATATATATATATATATATATATATATGTAGGAGATTGTTCATCACAAGCGACTCTTACTGGACCTGTGGGCTCCATTGTGGGTTAATGCAAGCAGAAATAAACGTAGCAGATTCGTGACACTAGTCCTTTCCTTTCCGAAAACATCAGAAGAATGCCTCATTCGACGATCGTCAACTTCCTCTTTCTTTTAAAAACAAAACAACGCTTCACCCTCACGCGTCACGACTCCACTCAAGGCGTAAGCCTCCACGTTATTGGTCAAATTACTCCACTGGTCAAATAAAAGTCATAACACAATCTCTTAAAATTCTATCAGCCAATCGTAATTCTACATTAATTAACAATTAGTTTCTTTTCGATCGTTTCCTCTGAAGCTGAAGGCTGTCATAGCGTTCTAGCTACACACTATTGGTCTAACCATCTAATTGGTTATACAAAAGTCAACACATTGTCTTTATACATTAACATAGCCAATCATATTGTAAACAGTTGCTATAAATAATAATATTAAACAATCAATAAACATCTATGATAATATAATTTCCGTTCCAATCGCTTCCTACGACACGGCCCTCCTGACGTTTCACGCGCCCTCGCGTGATGTTGTAAGGTGATCATTGTTCTCTGAAAAATAACGATAAACAGTGTATGTTAAATGTTCGGCCATTCCTGACGTTTCGTTTGTAATTACAAAAATAAAGTTCAACGCGCGCATGCACAAAATAAAATGCTCATACTCTAGAGCTCTCTTTATTCTAACCCCTCAATTATTATTCGTAATTATCTTAAGGCCACTTTGCCATAAAAATAATTCTGCAGGCCTCCATGCCATCACTCAATTATCATCGGGTCAACTCGCCCCTAGATAATTCTGCAGGCCCTCAGGCCAAACTCTTACAACTCAACTATCATCGGGCCAACTCGCCACTAGATAATTCTGCAGGCCCTCAAGCCAAACTCTTACAACTCAATTATCATCGGGCCAACTCGCCACTAGATAATTCTGCAGGCCACCTGGCCATACCCTAACAATTATCCAAACGACCAACTTGCCAGTCTAGATAATTCTGCAAGCCACCAGGCCATACTCTAACAATTATCCAAATGGCCAACTTGCCAGTCTAGATAATTCTGCAAGCCACCAGGCCATACCCTAACAATTATCCAAATGGCCAACTTGCCAGTCTAGATAATTCTGCAGGCCACCAGGCCATTCCTTTAAAAACTCAATTATCCAAACGGCCAACTCGCCCGTCTAGATAATTCTGCAGGCTCTCTCGCCACTTTACACAACTCTCCAGGCCAACGCGCCTCACAGATACAAATTGCCCCACAAACCATTCGTGCATGCGTGCGTGCAAAACAAAAAACTTCAAATTCAAATAATCATTTCATTATAAAATTATTAACAGTACGAAATTCTTACCATCGTTAGTGTCTGAAAGACATGGATCTAATTCGGTAGGAATGTAAGTTCTGGGGAAAGGACGTAAGCGATCTCGTGCATATTTATATAAGCGGCTAGAAGTTAAATTCTTAAGGATATATCTGTCACTATCTAATCTATTCTTATCGAACCGAATTTTGTCAACACAAGCGTTTTCTTTTATAAAATTCTCAGTCTGTTTACGTACCTCATCAATATCAATTTCTATTTCCTGGTTATCTGCTAACAAATTTAGTGGCCTAGCTACTTTACCTATTAATAATTCTAATGGACTTGCTTTGGTTACTCTATGTATCGTGCTATTTATGAACAACTGAATTTCATCTAAAGCATCTTGCCATGATTTATTTGAACTTAGCTCTACTATGGTTAACATATTCTTCAACGTACTCATTGTTCACTCTACCTGCCCGTTGGATTTACTCGGTCGGATAACTCCTGCTAATAATAACTCACTACATATTTTGCATACTATATCTCTTTCTTCAGGACTAAGATGATAAGGCCAACTCAGTACAATTTTACAAGGGTCCACTAGTCTTATTTATAACTTCCCTTTTTTAATTCTATTAATAGGAGTACCATCCACAAATGATACAGCAAAATCATGTAAAATATTAATTAATTGCGATTTATACTCGTCTTGAACATCCGTATCTAAATTATCAAAATTTGTAACTTTCCTATCAATCTCACAAATATTTAACAATCTAGAATTTTTTTTTTAATTGTAAGATTACCACGTGACATTTCTACTGTAAATCCTAACGCGAATAAATCTCGACCAATTAACATATCATGATTCAAAAAAAACTATCGGGTACAACATGAAATAATATCTCTACGTCATATCCGCTAATAATAACTTTAGATAAAATTTGTAAGGAGCATAATACGCTAGATTTACCGATCCCATTAAAGTGACAGGGATGTTGCAACCTTCCAAATATTTTTCGAGCAATACCTTCTTTAATAAGAGAACAATCAGAGCCGGAATCAAAACAAAATAAGAATCGCTCACCAAATTGTGTGAAGTTACCGGTGACAGGTGTAACGTCGCATACGTCTACCCTTTTTACTATGGCGGTAGGTGTTGAGTTACTGCCCATAACTCGTTGCGTATTTGAGCACCGCGAAGCCACGTGGCCCTCAATACCACACTTGAAGCACGTGATAGGAGGTCTTGCCGTGAAGTCGGAGCGATTGGAAGTAGAAATTATCTCGTTTTCGGCTTTTTGGCTGAAACATTCAAATGATTTGTGACCGAAATTCCCACATTTATAACATTTAACTAAAATAGTACTTAATCTAGGTCGCTTAATATCCGATATATTATTATTATTAGTTTTACATTCTTGAAAACTACGCTTGTTGTAAGAAAATGCCATTAACTCGCGGCTCATTTTGCAACGAGTATTTATTTCTTCTGAAAAAATATTACGTTGAAATCGTGGTTCAATTTGTCCAATATGTGCGAGGATCATCGCCACTACTATCTCCTCTTTATCTAAATCATTACAACGTGACATAAGAGAAGTAAATAATCTATTCGAGTATGCGGACAAACATTCGCCTTCTCGAGGTTTACTGTTGAATATTTTTAAAATTGTCGCTGCGTTAGTATCTGAAGCGTCGAAGCGCGACAGAAAAATTTGTTTAAATTGCACCCACTTTATATTAGGAAAAGCGATTTGAGAAAGCCAAGTAGCAGCAGAACCCTTCATAGCTTTACTAAGTATAAGGATAAGATTACTCCCCTGATTTTCTTGATCCGCCAAACAGATGTCCGCAGTTGTAAGCCATGCTCGAGCATCCGTGTTTGCATCTTCGGGGTGGAATTCAGGCAACACAATCTGCTTGGTGGTCTCCTGGGGAGGTGGATTGCGTAATGTTTCCACGAGGAGGCGCATATTGTTCTGTTGGGCTTCCAACAAGGCGCGCCATCCGTCGATTTCATCCCTTGGTACTTCAATATTTTTCTTCGCCTGCACCGATCCCACTTCTGATGTAGGAGATTGTTCATCACAAGCGACTCTTACTGGACCTGTGGGCTCCATTGTGGGTTAATGCAAGCAGAAATAAACGTAGCAGATTCGTGACACTAGTCCTTTCCTTTCCGAAAACATCAGAAGAATGCCTCATTCGACGATCGTCAACTTCCTCTTTCTTTTAAAAACAAAACAACGCTTCACCCTCACGCGTCACGACTCCACTCAAGGCGTAAGCCTCCACGTTATTGGTCAAATTACTCCACTGGTCAAATAAAAGTCATAACACAATCTCTTAAAATTCTATCAGCCAATCGTAATTCTACATTAATTAACAATTAGTTTCTTTTCGATCGTTTCCTCTGAAGCTGAAGGCTGTCATAGCGTTCTAGCTACACACTATTGGTCTAACCATCTAATTGGTTATACAAAAGTCAACACATTGTCTTTATACATTAACATAGCCAATCATATTGTAAACAGTTGTTATAAATAATAATATTAAACAATCAATAAACATCTATGATAATATAATTTCCGTTCCAATCGCTTCCTACGACATATATATATATATATATAGTATTAAAAATGAAAAAGCCGAAAATGTAGAATAGAGAGATGAAATACTTGGTTCTTTTTAAAATTACTAGCTTAAATAAAATAATTTATATGTGAATATTTTTTTTGATGTTAAGTAAAAAAGTAGTTTTATACAAATTTTGGCTGTATTTTTTTAACAGTAAGGAAAAAGGTTGAATGAAAGTGTTTTAACTTTTAGTTCCCATGTTCTCTCTGCCTGCTGAGCTATATCTGCGGGATGTCATTTAAAAAAAAAACTTTTTTCTTAATTCTTGATGCTACTGTCCGCAGACTAGCCACGTCGTACTAGGCATTATCTACGTAGTAGATCCCACGTCTATCCTGTTGCCGTGTCACCACGGTCCTGCCATTAAATACTTAGTTTTTATCAGGTGTCTGTAGGTCTATTCAAATTGCCTTATTTCAGAAATAAAAAATATTGTTCAATATTATAATAACTCTTTTAAATTATTTACTTTTAATTATTGAAAGGAAGGAAGGAATTTTAAATAAGCTTTTGTACAGCCTTCATAGCAAGGTAAAGAGAAACGAAAGTTTTTATTGTCTCTATGGATACGTCGTCTGTATAAATGATGTCTTTTTGAGTGTGCAAAATACAATAAATATAACATTTAAAACTTATTTAGTAATTAACAGATATCGAACAAACATTCAAAACACGCCTTCCAAGTCAACGATTAGTATCAACAGACTCCTCTCAGCGCGCCTCCATTCATCACCTAGGTACTGACACACGCCGCAACTGCTTCTAATTAAAACTGCACTCTTATACAATGAATTTATGGTATCTATGTACCCGTAAGTTACGGTCGTGAGTTCTATGGCACGGCGTCAGACAGCCGTGCCCCATCTAGAAGTTTATACCAATAAAACAGAAAGCCTGAAAAATTTGAAAATCTGAAACTATCTACAAATACTACTCATCCGGAATATGCCCATAGTCCTCTTCTCCAAAGAGATCAGTTTTAAAAAAGTAATTAAAAAATATAATATATAAAAAATTTCGATACTGAATGGTCTCCCGACAGCTAAGTAGAGGCACTGAGAAAGTTAGTATATATAATTAATTCTTAATTCAGTCATTAAAAATGAATAAACATGTTCACATTTATGATAAAAGGTATCTATCTTATGTAATTGTATTGTTGCTTCAGTCTTCGTATTCGTCGAGCGATCTCTTCTCCTTATTTAATAACATAAGAGACGTTTCTTTCCAGTGTTTATTGTATTTGACGTTCTGCGCAACATTATATTTGTAGAAACACAATTGAATTCTCCATGTTATATTGTACTAACCGTCGCGTCGTGCGCAACCTCGTATGCGTGAACTTGAAGATCTGAAATGGAAATCTTATTATCTTCCGTTCTTGTAGAAATTTCGATCGTTTCCTACTGTCACACTCCCCACCGACCCTACCTACCGACATGGAAAAGTTCAACTTTGTAACATCATTATTTTATCTGCTCTTTGTCTGTCAGGTTCTCAGTACAAAAAAAAAAACTTTATTGATTGAGATATCAGCCAATGTTACTGATTCAATAAGTATACGCTGCATTTTACACGAACACATCTGTACTAGCCTTAACTCGATCTGATGATAATCTGATGGCACGTGTACCTAAGCGTTAGAAGTAACCGCAGTGTGACCGCAGGTACTGGCAATCACATCGCAGCAATTGACATGATCTAATGTAGCCTGAAGTCTTCCTCGAAACGTGGACTATTGATGAAAACAACAACTTGTAGTTCCAGAGATTATCCCGTTTGCTCGAACGAACTCTTGTAAGCTGCACTATTTACTGTGTCTTTAGCTTCATGTCGCTTTCCACACATAATAAGATAAGTAGAGGTAGTCTGGGGATCTAGTGTTAAGACACTTCTGTTTCTTCGGGTCTTGAGAACGCTAAACGCTAAACGCTTAACGCTTCAGTTTGCCTTGTTGCCTTAGCGAAAGAAAGTCAAGTGGGAATATGCTGATTTTTGGGGGGTGGGGGTGTTAAAATAAACCACGAAACACGTGTTCAATGAAATATTTTAAGAGGATGCTTATTTTTGATGACATAGGGGAGGGGGAGGGGGTCAATAATTGCAAAAAAATTGCTTACGTAATACTTGAACGGCCCCAAATTAACTAAATTCGATAAAACGCTAAATATGTACGAGCACAAATATTTATACTTTTTTGTTTTATATGGAACCAACCACCTTCTAAATATGTGCTATAAAATATAAGAATCGTCAAAATCCATTCATAAATTGTCTGAGCAATCAATAAACATACATACAAAATGAACATAATTATGGCCGTACAGACACAGTCAGTTTAAAAATATTAAAGATCAAAACAAACATTAATTTTGCATACATTCGTTAACTTCTCAGTACATTAAGAGAGAGGGTTTTACTTTGTAAATATTATGTACAAGTTGTATAAAGTTGAAGACAGCAGTCCTCAGAGAGCAACACGGCTCTGAGGAATTATAACTCCAGCTCATACGATACAATATTTATATGTAATATTGCCGCCCGCGAGTTAATCTAAATGAAGGCAGACTAAACAAACGTTAAAAGAACCAATCCATTTGCTAAATGATCCTCAATCAGCCCTAACTTTTACACGTGTAGGATTTTAATAAGTACAGTACAGACTCATACTTTCAAACTAAATTAAAGAATTTAATCATCATCAACTGTATGCAATCTTAGATTTTGTAATTTTTTGGCTTGGCTTGAATTTCATCTCGATATTTCCAAGCGTTCCTGAGACAAAGGCTCTAGATAGGCAGACGGGCGGACGGACGCACAACAAAGTGATCTTTTAAGGGTTCCTTTTTTCCTTAAGATCTATGAAACCCTAAAAATAAGCTTCGAGCCACACCCACATATAGCCGACACCTTCCACACCTAGCGTTAATACACTCCGTTCCCAATTTCCGTAGATTCATTGCATTCGAGGCACTGCTTATTAGTAGCGGAACTCAACGCCACGAAGAAATGAAAATATTAATAAATAAAATTTCATTCTCCCGAGTCGGGATTGAACCCACAACTGTCAAGTTACAGCCTTACGCTACGATGACCTCATTTTTGACTTTATATTGTGATGATAAAAAAGCAGCTTCATAAGTGTTCCGTCATCATACCACTATCCAAAAAAACGTGCTCAAACATCGAAAGAATTTTTCCTACAATCTAATATTTTAAATATAGTTATGTCATGCAAAAGTTTATAATACTATTTACCCGATTTTAGTATCCAGAGTTTATTTTGCCTAAATACCACTTCTGTGATTACTCGACGGTAGGTACTCGACGGTGGCAAATAAAATATATAAATTCCGCGTCCTGTGCAGCTTCCCGTTCAAAGGAATGGTGTTTGTTTGGAGTTGAGTTTGGTAATCTCGATAATTAGTCAGAATATTGGGAACGGATTGTCTCTACACTGGGTTCCCTCTGCCTACCTGGGTTACACTGGGTTACACCTGCTTGCGGGTGACTTATATTCAAGCTATTGACGGCTATTTGCTAAGATTTAGTTTAAATTTTGAGTGTGACATTTATAATACTTATATTGTTCGGATAAAATATAAAGGACAAACAAAAAAATGTAGTAATATATTTTCATGTTATTTTTTGGAGTTCTGTACAAAAACAAGAACCGTTTATCTCTAGAGCGCGAAGCTTAAAAGATGCGAGCTTCTGTGTTTCCGGAGATCTAAATTTTTAAACTTTGGTGAAAAGTAACATACAGTAGAAGTACAGAAAAACACAGTGCCGTTGACTTGTAATACAAGTGGAACTGTATTTATTATAAAAGTACAATGCCAATGAACATATAATATATTTTTAAAGAAGTACAAATCACTATAGCGTATATAACGTATCTCTACTTCTATTCTAATATCATAAAACTAAAGCGTTCCTTTTATTGAACACAAGTCAAGAATCACTGGTTGAAATTCAAAATATATTTTTATTTTACACAAGCGTGCAACTGTGACCTGTAAGCGTCAGTTTTATGGATCAGACTCTCACTCATGGAGATGACATATTTAACATGTGTTCGTTCTGGCAATAACGCAAAGCGCGGCGTTGAGATCCGCTAATCAACACGCAATGCGGAAAATGGCGGAAAATAGAGAATGGAAGTGTCTTTATGCAATGAAGTATCTTAACCCCTAGATTCCCAGGTTCCCTCTGTCAACTAAAGCTGTATTCCGCACATTGATCTGTGATAGACAGTGAAAGTAAAACTAATTGCTACATAGCCACTGGTCTAAAAGTTTTAGTCATATGTTCACATATTTTTATGGCTTTCCAACAGAAAGTGATAACTTTTGCAACATAAAAGTTTTCTCATAAGCGCTGCATTAATCCGATACGACGTCCAGCTGGCTGTCTGTTTGACTAACATAACTATATATAAAAGTATTTAATTATATATTCTATACTCAGGAACAGAAAGGATATCAACTAGGGTTGTAAACGATTTCAGTCAGCACTAGGGGAACATTTATCAAGTATTCAGCCCATATAGGATTTGAAATTGAAAATATTTTTAAAGTTTCTATGCAATACTCCTATTTTTGTTGAAATATTGAAAGCTTAATATTGATTTCGTAGTTTTGTAAAATTTTATTTGAAAGAGTACTTTTGAACTGTTGTAGTGTGATTTTTGTTTGATATTTTTGTATTGTTTACTATTTTTTAACTTAGGTAAAGAATACTAAACAATAAAAAAAGTAGGCAGAGGACACTCAGTATTAAGACGCTCCGTCCCCTACTTAACGCCAAATCTTCATCTGTTTTCAACTTTACGGCCAATTTTTGAGACATATTTTTTTAGCTTCAAGCAGTATTCGGAATATAACAGAGTAGGTCGAGAGAATTAAAGGTTGAGACACTCCGTTCCTCATTTTTTGTCGAATTAACGAACGTATGGCTTAGTGGTCAGAGCGCGTGGACGATTTCTAAGCAGATTAGATTCCGATAAAAACAACGCCTCGAGAATCCAACTCTGAGAGTAGAGAACACATTTTTTAAGCTGTGTCTTTGTGTCCTGCTCGTATCAAATTCGGCAGAGGGAACATGGGATCCTAGTGTTAAGACACTACATTCCCCACTTTAGACCACGTTCGTGCCACAACACCCACGCTCTCTTGTGCCCCTGCACCACGGAGGCCTCCATTTCCTTCAAAGCCAATTTTAAATTTAATTTAAATATTATAAGGTAATGTAACAAATAATAAAACCTAGAAGTTTTATTATAAAATGCAGTCTACAACGTTTTAATTAATTTGTAAGCCGCCGCCCCGAGCGCGCTGTGTGCGTTTAACTTTAGATATTGTAAGTAGAAAGAATCTATTAAATTTTAAATTTTATTATAGACTAAACTTTTAACCTATTAAGCACTCATAGAGATAAATATAATAGCTATCACGAAGGCGACGGTTATAGGTTCGATTTTTACTCGGAAGAATGGATTATTTTAATATTTTCGCTCTGGTAAGAAGGCGAACCATAAATATAAGGCCTTTATTTAGCCACTCAAAACGCAATATTTCAAAAATAGTACCCCTTACGGGAACAGAGTGTCTTAACACTACCTCTAACCTCTGCCTACTCTGATATAAGTGGGATAAAGTGTGAAGCGAGGAGAAGAGACAGAAAAGATCAAATTAAATTATTATTCCTTTTCTTATAAAATCGACTGCACTAGTAATTAATAATTAATGGATGATGACATTATTTGTATGCTTAACCTACAACTACGACGTCCCAATAGAAATAATTAATCCCAAATCTATTAAATTTAAATCATCTATAATCTTTTAATAGGATTCCCATTTCCCGAAGCTTATTTCCACTCGAACATTTAAGTCCTTACTCGCGGGTCGCACATTAGGTACGGTACTTCACAGTAGCGACTACGTCGGCGGAGCGCGCTTAAGATTCCCAGTTAAGATAATTAAACATTTAATATTATTATTTCCTCGCTCTCGTAATGAAGTGCGGCGTTAAGTTCCACCAGTCAGCACGCAATGTCTCCAGAATTTGGTGGAAAGTTAGCAACAGAAGCGTTTGTATGGGAACAGAGGGTGTCAAAACTAGATGCGTATATATCCCTACGTATATATATCAATTTAATCTACGATATCTGGTACGGAGTAGCTCAACAACACGCAATTTCAATAGCGAGAAAGTTGACATACAGTAACGCAAAATATATTTTTTTCTATTTATAAATTAATCTCGAAATATAAAAAGGCAGGTTTAATGATTTAATTCAATATTTGAATATTTTCTGTTTCTTTAACGTGAAACATTTAAATAAATTATTACATATTATACTGAAAAACTAACTGACTGACTGCTTTAGATAGGAATGAGCGGGAAAAGAACTGTCACTTCAAAACTGTTATTTCAAAGAAAAATATTTTCAACAAAATGGGAATATCCATGTTATTGAAGGTTCAATATTCCGGAAGTAGAGCGCCGTCGTTATTTGCTGAGGATAACTACATTTTTGCCCCTCAGGTTGGTTCGAGGAAACAGTGTCTTATACAATCACTCTTGAACGCTGGTTATGTATATTTGTGACTAAAATTTATGAGTTGAATATCGGTTTGCTAAGAACAACTTGCTTTTGCAAGAAAATTAAGTTCTTAAGTATTTTAGGCCATGTCCGATTGCAAACGCATCTGTTGTGGCTTTGATTCCCCTTATTCGAATTTAAAAAAATCGTTATTTATATTAAAGAGACTTTTGCAAATACTTCTGTAATGTCTTCTGTATCAACTGAACAATAAACTCAACGGCTCAATTCCACTGTACATGCAACGTCTCGAGAAATTCTGTAAGCATTCACAAAGTGGGTAACAAAGTGGGTAACTGCATACGAGATAGTCACGTATCCTCAGACCTATATACATAAACATCATAAATATCCCATACGTGGACGTAAAGCATCTATAATATTTACTTTTCCTCGCATATTTCCGTCCCTCAGGAGTCACGGACCCTCATAACCTCGTCGACGTCCTCCTCTCTTTGAATACCGCATAATATTTTAACTTTATGATTTTGTATAGAGACCTCTTTCTAGCATGTTGCTTATAAAGTCTTTACTTAAGTTTAGATTAATACTTCAAGTAAAACTTTTTTATCGACTTATAAGTAAAATACATATACAATATAATCAATAACACACACACACACACATACACACACACACACACACACACACACACACATATCAATTTTATTTTAGCACATCTGCTCTCACGTTACAAGGAGACTATTATAGAGTTTTGTTAAACGCTTTAATTTCAAAAATTACTAGTTTTATTAAAAAAATTAAATATATCTCAGCTATAGTTTAGCTATATCACATCGCGTTAATCATTTCAATGTATCCCACCACACCAATTGAATGTGTCAGTTGTCATACACAACTCTTGATATACATTTCCGTTTGATTTGTTTTGAGAGTGAATCTATCACGCTGTATCCTAAACAAAGCAGGATAGGCAGAGGAAACCTGGACCTAAGACGCTCTATTAAAAGATTTCCAATCTTCAATTTCCGCCAAATTCTCGAGCGTAACGAAACTGTGGTGGCACTTAACGCCACGCTTTGCCTCTCCTCGTTACCAGAACGAGGAAATGAAGATATTTAATATTTCATTTCCTTAGGTGAGAATCGAACTCATAACCTGTCATGTTTACAGTATCACGCTTGTGCCCCTGCGCCGAGTCTGGACTCTATCTGTTTCTGTTTGATAACGCGGTGAAAAGCTAATAACTTATGGCCAAAAGATATACCATTTGGAAAACCAGATTAATGTTAAACATAAATAATGTATCCAACACTAAGGCTCGCTATTTGCGTTACCGCCGAGTGTCTTAAAACTTGCCCACTTACTGGCATTACTTCTGTTTGTGTAGCTGCGGCTCGTGTTTGTTTACTTGTAGAGGGAGGTTGCTACTCGAACTTAAACTAAACATTCACTTAGATTTATATATAGTATTGACTAAAATAATTATAAAGGAATGACCAATATAACACACCACTTTAAACCCGCGGGCGCCGCCCGTGACCTAAATTAACTAAAGTATGATATGTGCCATTCAAAATGCCTGAGGGTCGAGATTATTATAACAGATACAGGGGGTTACATAGCCTTTAGCGTTCCGATAAATTAACTATCTAACAAAATAAATTCCCAAAATTATAGTACTTAATTTTTGAAAGAATACCATTAGTTCTTAAACATTGTCCATTTGAAACTTAGTCTAATAGTTAGTGATAAAAAAATCTTGCCTTTAGGCATACGACGTCTGGAACTTGTGTAATGAAACTTAAAAGGTCTTCACTGTAGAGAATACGCTTAAACAACGTAAAACATAAATCGTAAATGTAAGGTTTTTATCTTATATCTATATATTGTACAATAATGTACAATTTTCTAGTATGTACAATTTTCTCTTCTCATAGATTTTGTTCCTTCTAACTGCGGTTTCGCTAAGACACATGATACAACTAATACGTAAGGGACACAGTAATACTATTGTATAACAGACAAAAATATGTTAAAGATATTTCATTCCGTCGAGTGGGGATCGAACGCACAACCAGTCGCGTTTACAAACACGCCACGCGCCTGCGCCTGCGCCACGACTGGCCCCTTATTCTTATATTACTTATAAGGAATAATTATATATCGTTATATGTTTCTAAAACTTTGTATAGTATAGTATTCTCTATAACCTCTCGCCGCTGCTCCGACTGCAATCTTCTATATAATTGCTCACGGCTTTGTGGCTCTCACGCGTTAGGAGTTCTGCAGAGCTCGTGTCTCAGTATAATACGTATTACGTAGTGTATTATAATAAAGTGTAATCTGGGGGCACGGCAGTGCCCCCGAAAAGTTGAGCAAAAAAGCGGCACGGCCGTACCATCATACTTTTCTCGAAGCAATTCAGGCCATTTTCGACCCCCTATAACTTCGTTGTGGATGAAACAAGAAACCTGAATTTTCAGTAACTAATCAGGCATTATATAAACACGGTATATTTAAAATTTCAGCCAACTTGAACCAGTAGTTTAAGAATGACAACTTGTTAAAGTTTCTAAATTTTGTCACTCACTGACTGACTCACCGGTCATCAAAAGTCCAAGGCACTTCTAGCAGACATAGAAGCTTCAAATTTAGAAAACAAATAGAGTTTAGTGTCTTAATCATGGGAAAACCTAAATATTTTGTAATTTCGGTCCAGTTTTCCAAATACATCAACTGCATAAATAACTTTGTAATCCCATATAAATGTATAGGATTACAAGGTTACATTTGCAGTTAATGAATCGTTATTACTGTATAATGGAAAACTGTAGAATAACAAAATATCATAAGACAAAGTCGTTAACAAAATTTGTTAGAAGTAGATAATACCAAAAAGCTCACTACTTTACAAAAAGAAGTGAGATGCCATCAAAACATCCTGTAAAAAAACCCAAGTCTCGCAGCTCAGTTTTGTTTTTCTACTGTAAAAAGTTGTGCGATCCATGTAATACCAAGTCGGTTAATCTATTTAGTCTCTACTTAAAGGACTCTCTTAAAGGTCTGTCTTAAGTTATTACATAAGTTATTATCATGCCAATATTAAAAATATTTTACGTTTTAAACAAATAGACCGACTTGGACATCGATCAGGTCATTTTCAGGCGGCCGAAGACACAAGACAATTTTCCAAAATAATTGAAATATAACCACACACCACCACTTGTTTAAATGTATCTTATACACCTTTGGCGTTATTTTATTACGAGCGACACACATCTCGTACGCGTACGTAGCGTGTATTACATACATTATTCAGACGCTACGAAAAAATAAATACGTGAGTTAGGTTTTACATTTAAATTGCACTAAGTAAGCTTAGTACAATGTTTTCTCGTATTTTAATTTCATTCGCAACATGCACCTTTCTATGTAAAGAGAAGCCATTGGATGATCACATCACGACATGTATCTGATGTGATTTCTGTTTGCGGCTTTGCCTGCTTGCCGGGGCCCGCATGGGTTGTTCGTTATAGTGAGGTGAAGTTGCTTGGGGCATGGAAACAAAATATTCTTGTAAGTCAATGCTATCAAAAGCATTATAATACAACGTTTTCGCCACACTTTATCGGCAAATTGTCACTTAACCCAAACCTGACGGGTACTTCTCGCGGATCTACAGTTATAGAATTTGGCATGAAGTGGGAATGTTTAGAATTTATAGCAAAAATAAAGATACAAATAAAAAGAAACAGTTTTTCAGTATATCATAGAGAAAACAACTTCAACTATAATATTATATTTGTAGTTCATTTCATACAAGATACATCCGCGAACTTAAGTTAGGTAACTTTTATAAATTATACCTCCAGTGGACAGACATTTCTGAAATTAATGCGTAACCCTCGGTGGGTGAGTCCGACTCACACTTTATCGATTTTTCACTTTAAATTTCTAATTGCACGTTCCCATTTTTAAAAACGTCGATATTTTATACAAACTTTCCAGTACTATTTTAATAACGAGAGTATTTACGTTCTATAAAGATTCTATTAATAATATTTTAAGAGTCTAGGTGTATGTGAGTGGGTTGTACGCTATGCTCTGAGTAACTCCGGCGCCTTACTATTTCATAAGTTAAACGTCACCTGTAACGTAACTTGCATAGACTTTAACGTAAAACGGGAAATCCGGTTTTCTCCGTTCCGTCCTGTCATTAATACTCGAGTAACAAAAATTATGTTTAATATATTTTCCTTTTATAAAAAGTTAGGTAAGCCGAAGTCACGGGCACATACATTTCTTAAGTGTAATTTTATACCAAGTTAGTTTCTAAAACCGCGACGGACGACGATTTGTTGAGTACTATTTATTTGACGTTAATTCGTGTTCGGGTCTGACCCTCGTGTTTATTGATATAAAGTGTTCGAGTAATTGGACACGCTGTGACGTAGTGACGCATCAATATATCTCTAGTAGAGAACAATAGAAAAAAGAGATCTACCTACAAAACCAATCGTCTGGATGCTGATTTTTTTAAAAGATCATGTCTTTATATTTGTTGTTGTTTTTTTATCAATATTAGAAAATATCTTTATATTATTTCTTATTATTTTTTTAATAGAATTGCGAAATTGAATGTGCTTAAGTAAATTAGTTACAAGAGAATTAGTGAAAAGATTTATAAAGCAAGAGCTAAGGAAAAGGAGACAGCGGGTGAGCTCGGTTGACTTTCGAGAACGCAGTAGACATTCCGCTGGGATGTATGTAGATGTTGATGACAGTGGACGAGGCGAAACAGGTGTGGAGGGACCGTAGCGCATATCTATTCTCTTTGGCTCCCCTCATTACCTCGGATAAATCAGGTAACTAAAACACATACCTCGTAAATTTTGGAACGTAAAAAATATTATGTTACTTTTAAATGATTCTCATTATTTTGCAGTATGTACTGAAACGCGGCGCGGTGCTAAATTTCGTCACTTATCACATATTGAATCGAAACGTTTTTAACGTTTTTCCATAAACGACAAAGGCAAAGCAAGGCACATAGTGTGCATGACTTTCGTCACTGAAGCTACTGGCGCCGATAGAGCGATGTGAGGACAGCATTTGACAGTAACGCGTCCAACTACATTTGGTTTATGGTGCGTAGAGTGGTTCTACGTGAGTAGTATTTATAAGTCTGGTCTACAAAACGTATAGTTGTGGTTTTCATTTTTTAATTGTCAAACATGTTCATTCAGCTTAACGCTGTAATGTGTAGTAAATTGTAGCAGTAGATGTAATAGTTTTGTAAAAAATGTCTCAAGTTCGCTACGCAACTTTGCGCCTACCTGCGGCGTTGTGCACAGTATATCAGCCAACAACGTACCCCAGGATAGGAACATTGTGTGACGTTAAACAAAGTAACCAATTAATTAGCAACAAGTCGCGCTACGAGCACGCTTTGATACACAAACTAATTAAAAATTTAATTTAAAATAGTTGTGGCCCAATGTTATGTTATTTCATTGATCAAATATACAAATATATGTGCTCGATGAAATACTAAATATATTCATTTCTTTGCTTTGGTGTTGAGGCAAAGCGCGGTGTTTAGTTCCGCCACTCAACACACAATGCCTCCAGGATGAAATGAAAATGGGGGACGGAGTGTCTTAAAGTGGATTCCCTCTGCCCACCCTGCAGTGTGCAGTATACAACGTGAAGCTTAAAAACATATATTATAGATCAAACAAATATCATGAGTGGATCGAATGAATAATAGGGCTATTATTGTTAATTTGTAGACAATATGAATAATTATTGGCTACGAGTATATCGAATCGAATTATTATCGAAACGAACGAACTTCTGTTTTCGGTTTCAGTAGACAAAGAGACACAACGAGGTACTTGGTTCGCATCGTGACGTTCCATTTTGAAACGAATTAACTAACTAAAACTCAAATTCTCTTACTTCATGGTAAGTAAACTGTATCGCAGTGGACTCTACATTACGATGTGATCGGCAAAATCGTACGAGGAAATGAAGATAATTTAAGTGTTATACGCGTTACCTAGATATTATTAGTCGTAATCAAATAACCTTATCTTTGTTACTAAAATAGCTTTTGCGAACCTCGTATAATACATCTATACAGAACAAATAAATATCAATCTCTAATTGAAGTGCCCGAAATAACAAAGTTAAAGTGATCACGTTACAGCGTTACTTGTAAATGAGACTGAAGATTGAAAATTATTTGATACTGTTTTAGGCAAATCAACAAGCAACTTAATATAATTACAAAATAAGAATAACTTGGGAAAGTATTATTAGTTCGAGTTCAGTAGCGCTCCGTCAGAGGGGTGTCCTGTGTCCAGCGGTGAACGAGGACAGGGTGGTGCTGTACATGACGTCGCTAATCTCCTTGTCTACTTTCAACTTTTTTTTTTTAATTATTTCTGATAAAGTTATATAGATAGAGGCTTAGGTAGATTGTATCCGTTTCTTTTTCTTCACATACCTAGTGTTAAAACACTCCGTTTCCTGTGCACCACCCTATTTTCAAGACTTGCCGGTTGGGTGGCGGAACGCAAAGCCGTTTACCTTGTTATATTTCAACTTCTATTTTAAATATTTATAAAACTTACCCGTCTTCCACACAGCTCGGGAATTACTCTCCGAGTAACTATAGTAACAACGACTACAACGTTTGAGCGCGCTTTTACGTCTTATCAATGTTATTTAGTATAAATGTCTTTGATATTCAAAGTAAATTAATTCAGTTTAATTGATATATAATTTGAATTTATATTTGTTTACCACTTACTTATTTTATCACTCGGAAAATGATAACTCGCTCTGGTAGGTCGGCGGGCGACGGTGAGTTTCAATATTTACATCAATATTTCCAGAATTAAAAGCAGTATTGACTCTAGATTCTCTCCTTCTACATGGAACATGAGGAATATAGCGTGCATATCGTGAACCTCGTCTATTTTACAGTGATAGCTTTGCACTTTTCTAGATTGAATATCCTATTATTTATAATATTTCAAAGTATTTCTTTAATATGGTATAAGAGACGCACAATATATATATATCTATATGGGTACATAAATTTATTGTTTCCTATGATACTAAAATAATATTACAACAATAGCTTCCATTAAGCGAATAAAAGCGATCGAATATCATATAATGTACCGGCCACATTTACCCGACACTACCCCCCCCCCACGCCCCCACCCCTCCCTTCCCACGACCCACTGTTGATTGTCAACAAACGGTTATTTTTATTTGCAATATGTTAACCAATTAGTAGACTTGGTAAACTAGAGAGGTACAAGAGACTAAAATTAAAAATATTTCGTAATTGTTTGCTACTGAGCCTCGCAATAACGTCATGGACATATCATTTCTAGATTTACGAAGAAGAAATGTGGAGTCGTATAGGTTGAGGTATTACTTTAGTCCTAGCAGGGTGTGTTAATTTACCCGGTTTTGGTTACCCGGTTAGGTTATATTGTTGTCGTACAATATACTTACACATACATATTAGTTGCGTGCAGCGCGCGCTAAAGAAATATGATTGTGTCCTTAATTTTTGTTAACCAAGGATTAATATAATAATTACTATAATTATATAGCTTATATATAGGTACTTCTGTCTACTTCTTCTGTCAAGAATGTAGCTTTCAAAAAATAAAAAGGAAGTAATCTGATCAGTGGTTCCAGAGTACTTAGCACTCAGACAAACAAATAAAACAAACTTTTTTGCTGTATAATATTAGTGTAGATTAGTATAGTTGTAGTAAATAGATTCTACTAATGTGTTCTATATGTGGTGCAATTTGTTTGTCTTCGGATTCTATCATCATTGTAGATTAAATGTCTGTTAAGTACTTCGTGTATCATATATTTGAATGTGTGAAAGGAGGGGTATTTTTTTTGTTATTATTATTTATTATAAAACATATGAGGCGCCGAGTTCCATGCATGTCGTGCTGGATGACTTTACATTGAGAAATACAAAATAGAATATCTTATCACAAAGTTGTTCTCCTAAATACAAAAAATAAATAAACAACA
The DNA here is from genome assembly GCA_030704555.1 of Heliconius charithonia. Taxonomy (NCBI): domain Eukaryota; kingdom Metazoa; phylum Arthropoda; class Insecta; order Lepidoptera; family Nymphalidae; genus Heliconius; species Heliconius charithonia. The sequence continues at coordinate 193,454 of CM060819.1, read as the reverse complement.
AAGGGATACAGAAAACCTATCTACAATACACAAGCAAACCCTTGCGTCAGCACAAGCTACATAACAGCACAAATTAAATAAATCCGTACAAGAGAGACACAAGAACAACATTTTAATCACCGCCAACTTTCAGAATTGCCATTAAAAGTTTTAACAACGACTCCACTTTCTGTATAACAATTAATTAAAGAAAAATTAAAACGCGACGCTTACAGACAGACGTCTGTGTGTCACTAATACTTACAGTATTATCAATTGAGAGATGAGGCCTTCGTGACTCTGACTGTAAGCGCGACGTTCGTGAGTTCAATTTCGTTTTGGTACTAAGCGGCGCGGCGTTGTGTTCTGCCACTCAATATCCAGCATTGATGATGCGAGGGTTAACGACATATATATAACACACTATCAAAACCAAAATGACTTTATAAAAGTCATCTTTATCAGTCAAATCAACTCTCACCTCTTTTAATGCTTCATATCGACAGACAGACAAGAAATTAAAAAAAAATCTTTTTGATTGCGTAAATGTACAGACAAAATATTTTTACTGTCTTATTATATATAGAGATAACTAAAGAAATATACGTAAAAAAATATTTTCTTTTACAGTACGAAAATACTATTGCCCTGACCTTATTATATACTTTAAGCGTAGTATTAAGAAAGTTGCATTTAATACAAAAATAATATGTCTGTCCAGCTGGTATGCTTAAAGTGCCGTAGATAAGACTAACTGAACTGAAAAAAAAACCACATATATAACGAGGCCTTAAATTTAATAATGAACTGAATTTGGTTGTATTAACCAAATAATTGTCAAAATTAGAGAATATTTATTTTAAGCAAGGCGGTTGTGGCGGTTGTGGCGCAGCAGCACTGCGTCTGACTATAAACACGATACTTGTGGGTTTAAACTTTAATTCCCTCTCGGGGAAACGAGTTATTTTCATTTCCTCACCTTGCTTGCACACGAGATAAACAAAACACGGCGTTGAGTTTCGCTACAATACGCAATGTCTCAAAAATCAGGCAGTGGAAAACAGTTAGTTAACTTAACACCAGGTTTTCTCTGTTTATCGTTATGTATATGAAATATAGCGTGAAGCTAATAAAATATACAAATATTATTTTTTTAGGTTGGGAAATAATCGAAATACCCTCCAATATTTCAACGTTTAATCTAACACTCATGTTGACGTATGTAACGCTTCGAACGCGACAGACGGTTGCGGTAAATTGGTTTTCCGAACTCCACTGTATTGAGTTAGCTAATGGAATTCAACTTTTGGGAAACGTTTACACTCGCACCGTCGCGTGGCGCAGTGCACTCTGTCACTCACTTTGGGGGAAATACGGATCCGTTCGAGAGTTCTTACCTGTGATGTATGGAGATCGACTAATATAGATATTTTGGAGAAGAAAATTCATAGATTAAGAACGAAAAGAGATCTGAGACAAGTAAATAGCACGAAATTATATTTCCTTGCGACTCGTTTGTCACGCGGGATGTACGCACATCTATGTACGAGTATGTGAGGCCGTTAATGGCGCAGGGGCACGAGAGTGCGACTTTTACCGCGATGGTTGTGGATTCGATTTTCACTCAGTGTATAATATTGAATTATTTAATATTTTCATTACCTCGCGCTGGCGCTCGCGCACTAAGCAAAAATATGTATGTATGAGTATGTACGTATTTATATTGACGATTGTTAAGTATTTGGGTAGAGCGGTTACCGAAAATTTCATGAGTCGTTTTATGTCCTTTATTTAACTTTTGCTTCACGCACACCAAATTTATATTTTTTCCTATCAGAAACCAAACTTTCAATAAATTAAATAAATTACAATATTGACACGAAGGCGGAGAGCGAACTATATTAGGTATCCTAAAAATATATATTTTCTTTTTCCCGAGGGTTGACCGAAGGACAACATGTATAGACGTTTCGATGAAAATAAAGAATTTTTGCATACTGGCAACATTTATAACAAAATTATGATTTAAAAACTTTTAATAAATAGTAACTGCTAATGAGACACAGTATTTAGACAATGTAAAAGGCCAAAGTGAGTTCAATGTTTTTTTAAGCTTCATGCTTTATCCTGCACACAACAGAGTAGGCAGAGGGAACCTAGGGTTAAGACACTCATGCCACACATTCTGCCGAAGTCCATGTCAACTAAGGTCTCACTCCTGATGCCTTATTTATCATCAGTGCGTGTTACCTTGTTAGGAATATTATTTTGATATTTCAATTCAATGTTGAAGTAATATTTTATATATGGAACGAATATTTTCAACAAGCTAAACTGATAAATATTATTATTATACAGCTAAATATTGTACCAGGGTTGTAGGATACTTCTATAAAAAGATCGTTACAAGGGACTTAAACGTGAAGCGTCACAAAAACATGGACTAGTGAGGATGGAGGGCGCGTCAGTGCTAGCGACCTCTTGTTATTGATGGATGATCTCCACATGATCATGTGTTTGTCATATGTTATAGTCGTCGTCCGAAATTATGTTTATGTGGACTTAAGACTAAAAATAGGAAATACTGTTCCTCTTTATAGTCTCTAAGCTACCTATGTATAGGCCAGTTTATTATTATATTATTTTATTTACCATCGAAAACATCACAAAAAAGATATGATTAAGAATAAAAACCCTATCAAATCGAAAAGGCTAAATATTTATATTTTTTTAAGCTTTATTCTGCTTATCTTAAATCCAGCGTTAAAACACTCTGATCCCCATACACTGCCTAATTTTAGAAACCCTCTCCAGTAAACAAGCGGAAGTCGAATTGATAATCGTCGCTTGTACAGTTACAAGGAATATCTCTCGTTCTATTTTACGCTATTCAACATCGCCGCCATTACCTACGACTCGATTTCGTGCATGAGGCGTGCGGCCTTATCTCTTTGATAGGTATGTGTCAGTGTGTGTCATTCTTGACAAATTGTGTTTTATTTTACAACGATAATTGTATTGATTATTTTGTTTGAAATAAATCTTTTTTTCATTTTTGGAAAAAAAAATGTTTTTCATTAAGGCTTTTATAGAGTAGTTAAAACTGTGGTTTGATTTAAAGTGGTGATGACAATAGCACTTTGTGTAACTGTTATATTGACTTGACTAAAGCTTCAGTTTTTAATGTTTTGTTGTTTGATATTGTTTGTAAATGATTGTTTGAATGGTGATAGAAAGATTTCGAGATTATATCATTATAATATAGACCGAGATTTCAAGATATAGGATTTTTAAATGTAACTTGACACCCTGCCTCTCATTAGCGCGTTCACCCATATAAACTCTCAGGCTTAATAATATTAGTACAGATAGTGTAGAAATTGATTATCATAATATATTATCGAACCCACTACCATTTGCCTGATAGCTGATAATATTATAATACAAAATAAAGATTAATTGTCTCTGCGCAACTGGCGTCCTACCCTCATCTTATTTTACACTTACTTTTGCATCATTTATCTTCTTCATTTATATCTATTGCTTTCACTCGACTGCCTTTATAGAGCATAGAAACCAGTCGTGGCGCAGTGGTACAAAGTGTGACTGTAAAACCGACTGGTTGTGGGTTCGATCCCCACTCGAGGAGATGAAATATTTACTTAAATTTATATTTCCATTTCTTCGCTCTGGTGTCGAGGAAAAAGCGCGGCGTTGAGTTCTGCCACTCAACACGCAATGCCTCCAAAATTCGGCAGAAAGAGGGGAACGGAGTGTCTTAACACTAGGTTCCCTCTGCCTACCCTGCTGTGTGCGGGATATAGCGTGAAGCTAATTTAATTTAATTTTTAATTTTAATTTTAAAAAGCGATAATAATAATAATTATTATTATTTTTGCCACATAACCAAGGGGGTTGGTCGTGATGCAGAGGGCACGAACGCGAGGTCATTTCCCACTCCAGGAAATACATTTTTAATATTTTTACTACGCTATAGTGGTGCAATGGCACTGCAACTGAGTGTTAACGCGGCGCTTGTGGGTTCACAGTCACACAACGTTTCCTTACCACAGTCAGGACTCGAAAATATATATATTTTCGAGTCCTGACTGTGGTAGAACTAGATAGACTGTGGTAAACTTAATAACAACACTCAAAAGATTATTTGAATATATCCTTAAAATAAATTACCTCATACACAACGAAGTTACCGCTATCTTAAATAAAACAGCGAAATACTAAATAAAAACAACACGTCTTCACTTAAGATACGTTAAAACAAGTAATACGAAGGAGATACGAAGTAAAAGTAAATATGCCGAAGTAATTTCCTAATACATTGCGGTAAATCAAGTTACCGTCCGCGCCACGTCCTTACAGCCTCCATACGCTTTTACAAGATGAAAGCAGGTATTGATGGCATTCTCTAACCGTTGACGTCATCGCAAAGTATGTCGCTATGAGGACAATCTAAATTTATTTGTATTTAGAAGATCGTCGTATATTATATTGGTTTAAGCTATTTGCTAAAATTGTTTGTAAAAGTGCAAGAGGTCTTAGGTTTGATTTGTGACTGCGTTTGGTCGTCAACGTGAACCGTTACGTTGACGACCAAACGCAGTCACAGTTAGTTTACGCCTAATATTAATAATCTATCTCCTACGTCAATCTTCGATTGTTCCATATATCTATCCAATCTCTAGATAGGATAGATTTTTGGATGCGTGTTGAGTGACGAAATTCAACGCCGCGCTTTTTAAAAATATCCAATACATTAATAAAGGTCTTCAATAACATTTTTTCTTGTATATCTTCCATGTACAGACACCGATCCAATACTATTTGTTAATAAGTATAGATTACCTTTGTTATTTTAGTTTAAAAGTGCCGCGATTAGCATCGCAAATTAACACGCAAAGTTTCGAAAATTTTATGGAAATTACAAAACATAGTGACTAACACTAGGTCCCTCTACCTACCCCGCGCTATGCGGGATACAGCGTGAAGTTAAACAATATGTATATTTGTATAAGCTCGATGAGTCAAGGAATAGAAACGTTATATTTAAATGCGCTCCACATAAAATAAACATATATTATCAAACTGTTCTTTTTGTATACAACTATAACATTAAAATAGTATGATATATTCATTCATTAAATTAGTATCATGGTATAAAATATATTAACAACTTTGTCAATAAACCGCAGTAATAAGTTAAAAGTTCACTCTCACAGTTGTAAATTAAGTTTCAAAGTGAATTTTAATTGCATATCTCTCCCCACTCCCGCCCGCGCCGCGTCGCCCTTGACTCTTGTGCTACTATCTGTATTAGATAGAGGTTGTAGCGCAGTGGGATATTGGCTGACTGGAAACGCGACGATTGTGAGATCGAAGCTCACTCGGGGGTATTAGTATAATCATTAAAATTATTTTCAATTTTGAGGTCTGTTAAAAAATTAAGCAGGAAATGAGGCCCGCCATGATGTGGGTACCATTCCCACTTGGGGTAATAAAGTATTTAACATTCTCATTTCCTTTCTCCGGTACGAGGCAATGCGTCGTTTTCAGTTTCATCAGTGAGTACGCAATGCCTTGAGAATTCGGTGGAACGTGGGGAACAGAGTGTCTTAACACTAGGTTCCCTTAATTCTAATAACTTAATTCGTATCGTAAAATAAAATATCTCTATATTCATTATATGGTATGTACGTTGTACATCGCGTGGAGTGTGCTCGTATATATATGTACGTGTCGTCACGTATAATTAACGTCGAATCACGTCTCGCGGTTGACTGGCTTGTATTTAATTAATATTTCATATTAAAATGAATATGTTTTTTAATACGTTATAAAGTATGAAAAAAAATTAAGTAAGCAGGATTTAGAGACATCGGGTTTTAGGTTGCGAAACTCAACGTCGTGTTTCGTCACACTCGTAGGTTACGGACTCACAGCTTGTAATAATACCTTGTATCATTTACTCTGTTTTCCTATATTAGATCATGTGCTTCGAATTGCGCCATTGCACATAATATCTTGAGTTATATACTTCATATTTCCTTTTAATTAATGTAAATTTTATTTTAGATTTTACGTTCTTATCTGCAAGGTTCCTGAAATTAGGCAATGCTGGGAAACAAAGTGTTCAAGCATTAGGTTCTCTTTGCGTACCTCCGGGATACTTTGTGAAACTACCATAAGGATTTTTTATTTGTATAGGTTTTTAACTTTGGGTATACAAAGTATTAAGGTTTCTCCTATAAAATTACATTTTTCTTTTATTTACACTCATATTTTTTATTCGTAAGGTCATTTTAAAATAGCTTGCAGTGTAAAGTGGGGATCGTATCAACTACCATGTCGCTTACGCTCAGACGCCGCCCACTTCGCCACGATGACCTCTACTAGAAGTTTTCAAAATACTACTAGAGCTATCAATTTACACGAAGCGAACAACGTATGTTACGTTAATCGTTTCGATGTATACCTAAATATAACGAACAAGTAGTTAATAAAATAAGTTTAGCTTTATTATTATATATAGATGTAGATCCGACCCGAGATGTACTTCGGTACAATACGCTAGTTAGCGGCGTGGTGTCCCGCGGGCCGCGGCGGGCGAGTGTCTAAGATCGAGTCAGTGGTGTGACATGAATACTTAGTTATCTGTCGACGGGAGCTGGTGAGATGCGAGTTATGTTATTACTTATATAGTTATAATACAGTAGTCCTTGCCCGCAATTTTATACGCGGATTTTATTATGCGGACTGTATATATCCCGCACAGTGAGTGGGCTGATTTTATGTTCCCACTAAAACACTTGCATTCACCACAAATTTTTCTTCTCTTCCCGTAATAATTTCGAGTAATTCTCCTCAAAGAGACCACTATCATATATTTTTGAAGCTTAGTATCTAATTACTAAAGTAGTAACGTCTTACTAATTAATAATGATATGATATTCAATTAAAATGCTTTCTGCGATTGTCGACCAAATGTTAACTATGTTATATGTATAGTTAACATTTACTTTTGGGATAGATGCAGTGTTACAATACTCTATATAGGGTAAAACCTGGATAGTTGCTGCACTTTTCAACAATGTAGCTTAATAAAAAAAATATAAGCCCATCCCCACATTAATAATAAATTTTCATTTAAATGTATATTTTCATTTCTTCGCTCTAGTGTAGAGTCATAACGCGGCATTAAGTTCCGCCGCTTCTCACGCACTTTTTTTTTAATGGAAAAAGACAAGGTAAACGAGCGTACGTTTTACCAGATGGTAAGTGATCATCGCCGGCCACGACCCCGTGCGCTCCAACTGTAGCTCCTCTGGAGGAGCGTTGCCGGTCTTTAAGGTCTACCTACACTACTATGCGTGATAAAGCGTGAAGTTGCTAATGTCAGTAATGTAGTTTAACTTTTAACAACTGAAGCAAAATATCTCGTTCTATACTATGGATAGTTTAAAAACAGAAATATTAATTTCAATTTTATTACCCAAGGTCATAAAACTATCAGTTGAAATTAATCAAAGCTTTTAAGCTATGAAAGGATCTCGACTGGACTCAAATAAGATGCAGTTTAGTTTTCAGTATTAACATCCGTTCTGGCCAAAAAAAGCGCACACTACACCCGAAATTAGTCGGTAAACGGAGAACGGGTGTGCTGACACTAAGTTCTCTCTGGTTACAATGTTGTAAACGGTAAAGGCGTGAATTTACGTTTTTTGGTGAACTACGCTACTTCGTAATATAATAATTTATATATTGTAATATTAGTTGGAATTACAAATGAAACCGTTGCTTGCAGTAGTGGTTACAAAGTTTCTTAGTTGTTCAAAACATACATTATTTACGACTTTAGATTTCTCGTTCTTGTTAACATAATTTTTATTTTCAAAAATAAAATGAATTGATGGTCATCTGAATTATATAAGAATATTATTTGTCTTCATCTTAAAAAGACATAAAATCAATATAGGTAATAAACATATTTATTATTATAATAATTTTATAAATATAATGTTATTGAAATGCCTTCATAATTCGGAGAAAAGTGGAGAACGGAGTGTAGACACACACTAAGTTCCCACTCTCTACCCCGCTACATGCGGGATACAACGTGAAGATATATATACTAGTATTGGCAGTTTAATATTAATAAGTCGAGTCGTAGTCGTAATTACTCGTCGATCTTTGGCACAGACCTCGGTGATATTAATTTTCGTCATCAACTACTTGGTTTTGGAGTTTTTAATGAAGAAATTAATCAAAACCTAACAAATTGAGACTTATTATATATGAATTAAATGTAATATTCTTTAATATAATAAAAATCAGCTTCAAGCTGTATCCTCCCTACAGCACTAGGCTAAGGGAGCCTAGTGTTAAAACACTCCTTTCTCCACTTTCCGCTGAATTCTGAAGGCATTGCCTGTAGAGTGGCGGAACTCAACGCCGCGCTTCGGCTTGACACCAAAGCGAAGAAACGTAAATATAAATTCAAGTAAACGTTTCCTCGAGTAGACATCGAACCCACAATCAGTCGCTTTTACAGTCACACTTTGTGTCCCTGGATCACGACTGGTTTTTATTCCTTAATCAAAAGAAAATAATAATAAAAGTCTACTAGTCTTGGTCCGCGACTTTGTTTGCTTGGACTCCGCGACTTTGTTAGACGTACAATGGAAAACTTTGATGTTAATAATATTAATATTTTTCATTATTGCCTAAAAGCTCCACTCAAACATAATTAGGTAATATTTTGTACCAACGCTTAATATATTTTTGAAAAAAAGATACTTAATTTTTTTATAGCAGGGTAGGCAGAAGGAACCTAGGCCTACCCTGTTAAGTAACCCAGTGTTAAGGTACTCTTTTCCCATTAACAATCTTCTGTTCACGATTGGCCTTAAAACTTAAAAACGGTAAGGTTATACGATCAAACGAAATTGATTAATAGTTGTGAATGACAGATGACTCGTAACTTGATAAAGCCTGCAGGTTTAGCGATACATGGAATATCCGACACACAAGTACTTTTTAAATTTGAACTAGGTACTAAAAAGTACTCACCCTTAAATAGCAACAACGTTAACAAAGCGATCTGTCCGTACAGGTACGTCGCGTCGGTAGTCCGCGTATTATAGGTACAGTAGCTGTAACGGTTAGAGGGTCTCAATAAGCATTAAACGAGTACTTTGTATTGAAACTCTGTTCCAGGTCTCGGCCTCCGGAACCAATATGTTGGTAACACATCGTATTGTTACGCAAATAGACGGGTGGAGGTCCGCTACCCTTCCCCTCCTCCTCCCTCCTCCCCCAGGGAACGGAGATCGATCAGTCCAAATAACTTTGCGAGCTCATTCGGAAGTTTTGATGGAAAGTTCAGTTTTTGGTTTCAATATAATATAGCAGATACATGGTTTTCTGAAAGATAATGAATATAAGGAAAATGTACGTCAGTATGAAATACCATAAATGAGTACATTCCTGTGTTTTGTTGTAAAACAAAACTGAAATGTTAAAAAATCTCTTATTAAGGACATAAGCCATAAATTATAATTTTATAATAATATTCAACTTCACGCTGTATCCCGCACACGGCAGGGTAGGCAGAGGGAACCTAGTGTTAAGACACTCCGTTCCGTACGTCAATTTTAGAAAATATTTATTATTAATAAATACTTTCTTAAATTATAAATTAGGTATAAAAATGGAGACTACTCTAGAGAAATAAAGCAATAAAAACTAAAGCAGCTTCACGCTTTTCCCCACGTAGCAAAGTACACAGGCTAAACTTAAGGTTACACCGTTTCCAATTTTTCACCCAATTTTTAAAACATTGTGTGTTGTAATTCGTTGTTATTAGAAATGGAGGCTTCCATCTCGAATAACAATGAATTAAGGTTTTACAGAAATATTGAAATATAAATATATTTCATATAAAATATAAATTGTAATAAATCGTTTCTATAATCTTGCCGCCTATTTCCAGTATTCTTGGAAGGACGTAAACGCCCCTCTTGTTAATTTATTCAACAATCTGTTAAGCATTTACAATATTTTTGTAATGACAATATTGTTGAAATTAATATTTTGTATCTAATAAAGCTGTTCGTTTGAATTTAATTAATTTTCATTTGAAAATTAGAACTCAATTTTAATATACTTGTGTCATTTATATTTGTCCATATAATTTAAATATTAGTATTTTCTTGTCAGTGTAGACTGTAGGTATATGGAACGTAGCTGTCTCCACTCTCTGTCTAATTTTCCGGTCGGTAGTCGTTTTAAAATAATACTCAAATATTTGTATTTAAAATGTATAAAAAAAGTAATCTAGGTAACATATCATCTCGAATAATTTGTATAATGTAGCTAAGAGATGTAGACACGACTTTAAAAATTAAAAAATATTTATATGTCAACTAATATTAAAGTAAGTTTGTTTGTTTGAACGCGCCAATATCAGAAACTACTGGTTCAAATCGAATAATTCGTTTTATGGATTTAAGCTATAAAATATAACCAATCACACTTCCCGCGATCATTTCCATTTGACCGCGGACAGCTGCAGGTAAACGCTGCTCGTGAAACAACTGTATAAGTTTACGATTTTTATACACAACCAGAGCAAGTCCTATATTAAGTGAGATATCACTCTCTCCTCCGCGAGGGATTTTTTCTTATAATATGGCAGTCATTAATTAAAAGAGATCAAAACAAAACAAAAGCTTAAGTGCCGTCAAATTTATAACTTTATCGCGCCATTACCGTTAATATCCTACCATCATAAGAGCGAGTGTAACAACGTCGAAACTTCCTTACAAAAGATAGACTGGTCCTATCACTTGTTACCTGTCACTTCGTTTGCGAAAATCAGAACTATTAAATGTTAAATTTTACTCGATATACTTTAATTTTTTGATGTTGATATAAAGTGAAAGCACTAATGACAGTAGTAGTGATCACTCAATCATCTGAATTCCTGTGTAGTTTCGTGCGCTGTGTCGGTATAAGTAAGTACACATTAAAGACAGTTGTGACGCAGTGGCACAACAAATAATATTCATACGCTTCACGCTGTATCCCGCTTTAGTAGCGTAGGCTCAGTCACTCAGAGTGAGCCTAGTGTTAAGATACTCCATTTCTTAATTTCCATTCAACTCCGCGCTTCCCCTACGATACCAGAGAGAGGAGATTAACTATTATTAAATTAAGATTGCATTTCCTCAAGTGGAAATCAAACGCGCAACCTGCGGCCGCGCCACAGCTGGTCTTTATGGTAATTAAATCAAATATATTCCCGCTTCGAGGACTAGTTTCAAAGAGCAATCGTTTCATAGAGCTCCAACATTCATAAGAAATAGTTTGTTAATTTTGAAATTTCACATTTTTATGTAGGGAAATATTTTTTCATTATGTTAAATCTCTTTTTAAATTAAACATACCGGTAAACTTAAATATAAATACAAGGAAGAATAGCGAACTAGTGTATACCTACTGTGATTCCGCGTGACGCTGTAAATAAACACGGGTCTAAAGAGATAGAATAGCTATATTATATATTTAGAATGAATTAAAATTATTTTCTTTAAATAACTGCAGTAGGCCGAGAAAAACCAATTGTGCCACAATGACGTTGAATTGTTGAATGTTGATCTTACATGAAATGGTCGGGGGATCGACATCTACTCGGGGGAGAAAACAAGTTTAAAATATAATTAACTTCTCTACTCTGATTAGACTTACCTTTGATTTCGACCATTGATGGATTCCAACAGACCGCACTCTCTCTGCGCTGACGGAAACGTAGAAGAAAGAAAGAGAAACGAAAGAAGTAATTACTGTAAAACGTTTTTAGAAGTTCTTCATATATTTTATTTAATCAAACGTCAAGCTTAAATCGAAAATGGCTCTCATGAGAGACATGACACAAGAATAATGGCAGAAATTTCGGTTTTCACTGTTGAATATATTTAAAAAAGTTATTCAATTAATGTAAGTACATGTAATTCTGTCATCAATATTTGTTTCTTTCTATCTCTATATATTATATTCTTTTAATATTGCTATACCTCGTATATGATAATATTAGGTTCTCATACCTACTCTACTCTGTGGAAAAGAAACGAGAGAAATTACTTACTTTAACCGTGAAAATGCAAGTAAAAAATACAATGTACGAGGATAATGAGGCAATGCTCCCGGCTAAGTTCCGTCACTCAACACACAATGCGGGAAAGCAAAAATCTCTTATTAAAAACAGAGTGTCTTAACACCAGAGATTCCCAGTTTTCCTCTGCCAAGGATGGTATGTTAAGAATACAATGTGATGTACAAACTGAAAAAAACGTTTATTATAATAACATGTATGACATCTTTCTCATAAATGTAACACAACATAGAAAACTTCGTCCCTAACCCCACAGCAATACTCGCTAGTAACCAAGCAGTGCAGTGAAACTTAAATTAACTTCACACAGAGCTAATGTAGAGTAGAAGCTCAGTCACTTCCAGAGCGAGCGCTATTCTAAGCTCACACACACAGACAGGTAGACCTCGTGAAGTTTGAGGAAGTTCAAATTGCAACCACAAATACTTCATTAATATTTTTATGAATCGATATCCTCGCTCTAAAAACGAGGCAAGCGCGGCGTTGAGTTCCGCCACCCAACACGCAATGCGTCCAGAATTCCGCTGATAATGGAGAACGAAAATGTCTTAATGGGAATGGAGTGTCTAACACTAGGTTAGGTATATAGCGTAAGGGTAAAAAAATCGTTATTGGTAATTTTTGATTACAAGAAAATATTAAACCAAATGAACTTTTTGTAAAGGAGATAATAATAGTTTAAGAGAATTGAAAATTCCCATCATAAATTGCAAATGATGATGAAATATGGTATAGATATTTGTTTTGTTCAAGTAAAGCACTCTCCATCAATCTTACAATTTTTGGCACGCGCGAAGATAACAACACATCGCACAACTAACTTTTTACTTTTAAACATTAAACTTTTTTTTTTTTTTTGCGGGTAGACACATAATTGCTAAGACGTACTTTTAACAGCTCTTAATTTTTTTTACTATTTTAAATTAATTTAATATACATATGTGTTAAATATCTAAATACCTGTGCTTAAGTTGACTCCAACTACACTCTCTCACATTATTTTTGCATTTTTTACCAATTATGGATACACCTATAGAACAATTACTCAGAAGTATGGATGAACTGTCTACCATGTTCTCTTCTCGAATGGGTGAGTTTGAGAAAAATCTGTCTCAACCGAGTTCTACAGCCCCAACACCTACAGTGAAAGCCTTGACTGCTGACTTCCATACTTTTAAGGCTTTTGTGTGGAAAACACTTAGCCTATTGAAGTCACAGGTTGAGTTGGTTGCATTTGGTATGGACCGCTTGGAGACACATTCTAGGAGAAAGGTGCTTTTGTTCCATGGTATAAAGGAGGAGAAGGATGAGGATGTGATAAGGAAGACAATGGATGTAATATACAGGCACATGAAGTTGTCCAATGTTGGGTCTGCGACCATTGAATCATGCCATAGACTTGGTACCAGGAAGGATTCTGCTAGACCCGTTCTGGTTAGATTTTCCAGCATACAGGTCCGTTCCAATGTGTGGAAAGCAAAAACTTCGCTAAAGGGCACTAAAATAACCGTGACTGAATTTCTAACAAAATCGCGCCAAGAAGTTTTCGTCGCAGCCCGCAAGCACTTTGGACTAAGGAAATGCTGGTCAGCTGATGGCATGGTGGTGATATTACTCGGTGATAAATCCAAAGTCAAGATTTGTACTTTGCCAGAACTAAAATTGTTAATTCAACAAAATCCTTCGATGAAGTCTATAAATAACAACAATTAGTCGGGTATCTGTTTTGTTTATATCATTTCAATTTAGTCGGCTTATACGTAATTTATCCTTAATTCAATATGTTTGTCATCTTATTGAACGGTAAACTTAACTGCTTTTCTTTTTTTTTTTTTGGTTAAATTTTTAATTTTACACTGTTAAACTGTAATAATGTTTTAATTAGTTGTTGTTCACGATTACTGTTTGGTATGTGTCAGATATGTAGTACGTAAAATAAACAACACAGATATTATCAAATGTTAACTGTCAATTACGTTCCATTTTGTTATGCTTAGTTGTATCTTTCAATCATGTATTTTGTTTTTGTTATTACTGATGCAAGTTATTCGAAAAGTCAACTTGTGCACGTGGATTATAATTATTGATCTTGATACATATATACAATAATTAATTTATATACTTATATATATTTTTATATTATTATATATTTTTTTTTATTTATATATACAATATATATTTATTGAAAAGAATATGAATATCGAAGAAGAGTTCTTTTCTTGCTCATCTAGTAATGATAGTGATGACAGCCATCACTCAGCATTTTCTGACTCAGACACACTTGCAGGTAAGTTATCGAATATTTTTGCTAATCCTTCTGGTTCACTTTCTCTGGTGCATATCAACGCGCAGAGCATACCTGCTCATTATACTGATCTTCTCACATCCTTTGGCACCGGCATAGTCGACTCTATCCTTATATCAGAAACCTGGTTAAAACCGTCCCTTTCATCAACTTGCTATTCCCTTCCAGGTTTTCAACTATTTCGGAATGACCGCACTGAGCGGGGTGGTGGTGGCGTCGGTATATACCTACGTAACAATATTCCTGCCAGTGTCATCTCTTGCTCTTCTAGTCAATCCGTTGGATCTCTTGAATATCTCTTTTTGGAAGTAGAACTTAATCATAAAAAACTTCTTCTCGGTGTGTTATATTCCCCCAATGACAAAGTGAATTATTTTGGGGCTTTAGAAGATGTTTTGGAGAATCTATTATGTCAATATGATCACATAATTTGTATGGGTGACCTAAATACGTGCTTGTTAAAAAATGACACTAGAGCCAATCAGCTAAAAACACTGCATGACTCATATAATTTGCATATTTTACCTATGTCTTCCCCCACCCACTACTTTCCTAACTGCAGGCCTTCTCTAATTGATATTATCTCCGTCTCTAACCCTGATCTGGTAACTTCTCACGGCCAATTGACTGCCCCTTTCTCTTTTCACGATTTAATTTTTCTTTCATATAAATTACGTCCACCCAAGGTTAGAGGCAAAATATTTCTTCAGCGCAATTTTAAGCATATAGATCTAGAACGCTTTAGGAAGGATTTGAGAAACATCAACTGGTTGCACATAATATCTTTAACCAGTATTGACGATATGGTAGAATCACTAACTACTGAATTGATAAATCTCTTCAATATTCATGCTCCAGTAAGACCAGTACGCATGAAGCATGCACCCGCACCCTGGTTAACACCTGTTATAAAAAGATGTATGGCTAAACGCGATCGGGCCAAAACCAAAAACAAAAGATATCCGTGTGAAGAAAACCTCACAGCATACAAAAAACTGCGAAACATTTGCAACAGAATGTGTCGGGATGCTAAGCGTCGCTATATTCACAATACCATTCAGAATCTCTCTCAAGCGCAAGTTTGGAGGTTCTTAGAGTCGCTTGGTGTAGGTAAAGCCACTGATCGACAACAGATTGCAGTGGATCTTAATATTTTAAATTCTCACTTTACGAACCCAAACTTAAATATAAATGCCCAAATAAAATCACAAACACTTGCTTCTTTAGCTTGTACCGTCCTACCAGACTCAACTCCTTTTTCATTTAGGACTGTATCTGAAGAGGAAGTCAAGAAGTGTGTCCACTCCATTTCCACAAAAGCCATCGGAAGTGACAATCTCAGTCTTGAGATGATTCTTCCTATGTTGGAGGACATTACACCAGTGGTCACCCACATTATCAATTTTTCAATGTCACGTAATGTCTTTCCTTCACAGTGGAAGAATGCTTATGTCATTCCATTGCCTAAGTCTTCAAATTCTACCACTGTCACTGAATATCGTCCTATATCCATTCTACCTGTCCTATCCAAAGTCCTTGAAACCATTGTTCATAATCAACTGTACTCCTTTCTCTCTTCAAATAACCTTTTATGTCCTTATCAATCCGGATTCCGTCCCTTCCACAGCACAGTTAGTGCACTGCTGAACATCACGGAGGACATTCGGTGTGCCATGGACAACACCAAGCTCACCGCAATGGTACTACTGGATTTCAGCAGTGCTTTTAGCTCTGTTGATTTTGATATACTTCTAGCTACTCTTCGGGCAGTTAATATTCCTTCTACAGTTATAAACTGGTTTCACTCTTATCTCTTCGGTCGCCGACAATGTGTGAAAGTCAACGATAAAACATCGACTTGGCTAGATCTCACTGCTGGTGTTCCTCAAGGCGGCGTTCTTTCTCCACTTTTGTTCTCTATTTTTATTAACAATATTTCAAAAGTCATTTCTTCTCCCTACCATCTGTATGCGGATGATTTGCAGTTGTATCGACATAGCTATTTAAGCGAATTACCTGAAACCATCGCGTTGTTGAATGACGACCTAACTGCCATTCAAAGTTGGGCTGAAACTTTCGGACTATTAGTAAACCCAAAAAAATCTCAAGCGATTATAATTAGCAGTAGCAGACTCGGGAGTAAAATCAACTGGAACTCCGTGCCTAAAATTTTGTTTTCAGGAATTCAAATTCCATATCATGACAAAGTAAGGAATTTGGGTCTAACATTTGACAGCAACATGACTTGGACATCCCATATTAACGAACTGAGTAAACGCATGCATTTCTCTTATCGTTCTCTGAAGCGTCTCCAATATTTTCTCCCTTTTAAAACGAAAATTATGCTTGCGCAATGTCTTCTCATGCCAATTATTGACTACGCCGACGTCTGCTATTTGGATGTGACCGAGGAGCTTACTAATAAGTTAGAGCGACTTCAAAATCTCGCTATACGCTTTATTTTTGGTCTACGTAAGTATGACCATGTATCTCAATTTCGAGCTCAACTCAATTGGCTCCCTATCCGTTTTCGCCGTGATATGCACATCCTTTCTTTCCTTTTTAAAATACTCAACTACCAAAATTTCCCTCCATATCTCCGTTCCCGTTTTAAGATCCTACCCACTCCCACACGCTCAAGGAGGTCTTGCGTCATACCAATGCTAGACTTTCCAAAGAGCAACACCAAATTTCTCCAAAAATCTTTCTCCGTATACGCCCCCTTACTTTGGAATAATCTTCCCAAATCTATCCAAGAAAGCCAATCAATTATATCATTTAAGTCTTCTTTGAAAGAATATTTCATTAAAGAACTAAATACTACCTATCATTAATATAAGTATATATTGATCATATTATATTTATGCGTATGTATAAGTATGTGTATAATTGTATGTATTTATTTATTTGCGTGTATATATTTAAAGTATTCATAATAATTGTTGTAATATTCCTTTTTTTTTTATATTTTTTTTTTATTACATTCGCTCTATTTTCAAATTGCATATTTGTCTTCTCGCTACATACTTTAACCCACTTCCACAGGTTGGCTGGAAGAAATCTCTTAAAGAGATAAGTCCACCGAGGCTAACTTTTTTTCTGTTAAATGTACTTTTTTTAATGTTTAATGCAATAAAGAATATATATATATATATTGTACAGCTAATCGTATATTAATATCGCACATTAGACTGGCGCAGCGGCACAGTTTCTAAGTGTAAGCAAAACGGTTCTTTGCTTGACTCGGGACAATGATTTTTATTTGCGGCGTTAAGTTGCACCACTTAATAAGTAATTTTAAAACTCTAAAATAGGATGAGAAATTGGGATTGGAGTGTTTTATTGACACAACGTGAATACAAAAATAATTAAACAGACATTTTTGATATTCTGCCATCAATGTTTAATTATTTAGGCATGTGGATGTAACAACTATGCTTTAAACAAACTTATTACTTGGCTGTAAGAACTTTATATCGTAGATAATCGTCTAATGTACATATTAGTATAAATGAGACGTTTAATTTTGTTTTCACCACAATTTGTCGGTTCAGGATCACACCTTTGGTATAATTATTTTCGTGAGCAGTTCCCTTCTCTAGGGATTTACCTGGATTATGTGAGAGTTAGGAAGCTTTTCTTTAAGATAATGGCCGCCTCGAACCCTCTTGATTATTAATAGTAAGTTATTAACACTAAGCCAATGTACTACTTTTGATCGTTGTCTACATCGTCATATATTCGTCTGTTTTGTCGTCGTTTCATTTTAGCAAAATAAGAGATCAGGAGATTAAGTGCACGTCCTCTTTTGTCGTAATGGTGTAGCTTCATGACCAATGTTGAGTGCAGAACGCAATCAAAGGCCTTAGGCAGAGACCGCCGTGTCGCCGTGCGACCTCGTTTAATCTTGTAGACACGATGGTTGTGAATTCGGTCTCCATCTCTGAACACGTTCAAAACGCAATGTCTCGAAATATCGTCAGAAGGTGGGGAACAGCATGAAAGTACTCTTTATTTGGATGTACCTTGATGAGTATACATACACGGCTTTTTGGTCAGAATGCTTGGATAGATTCCAAAAGGCGTGGGTTCAAATCTTGCTACGTTATTATTTTTTTATGTCTACAAACATTTTAAGCACTAATTTTAACGATTTTAAAGTGTTATTCCACACTTAGGAAAGAAACTAAGACTAAGACTTTTCTAAAAAAGAAAAATACTTTTTTACAAAACGTATAAAAAATTATACGTTTTCTAAATAAGTATTTTAAGCACTATTTAACAATTTAAAGCTCTATTCACGCGTCGGCCATTATTTACGGCAGTCGCTGTGTTCCGGAAGTTTGGTGTAAATATCTCATTAAAACATAATTGAATTTCTTAATTGTTTTGATTTCTTACAAAGCAGCCATTCTGCCGTCTCTCGCTCGCGGCCGTTATTGGTGAGTGGGGACTGGGTTTGTTTGCTCGATGGTTCCGTAATCATCGCTACTTGGTCTTTATTGGAATAATTGAGAAATACTCTAGGTTTTTATCCTTAACATTTTTAAGTGTTGTTACAGACTGAGGATAGAAAAGAACATTTTTATAACGTAAAATTTAACAGTAGGTCATGGAAACCATCCTGTGACTCTTGTTTTTTCTCACATTTTTAAGTGTCCTAGGCCATACAGAAGTCTCAGTTATTTCCGCAGGTGAAGGCTAGTATAATTTGCGGTAAACGCGTAAACTTGATTCGTAATCAACATATTACTACACAGCATATACGATTTGACAGAAATGAAGAACTATAACAATTACCAATGTGTTATATTTAAAGATGTTCCCATTAAAACTCTTAAAAGGTCATTCTGATTTCTCAGAAATGGGTCACGGAATGTAAATGGAAGAAACGATGTTATTTACTTTTTTTAATATAGTTTAAAAACATAATAGTGGAAATGAAATATTCAGTATTTCCATTTTGTTCGCTCTGCTAGCGAGGCACAGCGCGGAGTTATATTTCGCCAATCAACCCGCAATGCGTTAAGAGTTCGGCGGAAAAGGAGCAAGTGTATGTCTTAACACAAGGTTCCCTCTGTCTACCCTGCTGTATGTACTACCCTGTATGTGTGGGATACACCATAAAAAACATAAAAAACATATGACACCATAAAAAAAGTATTTAAATAATTCAAATGATTAAGACATAGTTAATATAAGTATATAATTGCTTTTAACCTAAATAATAAATGTTTCATTAAAAAGTATAAAAAAACTGCGGACATAATAAATTACCCGATTTCAAGTCGACATTGACCCTGTCGAGTCACATGGCGTCAGTCGTTGAGAGTTACCACTCCCGTGGACGTCAATTTGGAAGTAATTTGTTGTTGTCCAGATATTTAGTGAGACAGTATATTTTGTTCAACTGACTGCATATTGAGGCCATCGTGACAGCGAATAGACTATTAACGTGACGATTGTGGGTTCGATCCCCACTGATCGAAGCAATGAATTATTTTCATTTTCTCGTTGTAGTAAAATATAGCACGGCGAATTCCGCCAATATGATCTCTAGGTGTACCTTGCTAAATGATTACGGTTTCAGTTCCCAATGTATGCAAATGTGTCCAATGATGTGTAGTTTTTCTATTATTCGTTTTACGGTACTTCACGGTCCGTAACTTTTGCATACACAGTACTTTGGGGTGTTTACTTGAGTTCGTGCCTTTGTCTTCTCTTAATGAATATTTGTGAAGAATTGTGTTTTATTATATACTTCCTGAGGCCCGTTGTATTGTAGGGGCACATGCGTGCTGTTGTAATGCTACAGATGGTTAGTTCCATATCCACTCGAGAAAATAAATTATTTAATATTTACATTTTCTCGCTCTGGTGACGAGGCAAATCGCGGCGTTGATTTTCGGCATTTCAATTCCTCCAAAATTGTCGGAAAGTTAGAAGTGCAAGTATCGAACGGAGTCTCTCAACACCTAACAGCCTACTCTACTGTGTGTAGGATACAGCGTGGAACTGAAAAATTTTCTTCTCTTTCTTCTCGTTGTGCTGTCGGGGTTGATGGATTTTTGGTATAAAAATCCTGTTTATTAAAATCTAATATTTCGAATACGATAGTAATTTAATTTTTTATCATTTTTTATTTATTATTTTGATTTTTTCCTAAACAAAAGGGTTAAAAGTATTATCTCTACATATGCAGCATCCATCTGACTGTAAACAAATAAGCTGATGAAGACGAATCGGTTTGACGCGTCATTCATCATGATGGGCTAACAAAGGCGGCGTTAGTACCAAAAATATGTTTCTATTTTGACAGTCGCAATATTGTAAAAAAATCTGATAAAATGAAAAAATCTGATAAAATGATGAAAAATTAGGTAAATTTTTCAGCTACTCACAATATAAATGCACACCGCGTGTTAAGTGGCGAAACATAGAACCCACAACTGTCGCACAGACATACGTCGTGCCACCGCACCACACAACCGTACACACTGTAGAGAACGGTCGCACGAACTCATTACAAAGGAAGAATAAGGCTGAGCCTACTCTTATAATGTGACTTCTTACAACTCATAGTCGTATCGTCGTATATATACAGTCGTGTATCACAATGTTGTT
Source organism: Heliconius charithonia (assembly GCA_030704555.1). Lineage (NCBI taxonomy): Eukaryota > Metazoa > Arthropoda > Insecta > Lepidoptera > Nymphalidae > Heliconius > Heliconius charithonia. Next base: position 172,359 of record CM060819.1, on the reverse strand, counting down.
GTGTACTCAAGTATCTTAATTTGTATAATTCTTAGCTTCCCGCTTTACCCCTGGCATGGTAAGGCGTGAGGACGGAGCGTCAAGCGCGACGGTGCCATCCACTGACATCAATTTCTTCCTACATATCCGCCGGATTTCTGCTTTTTACCTGACCTTTTTCAGGTATCATCGACACTGTGTTCTTGAAGAATATATTATGTTTAATACAAGGACTTATACATAATGTATGTAAATATATGGTACGGTGGTACTACATTTAGAGGAATGTCTTCATTTTTTTTAACCCTATTCGAAGTCTGTTTCGCAGAATAGTACATCCACAAGAAATATTTCATCCATTTAATGTAACTTTACTTTCACATTTACGTATAATATACATTCTGTTGAATCATACTCGACTTTGCCATTGTCTTCTGTCCGTTTCAATAGTTTCGATAATAATATTGGGAACAAATTTAAGCTTTTTTTTTATATAATTTTCTTTTGTCATTGTCTATTAAAGAATAAAACGGAGACAGGAGCACAATTAACAAAGTTGTAACTGAAGCCCGTCGCGTCCACGAGTGGCATCTGTCGAGAGATTTTTTATATACTAGCGGCGCAGTGGTGACTGTGAGCATTGATTCCCACTTGGTCAAACTAAGTAAGGCGTTTTATCGTCTTTCTATTTTGTCGATTCTCATAAGGAAATTTTCAAAAAAAAAAATTTAAAAATAAGCGCTACGTAGAAATTGAAGGCTCTATTAGGGATTCATACCCTAGAACCATCGTGAATTATCAATTAATGTTATTATATAGATAATATGGATACTTAAACTTCCGCTTACACTTCCCTCTGGAGTACATCAGGCCGATACAAATCACTGTGAAATCGTAAAATACCTCCAACATAAAATGCAAATTTCGAACTTTGAACGAAGAAATTGCTAAGTTATGTGTCAAAATGAATATTAACTGTCGCGGCTTGTATGTACAGATATTTTTACCTTCACCATTTAGCCCTACTTAGTTGGTGTAGGCAGAGGTAATGTAGGGACCTAGTGTTAGGACACTCCGTTCCTAATAAAACAATTCTTGCGCAATTTTCGAGGCATTGTTGAATGGTGAAACTCATGACCGCGCTTTGTATATACGTACACAGATGTGTAACCTTATTTATTATTTTAAGTTTTTTCTTTAATATTTTTAATTATAAGCTTCATCGCAAATTTCAGCGTTGTACGCTTCAGTCGGTAGTCACTTCAGCCCGTTATTTGCGGAAAAATTTCATATACGAGTACATTTTTATACATGTAAAGAATAATACCTAGTATTTTGTTTAATCTCTTCATAGTTCTCTTGTTATAAAAATAGATAATTCAGCCGAGAGGGAATCGAATCCACCATCGGTTTTGCATTTACAGTTAGATTGTACACGCGAGTTTTGTGGGTTGGATCCCATTCGGGGGAATATTATTTATAAATATTGTAATTTCCTCGTTAAAATGGATGTGAACAAGCGTATTGCTACCGGTAACAGAGTTAACGGATCCTTAGATGCATTGATGAGACGTCAGCACAATGGGCACGTCGAACGAATGAGGGATGACAGTGGACGAGGCGAAAAAGGTATGAAGAGACCATAACGTTTGGCGCTGTGACTACCCCGCTAGGGATAAAGCGTAAAGTTAAGCACTCGACATGCAGTTCCTCCAAAATTCGGCAAAAAGCGAGGAATGAAGTGTTTTAACATCAGGTAGGGTCCCTCTACATACCTTCGGGATACAGAATGAAGGTGAACAAAATATATAAGTTTTTTATATGATTATAATTATTTCCTTTTATTACTTAACGAGGAAAACGACGAATTAACAGTAATTAGGGTCTTTATTTTCTTCTTTCGGGGTCGTTTTATTTAAATTCAATGAAAGCAAACATTTCTATTTAAAATAATAAAAAAATATTCCTTAAACGACTTTATGTTTAGACATGTAAAATGCATAACTTGTTTGTGTTTGATAATGTGAACTTGTGGAGAAGTCATTTTTCTTTTTTTGGTAAAACTGGCCATTGGCATCTAATAATAATTAGAAAACTAAAGAAAAAAAGGAGGCAAAAAAGTCCCATTAACTTTAGTTAACCGGTGGCTAATTATTTGACGTTCAAAAATGTAACTTGTTATTTTGAATTGAACAGAATTAAATTTCCTTTAATTTAAACAAAAAACACAAGGACAACGACGTTATTGTCCTTAATGTGTGGCGGAACATAACGCCACCTGCGTTATACCAGATAAGGGTAATTAAATGAATTTAAATATGAATTAGTTTTTAAGTTTAAATTAAATTCATCTCATTTAGTGATACTCACTGAATTCGGGCCACTCTGCTTGGGCGAAAAATAGCATACTTTTTAATTTTTACCCAATTAATGGTAATAATAAAGTTGACAACATTCATTTTATATTAGAGAAAAGTCTTATAAGAGACTTAGTACTAGCTATCTTCTACCTATTAAAGACTGCAGATGCCTTAATGGAAACTCGCTTATAGCTGTTCCCTGTATATTTCCAAGCAGTCAGAAGGTACAGGCTCCCCACTTTGCGCTTAATTTTCGAGATATTTCGAGAAAAATATATAGACTTCTATTCTTCAATTATGATAAATATTACTTTATTACCCACATTACGTTACAGTTCTAACGGTTGTGGAGCTGATTATATTTACTTTAATCGAAGAAATTCTAATCGAAAAATAGCCATGTTTTTGTTTAGGGCTAATAACCTGTCACAAACAACATACTCCCGTATTACTTTTACAAACAAAGGTGCTCGGATCGGACCTATTTTTGGTTTTTGGACACAAACAGATTGTATTAAGATATCATAGCCAGCTATTATATAATGTAGAGGCAATAATGAGCATTTTTTATAGTAACTAAAAGTATTAGAATTTGTTTAATTTATATATTGATGTCATCGTGGCGTCACCGTTGTAGGTTCAATTCTGACGAGACAAGGCGTAGCATTGAATTTCGAAAGTTATCATAAAATGTCGCGGAAAATGGAGCGATGGGTTAAGAAAAGAGTGTCTACACTAGTCAAGGGGAAACACTATGTTTTCTCTGCCTACCCGCTATGTGAACGATACAGCATATCATATGTAGTGTTGATGATAGGAGAATAAAAGTATACTTACAAAGAGCACTGAGTTTAATCAACACCACTTTAAATGTACATACAGTGATAACACAAATCACAATTAACAATCACGATACAGTATATAAGAAAGCCTACCACAAACATCTATATATATATATATATATATATATATATATATATATATATATATATATATATATATATATATATATAACACGAAAAACACGATTTAAAATAAAGTACTAGATAAAACAAAGGAAATGTATGTATGTAAAGCGCATCGAGCGGCAAGCAACGACTGTGATTATTAAATATGCCGTCGACAAGGGGGTAGGCGTGGATGTTGAACGCCTTACCGGTTCGGTCGACGGCGATGGAGCGCTTTCATATAAATATACTAAATACGAATACTTGCTATAAAATATATAAATCCTATTAAATGTATGTATGATTTTACGTGTGTATATAAATGATAAATAAATAAATTATAATATTGAAATATATAAATGACACATTAAATAAACTATAAATATAAATAATAGTTCCCTACATTATAAAATGTAGTTTTTTGTTTGCCAATTACTTACTATCAATATATATAGATCATACATTACCATTTCGGGGAATGATTGTATTTCAATAATTTAAGTTTTTCCACAAAAAGCGAAATATAGGGACAACACTCCGTATCATAAAAATCGAATGTCATAAAAAGAACGGAGGGTTCTCTACTTAACCTGCTATACGACATAGCGCAGTTCCGATTTGCTGACTAAACGCGACGTTTGAGGCTATGAAGAGGAGGAAAAGATTCCCCGGTCGATTAAAGAGTTACCGACTAAACAGATACAATTTAGTGTCTACAGTTTGAAGAAATAGTTTAAAAGTTGCCATTTATTTTTCCTTAATATTATATTGTCGATTATTAATATATTTTTTAAAACTTGAACTTTAAGAAGTTGTTTGTTTTTAATGATATTAATGACACTCTTATATATTACATAATATTACTTACACACAAACGTACATACAATGAGAGAGCAAACAGTTCACCGCCTTCAGCTTTTACCGAATGAACGATTAATCTTACACGTTATACAAGATAAGAGAAATATTTATTTGAAATCTTAAATATAAAAAAGAAATCCCCGTAACATTTTTCTTCCTCAGTTTTATGTATGCATGTCACGTGATTATTAAATAATATATAATATATTTTAAGGTTTTTTAATTACAATGTATCTCACTCCCAGCACCCTGCTGGCAGAGAGGACCTAGGGTTAAGACTCCGCTTTGAAAACGTTTGTGTATTAAATATTATTACGAAATTAATGATTTCATAAACGATAACACGCCTTGGGAATGAAATGCTCGCTCCAGTCTGTTTCAAAGTAACATTGTCACATGTAATTAAATATGTATTGGTTTAAAATAGATTAAAAAAATAGGTCCCGCTGAGTTTCTTGCGCCGGTTCTTCTCAGGTCTGAGGCACTAACTTTAGTGAACTGATGGTAAATTATTTGAGATTCAAAAAATGAAGCATGTAACTTCTTATTTTGAATAAAATTATTTGACTTTGACTCACTCTCGCACGGTCGTGCTTTCATACTATTGCTTTGTATTGGCAGTATAAATGTTAATTTTTCAATATTTATTACTTTTTGTTATGAAACCTTTGTGACCAATAAATATAAAACTTCGACGGTAGTTCCATAACGTGCGCTATTGTAGCGGCGATGAGATTGTTTTATTAAAATTTTATATTTTCTCTATTTAAATGTATTGAATAACTTTAAATCTTTAAATAATTTTAATCTTTAAATACGTTTTTTTCACTCGCGCTATATCCCGCCTATAGCAGGATTAGCACGCCGTCTTGCATTTTGGGTCCAATTTTCGAGACATTGCGTGTTAAGTGGAGGAGAACTCAACGCCGCGCTTGATCTTGTTAACATGGTAAACAAATGTAAGTAATTTTGTCCTAGTGAAAATTGAGCCTAGATGGTGTCCACTGCGTATATAGCCGATATATTTACAACATCGCACATCTTCTGTTCAAAGTATCATCACGAGTACTAGAGTACTGCTATGAAGAATGTTCATCAAAAACAACTCCTACAGGACCTGTGGGCCACATGGTGGGTCAAAGCAAGCAGTAATAAAGTAGCAGATTTGTTACACTAGTTCCTCCTTTTCGAAAAAGTGGAGAAGAATGAATATTCGACGTCTATATATTATGTATATAACAAAAGTTGTGTTAGTTACACTATTTATAACTCAAGCACGGCCAAATCGATTTGGCTGAACATTGATGGAGAACTTAGAAGTTAAAATCCCGCTCTCGTGAAGTCCCGTGAGGTAAGTATGGTTCAATATATTATTACAATTATAAGATGACAGCTAAACGCTTAATAAGACAACTACGTCATCTATTACTTACACACATTACCGTACCGTAGACTAACGCAACTCACACAAACATTGTCAAAAGTTGTCTTCACGAAGTGGTGAATAATAAATATGATTTGCCTTTGTGCATAAATAACTGAACTTATAACTTTGATATTTTTATTATAATTTTTATTTAAATTGATTAAAGTATATAATTTATATTATACAAAGAAGACTGTAGTTAACTTGCTAATAGTATCTGATGTGGGAAAGTAAGAAGTAAGCTTAAATAAATATGTACTATCAAGACGGATCTACTCGGACTCGGACTAATCAGAGACTTCTACGTTCACAGTGTGTTTATCGAGCAAGTCTCTGGGCTACACCACGTGTCCTACACACCATACACACCATACACACCATACACACCATACACGTCCCTTATGTATTTCAGTGTCGAAGGTAAAAACTTGTAGTAGTAGTTATCGTTATAAATAGCACAATTTTTATTTACAGAAGTCATAGTGGCTAATAAAATAAAACAAATGGGGGACGGAGTGTCTCAACTCTAGGTTTTCTTTGACTATCCTGGTATATACGGGATAAAATTAAAAACGATTATTTTTTTTTTTGTAATATTCTTTACCTATCAACACGTAATAATTTGGATAATATATATTTCTAAATAACAGGCCGCTACTGAGTAGTATATACAAACATTGCGTACAATTACATCTTATTACAATGATCGATTGGGGTAATGAATTGTCCGTCGGTCGGCGGCGGAGGGGGGGGGGGAGGGGTTAGGTAGAGGGGAGAGGGATTTAAATATTTACAAATGTAAACAGAAAGGGCTTTGCGGGGATTCAGTATCTGCTGTTACATTGAAGATTGATAAGGCTTTATGTTCGATGGTGAAAAAAAAATTAGGTAACCACTTTTTTAAAACAGATATAACATTAATTTATTGGTTCAGGTAATGTAAATTTATATTATTTCTACTTTCGCGGCGTTAAATTCCACCACTGAATACGAAATTTATCAGAATTTGGGCGGAAATTGGTGAGTGGAATTAAAAAATTATGATTAATTTAGTTTAAAATATGTATATTAATCTTGCCATTGTCACGCGTTTATATACCGTACTCGTACTACATACGTAGCAGTTTATTATATATACAAAATACATACGTTTAAAAATGTTTAAACATAAACTAAACTATTTATTCCACGGAATATAAAATAAATTTCCAGATGTCATCTCTATAATATTATTACATAGTAGCCATATGAAATACTAGCTAACACGTACGGCTACGCCCAAACAGATTAATGGAAATAACTAAGAGTTGTGTCGTACAACATTGTGAGTAGAAGAGAGGGCAACTAGTAGAGAAGTGGGAACCTAGTTTTAACTCACTCTGTGGACAAAATCTGTGGCGCAAAACAAGTCACAAATGTAAAATAAATGGTATAGGAGAGATATATACACAGTGTGGTTACACAATAACATAACCAAAACACAATTAAAATAACAACAGGTTAAAGGTATGAGATAACAATAGCTCGTGATAGAATTAACCTGTAATTGCGGTTCGTCGACACTTCACACGTCCCCCACGTGGGACGGGGAAGGTTTCTTATTCAGGTAGCGGTGTTGTGTGTGTTGTGCGTGTTGTGTGTGTTGTGTGCGTTGTGTGTGGTGGGATTCACAAAGCTCTGTACTGTAATGTTAATATCGATTCTGATTAATTGGAGTTATTGTACGGAGCACGCGCGCAGGGGCACAAATGAGCGACTGTAAACGTAACTGGTTTGAATGCTATTACTCAGGGGAATGAAATACTAAACATTTTAATTCCGCCACTCGACATACATAACATCAAGAAATTCGCGGAAAGTGTGGAATACTAAAAAGGATTACAATTTCAGGTTTTGAACTGTAATATGAAATTACATTTCTATTTTCAAGAACTCGCTAAATTCGCTCTAAAACCAAAACACTAATAAAATAAGGAAAAACAAAAATACAAATTCCAGTATATTTCAGCACGATCAAAAGAACAACTCGGAGCTGTCACCAGCAGACCTCCGTCAGGCCTCCTCACTCACTGAGAAGGGCAGTGTTTCTGAAGTAAAAACTGTTATCTTAGTGATAACAATGCCGCGGACAAACTTAAAAGAATTAAAAAAAAATTACGTCATGAAAGCGCTCGTTTGAGAAAACCGATAGACGCTATGAGGAAAAAGAGAACAATTGAAGTTTTTATAAATTTCAAATTGGTGGATTATGGCTCTTTTATTTGAAGTTTATTCCAGAACAGATAAGGAAGTTGCCTACATTAAAATCGTTAAAGACACTGCGTGCTGCGTACTTGAACATACATTCCTTTACACTGAATCGTGTTGTTTATTGTTGATGTTGTATCATGCACTTGAGATACTTCGTTCTCCACTTTTCGCCCAAATTAGAGATATTACGTGTTGAGTAGCGGAACTCAACGCTGTGTGGCTGGACTAGGGCGAAAGAATGAAGTTTAAATAATGTCCAATGTTTATTGAATTTTAATAAAAAAATTTTACCTCTTTTGCTTCATGCAATGTCATCAATATAACTGATAGCCCCTCTCAAGTTGACACTTTTTAAGGTCTCTTTCATCATTTTGTGGTTCACTCACATTCACATATATATTTAGTTGTTCTCTTATGTTTTGTTCTCTCAACATTCCTATGACAATTGAGTATCTATTTTACTTACGGTTTCATTTAGTTTTTCTATAGTATATGTCACACTCTTATAAAATAAATTATTTCTATAGTACATAAGTTTTCTAAAATACATACAACTATATTAACGTGTGAACATTTTCAACGAATAATAAAAGAAAAAATAGACGCATATATTTAATATATATTTTATACAATAAAAGTGTAATCTATATGTGCAGTGGCAGGTACCCGTAGATGCAGGCGGCGCGGCCGGGAGGGCGGGGGTCGGGAGTTAATTATATATTTCTTTATGCAAACTGAGAGAGGAGCTTCCTTATCTCGCACTCTCAGGAGCGATATTAAATCCTCTTTATTAAATTTTGCGCTTTGAACACTTCCGCCTGAACGCAGCTTCTAATGGGTTATAGGTGACGTCGCAGTGCTTCCAGGTTGTATAGTCATAAATTAAAATGGCAAATGTGAGTATTATTTTTTGTACTAATATAATAAGCAAAATATATTAGGTGAAAGTGGTAAGCTTAATAATTATAATTATATGTTTTCCTATACAACACCTGTCGCCGTGTTTGTATGTACTTAATATAAACTGCTCACAGCAGAATAGGTAGAGGGAACCTAGTGTAAAGACACTCTGTTCCCCACTTTCCGCCGAATTCTGGATGCATTTTTCAACTTTCCAGTCCAGTCCACTTAGTAACGGAACAATATAATAATTTTACATATTAAATTTTCCAGAAATGTTGTTATAAAAATTGAAAACGAATTGAAATTAAATAAATTTACGTTTTTAGAAATTATTTAAAAAAAATAATTTCTGTTTTTTATTTAAAAAAATATATATATATTATAACGTTTTGCTAATTGAGTGGTGTTTAGGGGAAAGGATCGTCTTCACTGTAGGTTTCCCCCAGCCTATCCTGATCTATGAAGGATACAGCGTGAAGACAAAGAAAGATAAATAGAAATATATTTATTATATTTAAAAATTATTAAAAGATATTCAATTTTTCATAAAGAAAATTATGTTCGTATAATAAAGCATTAAAACTCACTCATGCACTCTTCTATTTCATTCCTTCACCAGTAGTATTACACGTCCAGCCTCGGCGCCGTATCCGGAGTTCTTCCTTATATTGGCAATACCTATCGCTTTTATACCATTATTGGCTACAGCGCTAACAGTTTAGACGGTCTCATAGGGGCGGGTTCAGACCCCGCCACGTTCAAATTTTAATTTGTTATTTGTGTAGATACATAGATATACAATTTGGGAGAACATATTTCAGCATTGCCTGAAATATTTAAAAAAAAAAAAATTAAAATTAGCTTCACGCTGTATCCCGCACTCAGCAGGGTAGGCAGAGGGAACCTAGTGTTAAGACACTCCGTTCCCCACTTTCTGCCGAATTTTTGGAGGCATTGCGTATTGAGTGGCAGAACTCAACGCCGCGCTTTGCCTCGACACCAGAGCGAAGAAATGGAAATATAAATTTAAGTAAATAAAATATTTAACTATTTAATATTCAGTTTTCGTTCGTTTACAAGAGTTTAGAATGGAAAATAAAAAGTAAAGTTAATTTTAATGAACAAAATGAAGAAATTCGAAGTGCGACGACCTCCGCGCCTCCAGCTCGGACCATTTACATACTGAATATGCAATGCAATAGCTGCAAGTTCTACAAAAGATTTCCACAGAGAGGTGCCGCGGTGTAGTTGTAGTCGTGTCGAGTGGCTTTAAGTCATTAATATTAGTTCATTTTAGAATTGAATATTTCCAAAATATTTAATATTCAAGTACACAATACCAATTTGAGAATTAATTATTTTAGTTTTTCTTAATGTTTTTTTATATGTTGTAACTCTCTTTCATTGTGCGCTCTATTTTAAGATGCATACAATCATGAATTAGGAACCTTCATACACAGGAAAAACTTAATCTTCCAAAAAGTTATTGGCCCGGTCAGCGTAGTCACGCACTCGTAAAAGGCACTCTAACCCATTCGATTCCTAAAAAGGTGACTTTCTCCATGCAATTAATAAGCAATCAGCTCCTGGTATGTTTAGACGACCACCAGTTGATTGACTACCGTCAATACGGTTTGCGCCAAGGTCGATACGACGTGAGTAGGTTCAAACGCGTGTTGGGATCTATTTCCTTAAAGGCCGACGAAGCACCTGCACTTAATCACTAACCATCACGTAACTCAAACGCTCCTTTGACTTGTATTTTCTTTAAAAAAAAAAATGTCGACTTAAGATAAAATTTGCCGTTTGTTTTTTTAGTAATTTATATCGGTTATGATTCTCTTCTTCTGATTGTAAATTTTTTTTTTTTTTTTTTTTTTTTTTTTTTTTTTTTTTTTTTTTTTTATGGAAAAGGACAAGGCAAACGAGCGTTCGGGTCACCTGATGGTAAGTGATTGCCGCCGCCCACGGCCCCGTGCAACACCAGAGGAGCTACAGGTGCGTTGCCGGCCTTTTAAGGTGGAGAAAGACGCGCTTTTTGAAGGTACCCATGTCATATCGACCTGGAAACACTGCCGCGGGTAGGCCATTCCACAGTTCCGTGGCGCGTGGAAGAAAGTTCCTACGAAACCGCACAGTAGTGGATTGCCACGTATCCAGGTGGTGTGGATGATATTTTAGCCGATGACGTACGGTGCGGTTAGAAAATTCGGCGGCAGGTAACAGGTCAAACAGTTCTTCAGAACACTCCCCATGGTAAATGCGATAGAGAACGCAAAGCGAGGAAACGTCTCTACGCAAAGCCAAAGTATCAAGCCTTTCACAGATCATTGGGTCCCCAATGATTCGAATGGCTCTACGTTGTATGCGATCAAATGGTTCAAGCTGATACTGGGGTGCACCAGCCCAGAGGTGAGAACAGTACTCCATATGAGGCCGAACCTGGGCCCTATATAGGGCCAAACGGTGTTTTGGCGTGAAGTACCGTCTCGCTCTGTTGATGACCCCCAGTTTCTTCGAGGCCAACTTGGCCTTGCTTTCCAGATGATCGCGATACTGGCAGTCACTCGAAACATTAAGGCCCAATATACTGATACTGGGCGCGGCTGTAAGAGGAGTGTTTTGAAAGACTGGCGATATGATAAATGGGATTTTTTTTGTGGTTAACGCGCAAACTTGTGTCTTCAGGGGGTTGAACTGAACTAAGTTCCTTTCACCCCATGAGGAGACTTTGTTGAGGGATGCCTCAATAGAAGACACAAGTTTATTTCGGCACTGTTCAGCGTTTTCCCGAGAAAGACTTGCTCGGCCGGAGTAAATAGCGTCCACTGTGCTATCATCTGCATAGCAATGAATGCTAGAATCCTCTAACATGTCATTGATATGCAAAAGAAACAGCGTAGGGGACAGCACGCAGCCTTGGGGAACGCCAGCGTTCACGGACATATGATTAGAGCAAAAACCGTCGACAGCGACCTTGATGCTGCGCCCAGTGAGAAAGCTGGCGATCCATTTGCATAAATTCTCGGGAAGCCCATAGGATGGAAGTTTAGCCAGGAGCGCCTTATGCCAAACTCGATCAAAGGCCTTCGCCATGTCCAAACTAACTGCCAGGCCCTCTCCCTTGCTTTCAATAGCCGCTGCCCAGCGGTGGGTAAGGTAAACCAGAAGATCACCGGTTGAGCGACCATGGCGAAAGCCATATTGTCGGTCATTAATCAATCGGTGATCCTCTAGATAAACCAAGAGCTGGCTATTGATGATGCTCTCCATGACTTTTGAGAGCAGGGAGGTGATGGCAATAGGCCTGTAGTTAGATGGATCGGACCCATCGCCTTTCTTTGGGATCGGGTGGATAAGAGCGCTCTTCCATGAATCTGGGACTACGCCGACTGAGTAAGAGTGCCGAAACAAACGCGTTAGCACCGGTGTCAGCTCAGGAGCACAAGAACGGAGCACTAAGGGAGAAATGCCATCTGGCCCAAATACTGTACTTTTTAAAGATTTTCGTCCTTCTGTACGTGTACATGTGAATATCACACGTTGTCGGTTTTTATTTACGATTTCGAGGGAAATTCACCTGACAATGGCCTTTGTTTGGCATTTACTTTGAAGCTGTATAAAGGATGCCGCGGTATTCGGTGTGCGGTACTACAAAAGACAAAAATAAAACTGAAATTAAAAATACAAACAAAATATGTGTATTGTTATTTTCGAATTGTTTAGAAAACGTTTGTGACATGAAAAATCTCTCGTTGGAGAGATCTAGCACTTTATTATTTCTTTTTTTTTTCGGATAAAGCTTTTGTAACGAAAACTTTTATATCCCAAAAACAATATACATATATGATTAATTTAAACTACACCCTTCTATACTGGACTCTTGTTACAAGACTGGACTTGACGAGGCTGTGATATGAAGCAAATTAAACTCTAAGTACAATTCTGAACTTACCGCATATTATAAAAGTGTATAATTAAAAAAAACCCTTAAACTTCAAATCGCATATTTACATCACAAGTTCACATAAAACAAATACCTAAAACGTCCACAGCCACTCTTACTAACCACTAATCCAAGGAAGCTTGTCAAAATTCATTATTTTCTATCCAAAATTCCGCGTTACTTTCCCGATTCCAGAAATTCCCGGAACAAATTACCTCCAGGCTATAGTTCAATTTAATATTCCGACATTACTGACAATTTAATATTCCCTTTTACAAATCTGGTGGAAGGCGAATGTAATAAGCCACGAGACCGATATTACACGACTGGTAGTTGGTTATTTGTTAACGTCAGAATCAAAGCCTGTATTTATTATTTGTTGTCTTTAAATTATTATAACAATTTGATAGCTAAATATTTCAATCTGTTATTCCTGTAGGGCATGTATCAAAGTCAGTCAGTCAGTTTTGATAAACTCTAAATTCTCGCTAAGGAAAATATTTCTAGAATTATCTGGAGGAGAATACAAAAACATCCTGATTTCAATAGAGAGGATGAATGGAAACGTATTATCACCTGGGACCCGCTCATAAAATATTTGAAGTATCAAAACCACCATACCACAGAAGATACACCCAGCTCATTCTGCAAGAATCCACGGCAGTGCGCGAGGCAAGTAAGAAGTCGTTGGCGGCAGTTTGTCAGCTGACAGACGAATACCACCTCAGTCTACCACCACGTTTGACCACGAACTACTGTAAAGTGTTCGAAACGTGGAGTTTTGAAAAATGTATAATACTAAATTTACGCCACTAATCCGGTTAAATAATTTCATTTTAAAAGCAAACTATCAATACGGAAGCGGAAGAGTTTGTTTGTTTGTATAAGCGCGTAGATCTCTAGAAATACTGGTCGGATTTAGATTACTTTTTTATTTTGTATGAAGGCTGCAATCCCATTTAAGTGTTATAGGCTATATAACATCAGAGTGTCATTTGTAGTTAGCTTTATATACCGAGTATAAGTACATTGTAAAATAAAGTCTTCTACACCGTATATCTATCAATATTTATATTACCAGTATAAAGAGCAAACATTTGTAAATATTATCGACTACTAATAATCATAAAATAAAAGAGGCCAGTCGTGGTGCAGGGGCACAAAGTGTGACTGTAAATCGACTGGTTGTGTGTTCGACCCTCACTCGAGGAGATGAAATATTTACTTAAATTTATATTTCCATTTTCTTCGCTCTGGTGTCGAGGCAAAGCGCGGCGTTGAGTTCTGCCACTCAACACGCAATACCTCCAGAATTCGGCAGAAAGTGGAGAACGGAGTGTCTTAACACTAGGTTCCCTCTGCCTACCCTGCTGTGTGCACAGCATGAAGCTGATAAAAAATAAAAAGTATTTCCGACATTAATCATTTTACTCTTACAATCCCTACAAATTACATTGTCTCTAGACAATTTTTCACTGTAGTATCTATAATGTTTTCACCAAACCCTGATATCGAATACAAGGGTAACGAAATTTGCGGCGAACTTCCTTTTCTCTTTTTTAATTCTTCACTAATTATTGAGGCTTCCAAGAATATTCAATTATTAGGAGATTTTAATTTAATTAAATTCGTTGTAAACTCCAGACTATTATCATAAAGTTTTTTAAAGATATCCTCATTTAAAATACTGAGGTGTTTTTATATACTTGTTTATAATTCATATGGAGATTTTTTGTATTTTTATTTTTGAGGCAGTCGTGGCACAGCGGCACTGATTGTGACTTTTTTATTTTTCTCAAATTTTTGACCCATGGCAACGAGAAGTCGGTAGAAAGAGTAGAACGGAAATATGTTAATGGGATCTGAGTGTCTTTTTCTAGTCTTTGTCTAGTTTTATTTCTACTTGATAATTATCCTGCTATATACAGCCTGAAACTAAAAAAAAACAAATAAGTCTTACACTACACACCTGTAACAACACTGTGCCCTATCCCTAGCTGGTAGTGATAATGAAAGTAAATTGTCATTCCTTTTAATGTAATTGAAACCATTGCGGAATAATCACTTTAGTTAATTAATTAATATGAGTTTCAATATCTACAGAGTAGTATTTTGTTGTGGCTGGTCGTCGTTAAGTATTAGATTTGTATATAATTTGTATTGTCGTGTTGTATGAAGTTATGAAATAAATTATTTGTTGTTGGGTAATTGTACTTGAGGACGTTGTGGTGCGGTGGCACAGTGCGGAGTAAGCTTGTGTTTAGCACAAGAACAACAAAAAATTATATGTGTTGATCTTTACCCCCCTATGTACCAAACTAAGGATGGAAGTGCCACGATTCTAACTCTACATGCCCCGACTCTATGTTCCGCCTTAGTCTAAATATGTGGCTCGGTCTTTCGTTATTGCAACAACTATTTGAATGAAACAGGAAATACTTAATTGTGCCGCAGAATATAGGGTAAAAAATAAGACAAAAAAACATATCGTGCTTTTGTACGATTTTGAACGATCTAAACGTTGGGAAAACGATGATGATGGACAAGCAACAAGGACACAAAAGAATAGAAGAAATAATAGAAACTCGTTCTGAATAGCGATGAGAGGAGGACTAGTTAAAGCATTTAGGTGAGAAACCGCGGTGTGAGGCTGTTGCAGTAATTGTCCCATCGATTAGAGATCGCGGGGGTTCCCCGGGGGTGGGATAAGAGGATGGAGGGGGGTTGGGGGTGACGCTTCATGAATACTGTAGTGACTCGGAGCAATTAAGGATTCTAATCCATTTGAAAGTCTCATTTTTATGCCCATTAATTTATTGCAAGTGCTTTAACTTTATTTAAAAAGGGAGAATGTATTACAATCTGCGTAGGGTTACAACTTTGTGGTGGGACGATGTGGTTTTAATGAAGTACCTAATTAGTTCTTAATTTGGTTAATTTGGAAATAAGTATTTTTGTTCGTGTTACGTTTAGTCATCTCCTTTTACAATTTTAACATCTCTTTTTTATTTTAGCGTCGCACTGTACGCCGCATGCATTAAGCGTCAGTGTTGAGAGTTTAAAACACTCTGTTTCCCACTTTACCCTCACGTTTTGAAATGGGAAATAATTAATTCTCCCGATTGGAAATCAAACTCACAACTGTCGCATTTACAGTCAGACGCGGTACCGCTGCGCCACGACGTTATTTTACAAAACGTCAGCTAAAGTCAGTATCAATTAAATCGCGAATCATAAATAGCGGGGCTTAATTGAGTTATAATAACCAAATTATATTGGGAGTCGATGTTGCGCTACAATATATGTATATTTGTAACTATATATATATATTTATGTACATTAACTGTAACTAGTGTGTTGATAGAATTTGATGATTTGTTATCAACAGCTGAAAGCTGCTTTGTCAGAACCAGAGCGAGGAAATGAAAATATGAAATATTTCAATTCCCCGAGTACGAATCGAACCCACAACCGTCGCGTTTACAGTCGTATGTTGTACGATTATGCCCCTGTGCCACGAGGGCCTCCAGATTATTTCAACTTATAGATTTCGTATTTTGTTTGATTTTTATGATTTCATAACTTAGCTTTGTCAACTCTTGCAAATTGTATTTTACCTTTGGTCTACGATGATATAATTGTTACGGAATCCACAATAAAGCGGCAGGAGAAAGTAGATAAATCGAAATGGTATGAAAAAATCTAGCGTAAGCCTTAACCAGCCTTAGTATAACGCTATACCTTTCTAGCGTCAGTCGGTCAGGTCTGTCACTTAAATGATTGGACATTGAAACGGGTAAATTGATTTTTTGATCTGAGCTAACTTCTAAGTCTTCAATATTAACGTCGTTTGTAAGAAAAAATGTTTTTTACTCAAATTGACTGAAACTTGTGTCTTCTCGACACACGTGTGGAATATATCAGACTAGAGTAACGATAAAGATTAAAGACATTCACTTGCTTACAATTACAGAGAAGAAATTACCTAGTCACTTTTTGATGCTCGTCGATGCGCAGAGACACGCGTGCGGCTGTACCCGCGATGTGTTGTGGGCTCGATTACCACTAGAGGAAGAGAAATATTTTATATTTTCATTTCCTCGCTTTAATACCTTTCCTCCTTTCTTACTCCTTAACTTAATGAAATTGATTTACCATAATTTCCTCGCTTTCGTGTCGAGGCAAAGCGCGGCGCTTAGTTCCGCCACTTAACACGCAATGACTCCAGAATTCGGCGGAGTGGGGAACGAAATTAATTTAATGGGAATAAAGTGTATTAACACTAGGCTCAACAGTTTGAAGCTTAACAACTACTCAGCATTCAATGGATTTACGGTGCTTCTGCCCCTTACGAGTCGCGTATGTAGGACGAGGAGCTCAGAACTCAACGCCGCGCTTTGCCTCGACACCAGAGCGAAGAAATGGAAATATACATTGTAATAGATATTTCATTGTTATGGAATCTCGTGTTAAGATCTCCGTTCTTCGTCCTTATTTTGAAGATACAGCTTATTTTCCAGCGCTGAGAGAGCCTTTCTTTTTTTACAGTTTCGTAGATATTGTGTTTTCGAAAGTCAATCGACGTCTCAGCTTGATTCTCTCATCACCAATTCTTATATGATATTAATTTGGTTTTAATTGCGCAATTATATATCAATATTTCAGCATTGTATTCACAAACTTCTTCATATTTGCAAAGACTGAGCGCTTGTTGTTTTCGGTAGCAATTACGCGTAATGGATGAACGCCCTTATATTAAATATGTAGCCTTTAAACGAATATTATACTTTATTAAGGTACAAATAATATAAATTATGTTAAAGGAAAATTTTATTCAAAATTGAATTAAAACCGCTTAGACTCCGATATGTCGCAGTGAAGAAGTATCTGGCTTTACACATAAAGGTTATGAGTTCTATTTTAACTGCAGAAAATGTTTGAATTTGTATTTAATTTTTTTTGTGTCCCATGTTGAAATGTAAAACAGAATGATGAACTATGTTCCTTTTGAAATAATTTGCTTAAATAAAATGAGTTAAAGCGGGAATCAATAGAAGTTCTTTTTTATTTTTTTTTTAAATGCTACTCTACAATAAAGATAGAAAATATTAACATATATTGTATAAAAATGTTGATGTAGCGGGACTCGAACCTGACATCGATACTTGAAAACCGTCCAAGCACTTTGATGTGTAAGTGATAGGTTCTTATCAAGATGCGTTGAAATTCTTACACGCGCTCACAAATTTTTTGTGGTATTATCTCTGTATTGTAGGGAGAGAAAAATTCTTTCAATAAAAAGTAGCTTTACAGAAATTTCTTATAGAATGTTTTTATAAAATAAGTCTGTATATTTTTGTAACCGTAAACGAAAGGGAGGAACGAAACACTCTGTTCCTATTAAAATAGGAACAGAGGTTTTCAACATGAGTTTCCCAGGCTTTCTCTGCTTGCCCTGCTATGAATGCACGATGCTAAAAAATATTTTTTTCTCAATTGTTGGTAAGCACTGCCACCGTCCCATCCTAAATTTCATTATTATCCTGTCACTGACTAGCCACTATTAATTCTACTACATAAAAGGTAATATAAACCCCGTTACCGTTTTACCACTCATCTGTTACCACCCCACCTCTATCCTATAATCGTGTCGCCATGGACCTGACATTTCTATTTAAACTGCTTTATTTCATGAATAAAAATATTATCCAATATTAAGTGCCTATCTCTTGTTTCTCGGTGTTATTTAAAGGTTATTTAGATACAGAGCCTTTGTACTGCCTTCTTAACAAAGTAAAGAGAAACGAATGTTTTTATTGTTTCTTGTTTCTATGAATACGTGGTCTGTATGAGTTGTGTTTGTTATGTGTGTAAAATAGAATGGTTTACAAAAGAAATATTTTTTATTTAGTAATTGACAGATATCGAATAAACACACGGAGTGCACAAAAAGAGCGTTGACTCTTTTGTATCACAAGTCTCTCTCAGCGCTCCTTCGTTCATCACCTCACTGACTCAACGCAACGGCTTCTAAATAAAGCGGTGAATTATTTTAATTTCACGTTGTCTCGAAAAGCACACACGGACAAATTATGAGCTATGAAAGCCGGAGATTATCTTCATTAAATGCCCTTGATGATGAGATAACTTTCGTTTGTAAGTTTCACTATACATAAGAAATACACAATCAATTACCTTACAATTTTCATAATTTTTTTTTGTCAGAAAATGCCTTATTTTTACTTATTTATAAGAGATAATGATATCGCAGACAAACAACAAACAAGCAAACAAACAAACTTTTCCGCTTTATTATATTAGTATTGATGTTACGTGGAACGTCAAATACAATAAACACTATAACGGATCGTCTATTATATTATTAAATAACGACAAGAGATCGCTTGAAGAATACAAATACTAAAACAAATATACAATTACATTAAAATATATTTTTACCTACATATATTTGAATATATTTTTAATAAAATATATATTGTAAAATTTATAAAGGTTTATTTAGCGCAAAGGTTTGTTTGTTAATAAAAAAATCTAATGTGGGCACATTATTTTTTTATTTATTTCATACGGCGTAGAATACAGAAAATTGGTATGAAGGTTTCTTGGAAAGAATAGAGGTTTATTAAAAACATAAGAGGCGTTTATTTTTGGTTTACAATTGAATTGTAAACTACGTTACGTTACGTTATTGTACTAACAGTCACTCGCTACTTTATAGAGGCAGAATGTCTGTCTGATATCCATAAATCCTAGTAAGCTATAAGCGCCTACGAATATATTAAGAGCAAATAATATTTTTTAGACATTAGCTAATTAAAATTAATAATAAATTGTTCTTGTAAGAAATAAATCATTACCAACTTACATTTGTAGTCTGAAAGCTTTTTGTAATGTATTACAACTTATAAAAGTTTACAAACTACAAGTATAAGTTGGTAATGATTTTTTCCCTTCGTACCAGTAACTGTAGGTCCACGGGCATATTACCTCATAGGTTTTGACCATAAATCTAAATATTTGATATTAATTGCAACTTGATACGATACGATACGCGATCTCGTGAAAAGAGACGGGCAAGAAACTGATCCTATAAAGGTTCCGTTTCTATCTTTTGAGTAACGGATAATTTTAAATTGTGGGCTATGGCTATGATATACAACGATGCTAATAAGACAACACAAATTTTATGTCTATTAAATTTTGGCTATTTAATTAAATAGATACACTTACAATGCATATGTACAATTTTTTTAAATAATATAACGTAATATGCAATACCTCTACAATACCCAACACCCTTTGAAAAAAAATGTATAAAGCATAATTTAAAATAATTATAAATATAATATAAATAGTGCCTATAAACCAGAGGCCACTCGTGGCGCAGTGGTACAAAGTGTGACTGAAAACCGACTGGTTATGGGTTTGATCCCCACTCGAGGAGATGAAATATTTACTTAAATTTATATTTTCATTTCTTTGCTCTGGAGTCGAGGCAAAGCGCGGCGTTGAGTTCTGCCACTCAACACGCAATGCCTCCAAAATTCGGCAGAAAGTGGGGAACGAAGTGTGTTAATATTAGGTTTCCTCTGCCTACCCTGCTGTGTGCGGGATATAGCGTGAAGCTAATTTAATTTAATTTTAATAAACCAAATTGATCCACAACTTTAATTTGTTCTCCCGGATCTCGTAACTCGAAGCGGTATTTTACTGTTGAAGACTGCTGGCTGCTGCGCGTGCGCATTGTTTACGTATTGCTGACGTTCTGCCGATGTTGCATTTTAGAGATCGTCGACTTTGTTTACGATGAAGGCAGTCAATCATAAGTCGTTCCACATCCGTACGTGCACCCTACTTGTGGAGATTTGAATTGCGCAAGCGTTGGGCTGACATCTGGTTGACGAGATAACCAATAGCAACAATCTGCCATATTTTTTACGAGACTATCTTTGAAATATGTGCTATAAAATATAAGTATCGTCAAAATCTATTCATAAATTGTCTGAGCAATCAATAAACATACATACAAAATGAACATAATTATGGCCGTACAGTCACAGTCAGTTTAAAAATATTAAATATCAAAACAAACATTAATTTTGCATACATTCGTTAACTTCACAGTACATTAAGAGAGAGGGTTTTACTTTGTAAATATTATATACAAGTTGTATAAAGTTGAAGACAGCAGTCCTCAGAGAGCAACACGGCTCTGAGAATTATAACGCGAGCTCATACGATACAATATTTATATGTAATCTTGCCGCCCGCGGGTGTCTGTATACGGTTTAAATAGGACAGTATGTAGAGTAAAAGCTCCCTGGATGGTAAACAGAGATTCTAAGATAAAGTTATTTGAGGAAATAAATTATTTCCATTTCCTCGTTTAGCAACAGTTCTGTCGCCGCGTACGCAACGTTTCAAAAATATGCGAGGGATCAGAGTGTCTTAACACTAGGTTCTTGCGTAACGCCTATCCTGCTATTACACAAAAAATATAATATAATACTACTTGCTTACGTACCAAATTCAGGACAGTTCACTCATTTTATGTGAAATAAACTACAAAATAAGTTTGTAATGAGTTTTTCTGCGCTTCAAGCAACTATAGATATGAATATTTGGTATTTTTTTCAGCATGATACCTGTACGCGACTTGGAGATGATTGATCTTTACTGACGGACGGACAGACGGACAACGAAGTGATGCTATAAGGGTTCCGTTTTCACACTTTAAACATACAACAATTCCGCCAACTCCGCAGTCTATATCACGTGTACGGTTATTGTACGATGTCTGTCGCGTGAGCAGATTGCATATGAATATTACAGTGACAGCCGCGCGGCGCGACACTACGCAATAGGTACACGACGGGGGAAGTGGTACCTGCTACATGTAAAATATGATCAAGATCAGGTTGTTTTATATGTCAACTTTAAATTTTATTGTAAACGGAAAGTTTGACTCCGACTCGAGGGAATTAATACGACGACAATGAAAGACTCGAATTTTAACGAAAAGTAGGAAAAGTGTCTTGACACTAGATTCTTCCTGTTTGCTATGAAAATAAAAAATGCCGCATACTTTGCATTACTATAAACCTTTAAACAATATTGTTGTTGTGAAATTGTTTTAGATATAGGTAGAATGCGCGCTACATCTATATGAGATCTTTTAACCCGTTCAAATTCGGGGGATGGCATAAGTGTCAAACGCATATCACGTGAGACACCATAAGCATTGCTTTGTGCACGTACTTGGCTATCGAAGGTTCGGCACCAATTTATATAAGGAAGTACGTCTTAGAAAAGTTGAGAATAACTTTGTACCCGTTTCATGAATAGCAGTTATAAGTTTGTTATCATATTTTCCTGCGACATCACGTCTCTAGTAGAATAAGCGCGTCTTTTAATTCCTCCGCTCAGCATGCAATGTCCCGTTGCCTATTTTGATATGTGCGTAAAGCGCGAAGCTTTTTTTAATCTTTTTAGCGCAATGCCCCAGAATTCAGTGGAAAGTGGGAAACGGAAGTATCTTAATGGGAAAGGAGTGTCTTAGCACTAGGCATCTGGGTTCCCTTTACCCACTCTGCTTGTGTGCGACTCATCGTGAAGCTAAAAAAACGCAGCTTCACATTGTATCGCGCATACACCAATGTAGGAGACGAAACCTAGTGCGTAAACTTTGTTCACCAAACACCGTATAAAATTGTGTGTGTATTAGTCTAAGTATTTGTCACCTTAAACCGTATATTTTAAATATAATATAACTAAGTAATAAAAAAAAGCCTATAATTACTATTTACCCGATGTTATTGTCCAGAGGTTTCTTTTGCCCAAATAACCTTTCAGTGATGACTCGACGGTAGGTACTCGACGGTAAGTACTCGACGACGGCAGAAAAATTAATTAAATTCTGCGTCCTGTGCGGCTTAATTAGGAAAGCTCTTATTATGTTTCATTTATATTAAAAAAGAGGCCGTCATTACGCAACGGCATAATGTTTGACTATAAACGACATTATTGTGGGTTCAATTTCAACTCACGGAAATGTAAATATATTCATTTCCTCGTGCTTGTAACAAGATGAAATGTGGCGCTGAGTTTTCTTAATAGAAGTAAAGCGTCTTAATATTAAATTTTCAGGTTCCCTTCGTCTACCTGCTGTGTGCGGACAGCGGTACAGCGTGAAAGCTAAAAAACTAATTTGCTACACAACTACTTATCTAAAAGTTTTTGTCATATGTTTTTATGGCATTCCAACAGAAAGTGACAAGTTTTGCAACATAAAAGTTTCCTCATAAGCGCTGCTATTAATCTGGCATTATTTAGACGACAGCTGCGAGCTAAACTCGACGGCGATTAAACCAAGGAGAAAAGAACGTTACCCGTATAGGGTCACTTTGTACTATGTTTGTCTAACAAATTTCCAGGCCTACAGTCCCTTGCAGCACTAGAAGAAAGATTAACAATGAAGAAATTAAGCTTCTACGTGTTAAAAGACACCGGTTGCATTTGATCGTTTTTTATATCATCACGTTTTCGTTTTTCAACAGGAAAGGCAGAGAGAACTACTCTATTCTTGTTTTCTCCCTATACATACGTGTACAGTGTGCCCATGCTGTGCCAAACTGCGCCACGCCCTCACTTATGTATAAAGAGGGTTGAAGGGTTGTCAATTAGGAGTTACAAAAGATTTCAGCCCGCACTAGAGGAACATTTATCAAGTATCCAGCCAATATAGGTACCCGTGTGCCGGTTGGAAATTGAAAATATTGTTAACGTTTCTATAGAATACTCGTATTTTTGTTCAAATATTGGAATCTTAAAATAACGTAATTGTTTGCTTTTCTAGTTTAGTGAAATTAATTATTTTAAATTAATAATTTTATTTACTGGTGGTAAATTATTTGACGTTCAAAAAATGAAGCATGTAACTTCTTATTTTAAATAAAATTATTTGACTTTGACTTTGACTTTGACTTTATTGTATTTTTTTTATTTTCTATTTTTAGCATACCAGAGAACTTCGCGGAGGGTACTTAGTGTTAGGACACTCCGTTCCCCACTTACGCCCAATTCCTCCTTTGTTTCCTATTTTACGGCTAAGTTTCGAAACATTGCGTTACGAAATTCATCGCTGCGCTTTGTATACTAGAGCCGGAAGAATGTAAAGAGAGTTTTTCAATATAGTAATTCCCTCTAGAACGACACAGCTGAACCCACAACCGTCGCATTAAACATAAATATTTGACAGCTGCTACGGCCAATTAAGCCTGTGATCGTACGTACGTATCGTACGATCTCTGTGAGAGAGAACGTGTGGGGTCCTCTTTCGATATAGATACATCACTTTCTTAGTTTCAAGCAGTATCCCATATATAACGGAGTAGTGCCAACTGGGAACTGGGAATTGAGTCTTGTGCAACATAACATATTGTAACTATGAAGGATCTATGATACCTGAAACTGTATAATGGATTTAAATACAAAATTATTATGAACTTACACAGTTAAAGTATAATTTATATCATGAACGCTGTCTTAGCACAGTGAGGCAGCTCTGACTGTGAACGTAACAGTGTAGGTTCAGTTCAGTCCAGTGGGTGAATTATTTTAATTTTCTCGCTCTGGTAACAAGACAAATCGCGTCGTTGAGAAACACATCCTAACATCAGGTTCCATCAGCCTACGCTGCTATAAGCGGAATAAAGCGTGAAGCTGAGCAAAAGAAACAGAAGCGATCAAATAAAATTATCATATATTTTAAAGAACTCTACTACACTTTTTATTAATCGATAATAATAATATTTTTTTACACTTAACTCAGCCTCATTCTGCACAAGGAAATAAATAACGTCCCAAATCAATAGATTTGATTTGAAATTGAATACAATTTAAATCGTCTATAATCTTTTAATAGGATTCCCATTTCCCGAAGCTTATTTCCACTCGAACATTTAAGTCCTTACTCGCGGGTCGCACAGTAAGTACTACGGGTACTCCACAGTAGCGACTACGTCGGCCGAGCGCGCGCTGCACGACGATCAGTTAGAAGCGGTTTTTTTTTAATTTTTTATATAAATTCAAATGTACTTAAAATGTAACTAATTAACATTAAAAGTAAGGCTCGCTAGTCCATAGGTTTCCAGGTTTCTTCTGCCTATCTGTGCTTTATACCAGAGACGGCGTGAGCTCGACGTTGTTCCTAACTCAAGACGCAATGTCTCGAAAGTCTGGTCGAAACATACATATAGTACATGCGACAAAGAGCGAGAAGCTGTTTCAATTAACACAAAGTTAGCATATTGTATCGCAAAATATATATATTTATATATATAAATTCATCACGAAATTTAAAAAGACAGGGTCGATCAATTAATTCTTAAATATTTTCTATTTTTTAATGTATATTTTATTTAATTCGTTTACATTTACACTCAAAGACGGTTTTTGTTATGAATGAGCAGGAAAATAACCCAATGTTATTTCAAATACAAATATTATAACAAAATGGGAATATCCATGTTATTGAAGGTTCAATATTCCGGAAGTAGAGCGCCGTCGTTATTTGCTGAGGATAACTACATTTTTGCGTTTCAGGAAAAAGGTTTGAGGCAACATTGTTTTATACAACTACTAGCAAACGCTGCCTCTATATATTTGTGACTGTACAATCTTATTCTTACTATCTTATTCTTAGGCAAAATCGATTTGCTAAGAACTTGATTTAAAAAAAAAACATTTTAGGCCGTGTCTGTTGTGGGTTTGATTCCCCTGGTACAAATTTTAAATTATGCCTATTCAAATGGGCTTTTGCGAGTACTTTAAATTGTTGAATGAACATGTCACTACCGCCGCACGCCGCACGCCGGCTCAGAAGACCTACCGTGTTGAACTGAACTAAGAAGAGCCGGCAACAACAGTTGCCGGCTCTTCTTAGTTCAGTTCAACATCATAAATATATATTAAACTTTAAATTTACATTTTTATTGTATAATAGTATACTGCATGAAATTCAAATCATCTTAACTTCATACATTTTTATCCTATAAATATTATTGAGAACTGTCATTGCGCAGCGCACCGCGTGCGAGTGTAAAGTTGTGGGTTGCCGATTCCCGCTTGGAGGAATAAAATTATATTTTCAATGTCTCGAAAAATTCGGCAAGCATTCGGAACGTGGGGAACAAAGTGTGTTAGCTCTATGTTCCCTCTATAAACCCTGCAATATACGGGATACAGCGTGAAGGTAAATAAAAGGCTATTACAGACGTATATACTCAGACCTATCTGGGGCGTATGTACCGTAAATAAACGCCGCAAATATCCCATACGTGGACGTAAGGTATCTATAATATTTACATTTCCTCTCTTATGAGTTATAGATCCTATATCTTCGTCGACGTCCTCCTCTCTTTGAATACCGCGTAATATTTTAGGTTTACGATTTTGTAAAGAAAGCTCTGGCATGTTTGTTTTGAAAAAGTGTGCCTATGTTTAGACCAATATTCATATCTATATAAGTATATAATTACAATAAATATACAAGAAACACACTCACCAGTTAAATTAAAGTATTCCTGTTCTAATAACGAGAGTGTACAATCTGGAGGCATTGCGTGTTGAGTGGCGGAACTCAACGCCGCGCTTTGAGTCGAAAACAGAGCGAAAAAATATTTACAATATTTAATTCCCCTGCAATTCGCGTTTACAGGCACACAAAAGTCATAATACTTCTGTACATTTATTCTAGTTAAATAATTATTATTTAAGACAAAGCTAAACTTTGTTGTCTTCACACTGACATTTCAATTTTAATTATATTCGAACATCGGTTGACCAAGAAGATCGAGCAACTGTCAGAATTCTAACAAAATGTAATTTAATAAATATATCCATAAAGTGAAAAACGTAGAGAATTTTTACTCAGATTGCCCGGTATCTACACTAATATTATAAAGCTAAGTGTTTGTTTGGTTGATCGCACTATTCTCAGGAAATACTGGCTTAAATCTTCTTTTTTTATTTGATTGTCCATTCATCAATAAAGGAAGTAAAGTTCCTCAACTTACGTGCAAATCGTGTCATGTGTCATGTGTCACCCAGCACATAGTTACTTCCAAAACGTTACTTGACAAAACGGGCGACATCGCAATTATTAAATAAAAGTTAGGAAATCTATAACATGAAAATTGTATATACTGGAAACTTGTATGTTATAGTACATATTTAAGATGGATTTTTTTGGAAAAGTTACATTTACATTTGGGCACAAATATTTTAATTACATGTAAAAATATTTTCTCTACAGTGAACACATTTTAAGTTTTATTACACAAGTTCCTGACGTCGTATGCCTAAAGGCAAGAATTTTTATCACCAACTATTAGATTAGATTAGAGATATCCATAAAGCTATCCTTAGAAAGTTTCTTGACTTCTCGAATTTGGTGAATTCGAGAAGTCAAGAAACCAGGGACTGAAGTGTTGAATGCACCATTCTCTTCGTTAATTGCCAAAACATCTTTGTATAAAAACAGCTCTGTGTTACCATTTGGCGCTCCTTTCCCTCGTTTCCCGTAAAGAGTGAACCTACAAAACATATTATAAATATTTCTTATTTAGGCGACGTTTGTTAGTGTTTGATTTGCGTCTCATAAGCTGATAGCATTGATAATATCTTGAGAAAGGACAATTTCACTGTAAGGCATTATAGTTACATTGTACCGGAGTTTACGGACCGCTGTCATCGTCTCTTCAGAATAACAAAGAGGAATCAGAAATACGTTTTATCTGTTTAGCTTTACTGGCGTGATACGAGATTAACAAATATTCTTATAGTTTAAAATTAATACAATAAACACGCCTACACCAAGTGCCGCTAGTGTGTCGTAGCTACATATAAATTATTAAATAAAAATCAGTTTCACGACGTATGTACAGAGTAGGTAGGCAGAGTCTCCGTTCCCCACTTTCTGCCTCACCTTCCTTATTGCGTGTTGAGTGGCAGAACTCAACGCCGCGCCTCACCTGGTAGAAATGGAAATATAAATTTAAGTAAATATTTCTCCTCGAGTGGGGATCGAATCCACAGTCGATTTTACAGTCACACTTTGTGCCACTGGCCCACGATCGCAACAATTATATAGTCCTAAATTGTTGCGATTTTCTAGTAACCTCTGAAGTGGCACTATGCAGGCCACAGTTTCATCATTGGACCAACTGTTCAATGATATCATATTAATGTATCTAGTTTACATATAACTGTAGTTACATGATGATAAGATAAAATGAAAATTTAGTTTGACAAGTCAAATTGAATTTTTTAGATTTTATTATAAAGCCCAGATTTAAGTCACAGTTCAAAAAACGAAAATGGGGGGAAATACGTAATTTTTCCAACAGAACACATTAACAAGATACAGCAACGAGAAATCAGTCAGTCCTAAGATTTTGATACATGATTATTGTTCGACTTCATAAAAGCGTTTTAAAATATTCATAATAAAGTAAACTTGTAAAGTTTTATGTATAATAATCAAGTTTTATTATTATTATGATTTTTTTATTTATTATGTTATTTATAATAATCAATAAGTATGTCAATATATGTTTCTAAAACTTTGTATAGTATTCTCTATAACCTCTCGCCGCTGCTCCGACTGCAATCTTCTATATAATTGCTCACGGCTTTGTGGCTCTCCTGCATTAAGATTTCTGCAGAGCTCGCGTCCCAGTATAACACATATTACCTACTATATCACTAGAACGTCATCTATACATATAATAAAAATGATACTGATCTCTGTCACGGTGTTTCTGTCAGCACCACTTTACATGAAACCACAGTTTTAAATAAAAAATAAATAAAATATTAGATTCGATTTATAGATTTTTAAATTTTTAAAGCGTTTCCCTTGTTTGTGAATGCATAAATTGCATCTCCGTAACATATAACAATATACGTCTAGAAGGGTCTGATCTGGAGGTTGGCCCTGATATTTTATTTCTAAGAATACCATCCCATACAAATTTAAATAATATCCATGTGCTCCGCACTAGTAAAGTATGCCGTTTTAAAATAAAAACACTTACTAAGAGTAAAAATAAGAATTGTCCAAATTCATAAAGCAAATATCACCAAAACACAAAGAATAATAATATAAATAATAATTTAAAAAAGGTTACACACACGAAAAAGACGGGATAATTTCACAAACCAAGTCTGACACTTAACAAAAAACATAATTTTACCCCAAAATCCCAATACTAGTTTTCATTTAAAATTAAAATTTTAGTAATTACGTTTATAGTAATAATTAATAAAATACAAAATAATAAAATAATCATTTTATTACTATTATTTTTATTGATTACAAGTCAACTCAGCAATTTTTTATTGTCTTTTTTCACATAATAGCTATAAATAAAGATGTAATTATTACAAACAACTGTTTATCCTTCTATACAATATTATAAATAGAGATAATAAATAATTAAAGTTGTCACTTAGTCTCCGAAATTTTATTTTTAAAATACAACATGGCGGAAGGTGGGTACGTTGTTCGAAGGTTGGCCGAGTTGACCTTTTTTGTGTTTCGCGCCATTCTTGCTGTATTGTGCAGGAATGATTGCTTAATATAAAAAAAAAACATAATAAATGTAGATTGTACTTTTTACGCATGATTTGATATTAAAAGAATTATTATAATTATCAAAACTATTTAAAAATAATTTCTTAATTATATTTTAATTAATTTCGTATTGAGTTTTCGTAGGTACGATTTTGTATTAAATTAATTAAACAAGTGTAAATAATAATAATAAAAATCTTAATAAAAAATTTAAAAGTATGTTCGATATTGGTGGTATATAATTATAGTTAATGGCACTACCATGTTCTGTGAACTATTATAATGTTTTTAATTATCTGTGTAATGTGTTATGTCATTATATGTACACAAAGTATAACTTCGCGGCGCGGCTAAATCTTGTTATATATATCTTGTTTTGTTCGTCTTCAGATTTTCAGTGATTATAAAGTGTTTTAAATTATTTGGATGTTGTTTAATATTGTCAAAACATTAATCGAATTTCTAAAATCGTGATGAATATGACATGTGATTACTGAATATTTTTCTTAAATGTGAAACTATTGTGTAAGACTAGTAATAAACAAATGACGAGTTTTTAATATTACTTATGATAAACATATTAGTGGTGTAACATGCAAAGTCGACGACGATGTAAAACTAATGTTAAATGTGAGTATCCTAATTCAATATCATGTTTTGTGTTTTAAAATTTGAATAAAATTTTGCGGGTAGTTCAGTAACCTTGCATTATTTCTAAATAATTTCATATTTAAAAGATATAATAAATTGCTTGAAATAGGCTTTTATCAAACAATTTATTAAAATAGGTAATTGCGTAAAAAATAACTAGAGATAACATTCTTTCTCGTTTGGTTATGCGTTTTATGAATGAAAAATAGAAGATCAGCAACGATTAGTAGCATTTTTGTAGTAGTCTTTACGTTATTGGTATGTATTAACCCTATATGTTGTTCCTGTAAAAAGCGCTGACGCTTATCCATTATCCATCCTGTATATTATAGAAAAAATATTTTTAGACATTTATCAGTACAATAGATCCCAACACAGTCCCAACTCAACTCAGATACGGCTCAATCAATTTAAATACTGCTTTCATTATTGCTTGAATGGTTTCCAAGAGGTGCTAGTTCTAAATAATTAAATACGTTTTAGAAAAAAACTATTTTATTTCTAAGTGAGCAAAAACACCAACAGCAAAAATAAGTAAAAAAATAACCACATACTTGTGTAAAATTATCTTTTATTCTTTTACAGTTATTTTTGAGTGTAAGTTTTATTGCAAACATTAAAATACGAGCGACCCGCGACGACCCTCTCGTACTGCGTATGTACGTAGTATGTACGTAGTATGCACATACTGTGTACTACAATATTCAGCCGCTATGAAAACTATATACTTGAGCTATGTTCTATATTTAAATTGCAATTGTATTTTAGTTTCATTTGCGTTATGAGGAGTACCTATGCAAAGAGAACTCGATGGGAGATCAGTCCGCTCTCCAAACATATTATAGCTTATGATTTTTTACAGTACAAATAAAGGAACAAATAATAAACTTGAATTTTTCGATATCAAGATTTGTACTGTTTTATCATCACAGATAACAATATATATTTTTTTATTTATCCGCTTCACGCTGTATCCTGCATACAGCAGGGTAGACAGAGGGAACCTAGTGTTAAGACACTCCGTTTTCCACTTTCTGCCGTATTCTGGAAGAATTGCTTGTTAAGTGGTAAAACTCAACGCCGCGATTTGCCTCGATACCAGAGCGAAGAAATGGAAATATAAATTTAATTACATATTTAATCTCCTCGAGTGGGATTAAACTCACAACCAGTCGGTTTTACAGTCACACTTCGCGCCACAGCGCGACGATGGCCTCTTTATTTAAATTGACTTATACGAATATTATAAGTCCGAAGTTTGACTTTGGTTTAGTTAAAGACCCTAATCGCAGGAAGTAGTAATTCAAGTTACTGAAAACTTTCTATGTAAAAAATAAATCAGCTTCACGCTGTATCCCGCACACAGCAGGGTAGGCAGAGGGAACCTAGTGTTTTTAGACACTCCGTTCCCCACTTTCTGCCGAATTCTGGAGGCATTGCGTGATGAGTGGCAGAACTCAACGCCGCGCTTAGCCTCGACACCAGAGCGAAGAAAAGGAAATATAAATTTAAGTAAATATTTCATCTCCTCGAGTGGGGATCGAACCCACAACCAGTCGGGTTACAGTCACACTTTGTGCCGCTGCGCCACGACTGGCCTCATATATGTAGGACCTTTAAATTAAATTAACAAAAAAATTGTTTCTTCAATTTTCATTTTTTTTATATGATATAACTTATAAAATATGGGTTCCGGCTGTAAATAATGACCGTCAGTGCGGACAAAATATGTCAATAGGTCAAAAGTTCTTCATAGCTTGATGTCGAAGCTTGAATTCGACGTTGATTTCTTCCTTCAAATGTTTGCAATTTTTTTACCCATTTTTGTAGATTATTTTCTATACCAGGATAATTCATAGCAATGTATGACTGATGTATAGGATATTCTAATTTTTTATTAGTTTATAGTGAGCTCTGTATGTTACTATACTTCTAGGTGGAACCCAATCATTCGAATGTTTGCTTAAACTTTTACTTAAACTTAAACTATAACCTTTTAATAAGTAACTTTTTAATAAATGACTGTTTGAATTACAAAACTTTTATTTTTCCTTCTAATATTGTTAATTATTACTAAATACTCAAAATTCATACGTACGTAAGTTTCTTTACCACTTTTATCTATTTTGTGCGTTTTTCACATAATCATGCCATGAGCTGTTCTTCGAAAAATAATAAAATTTTATGCTGTTTGATTCACTTTTCTTTTTTGCTGATGAATTAGTACATCCGGAAATGCAACAACGCATTATGGTAATCATTTTGACTTATAATATAACATTAATTGATGAATGTCAGCTATCAATAAATTACAAGATTCACGACGCCTCTATGTTACATCGTGTTAATTGTTTGAATATCGCCTTCTGTTATTGCAGTCAGAGTTACTCCTGGCATTGAGAATGTGTTATGTGTAAAACACAAGTTCTAATTATTTCTATCTCCGGTCGGCCGAAGTCGCTAGTGAACGGTTGTATAAGTATAAATATGATACCAACGTTATAACAACCACACGAGTGCCGATATACACTTTTATTACAGAAAGATTTTAATCTCCCGCATAAAATTTAATAACTTTCACATGAAAGGATTTTTACTGGCGGTTTTTTAATACTGTAATAGTCTGATATTCAAAAACCTCTCATAAATTTAAATTCAAATACTTTATGGAACGTAAACTGTATCGCAGTGGAGTTTCAGAGTTCTTCTTGGCTCCACTTTACGACGTGATCGGTACAGGATAAGCCTTAATCGTATGAAAACTTAAACGAGATAGGTTATTTTATTACTTGGCTCTCTGAGACGGCGATATTAAGCCCAAGTGCGTTTTTTATACTTTTTGCTAAGACAAACATATTATTTGAAATGGTGAAACTATCGGGTTATTGGTGTGATATTTATATGTATTACATTTCTTTCCAGAAACGTTACATATTAAATGGCAAATCTCTACTGGTAAATAAAATTAATTTAAATATACTCGTTACCACGTGAGGAACCTAAAATGATCGCACATAGGCATTTTTACTCGAAATCAGATTATCATATTGTGTTACTAACTTAATAATTTGTACTAACTTTACATTGAATAAATTAATGCTATTTATATCGCACAAATAAATATCAATCTCTAATTGAAGTGCCCGAAATAACAAAGTTAAAGTGATCACGTTACAGCGTTACTTGTCAATGAGACTGAAGCGATCTTCATTTATCATTAGATACTCTCTGAAATAAATAAACAACCTACTTTAAACGAATATAAAATCATAATAGTTTGTAAAAGTATTATAAGCTCGAGCTCCGCGGCACACCGTTAGAGAGGCCAGTGTCCAGGTGGGAACTGATCTGTTTTAGAACTCTTTAATGAGGTTAAACTTGTATTATTATTTAATTAACGAGTTTTTATTGGGCTGAAAAAAAATTACGAACTACTATATAGGTTTAGGTAGAATGTTGTTTCCTTTTTTATACGCTATCTCGGCATATAGCGAAATAGGCAGAGGAAGTCTACTGTTAAGACACTCTGTTCTCCACGCGCCGCTCAATTTTCAAGACATTGCTGGTTGAGTGGTAAAATACAATGCCTTTTGTCTTGTTATATTTCAATTTTAAATTCAAATTTATTAAAAATTAATAAAATTTTACAATTTTCTTCCACATACTATAATTATTATGCGTGGTTTACTGCGGCTCGGGAATTAGCCTCCAAGGAACTATAATGAGTAGAAATGACTATAACATTTAAGCACCCTTTTACGTTTTACCAATATTATGAAGTATGAATATATTTTATGCTTAAAGTAAACTCATTGAGGTGATTAAGTATTTATTTAAAATTAATATATATATACCACTATAAACGCGATGGTTTTAGGTTCGATATCCACACGGGGAAATGAATTATTTTCATTTCCTCGCTCTGGTAAGTAAAGGGGCAGAGGTGAGTTTCATCACTACATGAGCGTTAGCTCATTATCTTGAAATCAGATCCTACACCTAAAAGCGAAAGACAGTATTAACTCTACAGTTTATCTTCTGCCACGTGTTCTGCCTCACAGAAACAGGATAAAGAACGAAGAAGACATGAATCTTCTCTATTTTACAGTGACTCTGAACTTTGCTAGATTAAATGTCCAATCATTTGTCCAAAGATAATATTTGTAAGTATTTCTTTTATATAGTGTAAGAGTGTCAAATAGATATCTGTGTATATGCGTATATAAATTTTATTGTTTCCTATGATACTAAAATAATATTATAACAATAGCTCCCGTTAAGCGAACAAAAGCGATCGGATATCATATACTGTACCGGCCACATTTACTCAGTAACAATCCACTGTTGACTGTCATCAAACAGCTATTTTTAATTGCAACATGTTGGTCAATTAGTGGTCGATAAGCTACAAAGGTACTATAAAGTAAAAAAATTAAATATGACTGAATAGTGAGAAATAGAATGTCTCAGACAATAATATTAAGATACTCCATTCCCCACTTTCCGCTGAATTATTCAAGGCATTGCGTGTTGAGAGCAAAAAAATTTTAATATTAATAAATATTTAAAAATCTTCGCTCTTCGAAAATTGATTTTCCCGCGAGAAGATGAGAAACGCAAACTGAAAATAAGATATATTTACTAATTTCTTTTATCTTCTTCGAAAATGGTCATACGAAACACAAATTTACAACAAGAACTAAACAAAAATCATAGACTGTATCTATACTCGTCAAACCTCTGTGGGAGCATAAGCTACATAACAGCACAAATTAAATAAATCCGTACAAGAGAGACACAAGAACAACATTTTAATCACCGCCAACTTTCAGAATTGCCATTAAAAGTTTTAACAACGACTCCACTTTCTGTACAATAATTAAATAAAGAAAAACTTAAAATGTGACACTTAGATACGTCTTTGTGTTTATAAGTATTATTAATCAAAAAATGAGGCCGTCATGGTAGCGGACCCTTTCATGGTAAACGGACGGAATGATTTATTTTTATTTCTTTGCGTATTGAATTCTGCCATTCAATACGCTATATCTCTAAAATAATTTGCCACTTTCTATCTTTATAATACTACTCTATAGTAATCTTCTCTACAGAAGAGATACACATTTGCGTCACTCTCCTAGTTGGTAACGAGCCCCCACACAAAAACCGTAAAACGAGCTACGTTAAAAATACCTACCTACAAATGTGTAAAACATTGAAATTAGAAACATGACTGATTTAGTATTTTAACGGGAGCTCGTAAACTTGTGACGATTTACTGGAAATAGCTTGCACCTGTACAAGCACGCTTGTATGTGATGAGGATATGAATGTACAGAAATACAACGTGAATGACTTGTGTAGTATATCAAAATATTTTCGATTTTGTCTTCTTAATAATATTAAACTCGTTTAGTTGATCGCGCTTACCAGAAGTACTTAGGGTTCAAATAAAATAATTTTATTGTGTCAGGTAATTCATTTATCGAGGACGGCCACATGATATATTACATTACGCTAATCGTTTTGATGTAACTCGGTTTGGTTTGGTTCTTTGATTATGGCGTTCCGAGCGTGCCAGTAGAGCACAAATCACTTTGCCAATCGATGTAACTCACTGTACTGTACAGTACTCGGTCACTTAGAATGTGCCATTTGACATATGCAGCTTCTAATTATGATTATGGTTAATTATTTTCTGACTTTGGGGGCGAAGCTGCTTTACTACTCCAACTAATCCAAGGCAGTCTCAGCAGTCACTTTCTCTGCTCACGCTATCTTACTAAATTTTAGACTAAGAAGTCTGCCATAAAAAGTGGACTGCCATAGTCCTAGTTTAGATTTCCACATTTTCTATACTTTCTACGCATTAACCGGCGACCATCTCTGGGCAATTACCTGTAATTACCCAGAGATGGATCCCGGCTGATGCGTCACAGTAAAACATTTGTATATTCTCTAAGGGGCCTCTACGTGTTGGACCTGTGTCCCCACGCAAGCCTTCCAAAGGACCGGGTTCTTTTGAATTCGAGTACTATTAAAGAGAAACATAATAATAATAATAATAACACTTTATTGCACGTTTACAATTGGTTATACATTTGATATACAAGTACATAAGATCAATGTGCAATGGCGGCCTTATCACTAAGAGCGATCTCTTACAGGCAACCAACAATGCAGGATTAACAAACAAGAACGCAGAGCGGTGCAAAAAGTATAACATATTTTTATTTTTTTATTTTTACGAGCTACACGGTCGTTACATTGATATATACATAAATATAAATAAAATGACAAATATAGATAAATACATATAAATATATGTGTTACAACAAAAAATATATGTGTGTCCAGCTCTCGTATCGTATGCTTTATGCGACATGCCTATGAAACTGAATTGAAAAAGAATCCTTAGGCTTATAGAGGCCTGAAAAACGAAAACGCAATACAATGTAACGAACTGAAAAAAACACGACCCATTAATAAAATGATATTTTTATTTCAAGCAAGGCGGTTGTGGCACAGTGGCAAATCGTCTTCGACTATAAAGGCCTAACTTTAAAGGCGACAATCATTAAATTCCCATTTAGAGGAATTAGTTATTTACATTTTCTCGCCTTGGTAACAAGACAAAGCGCGGCTTTGAACTCCACCACGCAATGTCCCGAAAATAAGGCGGTCGAAAATAGAGAGTTTACTTATTACGAGGTTTTCTCTGTTTAAAAATACGTTAAAATATTGTTTTTGAAGTTAATAGAACAATCGAAAAACCTTCCAATATTTCAACGTTTAATCTAACACTCATGTTGACGTATGTAACGCTTCGAACGCGACAGACGGTTGCGGTAAATTGGTTTTCCGAACTCCACTGTATTGAGTTAGCTAATGGAATTCAACTTTTGGGAAACGTTTACACTCGCACCGTCGCGTGGCGCAGTGCACTCTGTCACTCACTTTGGGGGAAATACGGATCCGTTCGAGAGTTCTTACCTGTGATGTATGGAGATCGACTAATATAGATATTTTGGAGAAGAAAATTTACAGATTAAGACGAGAAAAGATTTGAGACAGGTAAATAGCGCCTGATTATTTTTCCATGGGACTCTTTGGACATAGCGGAATTGTATGAATATGTTTAAGACAGTGGCGTTGTTCGTGGCGCAAGGGCAAACGCGTACGACCGTCACTGCGACGGATGTGGATTTGAATCCCACTAGGTGGATGGAAATATTTAATATTTTCATTACCTCGCTTTGGTAGCGAGTGTTTCAAACCTAAGCTAACAAAAAAAATCTTATTATTTTCTATGAAAAACAAAATTTAATTTAAAATAAACAAATCTCAATGATCAAAGTTCGCCACTCAGTTTGTGGTCACGAGTAGGCTGAGGTGGCCTGAGTCATAAGTTGACATAATTATTATATGAAGCTACCACCAACAATTTTTTCAATTCTTATAATATTGCCTTATATTTTTGCAGAATGAGCTGACAATATCTAGTGTAATTGGTTTAAGACTTAAATTATTTTTATAAGTGGGCGCTGGAACGTTTCTTGCAGTCTTCTCTATAAAATCAGGATTTCTTTATATTTCAACAGCATAGTGGATTATTGTTGATGGGTATTAGGATATGAGGATGATATATATGAATAACGTCATTAGACTTCTTCTTCTTCTATTTCTCTTCTCATTCGATTTTTGTTCCCTCACTCCAGATTTACTAAGTTTCGAGACAATATATGTTGAATGGTAGACCCCAATGCCAGCCTAGTGTTTTAAAATAATAGCATTATTAGAAAATGTAAATGTAGAATGTGTAAATGTATTGTGACAATTTTGGAAGCCGTTATAATCTGCTATAAGATTACTAGGTCAAGAAGATTTATCGTATATTCGACATTGACGAGGGCTACCTCTAGCTTTTCACGCAAAAATCCTGTCCATTCCATTTCTCAGCCTGACGAGGTAGTCTAAAACGTGGAATGTGGTATACAGATAAAAGTCAATTTTCACGAGAATTTAGTGGCTTTGGTAGTCTTATTAATCACAAAAATAGTATAGATAGTGTAGAAATTTATTAACGTTATATATTTTCGAACTCATTATCTTCACCTGGCAACTGATAATATTACATTACAAAAAAAGGATTAATTGTTTCGGCGCAACTGCCGTCCTACCCTCATCTTATTTGTCACTCACTCTTCCATCATTTATCTTCTTCATCTATATGTATTGCTTTCACTCCTCCACCTTTAAAGAGACTGTTGGAGGCTGAGTTTTGTTGTGTTTGACCAAACCTGTTTCTTCTGCTTTATAATATTTGTTTAAAAGTTTAGATTGTAAATTTAATTAGATATGGATAACGATAAGTTAAATGACGGCGTTTATTTACGCCACGTAACGCAAGATATATTGCAAGAGTAAAAGAAATTGAGAGCGGTGTGTCGATCAATAGCGATTGCTAGATAGAAACTACCCACTACGCTGGCTGGAAGCGAAAGACAAAATAAGTAAATTTTAATCACGTCACGTTTTAGTCACGCACGCAGCGGCGCTGTGCCAGAGTAAACAGGCGCTGGTAAGTTCGGGAAAATAAATATTTTTCTCGTTTCCGCTTTGTGGTAATAAGTCAAAGCGCGGCATTGATTTTTGTCACTCATTAAGTTATGTCTTGAATTGGTCGGTGCGTTGGGAACAGAATGTCCTAGCACTAGGTCCTCTCTGCCTACTGCTGTATGCGGGATATTGAGTGACAGTGAATATAAAAAAATAATAACACTAAGAATAACTAATAATATAATATAAAATGCCGTTAAAAATGTTATCGTTAGGTATCTTAAATAAAATGTAAGTGAAATACTAAATAAAAACAATACGTCTTCACTTCAGATACGTTAAAACAACTAATACGAAGGAGATACGAAGTAAAAGTAAATATGCCGAAGTAATTTCCTAATACATTGCGGTAAATCAAGTTACCGTCCGCGCCACGTCCTTACAGCCTCCATACGCTTTTACAAGATGAAAGCAGCTATTGATGGCATTCTCTAACCGTTGACGTCATCGCAAAGTATGTCGCTATAAGGACAATCTAAATTTCTTTGTATTTAGAAGATCGTGTTATATTATTTTGGTTTAGGCTATTTGCTAAACTGGCTTGACAAAATCCTAAAATCTTGGGTTTGATTCGTGTTGGCCCAGACGGGACTTCACTTTAATCAGTACGTATATGATGACTACGTCTGACTCTAAACGTGACGGTTGTAGATTTAGTTCCCTCACGGGGAATGGGGAATGGAGTATTCTCATTTCCTGAAGTGAATTTTCTTAACACTAGGTTTCATAGTAGGCAATATAGCGTGAAACTATACAAAGTGATAACATTATACAGACTGGAAAACAAAGTATTTGTTTAACCAAAGAGAAAGGAAGAGTAACCGGTCTTCAGTTTCCACGTGAAGGAATTCACTGCGTTTTATATAAGTGTAATTACTATACACTTATTCATTTAGTATATAAATATAAGAGTTTTGTCTCACACTAGAAAAACAAGTATATTTTAAATGCATCTATTTTGAATTTGTTTCTGTTGTTTCAGTAACTATATTATTACAAATAAAACGGATCAAGCGCGAGTCGACTTCGCTCACCAAAGTATTTTTATCTAATATTTTTTTTATATTTTTAAAGTGTTGTTTCACACATACGAAAGAAAAATACTTATTTAGAAAACGTATAGAAATTTGTTACAACTTACTTATGTTGTTAGCATCTCTGTAGGGATTTAGACGTAGCTTGAAATCAATAAACTTTCAATAAATATTTAACAGTAAAGCACAACACAAACAGGTGAATAAAATAAAAGAAAACCGACGTAGAAACTGAAGGTGTAGAGAAATGTAACCATTTATAAAAGTACAGAAAGAAGATTTATTTTACGAAATAAGTTTGGCGAATTATTAGTCGATCGTGTGGAAAATGCTGATAGCGTTGAGGTCGGCCGGAGGGGGGCGGAGGGGGCGGTGCAGGGATGCTGCGGATTTAACAGATTTATACTTATCTTGCCTCGTGATATTTTCTCACTTCTTACCTACCTTGATGCCAACATCTGAGTATTTTTCGTCAGTCACTTAGTAGCGTAAGGTTCTCATTAATATTTTTTTTGCTTACATTTTTATTTTTTTATTTACTGTAGAATATATTACATGTATAAGTAGGAGCTCTCACAAAAATAGAAAATGATCTATCACCTTTTTAGTTTTTTACATATTAATTTAAATATATGCAGGTGCAGGTGCATTTTAGTATATGCAGGTATTATTATTTATATATTTAGTATTTAAAATCAAGTTCCACATTAAGTAGTTTCATTCTGTACCACTCAAATAGCAGGATAGGATAAAGAACCTAAAGTCGAGAAATTTTCGAGACAGTAGGAAAGGCAAATAATTCGTTCCGCGTAGAAGCAATCGAACACAAACAGTCGCACTTACATATAGGCACGGTGCCGTTGCTCCATTTTACAATTTTTGTATTCTTACAATAAAAATAAACCAAGGACATCTATTTAAACCTACAAATAAGGTTAGAGTAAAGTAACACGGGTATCCCCCGGGCGACCGCTTAGCTCCTGGGGTTTTGATACGGAGGCTTCGATAAACCAATAACTTCCGACCGCATTGAACACGCAAACGTTACCGAATTCACACGTTGACACTACTATCTACTGAAACAATTTTTTATTGTTACTTTTTTTCACTGTCCGCTGTGTCTTTCACAATTTTCGATATATGTCATTGTGGGCTATGGCATCGCGACGATGCTGATGAGGCGAGACTTATCCTTCAACTCATTTCTTAAGTACAAAACAAAATAGGCAGTACGACTCGTAGCGAATTTATTTAGTGCACTTACGACGCATGTGTATATGTGAGTTGCGAGCAACGCAATCTTGAGTAAAATGGATGACATACGGACAGACGGGCAACAAAATGATCCTATTAGTTAATTTTTCTTGAGGTACAGAACCCTAAAAATGGATTAATTATTTTAATTTCGTTATGCATTAAATAAATCGTAATTGAAGTGTTTTCGGAATCCATTTGATTACCATATTTTGTAGAAAAATGTTCAGTTATTTCACATCCGTATAGGTAAACTCTATTTATGTGCAAATGTAGTTTTTCACATAAATTCCGATTCCACAAAAAATCCGGGTAAAAATATAGATCTTCCAAGTTCATTGTAAAGACACCGATCCGTTACAATAATTATCAGATGTACATTTGTTATTTTAGTTCCTAATAAAAGTTTTTTTTAAAGCGCGGCGATTAGCACCACCAAATAATACGCAATGTTTTGAACAATTGTATGAAAATTAGAAAACGTAGTGACTTAACACTAGGTTCTCTCTATTTACCCTGCTGTTTGCGGGATACAGCGTGAAACTAAATAATATATATATTTGTATAAGCTCGATTAGTCAAGGAATAGAAACGTAACATTTAAATGCGCTCCACATAAAATAAACAAGGGGTGACAAATTGTTCATAAATTACGAGCCTCGCTCAAGGTTTTTGTTACATTCAATTAGCTTTGCTGCCGACCCTACAATTAGGGCATACAATTAATAAGACTATTAAAATTATTAATTTTACTACGCTAGCGAAATTTTTTATATTTAATTTATTAGTATTTTATTATAACAGAAAAATATTAAAAGTAGAGACTGTCGTGGCATAGTGAAAGCGTCTGACTGTAAACTCACGAGTTGGCGAGAGAAAACCACATTGTCTCGAGTTAAGGCAGAAAATGGAGAACAAGTGTCCCTCTATCAACAATGATTCTGTTTTATTTTGTATACAACTAAAATATTAAATAAGTATCATTCATATTAAAAAATATATTAACAACATGAAAACTTTTTCAATAAACAGTAGTTATAAGTTAAAAGTTCACTCTCACAGTTGTAAATTAAGTTTCAAAGTGAATTTTAATTACATATCTCTCCCCACTCCCGCCCGCGCCGCGTCGCCCTTTACTCTTGTGCTACTATCTGTATAAGATAGAGGTTGTGGCGCAAAGGCACGAGTGGCGTGATGTCGATGATGAAGGTTGTGGGTTCAATTCCCACTCGAAATGAAATATTTAATATTTTCATTTCTTCGCCCTGGCGTCGAGGCAAAGGGTGGCGTTGAGTTCCGGAGCGTCTTCAAACTAAGCCGCGTCGGCCTGCCCTGCTGAAAAAAATATTTAATTTAAATATTCCTATTAGTCCGCCGCTAACGTCGCGTTGCACGAGTACACGAGTA
This sequence comes from Heliconius charithonia, assembly GCA_030704555.1. NCBI lineage: Eukaryota > Metazoa > Arthropoda > Insecta > Lepidoptera > Nymphalidae > Heliconius > Heliconius charithonia. The sequence continues at coordinate 130,065 of CM060819.1, read as the reverse complement.
CGTGAGTCACGCGGAGTATATAGGAGTCGTAATTAACATCGAATCGCGTCTCGCGGTTAACTCGCTTATATTTAATTAAAATTTCATTTTGAAATTAATTTGTTTTTTTTAATACGTTATATGTTTTACAATTGTATCAAATAAAAGTAGATAGGTATGTAGATGCATAAAAAACACTTTCATGCTTTTCGTCATAGCAAAGTTAGCAGTAGGAGGGAATTCAGAGACATAGCGTGTTGGGTGGCGAACCTCAACGCCACGCTTCATCTCCAAGAGAGGGGAAGTCAAAATAAAATAAATTATTTTCATTTCCCCTACTGCACCTTAAATGGTTCCCTGGAAGATATCACTTACACACAGTTGCCATAACGTTTGGTAGACGAAGTGTCAAGCTCTTTCCTATGACTTTTCATTTACCAGCATTCAAATATAGCTCGCAGGTCACTCCGCTCTATATACAGTACTAGCGACCCGCTCGCGGCTTCGCCCGCTTAAAACACAGAATTATTTACTTAACACACTGAATTATGTTCGTGTTTTGATATACTTATAATGTATGTTTGCAATGTAATGAAGATTTTTTATGAGAAAGTTGTTAAAACTTTAGGTCGCATTTTCGTACCTCCCATAAGAATCTTCAATTGAATGTTTGAAATAAAAACACAACTTATCGATACTTACTATATGTGCGTTTCTTCACGATAATCTCAGAAACGGCTTAACCGATTTAAATACTTTTTTTGTTTGTATTCTGGCAAACTGCCCTTAAATATTAAGCATTAGTTTTATTTTAAGCAGCTTCATGCTAGTCAGTGGGAGGAACCTAGTATTAAGACACTCCGTTCCCCACTTTCTACCGAATTCTGGACGCATTGCGTGTTGAGTGGCAGAACGCAACGCCGTGCTTAACCTCGACCCCAGAGCGAAGAAATGGAAATATAAATTTAAGTAAATATTTCATCTCCTCGTGTGGGGATCGAACTCAGAGAACCAGTCGGTTTTACAGTCACACTTTGTGCCGCTGCGCCACGACTGGCCTCAACTGGATTGGATATTATTTTAATCGGTTCACATAAAGTTAAAACCAGATCCACGCTTTATCCCGCCCTTAGGGCAACTTAGTGTAAGATATTAGGTATAATGTGTGACTGATGTGCGAAATTAAAATATTATTAAATTATAATTCAATCCTGCATGTGTGGATCGAACCCACAACGTCGCGTTACAGTTACAATTGGGCATATAGGGTAAAATAGTTTAAACCCGTACCTAAAGAATTTAAGCAAGATACATCAACAGTGAAGACGTAGGTTTTTTTCTCATTTCACAATGTTTATTCATGTCTATATTTCGTATGACGCGGTTACGCATAGGTACCAATAATGTAAACACATACTACTACAAAAATAGTACCAAAATGTTTAGAACTTTAAACTTATAGCCGCCAATACCTAAGCGTAATAATACCTAGTATGCGGCGGTTTCCCTTTGATAGGTTTATGTGTGCGTGCGTCGTTCTTGACAAATTGTATTTTATTTTACAACGATAATTTTATTATTATTATTTTTTTTTTATTTTCGGGTTTTTAATTTAATATGTAGTAGGCTTTTATAGAGTAGTTAAACTGTGGTTTCATTTAAAGTGGTCCTAACAAAAAAACTCTGTATAATTGAGCATATTTAATATTTATAGTGATTTTTTGGAAAATTGATACCAATAGTTATTACAACCACTTGCGAAGAAGCATAGTTTAGGCAATTTTTTATTCTTATACCTTTTGAAAAACTACCAACGTTCTTAAGTTAATATATTATTTTTTCAAATTAAAAAAATTGTCTATGTCATCATAATGGCGGAAAAATATTCAAAATGTATTGTAATACCACATTAGTATCGACAATGTAGTGTTGATAGTAATTGAAAATAGTTATACTACAGGAGGACCTTCATATGCACTGTTTTAACCTGTTTTATGTATAATATAGAATAATATATTGTATAGAGGAATCACACATTCTTTTTATTCAGTTTAGTAAATACATTTTTTAGAGGTTACTCTGTACTAAAATGGCATGCAACTCTGTTCCCGCATTTACGTTCCTGATATATCGATATAAATAATAGAAATACAAAATATAGGAAGGAAACACAAATGCAATTATATTGCCTTTTTTCTTTTTTTCATACTTGAAACGTATTAATAAATTACATATTATGTATTACATACAATTAATTTCTTTTGAATATAACACTAAGTTTAATCAGCTTCACGCTATTTTAACAGATAACATAAGATGACATTAAAACGTATTGACATCACCACGTGATCCATCTAAACACAATATAAACTTTTATAAACTATGAACTCACAATCAGAATTTACTTTCCAAATACATATACTTTTTATTCTACACATCGCCATATGAGCTAATTCCGTAAAATATACCTACTTTATTATGTTTGTTAATATCACCAACGTTGACGTTTGAAATAATAATTATGGTAGACTGAACAAATATTGATTATACTTCTTTTTTAGCTTCACGCTGTATCCCGCACACAGCAGGGTAGGCATAGGACCTCTAGTGTTAACAACAACACTCTGTTCCCTACTTTTCTCGGAATTCTGTAGGCATTGCGTGCTGAGTAGTGAAACTCAACGCCGCACTTTACCTCGACACCAGAGCGATGAAATGGAAATATAAATTTAAATAAATATTTCGTTTCCTTGCGTGGTCATCGAACCTACAACAGTTACACTTTGTGCCCCTGTGCAACGAACGGCCTCAATTTACTTTCTTCTTTTAAAATGTGGTTAAATGAAATAGTCGTAATTTAATTATGTCAGATTACTATTAACCGACTTCTTAAAAGGGGTCATCAATTGGACTGTATTTTTTATCCTTGTTACCTTAGAACTTTTGATTGTATGAACCGATTTTAATGATTCTTTTTTTATTTGAAAGCTAATGCCTCCCGTGTAGTCTTATTTTAATTTAGTTTATATTCAATAATGGTATCTATGAGAAAATCATATAAATCTCAAATTTACATTAAGTATATGCGCGACAATTGAACGTATAAGTCAATATCAATTCAACCGATTTTAATTATTCTTTTTTTATTAGAAAGCGTACATATAAGGGGTAGTTTGGTGAAAGTTTAGTTAAGTTCAGAGTGTGAAATCCGGTTGAAATTGAAGAAGTCGATTTTTTTTATTAAAAAATATAATTATGTAATTTTTTCTACAAAAAATTCTTTATACTCCATGATAAAAACTATCCTATAAGTGACATTAGGCTTTGAACTATTGCCATGCCAAAATTAATTTAATTTTATACAGTAGTTATCGGTATTTTAGGTAATTTATATTTTTCAGTTTTTATTTTTTTTAAAGAAAACTATCATGAAATTTGGAATGAAACCCAAAAAAAATGTACCTTGAGGCCCTAGGCTAACACCATGCAAAAATTCATCAATTTCTGTCAGGTAGTTTTTGCGTGATTGACGCACAAACAAACCGACAGACAGACAGACAGACAGACAGACAGACAGACAGACAGACAGACAGACAGACAAGAATTCTGCTGAGTGGTTTTTTAGGTTCTATTATCGACATATTAACCGACCTAATTTTTATTTTTTTTATATCTTTCATGTACAGAATTGACTTTTCTATCCTTTTATTATATATGGAGATTGTGACGAGGGCTGAATGCTGATTGTTTGGTAAATAAGTTTGGTTCGAGTCACAACTAATACAGATATATGCATATAAAGACACTAATCTTGGTAATAATAAAAATAACTCATTTAACCTCAAAGTAGGGATCGTACCGGCTATTATTTGGTTTACATTCCGACACCGCTCACATTACATTAATCGTTTCGATATAGCCTATGTTTTATATATAGTATTAAAACATATTTTTAATACAGACCAGTGCCTGTATCAGTTCCTGAGTTTAACACGTTCAGCCAACCAAATTATTTAGGTTTAATATTAGTTTAGCTATATTACATACAGGTGAGACTCGACCCGAGATCTAGATGTTCGACCTTGCTCGCAACATTGTATTGTACATCGATTGCACCACATACAACTATTTAGTTAGTACCGTGGACGGTCGAGTGTCGACGGAGAGCTGATGAGATAAAAGTTATATTATAACTTACAGTAGTCGTCGCCCCCAACTTTGTATGCGCGGACTTTAACTTTGAAAACTTTTTTTTCAGTTTCACGCTGTATCCCGCACATAGCAGGATAGGCAGAGGGCAGAGTGGGAATTGTTTCATTTACTGACACACACTCGAAAACTTGGTTGCCGTAAGAATTTCGAGAAACACAACGCGCAATGCAGAATTTCAAGGAAGTGCGGAACGGAGTGTCCTAACCCCAGATTCACTCTGCCTATCCCGATGTGTGCGGGATACAGCGTGAAGCTTCTTCTTAGTTTCATATACATTATATAGAATTCAATCTAATTTTGATTTAGTAAAAATGATACTCTCAAATAATCATTAAATGAATTATTTTTTTAATTAGCATTTCCCAGTTGTTATATGTTTTACGCGTCTTTTCAATATCTTTTTCGTCTTTTTTCTTTTGAATAATATTACCATAATATTCTTTGAATATAAAAAGGAAAACGTAGAATTTATAACTGTGGATATTGTTGCTGTTGTTGGGGCTGCTTATGATTAAAGCAATTTCGGATATACACGGAATATATGCTTGCAAAGAAAAATAATGAAGTGAAATCACGATCAGCTATAAAACTATTCAGTACGAATTACTGACAACACCACCTGCGCCTGCGCCTGCGCCTGCGCCGTCTGCACCATGACAACCACAAGCATCAGTGAACGTTATCAAGTCGCTTTGGTGTGTAAGAAGTGTCCTTACAATCATAAAACATCCTCTATCGCTAACATAGTCGAGACAACTAAATATCTGGACGGCTATCAAACGCGGCAACTATCCGAGTCTTACACTAGTACTAAATATTATATACTAGCTGTTCCTCGCGCGCGTTGCTCCGCCACCAAATAAAATAAATTTGAAGGAAATACATTACACAAATATTCAATTCATTTTGAGTCATTTTATTGATTTTGTCCATTTCCAAAAAAAAAATGTTCTTACGGTAACTCAGAAGGCTTTGTGGGCTTTGCTAAAGATCATCACATAAATATAGACAAATATTCATTTTTATATATTTTATAATTATGACGTCATTTTAGGCTCCCGTGGTGCAGTGAGATTGTTTAATTTATTGTTGTTTCCCCTTCTGATTGAGTTCCATTACTCGACACTCAATGTTTTGAATAAAAACCTTAGTGGTGATTGGGAAACAGAGTGTCTTAACACTAGATCCTCTCTGCTTTGCTATGTGGGAAAAAGCGAAAGGCTGCTAATCTGATAAGCGGCATAAAAAAAGTTTAATTTGTTAAGAACTTGAAAAATATATAAATCTATGTTACGGAATACTTAGAGACAAAAATACGAATTCAGCCTTCTTTCCAAAGTTCGTGAAGTTGCAATTAATCAAAGCTTTTAAGCTATGAAAGGAATTCGATTGGAGAGACATTCCGTCCTCCTCCTCGCTCTCACAAGACAGATCTCAGGTATCTGCGTCTCCCGCCCGCTGTTGCTTTTATATTTTGCGTAGTAACAGGGAACTACGCGACAATTCTTGACATAATAAATTACATAAATATAATAATGTTTGTCGGAACTACAAATGAGTTCGTCGTTTGCTGCAGTGGTTATAAAGTTGCTTAGTTGTTGTAAACATTAATTATTTACGACATTAAAATTCTCTTTCATCTTAAACTAATTTTCATTTTCCCGACAAAAGTCACGTTTCTAATAAAAGATCAGAAAGAGACGCTAACTGTTATGAAAAAGGTTACAAAAATTAACTTGTCGTCTGAGTAATCTAAGAACGTAACTTCTACTTAAAAGAGCTCCTCGAAGTATTATGAAATTAATATATATTTTTAAATCTCTATGAACTTTTTACAATTTAAATATAAAGCAGAGACAATTTATAATAATTTTAAATTTAATTTTGCGGGGAACGGAGTGGAGACACACACTAAGTTCCCTCTCTCTACCCCGCTACATGCGGGATACAACGTGAAGATATATATACTAGTATTGGCAGTTTAATATTAATAAGTCGCGTAGTAATTACTCGTCGATCCTCGGCAGAGATCTCGGTGATGTTAATTTTCATCGACCACTACTTGGTTTCGCAGTTCTTAATGAAGAAAGTAATTAATACGTAAAATAGAACACCTCGCTTTTATCATTTTTTATATATATAATTATTGCCTCGAATCAAACACAGTTAGGTAATATTTCTTACTCAGCCAAAAATAAATCGTATACTAACATAAATTATTAATAACGACACTTTATAATATAAATAATTATATATTACTAATTTCTTATATTATAAGAGAAGCAAACACACAGTCCCTGTTACAAGCGGTTATTGCCGTGTGACCGCGGACCAAGCTGCAGGTAAATGCTATATAAGTTTTATAAACACCGGAATAAGTTGTAGAAGCTCTTTCCGTGAACGATTTTTTTCTTACTATACGATCGTTATTTAATTAAAGATATGAAAACAAACGCTTAAGTGTCGCTCAATTTATTATTTTATCGCTCCATTACCGTTAATATCATCATAAGAGCGAGAATAACAACGCGGAAACTTTCGTTATAACATATTATATACATATGTAGAATAGTCGCCACCTACTACTTCGTTCGCGTCCACTATTTAATGTTGTTGTTGATACAGATGAAAGCACTAATGTACATATACACTGGTTGAACTTCATTGAGCTATATTTATAGAGTAGGTACTGGTGGTCGACTGGTCAGTCAATCATGTTTCGTTTCGTTCTACTCTGTGTAGTTTCGTCCGCGCACTATCTGTCAATCACTCAGTGTGGACAATGTTTCTCTCTTATATAAAGTTGTATTTCATCGTTGCGGTGTTTTTTTAAAGTCAATTGTACAGTCAGTGTACAATTTCCGCCTGAACATCGTTAGCGGCGGCGGCGATTGAATTTTAGATCGTAGTCCGGCGTCGGCGTGTGTATGTATAATACACATTGGAGGCAGTCGTGGCGCAGAGGCCTTTATTCTTCAACTTCCAGAGGCAAGAGCGATGATGATAACATATTAATTTTTTTTGCCGCACTTTTGCCTCTACACCAGAGCGAAGAAATGAAAATATAAATTAAAGTAAATATTTCGTCTCCTCGAGTGGGGATCGAACCCACAACCAGTCGGTTTTACAGTCACACTTCGTGCCGCTGCGCTATGACTGGCCTCATGGTATTCCATGAGCTTTACTTGAACAAAAACAAATATCTATACCATATTTGGTAAAGATATTTGTTTTGTTCAAGTAAAGCACTCTCCATCAATCTTACAATTTTTGGCACGCGTAAAGATAACAACACATCGCACAACTAACTTTTTACTTTTAAAAATTTATGTTTTACAGCTAATGGTATAATAATATCGCACATTAGCCGATTGATGCCATCGCGACGTGGGGCAGCGGCACAGTTTCTTAGTGTAAATACGATGGTTATTTGTTTGACTCGTGGCATTGACTTTTTTTGCGGTGTTAAATAATTAAAACACAAAAAATAATGTCTAATCTCTAAAATTGCACGAAAATTGAGATTGAGAAATAGTTTTATAAAATCGAGTTTTTCTCGCCCCCGTACCCTGCTGCATGACACAGCGTGAAGATGAAAACAATATTTTTTTTTTATATATTCTACCATCAATCTTAAATTTTGAGCATTAACTCTTTCTGCCACACTTTTATATAAAAGACTTTTTAAATATATATATACTAGCGACCCGCTCGCGGCTTCGCCCGCTTAAACCACAGAATTATTTATTTAACACACTGAATTATGTTCGTGTTTTGATATACTTATAATGTATGTTTGCAATGTAATGAAGTTTTTTATGAGAAAGTTGTTAAAACTTTAGGTCGCATTTTCGTACCTCCCATAAGAATCTTCAATTGAATGTTTGAAATAAAAACACAACTTATCGATACTTACTATATGTGCGTTTCTTCACGATAATCTCAGAAACGGCTTAACCGATTTAAATACTTTTTTTGTTTGTATTCTGGCAAACTGCCCTTAAATATTAAGCATTAGTTTTATTTTAAGCAGCTTCATGCTAGTCAGTGGGAGGAACCTAGTATTAAGACACTCCGTTCCCCACTTTCTACCGAATTCTGGACGCATTGCGTGTTGAGTGGCAGAACGCAACGCCGTGCTTAACCTCGACCCCAGAGCGAAGAAATGGAAATAGAAATTTAAGTAAATATTTCATCTCCTCGTGTGGGGATCGAACTCAGAGAACCAGTCGGTTTTACAGTCACACTTTGTGCCGCTGCGCCACGACTGGCCTCAACTGGATTGGATATTATTTTAATCGGTTCACATAAAGTTAAAACCAGATCCACGCTTTATCCCGCCCTTAGTAGGGCAACTTAGTGTAAGATATTAGGTATAATGTGTGACTGATGTGCGAAATTAAAATATTATTAAATTATAATTCAATCCTGCATGTGTGGATCGAACCCACAACGTCGCGTTACAGTTACAATTGGGCATATAGGGTAAAATAGTTTAAACCCGTACCTAAAGAATTTAAGCAAGATACATCAACAGTGAAGACGTAGGTTTTTTTCTCATTTCACAATGTTTATTCATGTCTATATTTCGTATGACGCGGTTACGCATAGGTACCAATAATGTAAACACATACTACTACAAAAATAGTACTAAAATGTTTAGAACTTTAAACTTATAGCCGCCAATACCTAAGCGTAATAATACCTAGTATGCGGCGGTTTCCCTTTGATAGGTTTATGTGTGCGTGCGTCGTTCTTGACAAATTGTATTTTATTTTACAACGATAATTTTATTATTATTATTATTTTTTTTTATTTTCGGGTTTTTAATTTAATATGTAATAGGCTTTTATAGAGTAGTTAAACTGTGGTTTCATTTAAAGGGGTCCTAACAAAAAAACTCTGTATAATTGAGCATATTTAATATTTATAGTTATTTTTTGGAAAATTGATACCAATAGTTATTACAACCACTTGCGAAGAAGCATAGTTTAGGCAATTTTTTATTCTTATACCTTTTGAAAAACTACCAACGTTCTTAAGTTAATATATTATTTTTTCAAATTAAAAAAATTGTCTATGTCATCCTAATGGCGGAAAAATATTCAAAATGTATTGTAATACCACATTAGTATCGACAATGTAGTGTTAATAGTAATTAAAAATAGATATACTACAGGAGGATATCTTCATATGCACTGTTTTAACCTGTTTTATGTATAATATAGAATAATATATTGTATAGAGGAATCACACATTCTTTTTATTCAGTTTAGTAAATACATTTTTTAGAGGTTACTCTGTACTAAAATGGCATGCAACTCTGTTCCCGCATTTACGTTCCTGATATATCGATATAAATAATAGAAATACAAAATATAGGAAGGAAACACAAATGCAATTATATTGCATTTTTTCTTTTTTTCATACTTGAAACGTATTAATAAATTACATATCCATCGTTTCTAATTCAGTAGCTTAGAGAAATAGCTGTCTCCATAGCTGACTTGGAGCCTGCGAATGAGGCTAAGGATGAAGGACCTTGTCTCTCAACGCAATAGGTCATCACTGACACACACACTGCTCCTCCTAGTTTTTCCATTTAACTACACTTCAGATAGGAGACAGCCTACATAAAAAATAAACTTTTTTAAATTATAAAACTTTTATTGAAGTTTATTCGTGTAGTAAAAAATTTTTTATGTGAATGTGTAGTCACATATATAGATCACATGTGTGAATATGTAGTCACATATGTGGACCACATGTGTGAATATGTGGTCACATATGTGGACCACATGTGTCAATATGTGCTCACGTATGTGGACCACATGTGTGAATATGTGGTCTTTCATGTGGACCACATGTGAGAATGTGTGGTCACATATGTGGACCACATGTGTGAATACGTGGTCGCGTATGTGGACCACATGTGGGAAAATGTGGTCACATATGTGGACCACATGTGAGAATTTGTGGTCACATATGTGGACCACATGTGTGAATATGTGGTCACATATGTGGACCACATGTGTGAATATGTGGTCACATATGTGGACCAAATGTGTCAATATGTGCTCACGTATGTGGACCACATGTGTGAATATGTGGTCTTTCATGTGGACCACATGTGAGAATGTGTGGTCACATATGTGGACCACATGTGTGAATACGTGGTCGCGTATGTGGACCACATGTGGGAAAATGTGGTCACATATGTGGACCACATGTGAGAATTTGTGGTCACATATGTGGACCACATGTGTAAATATATGGTCCCATATGTGGACCACATGTGCGAATATGTGGTCTTTCATGTGGACCACATGTGAGAATTTTTGGACACATATGTGGACCACATGTGTGAATATGTGGTCGCGTATGTGGATTACATGTGGGAAAATGTGGTCACATATGTGGACCACATGTGTGATATGTAGTCACATATGAAGATTACATGGGTAATCCTGTGGTCACATATGTGGACCACATGTGTGAATATGTGGTCTTTCATGTGGACCACACGTGAGAATTTGTGGTCACATATGTGGACCACATGTGTGAATATGTGGTCGCGTATGTGGACCACATGTGGGAAAATGTGGTCACATATGTGGACCACATGTGTGATATGTAGTCACATATGAAGATTACATGGGTGATCATGTGGTCACATATGTGGACCACATGTGTGAATATGTGGTCACGTGTGTGGACCACATGTGTGTATATGTGCACGATGCCACATGTGGTCATATATGTGGACCACATGTGGCATCGTGTGGTCATATATGTGAACCACATGTGTGAGTAAGTATTCACATGTGCAGATCGCATGTGTGATATGTTGTCACATATGTAGACCACATGTGTGATATGTAGTCACATATGAAGATTACATGTGTGATCATGTGGTCACATATGTGGACCACATGTGTGAATATGTGGTCACGTGTGTGGACCACATGTGAGTTTATGTGCTCACATATGTGGACCACGTATGTGATCATGTGGTCACATATGTGGACCACATGTGGCATCGTGTGGTCATATATTTGAACCACATGTGTGAGTAAGTATTCACATGTGCAGATCGCATGTGTGATATGTTGTCACATATGTAGACCACATGTGTGATATGTAGTCACATATGAAGATTACATGTGTGATCATGTGGTCACATATGTGGACCACATGTGTGAATATGTGGTCACGTGTGTGGACCACATGTGAGTTTATGTGCTCACATATGTGGACCACATATGTGATCATGTGGTCACATATGTGGACCACATGTGGCATCGTGTGGTCATATATGTGAACCACATGTGTGAGTAAGTATTCACATGTGCAGATAGCATGTGTGATATGTTGTCACATATGTAGACCACATGTGTGATATGTAGTCACATATGAAGATTACATGTGTGATCATGTGGTCACATATGTGGACCACATGTGTGAATATGTGGTCACGTGTGTGGACCACATGTGTGTTTATGTGCTCACATATGTGGACCACATATGTGATCATGTGGTCACATATGTGGACCACATGTGGCATCGTGTGGTCATATATGTGTACCACATGTGTGAATAAGTATTCACATGGGCATATCACATGTGTGATATGTAGTCACATATGAAGATTACATGTGTGATCATGTGGTCACATATGTGGACCACATGTGTGAACATGTTATCACATATGTGAACCTTTTATAAAATATATTTAATTCATTAAATGTAATATGTATATAAATAAATAAACGTAAAGAAACGTTACGTAACATCATACATAATAACAATTAAAACGTAAACTGCAGGCTAATTGATCATCCGGTACACATTTTAATTAAATTATCAGCTGAAGCAGAATGTCTTTGTATCATCAGAGTTGTAAACCATTTGTTCGATAATTAACTTTAACAGTTATGAACATATACTATTGTTCAAAGACGTCACTATTACATTTCAATCCTATGAAAATTTATAATGGAGAGAAGAAAGAATTTCAAATAAGATAGTGGTGCACTTACTCAATTTTGCACTTTCCAATTTCTTTAGATAGTATAGCGGAACACAAGGCTTCGCTTCGTTTGTTTTTACGGGCAGAAAAATAAATATATTCTTCCACTTAGTGGGAATTTAACCTAATTAAAATACAACTAGTGCTACAACCAGAAATCTCAGTTCTCTCAATTGTACCGTCATAGCGTCAAGTTTTAGTCAACATATTAACTTTAAACATATTAATTTTTTATCGACATATTAACCGACCTAATTTTTATTTTTTTTTATATCTTTCATGTACAGAATTGACTTTTCTATCCTTTTATTATATATGGAGATTTTGTTTGAAAAAATAACTTTTTTATTTTCGGGTTTTTAATTTTATATGTAATAGGCTTTTATAGAGTAGTTAAACTGTGGTTTCATTTAAAGTGGTCCTAACAAAAAAACTCTGTATAATTGTGCATATTTAATATTTATAGTGATTTTTTGGAAAATTGATACCAATAGTTATTACAACCACTTGCGAAGAAGCATAGTTTAGGCAATTTTTTATTCTATAAGAATTCCTTTTAAAAAACTACCAACGTTCTTATAGTTAATATATTATTTTTCCAAATTAAAAAAATTGTCTATGTCATCATAATGGCGGAAAAATTTCATTCATATTGTAATACCACATTAGTATCGACAATGTAGTGTTGATAGTAATTGAAAATAGTTATACTACAGGAGGACCTTCATATGCACTGTTTTAACCTGTTTTATGTATAATATAGAATAATATATTGTATAGAGGAATCACACATTCTTTTTATTCAGTTTAGTAAATACATTTTTTAGAGGTTACTCTGTACTAAAATGGCATGCAACTCTGTTCCCGCATTTACGTTCCTGATATATCGATATAAATAATAGAAATAAAAAATATAGGAAGGAAACACAAATGCAATTATATTGCATTTTTTCTTTTTTTCATACTTGAAACGTATTAATAAATTACATATTATGTATTACATACAATTAATTTCTTTTGAATATAACACTAAGTTTAATCAGCTTCACGCTATTTTAACAGATAACATAAGATGACATTAAAACGTATTGACATCACCACGTGATCCATCTAAACACAATATAAACTTTTATAAACTATGAACTCACAATCAAAATTTACTTTCCAAATACATATACTTTTTATTCTACACATCGCCATATGAGCTAATTCCGTAAAATATACCTACTTTATTATGTTTGTTAATATCACCAACGTTGACGTTTGAAATAATAATTATGGTAGACTGAACAAATATTGATTATACTTCTTTTTTTAGCTTCACGCTGTATCCCGCACACAGCAGGGTAGGCATAGGACCTCTAGTGTTAACAACAACACTCTGTTCCCTACTTTTCTCGGAATTCTGTAGGCATTGCGTGCTGAGTAGTGAAACTCAACGCCGCACTTTACCTCGACACCAGAGCGATGAAATGGAAATATAAATTTAAATAAATATTTCGTTTCCTTGCGTGGTCATCGAACCTACAACAGTTACACTTTGTGCCCCTGTGCAACGAACGGCCTCAATTTACTTTCTTCTTTTAAAATGTGGTTAAATGAAATAGTCGTAATTTAATTATGTCAGATTACTATTAACCGACTTCTTAAAAGGGGTCATCAATTGGGCTGTATTTTTTAGCCTTGTTACCTTAGAACTTTTGATTGTATGAACCGATTTTAATGATTCTTTTTTTATTTGAAAGCTAATGCCTCCCGTGTAGTCTTATTTTAATTTAGTTTATATCCAACAATGGTATCTATGAGAAAATCATATAAATCTCAAATTTACATTAAGTATATGCGCGACAAATGAACGTATAAGTCAATATCAATTCAACCGATTTTAATGATTCTTTTTTTATTAGAAAGGGTACATATAAGGGGTAGTTTGGTGAAAGTTTAGTTAAGTTCAGAGTGTGAAATCCGGTTGAATTTGAAGAAGTCGATTTTTTTTATTAAAAAATATAATTATGTAATTTTTTCTACAAAAAATTCTTTATACTCCATGATAAAAACTATCCTATAAGTGACATTAGGCTTTGAACTATTACCATGCCAAAATTAATTTAATTTCATACAGTAGTTATCGGTATTTTAGATGATTTATATTTTTCAGTTCTTGTTTTTTTTTAAAGAAAACTATCATGAAATTCGGAATGAAACCGAAAAAAAATGTACCTTGAGGCCCTAGGCTAACACCATGCAAAAATTCATCAATTTCTGTCAGGTAGTTTTTGCGTGATTGACGCACAAACAAACCGACAGACAGACAGACAGACAAGAATTCTGCTGAGTGGTTTTTTAGGTTCTATTATCGACATATTAACCGACCTAATTTTTATTTTTTGTATATCTTTCATGTACAGAATTGACTTTTCTATCCTTTTATTATATATGGAGATATATATATATATTTAAAAAGTCTTTTATATATATATATATATATATATATATATATATATATATATATATATATATATATATATATATATATATATATATACTTCTTGTCTTTGCGGATACAAAACAGACATTTTACAGGTACTTTTTTTGCCATGTAGAGAACGCTGGTCTTCTTGTAGTGCTGCATTTTGCGTATTTTCTTCAAGTAAATCAATCTTGCTGGTGCAATTTGCTTTCTGTACGTGATTAAGTCGAACTGAGGCTTGTAGCGTTTCATCAAGAATTGGATAGGAAGATAAAGCCACAGAGTCAAGACCCTTGGTCAACATATATGAGTATACAAAAGTTTTGGGATCCAATTGATTTATTTCTGGACTTCTTACTGAAATCTTCTAACTAGTAAAGAGACGTTTCAAATGTCCTCGTTATTCAACCGATTAGACGTAGCGCATACACTCTCACTATTTGAAGAAATATCTTCTAGAAGAAAAACTAGCACGTTACATTCATTTTGCATACTGAAAAAGTTACATATCATTACGTTTACTATATGAATAAAATGGAACCTACTAAGGTCACAGTGGTTAGTAAATTAACTACCATTTAATTTCCGTTATTTATCAGACAGCAAAATAGAAAAAATATTGTTTTATTAAAAATAATTTAAATTAGCATACTAAATAGCAAATAAATACTAAGACGTTAAAAAAAAATAAACACACTTACCTTAATTAATGGAATTCAAAGTTTCTCGGTGAATAAGTGACAGCACTAATGTTTCTAATATTTATTAAGATTAAAAACTATACTACATATTACTTAAACATCCATAAAAATATAGTATATCTACTACACGTTTATGAATGTTTAAGTACTTTCCTCTAAGAACTTTGTATCAAAGCTTTATGTCGTACGTTAGACAATTAAACATATTAAGTATAAATGAAACATTTCATCTTGTTTTCACCAAATTTGTTGGTTAAGGATCACACCTTTGGCTTAATTATTTTCGTGAGCAATTTTCCTCTCTAGGGATTGTCCCGGATTATGTGTGAGTTAGGAAGCTTTTCTTTTAGATAATGGCTGCCCTAAATAATTATGTTCACTTTATTATTTTCAAAATAAGATAAGTCACTGGGTCCTGCATTATTCACTCATTCAGAAAGAGAGGCCGCCGTGGCGCAGTGGTATCGATTGACTGTACGACACACGACGGTTCTGAGCTCGATATCCCCTTACTCGGGACATATATCATTTATTTTCCTTTACTGACTCTAGTAAACGAAACTCGGCATTGAGTAAATCTATTCGGGGGCTACACAATGTCTTGAAAATTTGGCGGAAAGTGGAGGACAGAGTGTCTTAACATCAGGCTCGCTCTGCCTACCCGGTTATGAGAAAAAAACATCTCCTCTTTACTTTTATATAAACTAGAAAGCGAAACGAAAATGTTGTCCTGTACAACACGGGCCCTTAAGTTATGCAAATTTTAAAAAATCAACGAAAAAAAACTACAAGGCCTAGGAAAGATAATCTTTATTTATGATAAAAGTAAACACATGGGAATTTTATTTGTGTATCATCCAAGCGTACACACTCCTCGAATCTGAACTTCAAATTCGTAAAAACTCGCTGGCACATCGCTCGTTGGATAGCGGACATTACCTCGCAAATGAATTCTTGAACTGGGCAATCGTAGTTGGTTAGGTACCACCAGAGAAAAAAATCCAGTAGCGTAAGATCTGGGCTCCGAGGAGGGCACTGAATGTCCCCTCGAGGCGATATCTATTTTCCAGTAAGCATTTTACAACTGCTAACGACTCATTGGATGTATGAGATGTCGCGCCGGCTTGTTAAAACCAGGTCCTGCTGTTGTAGGCTTCGAAATTATGCAGTTGTGGGAAGAAAAAGTTACGTAATATGTCTGTATAGTGATCAAAATTTACTGTTACAGTTTGGCCTCGCTGATTTTCGAAGAAATGGGGTCCGATGATTCCTTCAGCCGACATGGCTGCCCAAATTGTCACTTTAAGCGAATGCAAAATAGACTTTGATGTTTTAATTTGGGATTTTCCGAGGCCCAATACTGACAATTTTGCTTATTCACATATCCACTTAAACGAAAATGAGCTTTATCCGAGTAGAGAATATTGTTCAAACTTTGAAAGTGTTGTAACGTTCTTTCGGCAAAAGCACGGCGAAGATGGTTGCCATTTGGTTTCAATTCCTGGACTAATTGAAGCTTATACGGGTGAAATTTAAGATATTTTGCCAACATAGTCCTCAATGATGCTCTTGATATAGTGAGCTCAGTTGATCTGTTTCGAGTTGATAGCTGTGTTATTGACTTTGGACGCCCCGCAGGTTTTTGATTCAGTTTCGAACCCCAAGAATCACACACAGTTCCAAGTGGCGCAAGTTCAAATCCCGGTGGACACATTTTTTTATACGTTTTCGAATTTTATGCACTAATCAATAATTTCAGATGTATTTCCTCGTCGGCTGTTCTCTATGGCAGCAGCTGTGTTCCGGAAGTTTGCTGTAAACATCTCATTAAAACATAATTGAGTTTCATAATTGTTTTGATTTCTTACAAAGAGGCCATTCTGTCGTCTCTCGCTTGCGGCCGTTATTGGTGAATAGGTTTGTTTATTCGACGGTTCCTTACTCCTCAGTGCTTAATTTTTGTTGGAATAATTAAGAATCACTCTAGTTATTTCTATTTTTTATACTTTTAAAGTGTCTGTAAGTCTGAAATACAGACTAAGGATAGATTTTTTTTTAGAAACGTGCAAAAATAAAAGAAAATATTACAAAAGAAAACAAAGTTATATAAATATCCTTTCCTTCTTATTTCTTATCTTTTAAAATTAAAATAAAAAAAAAATTGCTTCACGCTGTATCCCGGTTACAAGAGAGTAAGCAGAGGCAACCTAGTGTTAAGACACTCAGTTTCCCACTTCCTGTCGAGTTCTAGAGGCATTGCGGGTTGAGTGGTAGAACTGCCTATCCTGCTGAGTGCGGGATATAGCGTGAAGCTGATGTCTACTTTTTTTGATAAGTTGATTTAATATTTCTCAGAACTTTCTGGATTTTTTATAAATTAAGTCCTACGCTTTTCTTCTGGTCGTGTGTAAGAAATTGGTTTAAGTTGATCTTTATTACAATGAACTGTATTTTTTTACTTATTTGTGCGTTAAAGTTTTATGTTATTATTATCGTAATAACTGCATATTTTTTTAAAAACAATACCAATATAAATAAAAATGTCAATGCACAAACACATGTCTAGTAAATCGACCTCAGGGTTAGGATCCTAATAATATTTCCAATATTTCTCGTATAAAAGAGTTAAAAAGATTCTCGGTAAGCATACAGCTGCCCCCTCTGAGTGTAAATAAATAAACTGATGAAGACGAATCGGTTTGACGCGTGATTTATCAAAATGGGCTAACAAAGCGACGTTTGTACCGAATAAACATGTGTTTGTTTTGACAATTACAATGACCCACCGGTGACCGGTCTCGCGGACCGGGATTTTTGTTCTAAAACTTTGCTTATAACTAATAAGTAATAAGGTTAACGTATAGATAATTTCTTTTTAATCTTACTTTATGTGGCAATAAAACATAATGATTTGGTAAATTTCGACTCGTTTATTATTATACAATCATACTTAGGGCACAAAAAATCAACACGTTTTTCATATGTCTCATATATATTTTTAAATAAATAACAATCTTAAGCATTATGTCTGAAATCGGCCTTTATTATTCTTATGACATTAGGAATTCTTGAAAAATACATAAAAATAGTTTTTTTTTAATTTCATGATATTTATCCATATCTGTACTTCGTGCGACGCAGTTACGCTTCGATACAAACCATACTACTACAAATATACTACGAAAGGTTAATCAACTTTGAACTTTGTCGCCAATACCTACGACTCGATTTCGGAATGAGGCTTAAGTGTTTTCCCTTTGATAGGTTTATGTCTGCGTGCGTTGTTCTTGACAAAGGACCTTTATTTTAGAACGACAACTTTATTATTTCTTTAGTTTATCACATTTTCATTTCTGAATAAAAAAAATGTATTACGCTTTTATAGAGTAGTTAAAACAGTGGCTTCATTTAAAGAGGTGCTGACAAAAACTCTCTGTACAAGAATTTATTACATATTTTATAAAATATCATAGAAAGTATGCAAAGACCTGATTGATTAATTGATTCTATAATGATATAGTAGAATAACAATAAAAGCATATGCATTTTTGCAAATTTTATAAATTTCGAAAAGAACATACAAATTCAACTTTAAATAATATACTTACGGAATTGGTGACGCCGGTGTCACGGACCGGGTTGGTGCCAAAACTCTGGAACGCGCGTTTGCAGTGCTGTTATCTAGAGAATAATTGCGGGGGACGTAAAGTGAAGCAGGTACTCGAAATCGCAACACGCATCGATGGCGGGTCAAAAAGTTGTACGATTTTTTCGATACACTCGGTCTCATAGACATAAACGTCACTAATGGCGGAACTCAGCGCTGCATTTCGTATCGCTGCTAGAGTGAGAATGACAATGGTCTCGTTTACAGTTTGACGCCTTCACTGCGCTACGACGACCGCATGTTGATCCTAACCAGCTAAAAAATCCATAATTGAGCTTAAGCGTAAACACTGTAGAGAACGTTTTCGCACGAACTCATTTCTTAGAATTATGGTTATTGGAAAACTTGAAATTGGTTTTGAAATTACAAAGGAAGAATAAGGCTGAGCCTACTCTTATAATGTGACTTCCTACAACTCATAGCTTACAGTCGTGTATCACAATGTTGTTGTGTACTCAAGTATCTTAATTTGTATAATTCTTAGCTTCCCGCTTTTTGGTGCCGTCCCGGGCTAGGTAGGAGCGAACGGAACGTTAAAATCTACGTTCTCTGTATACTTTTTTCGCCTCATCCACTGTAATCAATCTCTTCATACATATCCGCCGGGGTCCTCATGCTTTTTATATGACCGTCCTCCAGTATCATGCTGTGTTCTTGAAGTATATATCATTTAACTAGTGGGCACGCGCAGCTTCGCCCGCGTATTTGTCCCGCCCATTTGCCCGCGTAATTAAATATTTTTAATATAAATAATTTTTTTTATAAAAATCGGTATATTGTTTGAACCTTTAGGGAGTGAATTCTAAAAAACCATGAAACACGTACTTATTCAATGAAATGTTTTTAAGTCTGAATTTCTAATTTTATAAAAATCGGTGCCGATTTAAAAAAAAATCCTTACAAACTTTTAACTCCAATTTCATCCCTTTAGGGTTAGTCTTTCAAAATCCCTTCTTAGTGGATGTCCAGATTATGAAAATGAACATCTGTCCAAATTTCACGTTTCTACCATCAGAGGTGACGGCTGTGCGTACGTCTTACCTCAGTCAGTACATTTTCTTCTATATATATAGATAACAGGAGATTATATTCCTTGAGGCCATCTTGGTGTCATTGGCCATGTGAGGGTAGCGGGTACGGTTCCCACTTGAAGCAATGAATTATATTTTCATTTCATCGTTCTAGTAGCACAGAGTGGTGTTGAGTTTCATCGCTCACCACGCAAAGTCTCGTAAGTTCAGCGATACGTAGAAGAGAACGGAGCGTTATAGCACTAAATTTGACTACTCTGCTATGCGTGAATCTGTTTGTTTTCATGACAATAAGCCTAGCAAAATCTTAATGACGAATAAAAAGTTATCATTGAATAAGAAATACATTTATAAAAATGTTTCCGAACCGAATGTTTGGCGTAATAAATAGTATTTCTACAAGTCATATTTCTTTCATTTAATGCAGCTTTGCTCTCCTGTCCTAGCGATTTACGTACAATTTTCATTCTTTTCGATCATTCATTTTCGACTTCTTACACGGATCTTCGGAATCAATGCCAAATAATTTTACTTGCTTGATATTGATAATAATATTGGGAAAACTTTTAAAGCTTTTTTAACAAAATTTTGTTTTGTCATTGTCTAATAAAGAATAAAGCGGAGACAGGAGCAAAATTACCTAAAGTTGGAACTGAAACTCGTGGCGTCGTCAAGTGGCATCTGTCGAGAGATATTTTATATACTTTTAAAAAGTTTCAAGAGGAAAATATATTTGAATGTTTTCGCGAGCGAGTGGGAGTCGCCGTATTGCTATGATATGATGTGGTTGTCGTGGCACCGCGGCACAACACAGTACACAACAACAAGTACAGGTATTTTGTTGCATTCCAATTTTATCGGTTTTCTTTAATAAATTTTTAAAATACGGAAAAAAAATAAAACAAGAAGGAGCCTTCATTTTCCACATGAAGGCTCCAGGATTCTAAGGGGTTCAAACCTAGAACCATCGTGAAATATCAGTTAATTTTATTATATAAGTGATATGGATACTTAAAATCTAAGATTTACTATATAATAGAGCAAACGTACGCAATTGCCTTGCGCTTACTATTTTACGACCGCACGAAGCCATTTGCTTTATGAAGGCTCTTACGGTTCCTTCTGGAGTACTTCCGGCTGATACAATATTACTATAACAATTGTTGAAAGTTCAAAAGCAAAATGGTTGAAATATATTTTTGTATGAAGCGATAATCTTAAAAAATAAACAAAAAGCTTTACGATTTATCTCGCCTACAGCAGGGTAGGCAGGTAGTAGGCTCTTAATAGTTCCTAGTGTTCTGAGACTTCGTTTCCCACTTTCAGCCGTTTCTTTTCGAGGCATTGCGTGTTGAGTGGTGGAACTCAACGCCGGTCTTTTGCCTTGGTACCAGAGCGAAGAAATGAATATATTAAGAAATAATAATTAATTTCGTCGAATGAGGATCGAACCCACAACCGTCGTCATAACATAGCATAACTCATAACAGTCACACCCTTGTGCTCCTGCGCCACGACGGCCTCAAAATATTCTATATAATAACATTGAACGGAAATTTTATACTATACTAGCTGACTGACAGACAACACACAGACGAATATACCGGACTACTCTCTAATCTTAACTAAACCTAGAGGATATCTCGAAAATCCTGCTATAATAAACAGAAACGTGATTTTATGAAGTAATTACTCCCAATTTGCACTTACTCCCAATGACTGTGTATTCGTTAAATAAAGCTTTTATCCGGATAGATATTTTAGTTTTATTCATCAACCTGCTATAGCCCGGGGCACACACCGCGCTGAAAGCTGTAGGTACATATAGAATATACTTACTTAATTAATGTTATACAAATAAAAAACTCAACGCCGCTTTGCCGCTATAGTTAGCGATATATGTAAGCCTCGTTTATTAACTTAAGTTTCTTCTTTAACTTTAACTTCGTTTCTTCTTTAAATTATTGTATATTTAGGAGAATTTTATTACATTTCACATAACGTGCAGTTAATTTATGAAATAAGCAAAGTTATTTAACATTTTTAGTAAAATTGTTTTATTTATAGTCACTGACAATTTCTTTTCCCGTTTTTCGTCGGAGTTTTGAACAATCCTATCACATACACTCTCCAAGGAAACTTCATGCCCAATCTCCGCATAACATAAGAGTTTCATAGAAATATATGGATAAAGTAAACCTAATGTTATGTTCATAGTTTCTCCTAAATCATTCTGCTCAGGGGAATCGAACCCACCAAAGTTGCGTTTTTGCTTCTCTGCCACGACGGTATATACTATATATGTTTTCCAAATTATAATTGTGGGAGTGCGCGCGCATGGTCTGGTCATGGTCATTCGGGGGAATGAATTTATGAATAATTTAATTTCCTCACTTTGATAAGAAGTCGAAGCGCGGCGTTTAGTTCTGCCACACAACACGCAAACGGTGTCTTAATATTAAGATCTCTCTGCCTACTGGTATTTACGGGATGCAGCGTGAAGCTGGGAGAAAAACTATAACCTATTTAACTTATTATATAATTATTTTCTTTTAACATTCAAGTTAGCAACCAATTAACAGTAATTTAGGATCTTTAGATTTTCCCCTTTTCAGCGTTCTTTTATTTTGATGAAAGCAAACATTTCTGTTTAAAATAATAAAATGATTTCCCTAAAACCGTTTTCCCTTTAGACTAATACTACTTTACGATTGAATATTCTGTCAAGTATATATTCGACTTGTGTGGGGAAAAAATGTTCGTATAATTTTTAAAATATAGTTTAGTAGTGTAGTAGTGTGTGGTGGAGTATAAAACTCCACACAAAAAAGAAAGAAAAGTATTTAAAATCTTATAAGATATGTTAGTTTTTTTAAAAATATCTTATTCTCAAATTTCATATTAAGCATATTTTGACTAATATGTATTTTACATATTAGTCACAATATGTTTATAACTGCGCAAAAATAAAAATTTGAGAATTGCAATACTTACAAAAAATTTAAGCTTTTCCGATATAGGGCGGTAGACTATGGGAATCTAGTGTCTTATATTCAGTTCACCAGATGCAGAGGCGTAACGCGTTTTGCCATAATTGTCATAACTGTTATGTCGTTACGGTTTTAACGGTTATACAAATAAATGAAGCTGATAAAAAATCCCTTTTTCTACGAATTTCTAATCGAAAAATAGCCATGTTTTTGTTTAAGTCTAATAACCTGTCACCAACAACATACTCCCGTATAACTTTTACAAATAAAGATGCTCGGATCGGACCTATTTTTGGCACTTTCATCTTTGGCTTTAGGGCACAAACAGATTGTATTACAAGATAATAGCCAGCCTTATATAGTGTAGTGAGTGAAAATAAAAATACTAGAAATTGTTTTAATTTATATATTGATGTCATAGTGGCGTCAACGTTGTAGGTTCGACTCTTACTCAGTGGCATGAAATATTTACATTTCCTTGCTCTTCTAACAAGGTAAGGCGTGGCGTTGAATTCCGAAAGTAATCTAGCAATGTCCCGGAAAATGGGCGACACGTGGGAAAAAGGGTGTCTTAACACTACGTTCCCTAAGCTATGTGCGGGATGCAGCTTACATACATAAACTTGTTTTTTTTTATAAATTGTACGAAACGAATTAGAAAATATATTTCTTTTCGTTTTCCAATTACTACTTATTCTTACAATATATAGGAATCATACAAACCGCCACGCTCACTTCCCGCGACGATTGTTGCTTTTATGTTAATGGAAGGAACATTTTCCTCGGTCGATAAAAAGTTAAGTTTAATGTTTGACCAATTTAGTGTAGCTAAATAAATATTAATGATATTCCTATAAAATAATATGTATTGAAAAGGTACTTCTGCATGTACCGAACGAATGATTTATTTTACATCGTTCTTATTCTATAACTTACAAGGAATATGTTAAATATTTTCTTGAATATCAAAAGGAAGGGAAGTGAAGGAAATTACATAAAATAACGCTGTAAATTTTTTGTTCGTTAGCACTTTATGTATTTTTAAATGATTTTTAAATAAAGTGTATTTTAATCGGTGTATTTAGATCGGACCCACAACCAGTCGGTTTTACAGTCACACCGTGTGCCCCTACGCCACGACTAGCCTCTTATTTTAATATGATAGACAAATTAAAAATTGTATTACTTATTTTATTAAAGAAAGCATTCAAAATCCTACGTTAAATTATTCATCGAATGCCATTAAAAATGGATAATTGAATCCGTTCTGATCGTAACCAAATCTTAAAAACCGGCCAAGAGCCAGTCTGACTTTGAAGGTTTGGTAGCAGCAAACAAAAAACATATTATTCTTGATATTTTTTTACCGACTATTAAAAAAAGATGAGGTACTTAATTCGACGATTTTTTTGGTTTTATTGAATTTTATAATACCATTATAGAAGCAAATTCTTAGAAAGTATTGGTATAATAAAAACAAATCTTCCTATATATCATTTAGAAAGCTTATCTATTTATTGATAATTTTATTTTTTAACATCATACTACATTCATCATCATCATTTTGTAGTAGTTGATAAAACGTTCTAAATTTAAAATGACTGCTGACTGATATACGGGTTATATAATATACGGTTAGGGTTCTGTTTTTATGCTAATTGGCTACGGAATCCTAATAAAGAGGAGAAATATTTTTTGATGTCCTAATATAAAATGTCTTAATAAATTTAATAAACTTATTTTTCAAAATGATTATTACAGACGCAGTTTACAAACAATATAAAGCATACTTACTTTACGCAAATAAAATTTCGTGTTGTAAAGCGTAGTAGGTATATAATATACGAGTATGTTCAGAATTTTAAAATTTAAAGCAGACGTTTTTAAACCGCTACAATTGTTAAGTTTCTCGCATGTAGTACAGAACGTCATTTGCATAGTTAAAAATATAAAACTTATTTTCTTTTTAACTTGTTTTCCTTTTTTTGCTTCCTTATTGTCCCGACAGTAGGGTTGTAGAGGATGTCTATCATAGTTTAACGGAATCTATAGCGAAAAAAAAATACTAGCTTTGTTACGGAATCAAAATAACGTAGAAATATTTTTAAAAAAGACTTTGTGTTGTACGTGATACGTTTATGAAGCCGGTGTATTTTTTAAAATAAAATATATATAAATAACTATTCTTCTATATACAATCGATGGATTGTGACCATAGCTGCTTACAATGAAATATTAATCTAGCGTTATATCTTCCCCGAGTCTTATAACTTTTGACTTCATGAGCCAGATTGTAAATTTTGTCAGTCATTTCCTCTCGGGCGACATCTCGTAAATGGTTCAAAGAGTTGTGTTATAAAGCACAGTGAACGTCAGCTGCCGCTCCGTGAGTGAGTCAGACCGGATTTAGAAACACTGTTATACGCATGGTTACGGAACCCAACGCCGTATCATATGTTACCGGATTCACAAAAAAAATCCTCATTATCCCATGTTTTTAGCAAATTCACAAGAATCGTAATTAATCACGTGTATCTTACAATTAAACCAAAACCCAACCAATTAACATAAACCGTTGAGATTATGTTGGTGATTGTATTAGTTTCGTTTTATGTTATATATTATTTTCGTAACGGGTTAATTATTTATTATATCATATAGATATGAATCTCAAGAATATAGCTCTAGGTATGTTCACATATTTGTTTTATATGATTATTTTCAATTGGTAGAATAAATGCAAACATATCAAAATTGATTAGTTTTAGTTATGAAATGCTCGTGATCATAAATATAAAATAACAACGGTAGTTCGACGACGTGCGCTATTGTAGCGGCGACGAGATTGCTCTATCAAAATTTCATATATTCTTTATTATAATGTATTTGATAACCTTAGCTTGATGTTGTTTTAAATCGCATGTAGCAGGATTGGCTCTTCGTCCTCTATTTTGCGCCCAAGTTTCGAGACATTGTATATTGAGTGGAGGAACTAAACGCCGCGCTTTACCTTGTTAATAGAGCGAGCAAATGTAACCAAAAACCATATAAAAGCAAAGGCACTTCAGTCACAAAATGAATGAAACAGTGTCGACTGTAAATATGTACTATGTCATAACAAATAGTTACTTCTACCAGAATTTTTGGACCTTTCGTTGGAACACGTTACTCAAATATCAATCATCCAAATGACGCCTTTATACACTAGTGTCCCCGCGTCACGACTGGCCTCACACGAAATTCTTCACTTCATACACAATAATAAATAACTTAATCAAGACAAACACAGCAACAAAAAAACTAAGACAATCGTATTTAATGACACAAAACAACTCACACATAAAAAATAAATAATACAGACACAGAGTTGTTACACAATAACATAAACGAAACACAGCTAAAATAACAACAGGTTAAAGGTGCTGAGATAACAATGGTTCGTGATAAAATTAACCTGTAATTGCGTTTCGACGACACTTCGTGTGTAGGTAGCGGTGGTGAGGGCGGTGGTGAGGGCGGTGGTGAGGGCGGTGGTGAGGGCGGTGGTGAGGGCGGTGGTGAGGGCGGTGGTGAGGGCGGTGGCGCTGAACCAACGAGCTTATCGAAGCGCCGTACTGAATGTTAATATCGATTTGATTATTTGGAGTTATTGTATCGATGCCGTGTCGTGGCGCAGGAACACGAGTGTGCGTATGTAACGGTTGTGGGATCGATTCCCAAATTCCTTCTGCCTACCCTTTCATGTGGAGAATACAGCGTAAACCTAAAGACAAAGTTATGGTAAGACACTTCGTTCGGAACGGAATATCTTTTATTATAATTATTTTTAACATTAATTCATGAAAGTTTGGCAACATTAGTAAATAACATGAGGGTAGAAACACAAAGGTTTAATAAAGAAGTGGACGCACGTCATTTGGTCACTTAGGCAAGTGTTTTTGGGCATTTAGAAATTAAGCAGTAAACCTTAAAAAAAAAATTTTTAAAGTGACTTTTTTATCTCATTAGTTATTTGGGCAACATACTCTTATCTTATTGAATGTTTTTTTTTGTGTGCAATGTTAAGAAGTGAGACATTGTGTTTCCCAAATGAAGCGTTTTAGAAATATAGCGTGTTTAGTGGCGGAACTTAACGCCGTAAATCTCTGAAGGATCTGAAAATTCCTCCTTATTAATAATCAAAAGCTCAACACTCCCATCGATACAACAACCTTGTCGGTAAAAATGTTACTTCATAACATACACTTCTTGTAGGTATATGGTATTGTGTATTATTTATGTTAGATGAACTTTCAGTATAAAGCCCGTTTTCCATTTCAAAAGAGAAACGATCGAGTAATGCTTATGCGGAAAGGACTCCTTTTAAATAAAATCGGTTTACTTTTGCACCAACAAAGTGTTTTATAATTACATCGTTCCGCTATCTAGAACTGAGCGAGTCCATTTCAACTCTGACCATTTATTGGTAGAAATATAAGTATGCAGCTTACTTTTGCGAGTTCAAGGAAGTCCTTAACGGGCTCGCGACACCGAGTACTGCTGGACGACTTGTGGGGCTTAAAGTTGTTCGACATACGCCATTTAGCTATCAGGAAGTTTTAAGTTTATAATATTTATGAATGTGTATCAGTTTATGAATGTTATATTAAAGAAAAAAAAATAACATAATAAACAGTCAGAATTTGGACAATAAATAAAAGAGCGCGGCCCAAATTCCAGTGTATTTCAAAAGCCACGATCAAAAGAACAACTCGGAGCTGTCACCAGCAGACCTCCCTCAGGCCTCCTCACTCACTGAGAGGGACAGTGTTTCTGAAGTAAAAACTGTTATCTTAGTGATAACAATGCCGCGGACAAACTTAAAGGAATTCAATAAAATAGATTTATCATCGTGAAAGCGCTCGTTTGAGAAAATTGATAGATACTGTACGTAAAAAATATAACGAAAAGTTTTTATAAATTTAACATTGGACCATGGCTCTTTTATGTTAAAGTTTTTGCAGAAGAGATTAGGGAAAAAACACTCTGTTTTACATTTTCGTTTAGAGACACGCTGTATACATGCTGTATAGATGAACTTCATTTTTTCTAATCAATTTTTTAGCTTTACGTTGTATAATCTCTTAGCACCATTTATTTTGATCTCAACTAAAGTGATGAAATCCAACACTGCTGTGACTAGAGGGAAAGAAATAATATATAAAAATGAAATAAAATAATGTCCCATATTTTTTTACCTTTTAATATTTAAATATAACCTCTTTTGCTTCCTGCACCGTCATCAATCTAACAGATAACCCTCTCTAGTAACATTGACACTTAAGGGTTAACCGAGTTTCAACCGCACGTCTTTTATCATTTTGTACATTTACATACATTTTTAGCTATTTTGTCATGTTTCCTCCTCTTAACAAAACCTAAACCATCTGAGCATCTATTTTATTTACAGTTTCAATGAATTTTTCCACGATCATATTCTGTTAAAATAAATTCTTTTTTTTATACATGACTTTTCTATAATACATGAACCTAATTTTACTTAGGAACTAGACTAGAGTGTTAAAAAAGAGATTCATATTTAATAATAGTGTGTAGATTACTTAGATATAAATACAAGCAATTCACACAATAGTGAATGTAAACGTACATGTATGTGCAGTGGCAGGTACCCGTAGATGCAGGCGGCGCGGCCGGGAGGGCGGGGGTCGGGAGTTAATTATATATTTCTTTATGCAAACTGAGAGAGGAGCTTCCTTATCTCGCACTCTCAGGAGCGATATTAAATCCTCTTTATTAAATTTTGCGCTTTGAACACTTCCGCCTGAACGCAGCTTCTAATGGGTTATAGGTGACGTCGCAGTGCTTGCAGGTTGTAGGATTATGAATACTAGAGCACGAAATGACGCGACGACAAGACGTTGTCATGGCAACGTAAACGTCGTTTTATAAGTGTATATATACAATCATAACATGGTGATGTGTATTATATTTAGTTTGTACATTTAATGTATTTTTTGTCTATAATAAATAAAGATATTAACTTTCTACATAAATAATATATAGCTGTACCAAATTCCATACTCCGTCTCCGATTAAGCATGTGAGGTCACGTTGTTTAGTGTATTTATTGTTATTATATATTTAACAAGTCCTCGCCTGTCGCTTGTTGCGTTTAGAACATTATAGAAAATCCTGTTTTGTCTCGTTCCGGGATTAGGAATAAGAGTTTCAAGCTCTCTTTGAGCGCCCGCTACTCTCCCTCTCGTACCGACACGCGTGCTCCATTTCCACTTTCAATTCCAGTAGTTTCATCTGTGCGTTACCAGTCCCGCTGTAAAGGAGGAGATTTACATATTATGTTTATTTAATTTTAATACTTTATAATATTTTATTCTTCTGGTTATGGTTTCTGAACGAGATGGAGAAAGGATGGATTGCAAGATCAGTGTAAATGGTAAGATATTAGAACAAGTGAATGAGGTGGTATATTTGGGAAGTATGTTTAGTAGAGATGGAAGATATGAGATGGATGTTGAGAGGCGTATTGCTGCCGGTAACAAGGTTAACGGAGCCTTAGCTGCATTGATGAGACGGCGAAACGTCAGCACAGCTGCGCGTTGGGCCGTACACAATGCAGTGTTGGTACCGACTCTGTTATATTCGTCTGGCAGCGAAACGTGGGTATTACAGAAGAAGAATGAAAAGAGATGAATGCCGGGGAGATGCGATCTCTTCGTAGGATATGGGGTGCCAGCTTAGCTGCGACGGCGCGGCGACGGTTGTAGATTTGATCCTCATGTAAAGGAAAGTAAACAATATCATAAATTTAAATATTAAATCTTCTAGAAAAGTATTATAAAATTTTAAATATAATTTAAACTGATAACTTCATTTTTTTTTTATAAAAAATTTTATTTAAATATTTTTATGTAAAGTTTTTTATACGTTTTCTTAAAGATATGTCTTCGGAACGCCTCCATTCTTATGTTTGACCTTAATGTGAATAGTATATACGTGCATTCAAATAATAGTATTGTTAGTACCGGATACTTACTTTTGTAGCTTCTTCAGTATACTGTATAGTCTAGAGGTGCAGACAGAGAACCCAGAGTTAGGAAAAGGAATATCCGTTCTTCACTTACGCCAAACTCCATATCTGACCAAATCGGGAATAGTCATTAGTAATTTTGATTATAATAACTTCTTTGAGTGAGAATCGAACCCCAAACTGTCGGCTGTCTAGGCAAGTGCTGCCCCAGTAAAGACAATACTTTTTTATTTTACATCGATCTTTATGCCTTCATACTTGTCATGCAAATACAAACGTTTATTTCGGCTTCAAAATAGAACAGAACAGAACCTATATAAAGTAGGTCGTTTACATTTGATTAACTTTTAAAATATATCTTTCGTTCATTAATCCAAAAGTAAATTAAATATATTCTCATTCATTGAACTTGAAAATTTCGTGGAATCTTCAATTCAATGTATTTTTCAATATAATTTAATTTTTTAATACTTATTTTTCTGTATAGCAAGCAGGATATTCAGAGGGAATCTATTGTTAACACACTCCGTATTTTCTGCTGAATTTTCGAGACTTTACGCGTAAAGTGGCGGGACTCAACGACGCACTATGTTTTGCCTCCAGAAAATTTAATAATTCGTATTACCGAGTGGATTTTGAACCCACAGCAGTGACATCTAAAGTCACACGTTGCGACACTGCACCACAACAGTCTCGTGAAACAGAAATGTTCCACTTGAATTATTATGCTTGCATAATAATTCAAGTGTTCGCCATATGTGCAAACACAACAAAGTTCTCTTTCCTGTTGATAGCCTTACCTCTTAACTATAATTATTTTCGCGCGGAACCCGCCTTGAATAAAATTTTGGGATCGTCCGTAAACGACTGGTTAAGTAGGTATCTTTGTCACTTAACGTAGGGAGTAGGTATCTTCACTTCGTCCTGAGTGTGACAATTTCACACTCACAAAAATTTAATGCCACTGTCTAAATTAACTGAATGTGTATAAATGAAAGAATGACTGAGAGAAAAAATACCTATAAAAAAAGTCACACTGTCCGTTGAGGTTCTTCACTTAAAACACAATGTCTTAAACTTTGCAGAAAGCGCTCCCGGAGGCTCCCAGAGGCTGCCCGGTCAACTCCACTCTGTAGTAAAAAGATTAAGCCTGATAGAATAAGATAAATTACTATTACTTTCTAATTGTGGAATAACACTTTAAAAATGTTAACAAAGTACTATTGATCTTGTGTTCCTTGAGGCTGTGGTCAGCATCTGACCACAAACGCTACGGTTGTAAGTTCGATTCATTTGCATTTCCCTTGCTGTGGTATTATAAACATTATATTTGACCACCTCATAACACGCACTGTCTCAGAAATTGGGCAGTGTGTTGAAAAGGGAATGTAACAAGACTAGATCCGGTTTGATTTCGCTGGTACATACGAGATACAGCGTGAGTCGAGATAAGGAAACAACTTTTAATTCGTACCTCCGCGTACATTCTTCTGACAGGATACAAAATGGATTATTCGTTGTAGCATTACAATATGTATTCCTTGTTCACCTTGAGTGATAAATCTTGTTTCTCTTAATGCTTGTATCTTGATACAACATACATACATACATACATATATACATATATATACATATATATATATATATATACGTTACCCACTTCCGATTTCTAACAATATATATATATATATATATATATATATATATTGTTAGAAATCGGAAGTGGGTAACTTTTTTTAAAAAAACACGTTATAAACACGTAATTGCAATAAGTGATATGCATCACCTACTAACAATACTTCACACTAGTTTCCTTCCAATAGGGCCGTCACTTATAAGCAACTGTCCCCCGGTTGACACAATTCCACTGCTTTTATAGTTATTTTCCACCTAAATCTACCCTCTTTTACACGAATACGCTAAGACGGCCTCTCCTGACGGGCAAGCGTCCTCGCGCTCAAACCTGCCGCTGGGAGCGGTATAACCTCTAATTTACACTGGTCACAACCTATAAATGTGGAAACAATTTTTATTTTTATTTAGTACATGTATACAATTTACATGAATTGTTTTAACATTTTAATGATAGGGGTCTAAGTCACCCCTATGCTCAAACAGAGTCTGACAAGAGTCTTTTCTCGGTCACCTCGTACCTATCGTGATAGGGCTTAGACAAGTCTTTTCCGAGTCACCCCTACGCTCGTATTGAGTCTGACAAGAGTCTTTTCTCAGTCCCATCTTAAACACGGATTTATACAGGTCTTTTTTAGGTCACTCTGACGCTCAAAGTTTAGAGACTAACACTGATCTTTTCCTAATCACCCCGTACCGTGAGCTACATAACGTAAATTTATAAATACGGTGGTGTAACCAAGTCACCCCGACGCCCGTTAGCTAACGAGTCTAACACGAGTCTTTTCTAGGTACCCCACATACATACACATAATAACTAAATTGTACAAATTGAAAATTCAAA
Organism: Heliconius charithonia; assembly: GCA_030704555.1. NCBI lineage: Eukaryota > Metazoa > Arthropoda > Insecta > Lepidoptera > Nymphalidae > Heliconius > Heliconius charithonia. The sequence continues at coordinate 97,462 of CM060819.1, read as the reverse complement.
TTCAATAAAGAGTCAAAATTATAAAAATTGTAAAGTGAGGTTAACTTGCTCTCATAGCATCATGCACAGACCTGTATTTTCGCTCGGTCTAACCTGACAGTTGGTAATTATTCGTCCTTGATTCGATCCATTTTTCGAGTCTTTATGAAACCACAATAAAAGTACTAAAACAATAAAATTATTAGTAAAGTAGTCCTTCTATTTTTCGATAATAATTTAAAACAGCAAAGATTTTATGATAAGAAATAACTTTTGATTTTTGGAATACCAAACTTTCAATCCAAATTAGCAATTGGGCGAAGATACACATAAAGGTTGAAAACTTCATGCGTATCCCACTTCTGATGTTAGAAATCGGAAGTGGGTAAAATTTTCAAACTAATTGAAATAAAACAAGCACTTAATGTACATATAAATAGGGCAACTATTACTATTTGAGATTAGCGTGCACACATAGACAAAAAGATTAAAATCTTGATAATCACTGTTATAGGTTATATTTAATTGATAAATACATATAACAATATTTTATCTCATATAAATCTTCCATACGTATACTCGTAGAGGTTGACATTACCCAATTCCGCGTCTTACTTTAAGCCACACATACAACATAAACATGTTTACTTACAATGTTTTTGTTTATGTCAAATCAAATCAAAATATTATAGATTAAATCAGACCTTTTCGCGCACTTTGGAGTCGTCAGTTCCCACTCGGGGAAAGGATTATTGTCATTTTCTCGCTATATGGTAATTAGATAAAGCGCGGCGTTGACTTCCGCCACACAACATTTCATGAAGTGGGTGGTGTGTCTTTGCAGTCTAGGATCCCTCTGTCTCTCCCGCTGCCTGCAGGATACAGTGCAGCGTTTAGTTAAGAAAATAAAAGTATTTAAAAAAAATATATAAATTGATGCGTTTATTTATTTAGTTGAAAACATGAAAATGCAACAAACCCCCAGTACAAATGCGATTTGATTTGTTTGTGTAACAAATTTCAATTTAAACACTTTGAGGTATTATGTTATTTTATACACGATAGTTTTATCTAAATGTATCCGTTAGATGCCGACTTGCAACCACAGCGGCAACTAACGGCAGCTGTCTGTGTAATGTAATAATGAGCTTTATTAGATATGTGCTTTTAAAGAAATGTAAACACAATAGTATTGAACATCACTCGCGGACACCTGCTTGCAGAGAGAGATGCTACAAACATAAATAAGTCATAATAAACGTCAGCGACGACGGTCACAGCGCTAACAGTTTAGACGGTCTCATAGGAGCGGGTTCAGATCATCAAAATTTGAACGTAGCGGTCAAATTTTAATATACATTTTCTAAAACTGTATTAAAATTTGAACGTAACGGGATCTGATATATAGATATATAGGCGCAGTGGCACAAAGTGTGACTGTAAAACCGACTGGTTGTGGGTTCGATCCCCACTCGAGGAGATGAAATATTTACTTAAATTTATATTTCCATTTCTTCGCTCTGGTGTCGAGGCTAAGCGCGGTCTTGAGTTCTGCCACTCAACACGCAATGCCTCCAAAAATTCGGCAGAAAGTGGGGAACGGTGTATCTTACACTAGGTTCCCTCTGCCTACCCTGCTGTGTGCGGGATATAGCGTGAAACTAATTTAATTTTTTTTTTAATTTTTTTTTTTTTTATTTAATTTAATTTGGGAAAACATATTTTAGCATTGTCTGAAATATTTAACTATTTAATATTCAGTTTTCGTTCGTTTACAAAAGTTTAGAATGGAAAGTAAAAAGTAAAGTTAATTTTAATAAATTGAAACTGAAAGAAATTCAATTAGAGCGTAAAGTAAGGTAAAATAACTCGGTTACAATGCGGCTGTGTGGAGCGTCCTCCTCGAAGTGCAACGAACGAACGACAACGAGCTCTCCGCCCTCCATCACCTCGCTCGGACCATTTACATACATACATAATATTAAAGCTGCAAGTTCTATAAAAGATTTCCACAGAGAGGTGCCGCGGTGCACTTGCGTACTGAAGACTAGCTTTTGTTTTAGTAAAATTATATTTGCAAATGTGTAGACTACACGATAGTGTAGTTTTAAGTCATTAATGTTACTTCATTTTAGAATTGTATCCAAAAATATTAAATGTTTAAATACATATAGGAAGAAGAAAGTGATTTTTTTCATTTATTTCTATATATTTTTTTATATTTTGTTTTTTTTTTAATCTTCCGCCCTATGTTCAGATACAGTGAATGATGACTAGGGTCTTCGGGCCTAGGAATACTTTAATCTGCTAAAAAAAGATCTCTCCTTAAATGTTGATATTGGCTCCACCAGCGTACTCACAGACTCGTAAAAGGCACTCCGACAACAAATATACAGTCAGCTCCTGGTATATCTCATCACCACTCGATTGAGCACCGTGAATACGGCTTGCACCAAGGTCGATACGACATGAGTAGGTTCAAAACGCGTCTATTTCCTTAAAGGCCGACGACGCACCTGCACCTCTTGTCACCGATCACTTGCCATCAGGAGACTCGAACGCTCGTTTGTCATGTATTTTCTATGAAAAAAATTGCCGATTTTAAAATGAAACTTACCGTTTGTTATATTCGAGTGATTTTAGTTCGGTTATATTCTCTGAATGACTGCAATTACTATAATTTTGTTAAGATTATCGTTTTCTTTACCTTTCATTATTTGCTATTCAACTTTTGACTAATATATATTGATATATACTCTGTAGAAGAGTTTACTAATGAGCATGAAAAAAAGTTATAGCATTCAGTATTTAAAATCCTAAAAAGCGGCTAAAAGTCCAATATATGTATGTAGTTTGTTCTAGTACACAGTAGGCAGGAAGCTGTTTGGTTTTCATCTTTTACGAATTTTGAGTGAAATTCAGCTGACAGTGGGCATTGTTTGACATTTAGAAGGCGGTACGCGGGAACGCGGTACTATTGAAAACCAAACTAAAACTGAAATTGAAAATTCAGACAATATATGATGTGTATTTTTTATTTTGAAATTGTTTAGAAAACAGCAAAATGATGCTGCTTTAACGCCGGGCCACAGCTGTGACTGTGAGGGATTTTTATTTTTTTGTTTATTGTAGTAGTGTAGATAGGCAAATATTTGTTCGCTATCTCACCTAAGTGACGATGCGAACGATGGTGGAGCATGCTTACCTAGATAATGCCTATTCACTCTTGCCTTGGAAAGGGCCAAGTTATACGTGTCGGGGAACAGTTCAGCAGGCAGGGAGTTCCACTCTTTAGCAGTTCGCATTATAAAAGTGGAGGCGAAGCGCTGCGTGTGAAAAGGTGGTATATCGACAACAAATGGGTGAAATCCCTGCCTACGTCTAGTGCCCCGCAGATGGAAACGAGAAGAGGGTACTAAGTCATGCAGCGCTGCTGCACACTCTCCGAAATGTATCCTGTAAAATATCGACAGGCAGGCTACTTTTCGACGATGATCAAGGCTTTGCAGCTTTGCCTCAACAATTGCTGTGTCGCCAATGAGCTTCTTGGCGCGATTTTCAATTGAGTCTAGGGTCGCTAGTTGATATTTAGCAGATCCATCCCAGAGGTGACAACAGTACCTACTCCATACACGATCGGACTTGAGCTTGATAAAGTTGGAGAAGCTGTCCCGGAGTGAAATACTGCCTAACCTTTGAGAGGACACCTAGTTTTTTAGCTGCAGTTGTAGCCAAAGACTCAATGTAACGTCCAAAGTTTAAATCTGACGTAAGGTTCATGCCAAGAAGCTCAAGATGATGAGCTATCGGCACGGGTACTTCTCGGAAAGTAGGAGCAAGATCGAAAGGGCTCCGTTTTGCAGAAAATAAACACGCCTGAGTTTTGGTAGCGTTAAACCTGACAAGATTGGCATCACTCCATTCGGAGACGCCCTGAAGTGCCAGGTTCAGGCGATCGATCATAGACTCTCGACAAGCATTATAAGTATGGCTCTGGAATGTAGTGGGACAGCGCCTGAATGTAAGCGTGACAGGTTAATATTTTCTCGCATTGGTCATTACCAGGGACGCCAGTCAACACGCAATGTCTTCAAAATTTTGAAGAAGGTGAGGAAAGGAAGCGTCTTTATGGCAACAGAGGGTTAAAAGGGGGGCGAGAAGTTAAAAACAATATTTAGTCTTGTATACTGGCGAGAAGTTCGGCGTTGTTCAACTACTCAATAAGCAATGTCTCGTACGTTTGGTCGAAAAGGGGCAACGGAGTATCTCAACAACAAGATGTAACAAATATAATATTATTTACTTATTACTTTATTTGAGACCAGTCGTGGCGCAGTGGCACAAAGTGTGACTGTAAAACCGACTGGTTGTGGGTTCGATCCCCACTCGAGGAGATGAAATATTTACTTAAATTTATATTTCCATTTCTTCGCTCTGGTGTCGCGGCAATATGCGCAGCGTTGAGTTCTGCCACTCAACACGCAATGCCTCCAAAATTCGGCAGAAAGTGGGGAACGGAGTGTCTTAACACTAGGTAACCCTCTGCCTACCCTGCTGTGTGCGTAATACAGTGTGACGCTAATTTTTATTTAATTTTATTTATTTATTACTTTCCAATAAAGCTTATGTTACGAAAACAAACATAGTCCACATATATTAACATAATATCTATGAATTATGTAAATTAGAGACCTATACTGGACTGAGTCTACCGGGCTTTACTGGCGGAGACTGGTATGAAGGAACTAAACTAAATAGATTTCTGGGATAACATTTTTTTTATAATAAAGTTTTATATTTCATCTTAATCTATAGTAATTTGCTATAGATGTTTGTCATATATTCACAATAATTGCCTTGTTCATAGATTGGTTAATTTCATCGCGACTGGTACTAGCGTATTTTATTTATTTGATTATTGACGACGAACATACGGAGGTACAGTCGATCACTTGTCCCTGATACTACACATAATAAAACATTATTACTGACAAATGTCAAGTACCATCTCTACAGAGATCATCGAGCGATTTCCTCCCAGATATATCATAAACTTTTATGACCAAAATATTGAACTGTCATCACTGCGATAAACTTTGTAACGTTCTGAACTTCGTGAATTTTATGAACAATTTGTGTGAACAAATGTCGTATATTACTATGATATGAATGTAGATGACTCTACACTCATTATCATTGATAACATTAAACATAGAGTATGATTTAGTTAACCTTCACATGAGACAACATATCTATAGGATACAACCCGACAAAGTCATAGTATAATTTATATAAAAAAACCAGACAAGCGCGAGTCGAGCTCGCCCACTGAGGGTTACGTACAAAAATGGAGGTCTCGAGCTTTTTCTGAAATTCAGGCTTAGCTTAGCCAAAGCCCTTTTATCTGATACCTCACTCGAACTTTTAAGGCTATTTTTTTCGAATTTAACCACAAGTGTATAGTTTTCAGATTTTTTCAGGATTAGTATTTTCTGCAAAAAAAAGAAACCCTATTAATTTTGATTTCTTTTACAGTGTCTTAATACGCATTATTTACTATATGAACGGCTATATCTTTTATTTGAGTGAATATAGATATACAATTTATTCGGTAAATCATGAGCCGTAGATTGAGGTATATGATTTAAATTTCAACTCGATATCTCCAAGCGTCCCTGAGATAAAGGCTCTTGACAGACAGACAGACAGACGGACAACAAAGTGATCTTATAAAAGCTCTTTTTTCCTTAAAAGGTACGGAACCCTAAAAATAATAGAAACCACACAGAATTTATAATTTACTAGTAAGAGAGGCAGCGGGAGGACCTTGGTTAATGTTCGAAAACATAGTATTGTTAGTACAGCTAATCGAACTAAATTTATACAAAAATGTGTATATTTTAAAGTTGATGTAGAGACACATCAAGCCACGGCTCTACAATGCGTAACGATGTTGACTCAACTCAGTTTACTTATTCCTTATTTCCTGCGATGAGACGAGACGCGTCGCAATACATCTCATATCCAATTTATTTACGAGCCACCCTCTATAGTCTATACCCTCGACAGATTTGGCGGCTGTTTTCAATGTTTTTCTTTTCGATATTAAGTATGATGTATGAATATTTGTTCGGATAGGAACAATTTATTGTACAGTAATTGGAGTAGATGGAACTTTTTGTGCGCTCCATTTCATTGTTATGGTTGGTTGGTTTCGCATTTTACGTATATTAGTTTTAATATTTTTTAGCTTCGCGTTGTATCTGACGCAGCAGGAGGATAGGAAGCCAAAGCGAGCAATTTATTGCCAAAGCAAGGAAACGAGAATAATTTTAATTAAATTATCCTACAATCATTGCCTTTAGGAGGCCAGAGGCCGCCCTACGCCGGGATTTACATACGAACCGCTGGCACCTTTCCAAATCGTCAAATATCTTTTAAACGTATCACTTGATGAAAGGAATCCGCGGCAATATAGCAAATGTGTGATGTTTTACTTTTAGAGTTACATCTGGCGTTAAATTATATAAAGAGGTTTTATTTTTCCGACGATGACGCGTGTTGTTGAGATAGAGGAGCGGCCACGTCACGTGATAGTGCGGTAGTATTTGAGTGATGAAGTAGAATTAAGATTCAAGATTTTTAAAACTTTAATGGCCCACAATTTTTGGCGAAACTCAATGCCACGACATATCGAGCCGAAGCTAAAAAAATAATATAAGTTAAATATAATAACTTGAGGCCAGTCGTGGCGCAGCGGCACGAGGTGTGACTGTAAAACCGACTGGTTGTGGGTTCGATCCCCACTCGAGGAGATGAAATATTTACTTAAATTTATATTTCCATTTCTTCGCTCTGGTGTCGAGGTTAAGGGCGGCGTTGAGTTCTGCCACTCAACACGCAATGCTTCCAGAATTCGGCAGAAAGTGGGGAACGGAGTGTCTTAACACTAGGTTCCCTCTGCCTACCCTGCTGTGTGCGGGATACAGCGTGAAGCTGATTTATTTATTTAATAACTTCTCCTAGAGGTCCATACAGAAGATTTAAGTTACTACTAAGTTAACAGAAAAAACTCTAAAGTTATGTTTATCTTCTTCACATATAACAAATATTTGCACAAATTCATCTGATATTTATCTAAATTCTGAAAAAATCTAAAAACTATTCGAAAAATTAAGAATCAATTCAGAAAAAAACTCGTTAAAAATATCCGACAGATATTTTACTTGTTTAAAAAACAAACACTACATTTAATTTAACTAAATTGTTGTATAGAGTATATAGAATATCAGATGTCGGAAGAAGCTACGGCGCCGGAAGTGCAATGTAGATTAAATAGATTTACCCTTGCGATGCATCTACGTACGTGCGTATGTATGTATGTATGTATGTATGTACGTATGTACGTATGTACGTACCTGTCCGCCGACCTCACCACGCGGCGCGGGGACGGTCAAAGAGGCCGCAAGTGCTCTACGAGTCGACAATCTTATCTTATTCAAACTAAATTCGTAAATTGCGATTTCAAAATCAGATTATAAAATCAACTGTATAAGTGGAGTTCGTGTTTTGTACATGATTTACGAGTACGTTTCTATTGTATTATATTAGTAGAAAAGGTAGAGTTGAGGCCTTCGTGGCCAGGGGTAAGCACGGCGGGTTTGATTCCCACACGTGGAATTTTCTCACCCTGATTCAGCGAAAAGTAGGAACATAAGTGTCTTAACTAGGTTCCCAGATTCCCTCGGCCTGCCCTCCTACGTTGATATAGTGTGAAGCTATTGAAAAAAAGAAAAAACTATTGTTAAAACGGTTAATTCCCTTTTTTTTATTTTAGATTTTTTTTGAGGTTATCATGGCGCAGCGGCACAGCATCTGAGTGTTAATATGACCATTTTAGATTCAATGACCAATCGGGTGAATAAATAATGTTCATAACTTCACTCTGGTAACAAGGTAAAGCATGGCGTTGAGTTAAGAGACTATATTTGTATGTTTTAGTGTAAATAATAACCAGGTTACGCTCTAGTTGAATGGAATCAATAGTACACTTCCTTAGAAATATATTAATTTATAATATATTTTAGTATCTAATATGAGTTGAGACAAGAATATACAATAAATACGGAGTAATCAAAAGCTACGGACCGCATGGATGACATAAAAACGTTGTTTTAGTCAATTTATGGGCTCTATTGTACGTATAATGCGAACTACTTTATTAATTTTACTGCGTCTAATGTTTACGGGCACATTGGTACATTATTTCATATTTTAAAGGTTGCTTTTTACGAGCTATGTTGAACGTCTCCCGGCCGCGCCCTGTCTGCTAGACATTTAGAAATTAGAAAAGTAATTAGTATGGAATTTACCTTAAAACATTTTTGCGATAAGCCTCCCGTCTTTCCCGTCCAACTTGCAGCTTCACACTTTTTCCAGTCTTGTCTCAGAAGTGTCTTAATGACCATTCCCTTACAGTGTTCATTGAATCTTTGAGACGATCCATGTTGAAAGCAGAGCAGAGCAGGCAGAGTTTAGCGCCGCACTTTTCAACACGCAACAAGAATATTTCTAATCCATGCATAAGTAGAGAATGGAGTGTCTTAAGTTCAGATTCTCTATATACAACCAGAAGATGATGTAAAATAAGAAAAATGTAACAAATATATAAAAATTGCTTAATAACATAAAAATAGCGCGAGTAGTCCTGTGTCTCTGATAACGCTGGCCGAGAGCGGCAGTGAGGCCGCGGACTCGAGGCGAGGCGCGCGCGAGACGTCGCACCCACCGCCTACTGCTCCGCTGCGGGCGCCGCTTCGGGGATATTGTGTACTTTTAAACTGTACTTTATTCGTTTTTCTCTTCGGTTTAAAGTTTTATATGTTTTTTTAACTGTTAAGTTAATATTAGAAGAGTTCATCATCAATTGATTGCAGTTGGTCTATGGTCAACTGAAAATTATAGTTAAGAAGGTAAGATTATAAAGTTTATGATGTGTGTAAAAAGTGAGAAAAATTTATGAAAGACATTGGATAAGAAAAAAAAAAATTTTTTCCTTTTTCATTATTTAAGTGATATAAATTAATCTTGTGTAATGACAACTTACATATTTAACGATAATAAAAATGTGTTTTGTTTTTTTAGTTTTAAAAATGTAATGTTTTAATAATATTTAGTTTGTGTTAAGTGGACATATACATTGTCATGTATACAATGTAACTATACAAAGTGACCGCAAATGTGACCGCCGTGAAACGTATGTCACTTGTCCTATAAGAAATTGGTTTAAACTTACCAATTTCTTAAACAATAAACGTTAATTAATAATTAATGTCGAACTTGAAATAATCATAGTGTGACAACAAACACAATCTCACATACCCATACCTCACTCTGCGCTGTCTGTCAACATAGCACACACCATTTAGTTACAACACTGGACCATTTTTTATTTGTCTAAAATTGTGCGCACACGATACGTTTCAATACATATTTAGACGTATCGTGTTTTAAATATGCGCTCTGTGCGTATCATACGCGTATGGAACTGAATTTCTGTATCAATATGAGTTATTTCTTGAAATGAACAAATAACGCATTTATATAGCACTAAAAACAGTTCTTAAAGAAATTTAAACTATTAGTACATTCATATGCAAAGATAACTACATATTGTAAGTTCATATACTCGCATTGCGACATATAGCGCATGTAGGAGAGGCGTACAGGTAACTGAAGGAATTCATTTTTCTTTATCTTTAGATGTCACTAGCTATCCGCGGCCAGATGATGGGAATAACAAAGAATAGTGAAATATCCGTGGATACATCCATACATCCTAATACCCGACGTGACCCTGAACCAGGGTGCAGTGGGAACCATCATAATATAATACTTCAAAATATCTTTCTTAATAGTTAAGCCACTGGTTCCCAACCAGTGGTCCGCAGAAGCCTAAACAAGGTCCGCGAACGATTTTTTATTTTATGACTGGGGATGGTGAGGCGAAGTTTTTGTTCGATTATCATCGGTAATTTTTATTATACCTACAGGCATAGTGGTCCCTGCTACCAAGATCACGAAACGTTTGGGAACCCCTGAGTTAAACTATCTAATAGTTAAAGAATCGTTTGATTTGAACTAGTAGTTCCTGCGATTAGCGCATTCTCAACACTCAAACATATTCTCAACACTCAATATATTTTTCAAGTGTAATTTTATTAAAGTATATTTTAAATATTACAATATTAGTATAGATTGTAGTGAAAATGTTGGACAGAGTTTTTTTTAGTTTAAAAATCGCTTATACTTAACCTGCAATGGTCGAGACATTGTAGTAGCTCATAAATATGAATATATTTTAGTTTAAAATACAGCATTGTTAGTGAAAATAGTGAACAATTACATAGTACAGTACACGTAACACGTCAAGGTCCTCCACATTGTGGCCCGCGCTCGTCAATTTTAGTTGAACTCTTTGTTCAAACATGAACTTGAACATTCTTCAATTTATTACTATTATTATTACTGCCTATGGAATTTTGTGCTGCGTTGCCGCCGCGTCGTCACGGCCGGAGGTGGCGGTTGTGGGTTCGACTGCCACTCGGCAGAATGACAGGAACATGTATGATATAAAATGAATTGTTATTATCCAGCTTTCTCTAACACAGCACAACTCGCCACGCGGTGTTTCGTAACCGGGCGCAGTGTCGTAGCACTACATTTTCTTTGCTTACCGCGCTGTACTCGTATACAGGAGTGGCGAGAAGCGGAATATTATGCATGCCTCTATGTTTAGAAAAGAAAAACTCAGAAACCGTAGGTTTAAACGTAGTGTGATGTAAACCCGCGGTTCCTGAAAATCCCACAAGCACTCAGACGTGACCTGTACGTTCTCTTCAAGCTACGCCGTATTTTTATAAGCGCGCTTAAAACATATTTTGTTATTAGTACCTCTGTACGGTACGCTTGAACGGCTTACAAAAGACGTGGATTCAAATTCTACTATGTTCAAGTTTTTTGATATTTTTGTTTTTAAAAATATTGAAAATGATAAAACCAATATTTACATAACTAACAAATCTAGTCAACTCTACAACTGATTGTAGTACGTTATTCAGCTTATATATTTTAGGTCTATCAGGCAAGGGGATCTCCAGATGGAGAATTTAATATGTTTTAGAATAAATTTGTTCAAACGTATCATTTAGACAGATGAGAGCAGTATTGTGGCGTGTTGTATGCAAAGTGGAGATGCTCCGTGAGTTGACGAGGGCGGGGGAGGGGAGAGGGGGGTTGTCTGGGAGAGATTCGTATTTAATATAAAGATTGCATGCAATTTTACTAACTTTCCACGAATATACTAATTCCAAAGAAATATGAAACTGCTTCTTCAGTACTTTGAGCGGTTTTTTTAAATTATATTGTTCTTTGGTTTTGGAATTAAATTAAGTTTATTTTAAAAGATATATTAAATTACTAGGACTATACTCCGAAGTTTATTTTACCCCCTCAAAGAGTGAGAAAGCTTGATTTAATTGGTTTAAAAAAGAAGACAAAAATTGTAAACAATACAATATATACATGCAACATACACTTATGTGTGTTGTTATATGATAAATGACTTTCTGCCTGAGTCTTAGTCTCTTAGTCTGAGTTTAACAATTTAGTCAAAGCCATAAAAACGTAGTATAACACAGCTTTATAAGTACGTCAGGAGATTTCCCAATAGAATAGATATGAATAGACGCAAATCTAAACATCTACTTATATGGTAATTTGTAGTAAATGTGTATCGGAGTAAACGAAATCAACCTGCTACAACTATATACGTTACTAATAAAATCCAAAATTCAAGCGGCTCTCCTTCGATACATAATATAAATAATAACGAGGTCTAATTATGATGTTCGAGTACAAACGGAGTCCGCCTCTAACGATCTCTGACGAAAATAGATAAAGAGATCAGAATTGATCTTAAGGTAAACTTGTTGAAGAATACAATATAATAGGAGAGACCTTTGAGACACTTAAAAAGATTTACTATGAAGGAAGGGAATAGAATTGTGATTTTACCAATTTTTGTTTGTAATCAATATTATTTGAAGCATTTGTAACACAAAGACAAAGTTGTGGGTTCGATTTTATGTAGGGCAGATGAATTAATTTCCATTTATTTTCTGGGATAACAAAACAAAACCTGAAATCGGGTTCCACCTCTCAGAACACATGTCTTGAAAACTGAGTAGTGAAAGTAGGGTATGGAGTGTCTTAACAGGAGGTTCCTTCTGCCTCCCCTGCCTATGCTCATACGCGATCAAGCTAAGAAAAAACTAAATATTTCTGGCCTATACTGTTTCTTTTTTTTTATAGTTACATATCGTATTGTTAACATACTTCATCCTCCGCTCTCCGACTGAATTCAAGACATTACGTTTTGAGTAGCGGAGCTCTACACCGTAGATTGTTATTGATCAAGTTGTCCCACTGCACTAGGTTGAATGGAAAATAAAATTATAGAAACAAAAAGTACATATTGGTATAAATACCAATATTGACAAATAGGTCAAACTCCTCCCCAAAGGCGCCGTCAGCTCGCGCGGTAATTGAACAGAATACGTAAGTAAACGACTCTCCCGGGTCTAGACACTAGACACTCGCTGTCACTGAACACGGATAGCTTATTTCGTTACTTTAGCGTTTATGTCTCATTTTTTATATGTATATCGTATTAGCTTGTCCCCCTTCGAATGGTCTGTCCAACACAACATTTTTTTAATGGTTTCTGCCAGTAGTTCCATAGATAAGCACATCCCGCGAGACAAATTCTTCAGCCTTATAATATTAAAACTAAATATATAATACTCATAGTCTAGAAAAATATCTTGTTTACACAAAATGATCAAGTTTATAAGTACAATGCATAGTACTCGCATGTACCTTGCTTGCATGCTTACGGAGTATGGGGTGTAGGCTGTAGAGTGCTGCATTCTATTTTATTACACGAGGGAAATGAAAATAAATAAAACAACTTTTACATCGAAATTGAACTCGCAACTGGCTTCAATTAATGTGGGTCTTTAATTGTACAACATTTTTTTTGCAAGCAAGCAACCATTACAACATATTTCCCCAAAATGTAAGTTATAATTCCCGTTACCCTACAATCCTGAATCTAATACTGACCCTTAGCAGCATCAGATGAAATCTGCTGTTAAAATATTCCGTTCCTCATATTTCATTTATTCTATGTGACTCTGTGTACGGTGGCGGAACTCAACCCAGTGTTTTGCCTTATTACCAGAGTAAGGAAATGAAAATAATAACCACTCTAAAAAATGTATATCAAATAAATCCACGACCATCGCGTTACAATTTGACACTGTGCTACAACAACCGCATTGTGAGTATAACATGCAGATAATAAAGTTTTGCAAAATTTTTGGAGCCCTGAACAGAACCACGATCTCATAAACGTCCGTAATGAAGGGTTCCGGGAAAAGGTTCCCTCGCCTACCGTGGTACATCCAGGATAAATACTGAAACTAAAAGCAGCATTGATGAAACGTATATCATGTACTACATAAGTACCTACTTGTATATTATTGTTGGTGGGGTGTCTGTAGTTGTATTTATAGTACATACTTGAACAAAATTAACACGAAAAGTTTTAAAGCAGTCATAGTAAATTTAAAAATTAACCAATTGCTTTAAGCATTTTTGTACCCTTCCTTTAAATGAAAGTTAAAGCAGAAGGAAATTAACCGACTCGTTAGAGCGCGGGCGCCCGACGGTATGCCCGACGATGACGGCTAAATATTCAAGAGTTACAGAGATTTACATTTTCTACGAAAGACGTTGCATAAGTCATAATTCTGTGAAATATAACCAAGAGATGATCTAAATAGAGGGTAGATTGTACCAAAGTTACAGTCAAGGCGTAAATCATATTTAAATGTTATGTAAAGAGTTCAATTTCATTATAATTTCACTGCCTGCTTTCCTACAACATAATAAAGAAAGTAAAACAAGACTGAGGTGGTGAAACTAAATCTAGTCTAGTCTAGTACTAACTGATAGCGTAAAATCTTTTTTAGCTTCATGCTGTGTCCTCATATGGAAACCCAGTGTTAACACACTCCATTGCCATTTCGCCCACATTTCGCCTTATATCGATATCGATATTCAAGATATTATATGTTGGGTGGCAGAACTCAACGCTGAGCTTCGTCTATCAGGGGAACAAAATAAAATTAAGTTTATTATTTGATTAATAATTTTTTTTATATACATAATTTATATTTAAAAGTGGCTTTAAAAAACTTTCCTCCTAAAAGAAGAGGAATCTGTAAACATATAAAAAAATTAACTAGTTCTATAATCCAGGCGTCGCGTCGCGTCGAGGCCGCGGCGCGCTTCCGCCCGTCGACGTCTTATAATTTCCTACACTGGTATTTTATCTTACCTAAGAGTATACGAACGTATGCATATTACTGCTGACGTAAGATATAAAAGTAATAAAAAAATATATAAATACTATGAGCTAATGAGGCCGCCATGACGCAATGGCAACGGTTGTGGGGTCGATTCCCACTCACAATGCCTCGAAATGTGGGGTGCGTAGCGAATATAATGTCTTAGGTACCCTCTGCCCAGCCTACTATATGCGGAATTCAGTGTGAAATCTGACAAAACAACATAACATATTAAATAAAACACAACATGAAATCTGGGTTTCTCTACAAACATCGCAATTCTTCTATATAAATAGAGAGTAGAGGGAGTAGGAGTACACCTATACAGAAATCATGTTTCTCTTATTCAAATAGTAATATAACAAAACTAAGTAAAGATAGCGATAATGATAACGAGCTGCTACCCGCAATGTCGAGTGCCAGGACAACGTAAAATCACATTTTGTCCTGTTCACGTAAGAATTCTGGGACACTCTCCTAGTAGTCGCTGTAGCACGTGACAGACCACGTGACAGACCACGTGACAGACCACGTGACCTATCGTGACAGAAATAGCGGCAAAAGTGAAAATAGCAGCGATTGAATTGCAAATGTTCGCTCCTACTACACGGTGGGACGGTGGTGGCGGAGGGCGAGGACGAGGTCGGCCTTTGTAAAAGCGATGGAACTAGTAGTTACGTACATTAGATGTACTCATACGAGTAGTCTTCTTATATTTGTATCATCGAGACCGTTATCGAGGTGCAGTAAGACAGAGTCGACTGTACTCGCGGTGGTTGCGGGCTAAATTCATATTCGGGGGGCTTAGTGTATTTTAATTATTCTCATTATCCGCTCTGGTAGATATTTCGCGGCGTTGAATTCCGCCAATAATTCAACGCATACTATGTGTGTTATAATTTTGTAATATTTAGCACCTTCCCAGCGTTGTCAAATTGAAATAACTAAGAGTTCGAGGTACTCGAGGTAACTCCGACCGCATGTATCTACAGTTAATAACATCAAAACCATTAAGTATATATGATGCAATATTTCTTCACGATGTATCAACCACATAGCAGAGTAGGTACAGGGTTCCCTCTACCTACTCTGGGAATCTAGTGTTAAGTGCGTATAATTCTGTAGGCATTGGGGGTTATGTGTCATTAGGTCATTTGAAGTGCGGCGTTGTGTTCCACCATTAGTTAGAACAAAACGCCGCACTTCGCCTCCTTACCAGAGCAAAGAAATGAATTGAATACACAACCTGTCGCGTTTACAGTCGTACACTCTTACCTTTTTAATATCAGTATAGAAAGAGAGACGTATAGTTTCAGTGTTAGTAGGCGCGGGCGAGTGAGGGCGAGTGAGGGCGAGTGAGGAGGTAATCGAGTGGAGCGTGACTCGCCGCCGTTCGTGCTAATCCGCTTGCAATTTGTATCGAAATGAGTTAAATCTTCTTATTAATATTGTTATAAATGTTGTATTCAAATTTGTGAATTGAAATTAGAATATTTAAAAAATTAGTTTGTTACATATTTGAATGTACTGGCTGTAAACGCGACGGTTGTGAGTTCGATTTCGGAGAATGAATTTATTTTTATTTCCTCGCTCGCGGGTGTTAAGACCAAGCGCCGCGTTGAAGTCCACCACTCAACATACAATGTGTAGGCGTAATGTGGAGACCGGTGATCTCATAATTGAGTTATTTTTGGGTGGGATACCGCATAATGATAAAAAATTAACATTTTAACACCCAATAAATAAGGTTAAGGGTTGGCAGAGTTATCTCAATTATACTTTATATATTATAGATAATTATCGTCCAGTCCACTGTCGCGTATTTAATTTCATAAAACATAATTACAAGTAACTGGTATACTGTAACCTGTATAATATCCATGAGGTCCGGACGACCGCCGCCGTCGGGGGCGGTGGAGCGCTTGGTGTAAGCTGATGGACACCTTCGCCATATATGCATCTGATGTAGGAATATACAAAACTCTTTCCGTTATAGCAACCCGCTAACGAAACTACGCGACGTAGAACAGCGACATTTGGACATGTAGTTTCCTTGAAATGGTTTGAAATTAAGATATGGGCCGGCCACAGTTTTATAGAGTGGCTATGATTTTGTTATAGGTCAGAGTCTAACTGTAAATGCGATGGGTGTGGGTTCGATTCTCTGTCGGGGTGGTAAATATTTCTCGCGTCCCCAACATGGCAAGACAAAGTTCAGTCTCGAAATATCTTAAATTTGGAATGAAAATGGAGGCCAGGTTATCACGAATCGTAATATTAGTTTCTGTTTGTTTGACTTAAAAACTAAAAAAACCTATATTAGTTTAAAGTTCTTTATTTCACTAATAATTTAACATATTTAAATTCATTTAAAATATTTGAATTATGCGTATGGTAGTTTCGCAGCTCTCGTGTGGTTCGTCGAAAATGCTTGGGTAAATTTAGAACAATCTCGAATTGGTCGTTATTTACAAAATATAAAGCAAAACGCGGTTCCTCTACTTTGACGGTCAGTTGAACAAAAAAGATTAAACTTAATCTATACTAAATATTATAAAGCTGAAAATATTGTTTTGTTGAACGCAATAACCTCAGAAAATAGTAATTGATTTGAACTTTTCTTTTGAGTTGTATGTTATAATACTTTTTACCATCAATGTAGTCTATTGTAATACTACAAGGTTGTTTTAAAAAAATGATAACATTTTTTGAGGAAATAGTATAAAAAACTTCCAAGAGCTAAGAAGTAGTTGCGTCTCTCATCTTGTAATTGTAGACACTGTACCAAGTACTTTAAGGAGCATTGCGTATTGCTCATATGAAAGACGAGAGTACTACATACTGCACGTGGTGTCGTATTCCGGTGGACAGGGAGGTTCACTTTTTCTGTTAATTAGTAATTATCGCCTTCACGAACTCCGATTGACTTTTTGAAAATTATGTTTTTGAATGATCTTTGCGCGTGAGAAATACAACTATCTTATATTATTCAAGGTGTAGTGTCGAGCAATATTTTATAAATGAATAGTTAGCGACCATCCATCATGTCGTATGATTTCATAAATTACAGTAAAAAATGATAGATTATAGCTCACATCCTGAACCAAACCGATCGAACACATTAATCGAGTTTACATACATTTAATATACTCGCATGACCGATCCGAACTACACTCATATTATAAAACTGAACAGTTTGTTTGATTGGACGCACTAGCTTCAGCAAGTTTCAGTACTAATAAAAAAAAAATTATGCTGGATAATCTATTTATCGACGAAAGCTACGAGTATA
The DNA here is from genome assembly GCA_030704555.1 of Heliconius charithonia. Classification (NCBI taxonomy): domain Eukaryota; kingdom Metazoa; phylum Arthropoda; class Insecta; order Lepidoptera; family Nymphalidae; genus Heliconius; species Heliconius charithonia. The sequence goes on along the minus strand of CM060819.1, from coordinate 79,717 downwards.
GGCTATATTACATCACATTATCATTTCCATGTAGCCACTATATCTACGACTGGTCGCGTCCGAGGTAACTCTGACGCTACCTCGGGCTCTTACCACATACATGCCCTCCGGGGGCCTTTATGTTCTTCTGGTGACCTTTCTCCATTATCATCGATACCGGTTTCTCAAACTCACTCTTTATATTTCTTTCTTTATTTTTAACTTGTGCGTTACTCTACGTATTTATATGTATATAGAGGTACCTGAGATGGCATTCAGATTACACTCGAAGCTCTTAGCTGGCAACAGGCATTGTGTGGAGTTTCAAGTATTTGGGTCACTTGAAAATGGGTACATTATATTTCCCATATTGTCAAAGTTTTAGTATTGACAAATAGTTTGGAGTAGATTTACTATATAATTAATACTTTCACGATGTGGAAATTACAAGTATATTGATTATAGACAAGTAAGTTTGATAAGGTAATGGAAGAATACCTTACTGAACCTAAGCTACTTTTTTTAATGAGAAAATAATAGAAAACATGAGACAAATTCTCAAAGACATATATTACAATTTTAACTCAAACATAGGATAGAATAATATATATTTTTATAGGAAACGAAAACCCCGTGCCTCTTAGAAACCGTTCAAGAGGAGAGAGAACTCACCCTGGGTTCAAATCCCGTTACGTTTAAATGTTTATATATCAGCTTCACGCAGTATCCCGCACACAGCAGGGTAGGCAGGGGGAACCTATTGTTAAGACACTCCGTTCGCCACTTTTCGCCAAGTAAATTTAAACGAAATTTAAATGTCTATAAGTGCTCTAAAATGTTTTTTTTAAAAAGGCTGAATATTACAACAATAAAGAAAAAAATAATAAGAAATAACAATCGACCACGATTAAATCGCAAATCAGACGATATGAATAAAAAGATTTCAATCATTCGGATACAAAACTCATCAGACGAGGATTTGTGTAGATTGTCCGCGTCGCGTTGTTCGTCACGCAGCGAGCGACTTGGAGTTGTCACTGTTTTATTTGTTTTTATTTACTTGGAAGTTATTTGTTTGCTTAATAGAAGAAACCTCACGATTCTTGTTTGATAAAATACTGAGAAATGGATCTTTATTTTTTACAGAATTTTTGAGATATTGCATATTAAGTGACGAAACTAAACGTCTCGCTTATTTTTATCGTTCCCCAGATTGGAGATTGAATATACAATAGTCGCGCTCACAGTCGAACATTGTCCCACTACGCTTTACATCAAACTTTGATTTTACATATGATTTGAATATGGCCAACACTCACATAGTAGTAGTAGGTACGACCCCGGCCACACAACGTAAACAAAAGTAAAACTAAGCATGTTTATTGTCTTTTTATATTTCATCACCAAAAATAACAAAGCGCAATTGAAAAGTAAATTCTGTTTGGCGCCTATCGTTATGTAATATAATTAAAGAAGCAAACGTGTTAAACGAAATCTCTTAAAAGTCTAAGCTACTTGGACTCTGCTCCTTATGTTGTTAAAATTACGAATACACTGAGCCAAACAAATAGAGTTAGCTCATTGTACTCGACGTAATGTACGCCAATACAATACAGCGGAACAGTTCGTTTGGTTCGAATTGAAAAGAAAGAGTATGTGCATGTGGTCAAATGTACCTCAGGAGCTTATAGTAGCTCATGTGTCGTACGTAAATCTCAGTTTATTCCATTTCACCGTGCGGGCGAAGCCGCAGTTAGAAGCACATTATAAAATAAATAAATGAAATTCCAGTGTGTTGTCTAAAGTAGCTGTGCTTTTGCACAATAGACCACCTTATTGTTTTTGTTAAAATTCGATATGCAATTGCATGAAATTGTCTGAAAGAAAATATTTAGACACAGTCGTCCAGATCATTACCGAGTGGACTGTCAGTGCGACTATCAGTGTGTAGAATGAAAGTCGCTTCAACTAACGGTCCTCGACACCTTACCGCCACGCGCCGACCAATTTTAAAGACATTGTGTTGACAGTTGCGGAACTCAACACCGCGCATTGTCTTCTTAGAAGTAAAAGTAGTCATGGCGTAATAGAAAATGTTTCAGAGATACATCTTAAAACTATTTAGAAATAATTAAATTAATACAAACCCTTCTTCTTAACAATTTCAATTTTGTCTCAGCCATATAACACGTGGCGTTTATATCAGTATAAAAGCAGACTGACAGAAACATCTGTATTGTTGTGAAGCAATGTTCTGGATAAGATGTAGTCGTACGTCCATTATGTCCAGTGAGACGCGAGTTGACGCGACGCGACGACGGCAGGTGGAGGGCTAACGAGGGCGCCTAAACGGTAGTCGTCACCCGCAACTTTGTTTGCGTGGACTTTAACACGTAAAATGGAAAATACTATTTCTCCTCCTGAAACCCTCTCTCAGTGCACTCTGACATTCTCTGAGCCACCTGCATGACTAATTTCTACTTTATAAGTAAGTGTAACTTTAAGTGATCTTTGATTTCGTTCTATTATCTAAATTAAAAAGACCGCAATATATTAATGTCATGGATGTCCTAAACAACAATTTAAAGAATTGAATACGAGTATAGCGGGTGTTACAGGCACCTGCATAGATTGCAGCTTACAGCAAGTGGCCTCGCCGTAGTAGAAGAATTCGTGATACTTACGGAATACTTCCCAAGCGTCGAGACCTGTACGCAATCCCGCTAAGACTACGGCGGTACTTTAGCCGCCCTCGTGTGTCATAAGAAAGAATTCTTATAATTTCAGGATTTTTTATTTAAATATAAAAGTGCCACAATTATTTATAATTTCTTTTTGAAGTTTTTACATCCACAATATGTCCGACCCGTGTCCGTGTCCGTGTTTTAACCGACTTAAAAAAGAAGAATGTTCTCAATTCGGTTGGTATATATATTTTTTTGTAGGTATATACTGATTACGCCGAGATTTCTGAATCGATTTCCGTGATTCTTATGTTTTGGTGTGTAATAACTGCCATTTTGTCCCAAACATTTCGACTTACTTTTGTGATATGAGGTAGTTCTTATTTCGTTAATATTATGACCATTTTTATTTACTTGGGTGATGTATTGTTTATTCTACTTTTTGTACGATTTTTTTAGATGTTTCTATTTTGACTACGTTTATTACTCGTATCCTTGCCACATATGTAGGCTGTCTATCGGTATATTTGATATCTTATTTTGTAACTCCACCCATAACTATTTATTATTTACAATAAAGAATAAGGTAACCTAATATAATCTAGAAATATTCTACTGCTTTTAACTAACCTATCTATAACTAAAACTAAAAGCCGGACAACCGCGAGTCACCCACCGAGGGTTCCGTACAAATATTAGAGGTCTCGAGTTTTTTCTGAAATTTTTTTGAAAGCTTTGCTTAGCCAAAGCCCTTTCATCTGACATGATGTATCTATGTCTATTTATAATAGAACCTAATTCAAGAATTAAAAAATATAGCATATCGGCTTCACACCTATTACTATAAATAAACTCCGTCACACATTGTGCCGCTGCGCCACGAGGGCTACTATGTTTTATGAGACTTTTTTATATTTTCTTATATTAGTGTTACCCTCAAGTTTAATTCTCTATAATTGCGTATGTACAATAGTTGTGTTCAGTAACGACCGTCGTCATACAGACGAGGCGCGTCAGACACTTGTCCAATTAGGGTTTATTTGACTTTTACGCCCCATCTCAATATTTAGTGAGATAGCGTCCTATATACAGACTATTTCTTATTCTATTAGCAGAGATAAAGCCAGTCGTGGCGTGACATTAGTGTGCGAGTATGAACGCGACAGATTGTGAGTTCGACTCCCACTCGAGGAAATTAAATATTTAATATTTCCATGCTACTATTCCACGGTTCTATGGTCACTTTGTTAACGAGACAAAACGCGGCTCTGAGTTTCGCCACCTAATGCACAATGGCCCCAGAATTCAGCGGAAAGTGGAGAACAGAAGTGTCTTAATAGGAATAGGAGTGTCTTTTCTGTGCCTACTTTGTTATGTGCGGAATACGAAGCAAAAAAACATATTATACTTTATCGTTAATGAACCGATTTTGATGAACCAAACTTGAGTAGGTTAGTTGAGTTAAAAGAAAGCTATTGGTGATTTTTTAAAGTAAATCGGTTCAATACTTTTAGAGAAAAATTTGACCATACATATCGACAGACAAACAGACAAGAAATTCGAAAAAAATATTTTTCTTTCTATTATTCCTTTTAAGACACTTAATATATCCATTTCAGTCAAAGTTACTAAATGTACAGACAAAATATTTTTACTATCTTATTATATATAGAGATTATATTTGTCTTTATAAGATTGAATAACAAATTATAGTTTTGACAAAAAAAAAGTAGCCTATGTTCATTCCAAGACCCGCTCTATAGGAAAATTTTATCGTAATCGGATCAGCAATTTGACCAAGATCACAGACAGACAGAGTTACTTTCGAAGTAAAATATAAGTATGCCAATTTATTTATACGGATACCAATTTATTTTATTTTTTTCTGTAATTTTTTATTATTATGATTTTAAGCAATTAAAATGATTAAATTATATAATTGCCTCGTTCCAGAATACGATAAAAAGTTAATAAAACAAACAGATGTTTAAAACTTTTTAAAGACTCACCAGAGGATTTTGAGTCGAACTAAAAAAAAATATTAAAACCAATGGAGCTATAGTAAAACTATTATTTAAAATTTGATATAAAATAAGCACTTAGGTAATTTGTTTTATTTAACTTCAGACTTATATCGCATCCTTAGTGAATTTAATAAAAGAAAAGTATTTGAACTGAAAATAAAAACATATAAAACAATTTTAAAAATTTAAAATCTTATTTGGTTAAGTTATTATTATTCTTATTTTCAGTATTCAACTATAAGTTCTCATAAATTTGGTCCGGAATTTGAATTGAAATCTTGTGTCTTTTTTTAACACTCAAAATTGATATAAAATATTGCTTTACTATAAATAAGTAAATCTTTTGGTAAAATGAGCATAAAGCGATACACTGAAGTCACGTCTTTATATATAAAATATGTACGCTTCTCCGAAAACTGTCTACGTAGTGATGTGAGGCGACTTTATAAAATATGTAAGCATGAGCGTGAAATATTTCGCATTTGCGTATACATACACACATGTAGCGCCTAGTAGTTAATACGCGTGCCTAATAGAACATTGGTAAGTACCACGACCTTGAAGTACGTACGAAACGGTGGAGACGCTCAGTGCCGACTTCAGTTTGTGTTAAAACGAAATATAATCAGATTATCGAGAACTCAACTTAAACGAAACGCTACATAAAGGAGGCGGCGTAAGTTGAATAGATGTTACTAAATTACAGAAAATTAAACTACAAAGTAGGTTAGAAAAAATATTTATTAATAAAGTAATATACGTGGGAACTTTATATTTTGAAAATAACATCACAGAGATGTGAGCCATTACACGAACACACTCCCCCATTTGAGACCTCAAGTACGTGAATACTCGCCGGCACGTTGCTCGTGGAACAGCGGTCATCTTCTCGTAAATCTTCGTCGGAAGATTTATCTCAATATTACCAAATAAATTACAATATTAAAGAAAAACTTTCAGACGAACACTCGAGTTGCTCACAACTACTTAGAGACAGACACCACACGTCGTGACGACCCCCCTACTACTGCTGATATGAGGATCGTTCAGATTTTTGTTTCGAAATCGATTCTGCGATTGAATGAGCAAAAATACTTGACAATTTGGTCAAGAATAGAATATATACATAATTATAGTACTAATAATTCGAATGACGTAAGCAACAATCACAAATGCTGTTAAATGTACTACACATTAAATTAATTTTTAATTGCACGTTGTATCTCACAGAGCGGGAAAGACTCAGATCCAACCTAGTGTTAAGACACTCTCTAAGTTAGACGCGACTCCCGCGGCGGTGACTGACGAGACGAGAGACGATGGATAGATGTTAGAGACAATTCTGTCTGATTATTGTCTCTTATAAATATAAATTACGCGGCATTGAGTGTCACCACTTGACACCCAATGTTTTGTGTCGGAACAGAATATATTCACACTAGGCTCCCTCTGACATCTCTGCTGTATGCAGAAAAAAGCGTGAAGCGATTCTATTGATTTTTGTAAAATTGTATGTAATAAAACACCAAGTTTTATAGAATATACAAATAAAAATATAAATATATGTAATGTTAATTTCGCATTTCTGTGCTGTCTTGGTGTTGTGTATATGTGATGTACACCAGATGCTATGTTATGTTATGGCGATAAGATGGTAGTAGTTGCGTTGCATGTGGGACATTCATGAGACAAATAGGTAGCAATGGCGCAGCCTCGTTTATGTCATTCGTAGTTCAAAATTAGATTTTTTTAAATACGCCCTTTATCTCGTGTAGTTAAACAATGTTTGATTTCTTTTTAATGTGTTATTTATAGTCCAAGGTCCGTCAACAATCACATATGATTTAATGAAAAACAATATAATTTTAAGACTGTATTTTCTACGTAATTCAAATGTTGCCCTAATTTCGGGACAGTATGTACGTGCTGTGGTGTACTCGTATGTGATTCATGGGTGCTGAAATCTAAATACTGTATACATGTTAAATTTGTTAACAAAGTAATTATTATACCACTGACAGTAACCGATCAAACAGGACGTTGTTGCACCCTGACATAACATCTGATTAAAACACGACGGTTGCGGGCTCGACTCCCACTCGGACTCGGAAAAATGAATGATTTTCATTTCGTCTCTCCGGTATAAACAATATCAACATAGCGCGGAGTTGAGTTTTAACACGTAATGTCTTTAATATTAGGCGATGCGTGAAACTTGAAGGAACGTCTTTGCAGAAGTATGGTTCAATATAAAAATGGTAATTCTGTAAGTACAAAATTTTTATGTATTCGTATTGGTAATCTGATAGAGAGATCGGGCACTGGGAAGCCCTTACGCTTTAATTCCATGTTGACAGCAGAAAATATATTATAAAATTACCCGCGACTTAATTTATGATCTCGTGACCTCCGCCCGTTTTCGCCCACGCCGAGCACGGGCGCTTTATACTGCTTAAATATATATTAATTAATTTAGTTATAAACGAATTATAGAGGCATTGATTGTTGAATGGTGGAACCCAACGTATCTTTGTATCGACACCAGAGCAAGGAAATTAAAATAATTCAATTCCTCAAGTGGAAATAAAACCTCAACCTTCAGCTTTACAGTCAGACACTGTGGCGCTGCACCACGATAGTCTCAAGTTGGCCTTCGATCAAATCGAACGTGCGAGTCAAATGTTGACCAACTTTACTTTTACCGAACACTTCCACTGAGACTCGGGAAAGCTCTTCAAACTCTGCATATTGAAATTTACAAGAGAACTATTAACAAGTGTCTCGATGAATTCTTTCGTAAATTTCTGTGAGAAACGATAGTATCGTTAAATTTAGCTAATTTATTTCATCACGAGGCAGGGCAAGGCATGTATGAAGAGATTGACCACTGTGAAGACGTACGAGGCATGTAGAGACCTTATCGCTGGGGCTCCGTTCTCTCTGGCTTATAATTAAACTTACTATTTAAATAATCTTCAATAAAATTGATATAATATTAATAACTGAATTATAATCGTAATATAATCGAGGAGCGAGACGCACCTCCCCCCCCCCTCTCCCCCGCGTCCCTCTCCCAAGGCACATCACTTATTCACGTAATAAGTCCGGTCGGCTCAAAGCTGCGTGCTAATAATTCGCCAAATAGCCGAATGATTTTGTAATTATTTTACAACATAAATAAGTTAACGCTATTCATTTACTCGAACTGTTGTACAATAAATTAATGTTTATTTACGAGAACCACGTCGTTTAATGAGGCGTGTAACTTGTTCCGTGTGTTCCGCAATGGAGTGCCTGCTGACGACTAGCTATATTAATTATTTTGTTTTCATCTTCACGATTTGTCAAATATATAACAAGGTAGGGAAAGAGAGCCTAGTGCCATGACACTCTGTTCGCCGTTTTGCGTCTAAGTAATAGACATTGAGTTTTGAGTGGCGGGGTTCAACGTCACTTTGTCTAGACGTAGCGATCGAAGAGGTCGTCGACTATCGCCCAAAGATTGGATAGATATATGGAACAATCGAAGATTGACGTGGTAGATAGATTATTAATATTGGGCGTTAATCTATCAACTATATCTATTTCCAGCCAAACATTGTTCTACTGCGCCTCGGACGATACCTTGTAATAACATTTCACATGTTATATTAACATTACGCGGGAGTAGATCATGTAATAGAGGTCGTAGTAGCACAGTAGCACATCGCCTATCGCCTGTCCCTACTCGTGGAATTAAGACAAAAGGCAGGCTTGACATCCACCACTCGACATAAAATATATCAAAAATTAGAAGAAAAGTAAGGAACGGAGTGTCTAGCGTATATACGAGATACAGTGTGAATCTAAAATAAAATCGTTTAATATTCTTTTGAACTGATTTTATTTTTTTTAAGTCATATTACCGCGCGTATGCAGCAGCAGTAGATAAGCCGTTTTTACGAAGCGATAAAACTGTAATAAAACACGTACAGATTATGTTATAAAATAATATCGTGAAGCTTATGTAAATATTATAAATAACAGTTTAATGACTTATTTCATATAAAAAAAAAATATTTTTATGTAACAGACATGAAATATTTAGTGTACCTATGTATTTTGTAATTGAACCTGTAATCCCTACCTTACATGATATATCTATAATTCAATGAGTATAAAGGGTGGAAGCGACAGCGATCTTTATATTTTGAGCTTATACTTAAAAAAATCTAGATTCCTCAACAGTTTAGACGTAGGATTATTAATCATTTAATAATTGGTCCACACTGTATGTCCACACTGTATGTACACACATTGGTCCACACTGTATGTGTGACGCAGTTACTACTACTACTACAAAAATACTGCTAAACGTTGCCGATCTTCTACTTTTCATTTTCAAAAATTGTACCAGAACGAGGATGGGATATCTCTCGCTCTATTTTACGAAGGTACACATTTTCTATAGTAAGCCCGATTTTCGAGAAAAACACCTTTTTAATTTTTGACAAAACCCTTCCCTCCCTCCTCCTCCTTTTCATTTTAATTGTATTACGCTACTACAGAGTAGTTAAAACTGTGCTTTCGTTCAAAGTGGTGAAGATAAAACCTCCCTGCATAGATACAGTATAATCAACAAGTCGTGACTCGAAGTTAAGCGTTCTAAACTTTTAAACATTATCCCCTCGGGGAGACAATATAAATAGAGCCCTTTGTTTCTTGAGTCTTTAGTTAGTAGTTTCATTTCATACAAATTTTTGGGTGCTAGTTTTATAATTAGTAAATTTATTGTTAGTTTTTTTTTTTGTTTATTATTTTACTTACTCATTATTTTTTCTTGTATATATTTAATTTACTTATTTATTTTTCGTTATTTATTATGTATGTATATCATGCATGACCCCTGTGCAGGTTAAGGCCTCCTCGAAAGATGTCTAGTTTTCCCTTGACTGGGCTTTTTGTGTTCAGTTTATTCCAGCTACCTTAATTGTGTCGTCCTCCCACCTCACGTGGGATCTCCCTTCTCTACGGTGTCCTAAGGTTCCGCCCAAACTGTTACTCATTTCGTCCATCTTTGGTCTCGTAGACGCGCTACGCGGCCCACCCATTTCCATTTTACTGTTAGTGCTGTAAGTGCCTGTCTGTGATTTTGTTATATTTCTATTTTTTTTTTTTTTATATTAAAATTCTAGCGCTGACAAGCATATAATAAGCATGGCAAAGGAAGATATTGTTGACCGTACTGTTGGTACTGTACTGTAGGTACTGCGCCAAGTAACAGTAACAGTAACAGAGCATCAAAAATAAAATGTAAACGAAGAAGATATTTACCGTAAGTTGTTTGTTCAGGCTCTTTGTAGGAGCCGCGATAAAACACATGCGGTAATTAACATTACTAACTACGCACATACAAACAGATTGACTTACAGCTTAAATAGATTTATTCGTTTGTTTTTCAACCCCACGCTATATCTCGTGTACATCACGACACAGGCAAGACAGACGGGACCAAGTGTAATACACTCCGTTCCCCATGTACCACACAAATTTCGAGACATTGTGTGCAGTGTAGCAGAAGTCAACGCCGCACTGCCTTGTTACCAGAGCGAGTACATAAAAAGAATTCATTTACTCGTGTAGTATTCGAATTCACAACTGTCGCGTTTAAAGTCAGACACTGTGCCGCTGCGCCACGACCTCAAAACCGATATTTCTATTAACTTTTTTTATTTAAAGACAAGGCTAACTCGTATGGGGAGCTTAAGGAATATGTCATTGTTTTATATTTGGTCATTATAAGAGGTATTTAAATGAGCTCTGACATCTTCATTTCCAATCTAAAAAAATGAATATAGCAGGATATGAACTCACATCCCTTCCAATTTTACTGCACGCGCCGTAGCCAATTATGATATAATTTGACATTCCGCTACGACGAAATTTTTATACGCTTGTTACAAATTTCGTTGGTAGCATCTCTGTACGATCTTTTTTTAAATTTTTTGACCCAAAAATATAATATAAATGACGATTTGATGCGAAGCGCTGTATGTTTCCTTCTTCCCAGATAAAATATTATATTTGGAGTCTTATGAAACGGAAATGAAAAGAGCTTAAATCTATTATAACCTTGAGATAATTATGTCTAGTTCTAAGCCAAGTAGAGTTATATAAATTTATAAATAACATTTATAGCTGATAATTTTGAGAATAGTAAAAAAGGTGCGCACACGCATCTGTAGTGTAGGTTTTTTATCTCTCGCCGTATGCTGCACATACATATTGCTATATGTGATAATACTCGCTGGTAGGTACACATGTGAAGCAAATGCTAACTGGCCATTGGTTCAAATGGGTGTTACTGTAGCTCGCGGTCGGGTGGCGTAGTCGATCACAGGTCGCAGAGTCGTCTCAGGGAAGAAATCGTATGGAATGTCACCTAAGATGGACCAAGTGGACATTATGATAACGGTACTCTAATTGCAGTAATATTAAAGAACTTTACAATTTGGACGTAACAGAATTTAAAGTTACACTTTTTGAATTTAAGATTAAATATTTTAATTAAATTTTAGTTTCCAATTTAAGACTTTAGTGTTAAACTTGTACCCCGAACGATAACTTTACAGACATATCTATAAGTGAAATAAGGATTTTCATGATTGCAATATAATTTATAAGTTACATAATTACTTAAAATAAAATAAATCAGCGAAGTTAGTTAATTTTATTTAAAGTAAATCAGCTTCACACTGTATCCCGCACACAGCAGGGTAGGCAGAGGGAACCTAGTTGTAAGACACGTATTTTCCGACTTTCCGCCGATTTCTGAAGGCATTGCGTGTTGAGTAGCCGAACTCAACGCTAAGGTCTGCCTCGACACCAGAACGTAAAAATGAAAATATAAATTTAAATATTTTAAATTAATTAAAATGCGGAGTATTTGATTTATTGGAGAAAGAGATTTGAATAAAAGAGGAACGTGCTCAGCTGCTTGGGGCACGTTGAACGAATGAGTTATGAAAGATGGCAAAAAAGATTTATGATGATGTATATAAAAGTGTGTGTGAGTGGCAAGAGAGGTAAGGGGAGACCTCGGATGACCTTCGAAAATACAGTAATAAAAATTTTGGAGAAAGGTCACGTAAAAAGTATGAGGGCCCCCAGGCATGTATGTATGAAGAGATTGATGACAATGGACGAGGCGAAAAACGTATGTAGCGTTTGGCGCTCCGTTCTCTCTGACTCCTGATGTGGTAGACATCACGTCAGATGTCTGAAAGACTGACAGACATTCACTACTACTATTACCTCGTAATTGGTCGTCAGCGACGGACGTGAGTGAGGTACACCGAACATTACCTGAACTTTAGTCGACGGTGTACTACAATATTGAAAATGTTGTCGTTTATTACTTTTCTCACATATTGTAAAGCAATATTTAGGTACAACAATTGAAAGTAATGTACGTGAAACTATAAAATAATTAATAAAGTTTATTTGAGAGCTTAAAAAGTAAATATCCGTGAAAGTGAATGAACACTGACGTAGAAGTATAAACCTGACTTACTTATTTATTTGGTACAAGTGCAGATATACATATAACGCATAATCCTCCTTAATTTTGAGGCTTGCCATTAATAGCCCTCAGATAAGATGACACTTTAATGAAAAATAAACCCTCCAAGCGATTACATTCTGTATTTTAGGTTTGATAGAGGAGAGGAGGGTGAAGGAACGCAGGGAGGGGAGGGTGAGGTGAGTGATAGGTGACAACAAGCAGACGATACTGTTGACTTTGATTTTAATTTATATTCAGATAATCAATTTTTTCAAGTCTTGGTAAATAATCGTATTACTATTATTTATTTAAGGATCTCTTTTTGACCTTGCGTTATATTTTATAAGGCTTTGAGTTTAATTCTCATTTCTGTCGATGAATTATTCTAGTTTCCACCGTCGGGAGATAACACAAAGGGCGATGCGTGGAGAACGAAGTGTCTAAACACTCTGTTTTTGCTATGCGCAAAAAAGCGAGAAGCTGCGTCTTTTGTTTGACTTTTTTATTTCATAAGTTGTAATAGCTAATATTTTGCATCTATTTCGCTGAGTAGGTATAGAAAAGCATTCATATAAATATAGAATGGTATTATTGGGACTATATTTGTACCATTACTGTGTGACACAACGTCGGGCGGTCGGCGCGACAGTTGTAGGTTCAAGTCCTCCTAAGGGGAATGAATATTGTCAATGTACTATTCTGATAAGACTAAGCGTGGCAATGTGTGAGATGAGTGAGATGGTTAAGCATAGATAACAAAGAGCTTTAACTAATTTAGACGTTGTGCTCTACTTAATAGCGTTTTAAGAGGCGGAACTCTACGCTGTCGTTTGTCTTACTTGAATTATAGAAACTAGCGGACCCGTGCATCCGTAATTGAAATGAATAAGCAAAATAAGTAAAGATAACTAAATTAAGATAAAATCATAATATTATAAAAAATACCTAACTTATTAATATGAACAAAAATAATAAGTAAACGTCACTAAAGAAAACATTAATAAAAAAAAACTAAACAAAACTCGCTATTACCCGCTATTAAAAAAATAAAACATAACCCGCTGATTATCAATATAATCAACGTAAAATAAATATTTTAAAGTATTAAAATTTAAAATAACACGAAATTTAATCTATACTATAATAAAACAGTAAAAAATAAATAATGCTATACGAAGACATGCTGTTGTCGAGTTTTATATAGATTTTTTTAAGGATTACAATATGTTTGTTACAATATATGACTTTGGCGTACCTTTAAACCACAGAACACATATACCCAAAGGGAAGAATGTTCACTTCATACAAAAAAATGGGGGACTAAACGCCACTGCTGCCATCTATCGTGTGCCCACCAGAAACAATATTTAAAATTTACCGCCTCAGATATCGGCGGGAAATTCAAAATTTGGGTAATATTGGGATAATAAATAGATTTTTATTCAAAGCCAGAATGATTCACTATTTCAAAATCATTTGGAAGTTTATTACTTAATTTTAAAGAAAAATACTTCCAAATGATTTTGAAATAGTGAATCATTTCTGGTATAATAATAATAGTCTGGTATAATAATAAAAATAAAACAAATAAACACTTTATACTTTTTTATTGTTTATAAACATTTGTTATTATTATATTTATACAAATAGTATTCTTGCAAATCAAATAAAATAGTGATAAAGATTATATTATTGCAGCAAGACAAACTTGCTCTCTTATGTTAGAAACAATAACTTAAATTTATATAAGTTAAATAGATTGTAATCTGTAACATAATCATAATCGGGCTTTAAATATATTTATTAACTTATTACATAACATTGCAGGCAGTTACATAGTATACTTTTCACTTGGATTACAAATAAAGGATGAACAAAATCATTGCTCTTTATTATTCTATTTTAATTAAATAAATATTTTAATTAAGTGTTGTTACTGAATTGTTGTTTATATTTTCATTTCTCCGCTCTGGTGTCGAGGCAAAGCGTATTGTTGAGTTCCGCCACTGAGCACGCAATGCCTCCAGAATTCGGCGGAAAATGGGGAACGCAGTGTCTTAACCCTAGTTCCCACTGCCTACCCTACTTTGTGCGGGATACTGCGTGAAGCCGATTATTACAAATAATTATAAAAATTATAAAGTAGGTATAATGAACTTAATACAATGTTGGTTTAATTAAATCTAATATTAATATACAATTACTTATTTTTTAATATATCTATTTTCCTTTTTAACGACTTCTGATAATCTCCAAATTGTCTATTTTTAACTGTACAAAATCTTTTTACTGTTATGTGGAAGACACTATTACATATAAAATCAACATTTTCTTTGAAATGATCCTCACACTGGGCAAGAAAACTAAAATTTACATCTTCTTCCAATTTACAGATTACCAGTTTTTTGAGGTTTAAAGAATATGATAATGTTTCATATAAATTATTGCAAATTGTAGCACAGTTCTCAACACATCTAATAAAATCTTCAGATACATAGTTTAAGTTCCTTTTAACATTATCATATTCTTTGAAGTCCATAAAAGTGTACAATAAAATATTGTCAGTAAGTTTAGCTTTTAAAACTGAATCACAAAGCTTGCATTTATTGCCAAGGCTCTTTAATAAAAATCCACAGACATATGCACAGGCTTGTAATTCTTGTGCATCAGAAACACTTTCTTGGAAGGATGACTCCACCAATGAGAGCATGTCTGAAACAAGTGGACTTTCTGATTCTGTGCATGTGCCTGTGGAAGAAGTTGTGGTTAAAAATTCCTTATAATCTGACATAGAGCTACAATCATCTACTTTACAATTTCCTGACCCCAAATGAGCAAGATTGGATAGAATCGCCGTCTTCAACCCAGCAACAAATTGCCCAGAGGTTGGATTATAATTTGATCCACAGTTTCCTCTAATAGTACCAAATAAATTTTCTATAGAATCTTGCTGAAGGCGGCGAGTACATAAAGCTTTTATTCTATGTTTTATTTTTAAATTATTATACAATCTTATGATACCCTTAATTGTCCATATCCAACCTTCCTTAGATGGGGGTGAGCTATGACATCCTACAAATGTACAGTTTTCAAAAAAGTCATACATTTTCTTCAAATGTTCCAAATGGGGTGAATTGTCAGTCATGTTGGTACAGTGCGGTTTTCCTTTCTTTCGATCTGGGGAATCACTATTTAAGCAGTCAAATAATTTATCCATATTTGATATTAAATTTGCAGTGACTGCTGCCTCCCCAGATAACAATCCTGAAAATTACAAGAGCTAATAAAAGTCATGTTACAGAAACTAAAATCAACATGTTATTATTAGATAAAAAACAATGCTTCTTGTTTAACAAATTAAAACAATACCTTGAGATATTTTGGCAAACATTCCTGCTGCAACTGAGTGACTTAGCACTTGAGCAGCAAGGTTCACTCTCATTTTCTGTTTGGCATTTGGACACATATGGTCTTGTTTTAATTTTGGTGCGAAAACAAAATTTCCATCACCATTGTCTATTTCGAAGAAATGCTGTATGTGTTCCCATTTTGCAAGACCTATAATGTGAAATATAACATTTTATGCTAAATAATATTTTTTACAAGCTTTATTTAATAATCAGTAATCAGAAATTTGTACTTTTAACTGGACTATGCATATTTATACATAGTGTAATTTTAATATAAATTGTTATTTTATACCTGTTCCTTCGACATTGTTTGATGTAATATTAGTATTGCATTTTATATTATATTTTAAAAACAAATTTCTGAAGCATTTCAGTAGATGAGGTGGATCAAATATTGTAACAACTTCTTTTCCCTGAAACATAAAATAAGGAGCTTCTTTTGAAGCTCCCAAAAGCTTTAGTGATCTTCTATTAACACCGCCCATATCACAAACTGTGGCTGCAATATTTAGGCCATTCTCGAAACATTTTTGGATAATCTGAAAAAAAAATAATAAATAAAACAACTAATTTCATAAATCTTTACAAATATACCTAAAAAGTCTCATAAGATCTTACTTCTTTTATAAGAACAGATAATCTATCTGCTGTAACATTGGAGCCTGACAAATAATATGCAACCGGTTGCTTAATTTTTTTCCTTATGCCTCCCACCATAAATACAAGTGCGTGTGTTACTTCTTGTGGGGATCTTCCATGATTGCCATGGTCTTGGTAGCCCTCTATTTTATCTTCTTTAACATTGTATGACAAATGTTTTTTTACCGACATTTCATCAAACATTAAAACATATTCATTATTAACAGGGTCCTGTTTTTTAGAATATTTATTTAAATTGAGAAAAATTTTTTCATTTATGCCCACTTTCAGGGGAAATTTTCTTAAAATGTGTTTTAATGTTGTTGGTGCTGGAAGACACCAAAGTCGTCGCAACAATTGATAAGTAGATGGTGATCTTTTGTAAAGCCTTAGTGCAATAATTTTTTGCTCAGTGTTCCATCTTCTAGCTACATATTTCCTCTTCGCATTCCTTAATTCCCCTTGTAGAAGTAATGCAAGCGATGGGGTTAGGTGTTTTATTAAACCTTGTATAGCTTCATTGTCATTTAGGATGTTTAACATATGCTTTAATTTGATGGTTTTAATTTGATTTTTCAGCCTATACACCTTTTTAACATAATTTCTGCATTTTTTATACATAATATCTTCCTTTTTACACATTGTAGATTGATCATTAACAGGTAATAACTAAAAAATAGCATGTATTTTAAAGAAATCAGAAGTCTTACAATGCAATAAAATATTGCCCTTAAAAAGGGGCAATAGAATAGTTGATTAGGGCGACTACTAAAAAGATGATCTACATACTTTTTTGTCTAGTTCTGTTATCTTCTTATTTACCACACCAGAAGGGCCTGGTTGAGGTTCATCCTTTAATGTATCCAATATAATGTTGTCATCCGCATCATTAACATTTACCTAAAAAAATAACAATATAACAGATGCATACTTTTTACTAATACTGAAAATAATTTGCATGACATGGCCTATAATAGTGTTCTGTTTTGATCTAAATATAATGTCATTACAAGTGTACTAGTATCAATTAATAATATACTTGTATTACCATTTGAATACTTGCTAATACCCTTCTTTGTAATGGTCCAGGTCTGACATTTGCAGGAAAATGTGATGTCCCTGGCTGTTCAGTAGAAAAACTTAAATCACGAGTTGGCTGATTCTGAAAAAAATATTTTATAGGATAAAAATACATTATCAATGTATAATTACTAATGTGTAATCAGAAGTAACTACTGCATTGCTATCATGCTAAGTATTATGGGTATTTAAGGCACATAATATGATCAATAAGAAACATCTCTTTTTTGCATTGTTTTTTATATTTCAACTAATAAAATATAGCTTAGGTGATGCTATTAAGATAATTTGTTTGATTAATTTTGAGTTCACTCATCATGATATTAGATAATCAACTATACATTATAATAGTATCTACATATTATATAATCAACTATACAATATAATAGTGACTATAACTACATATTTTGAGTAGTTCTACATTCTACTAATTGACTGGCATAGATATTCCATGAAAACCTCAATATTTGCAGTATCAGGAACAGCTTTTCTATATAGTTTTTTTTCAGTAAAATTGACAAATGAAGCCTTTGCAAAATGGTGACAACATAACATTCTATGTTCATCATATATTTTTTTCTGAAAATCTAGAGAATACCATGGGCCTTCGGGGAAGCAAAACTTGGCCCAAGCATCACAACTGAAATTAAAGTACAACTGTTAAGATATGACTTTATCTAGAGTAATTAATACTTAGAGATTACTTACCGGAGTGAGTTGGTAAGACCAGGATTAGGGAACCTATATAGTTTAATTTCAGGGTCTTCACGAGGGGATCGTCCACATTTGAGGCAGCTACGTTTCAAGTTGTCTCCCATGGCTTAGCTCCAAATATCTAAAAATAAATAGTGAATATTTAACTAATTTTAGAGATGTTAATGAGTAGAACAAGTAATAAAATTAGGGAACATATAGAGTACAACAGAAAAGTGAGTATAAAATACAACAAAAATGTAAATATAAAATACAACTAAAATGCAAATATATAAAATACAAAAGAAATGAGAATATAAAATGAAAAGAAATGAAAATATAAAATGCAACAGAAATGAGTTCAGCAGGTTGCTTGCCGGCAAAAACAAGCAGTATGTTGGCCATTTGCAAATTGTAATGTTACCATATCAGAAGATAATCCTACTACAGTGTTTTAAATATTGGTTACATAAACTGTTTCTCATATAGATTGCAAACTCTATATAGCTAAATGATACCTTCCATACATGAAACATTATAAAGAAAGTTAATTATTAAATCTTAAATAACTATATCATAAAAACATTACAATAAATCCTTAAAAGGTCCTATCAAGAAACTACTAATTAGTAGTTTTACTTTAATATAGCAACACTAAGTATCAAGTAATTTGTTTCGGGACTTATGTACAATCCCCCGTAGGTATGTCGCACATGCCCAGGCCCGGTCGACTTCCTAAGGGGCATGTGCGACATACCTACGGGGGATTGTACATAAGTCCCGAAACAAATTACTTGATACTTAGTGTTGCTATATTAAAGTAAAACTACTAATTAGTAGTTTCTTGATAGGACCTTTTAAGGATTTATTGTAATGTTTTTATGATATAGTTATTTAAGATTTAATAATTAACTTTCTTTATAATGTTTCATGTATGGAAGGTATCATTTAGCTATATAGAGTTTGCAATCTATATGAGAAACAGTTTATGTAACCAATATTTAAAACACTGTAGTAGGATTATCTTCTGATATGGTAACATTACAATTTGCAAATGGCCAACATACTGCTTGTTTTTGCCGGCAAGCAACCTGCTGAACTCATTTCTGTTGCATTTTATATTTTCATTTCTTTTCATTTTATATTCTCATTTCTTTTGTATTTTATATATTTGCATTTTAGTTGTATTTTATATTTACATTTTTGTTGTATTTTATACTCACTTTTCTGTTGTACTCTATATGTTCCCTAATTTTATTACTTGTTCTACTCATTAACATCTCTAAAATTAGTTAAATATTCACTATTTATTTTTAGATATTTGGAGCTAAGCCATGGGAGACAACTTGAAACGTAGCTGCCTCAAATGTGGACGATCCCCTCGTGAAGACCCTGAAATTAAACTATATAGGTTCCCTAATCCTGGTCTTACCAACTCACTCCGGTAAGTAATCTCTAAGTATTAATTACTCTAGATAAAGTCATATCTTAACAGTTGTACTTTAATTTCAGTTGTGATGCTTGGGCCAAGTTTTGCTTCCCCGAAGGCCCATGGTATTCTCTAGATTTTCAGAAAAAAATATATGATGAACATAGAATGTTATGTTGTCACCATTTTGCAAAGGCTTCATTTGTCAATTTTACTGAAAAAAAACTATATAGAAAAGCTGTTCCTGATACTGCAAATATTGAGGTTTTCATGGAATATCTATGCCAGTCAATTAGTAGAATGTAGAACTACTCAAAATATGTAGTTATAGTCACTATTATATTGTATAGTTGATTATATAATATGTAGATACTATTATAATGTATAGTTGATTATCTAATATCATGATGAGTGAACTCAAAATTAATCAAACAAATTATCTTAATAGCATCACCTAAGCTATATTTTATTAGTTGAAATATAAAAAACAATGCAAAAAAGAGATGTTTCTTATTGATCATATTATGTGCCTTAAATACCCATAATACTTAGCATGATAGCAATGCAGTAGTTACTTCTGATTACACATTAGTAATTATACATTGATAATGTATTTTTATCCTATAAAATATTTTTTTCAGAATCAGCCAACTCGTGATTTAAGTTTTTCTACTGAACAGCCAGGGACATCACATTTTCCTGCAAATGTCAGACCTGGACCATTACAAAGAAGGGTATTAGCAAGTATTCAAATGGTAATACAAGTATATTATTAATTGATACTAGTACACTTGTAATGACATTATATTTAGATCAAAACAGAACACTATTATAGGCCATGTCATGCAAATTATTTTCAGTATTAGTAAAAAGTATGCATCTGTTATATTGTTATTTTTTTAGGTAAATGTTAATGATGCGGATGACAACATTATATTGGATACATTAAAGGATGAACCTCAACCAGGCCCTTCTGGTGTGGTAAATAAGAAGATAACAGAACTAGACAAAAAAGTATGTAGATCATCTTTTTAGTAGTCGCCCTAATCAACTATTCTATTGCCCCTTTTTAAGGGCAATATTTTATTGCATTGTAAGACTTCTGATTTCTTTAAAATACATGCTATTTTTTAGTTATTACCTGTTAATGATCAATCTACAATGTGTAAAAAGGAAGATATTATGTATAAAAAATGCAGAAATTATGTTAAAAAGGTGTATAGGCTGAAAAATCAAATTAAAACCATCAAATTAAAGCATATGTTAAACATCCTAAATGACAATGAAGCTATACAAGGTTTAATAAAACACCTAACCCCA
This sequence comes from Heliconius charithonia, assembly GCA_030704555.1. NCBI lineage: Eukaryota > Metazoa > Arthropoda > Insecta > Lepidoptera > Nymphalidae > Heliconius > Heliconius charithonia. The sequence continues at coordinate 58,916 of CM060819.1, read as the reverse complement.
TCGCTTGCATTACTTCTACAAGGGGAATTAAGGAATGCGAAGAGGAAATATGTAGCTAGAAGATGGAACACTGAGCAAAAAATTATTGCACTAAGGCTTTACAAAAGATCACCATCTACTTATCAATTGTTGCGACGACTTTGGTGTCTTCCAGCACCAACAACATTAAAACACATTTTAAGAAAATTTCCCCTGAAAGTGGGCATAAATGAAAAAATTTTTCTCAATTTAAATAAATATTCTAAAAAACAGGACCCTGTTAATAATGAATATGTTTTAATGTTTGATGAAATGTCGGTAAAAAAACATTTGTCATACAATGTTAAAGAAGATAAAATAGAGGGCTACCAAGACCATGGCAATCATGGAAGATCCCCACAAGAAGTAACACACGCACTTGTATTTATGGTGGGAGGCATAAGGAAAAAAATTAAGCAACCGGTTGCATATTATTTGTCAGGCTCCAATGTTACAGCAGATAGATTATCTGTTCTTATAAAAGAAGTAAGATCTTATGAGACTTTTTAGGTATATTTGTAAAGATTTATGAAATTAGTTGTTTTATTTATTACTTTTTTTCAGATTATCCAAAAATGTTTCGAGAATGGCCTAAATATTGCAGCCACAGTTTGTGATATGGGCGGTGTTAATAGAAGATCACTAAAGCTTTTGGGAGCTTCAAAAGAAGCTCCTTATTTTATGTTTCAGGGAAAAGAAGTTGTTACAATATTTGATCCACCTCATCTACTGAAATGCTTCAGAAATTTGTTTTTAAAATATAATATAAAATGCAATACTAATATTACATCAAACAATGTCGAAGGAACAGGTATAAAATAACAATTTATATTAAAATTACACTATGTATAAATATGCATAGTCCAGTTAAAAGTACAAATTTCTGATTACTGATTATTAAATAAAGCTTGTAAAAAATATTATTTAGCATAAAATGTTATATTTCACATTATAGGTCTTGCAAAATGGGAACACATACAGCATTTCTTCGAAATAGACAATGGTGATGGAAATTTTGTTTTCGCACCAAAATTAAAACAAGACCATATGTGTCCAAATGCCAAACAGAAAATGAGAGTGAACCTTGCTGCTCAAGTGCTAAGTCACTCAGTTGCAGCAGGAATGTTTGCCAAAATATCTCAAGGTATTGTTTTAATTTGTTAAACAAGAAGCATTGTTTTTTATCTAATAATAACATGTTGATTTTAGTTTCTGTAACATGACTTTTATTAGCTCTTGTAATTTTCAGGATTGTTATCTGGGGAGGCAGCAGTCACTGCAAATTTAATATCAAATATGGATAAATTATTTGACTGCTTAAATAGTGATTCCCCAGATCGAAAGAAAGGAAAACCGCACTGTACCAACATGACTGACAATTCACCCCATTTGGAACATTTGAAGAAAATGTATGACTTTTTTGAAAACTGTACATTTGTAGGATGTCATAGCTCACCCCCATCTAAGGAAGGTTGGATATGGACAATTAAGGGTATCATAAGATTGTATAATAATTTAAAAATAAAACATAGAATAAAAGCTTTATGTACTCGCCGCCTTCAGCAAGATTCTATAGAAAATTTATTTGGTACTATTAGAGGAAACTGTGGATCAAATTATAATCCAACCTCTGGGCAATTTGTTGCTGGGTTGAAGACGGCGATTCTATCCAATCTTGCTCATTTGGGGTCAGGAAATTGTAAAGTAGATGATTGTAGCTCTATGTCAGATTATAAGGAATTTTTAACCACAACTTCTTCCACAGGCACATGCACAGAATCAGAAAGTCCACTTGTTTCAGACATGCTCTCATTGGTGGAGTCATCCTTCCAAGAAAGTGTTTCTGATGCACAAGAATTACAAGCCTGTGCATATGTCTGTGGATTTTTATTAAAGAGCCTTGGCAATAAATGCAAGCTTTGTGATTCAGTTTTAAAAGCTAAACTTACTGACAATATTTTATTGTACACTTTTATGGACTTCAAAGAATATGATAATGTTAAAAGGAACTTAAACTATGTATCTGAAGATTTTATTAGATGTGTTGAGAACTGTGCTACAATTTGCAATAATTTATATGAAACATTATCATATTCTTTAAACCTCAAAAAACTGGTAATCTGTAAATTGGAAGAAGATGTAAATTTTAGTTTTCTTGCCCAGTGTGAGGATCATTTCAAAGAAAATGTTGATTTTATATGTAATAGTGTCTTCCACATAACAGTAAAAAGATTTTGTACAGTTAAAAATAGACAATTTGGAGATTATCAGAAGTCGTTAAAAAGGAAAATAGATATATTAAAAAATAAGTAATTGTATATTAATATTAGATTTAATTAAACCAACATTGTATTAAGTTCATTATACCTACTTTATAATTTTTATAATTATTTGTAATAATCGGCTTCACGCAGTATCCCGCACAAAGTAGGGTAGGCAGTGGGAACTAGGGTTAAGACACTGCGTTCCCCATTTTCCGCCGAATTCTGGAGGCATTGCGTGCTCAGTGGCGGAACTCAACAATACGCTTTGCCTCGACACCAGAGCGGAGAAATGAAAATATAAACAACAATTCAGTAACAACACTTAATTAAAATATTTATTTAATTAAAATAGAATAATAAAGAGCAATGATTTTGTTCATCCTTTATTTGTAATCCAAGTGAAAAGTATACTATGTAACTGCCTGCAATGTTATGTAATAAGTTAATAAATATATTTAAAGCCCGATTATGATTATGTTACAGATTACAATCTATTTAACTTATATAAATTTAAGTTATTGTTTCTAACATAAGAGAGCAAGTTTGTCTTGCTGCAATAATATAATCTTTATCACTATTTTATTTGATTTGCAAGAATACTATTTGTATAAATATAATAATAACAAATGTTTATAAACAATAAAAAAGTATAAAGTGTTTATTTGTTTTATTTTTATTATTATACCAGACTATTATTATTATACCAGAAATGATTCACTATTTCAAAATCATTTGGAAGTATTTTTCTTTAAAATTAAGTAATAAACTTCCAAATGATTTTGAAATAGTGAATCATTCTGGCTTTGAATAAAAATCTATTTATTATCCCAATATTACCCAAATTTTGAATTTCCCGCCGATATCTGAGGCGGTAAATTTTAAATATTGTTTCTGGTGGGCACACGATAGATGGCAGCAGTGGCGTTTAGTCCCCCATTTTTTTGTATGAAGTGAACATTCTTCCCTTTGGGTATATGTGTTCTGTGCACATGCCCCTTAGGAAGTCGACCGGGCCTGCTTTAAACATTTACGCAGCGCATGACCGCTCTACTCCCACATTTAAGTTTCGATATCTTCTAAAATATCTATTTCTGTTATATGCTGTAAAAGCCAATTTTAATCTGTATAAGCGTTGTTATACAGCGTTGAAAATAGTTTCGCAATTACATATTTTTAAATTTAAATTAAATATATTAAAATGCTTAATATAGTCCAACCTTCAGAGATAAACATATGCCGTTGCGGCTTTTTAATAGTTTTTTTTAAAGGACAATATATTGATTTTATGCGCCTCATAAGGTTGAGTCGGCGCACGCCATCTAAGCGTTCAGGGACCTCATTTTGGGCGACGCTTTCTTTAACCAACAAAATTCCGTGTTGCTTAGCGACGGTTGAAATAACATGGCAAAATAAATTACATGTCAAAGTGAAAATATATTTAATATATTCATATATATGAAAAATTTTGCAAATATGACAAAAAAAGTATCCTATTACTATTTCAACACCTTCGAGTATTTCTGTATGAAGTTTTAGCACATTCAAATCAGGGGTTTGGGCCCGATGGCTACTCAGATAGACAGCCAGAGTGAGTTACTTTATAATTTATAATATGGGTTAATACAAATTTTTTGGCCAGTAGTTATATTTTCATTTAATATAGAAAACGTATAAAATTTGATAATAAGGATTAGATATTGTTATATAGGTACAAGTTCGGGTCCCAGTACGTTCCACTTTTTAAAAATAAATTATAAATTATTGCTAAATTGGGAATAATACTTAAAAAATATGTATTAAATCTATATATATATAAAAGTACATATACTGACTGACTGAGGTAAGACGTACGCACAGCCGTCACCGCTGATGGTAGAAACGTGAAATTTGGACAGATGTTCATTTTCATAATCTGGACATCCACTAAGAAGGGATTTTAAAAATTGTAACACTATAGGGACGAAATTGGGGTTGAAAGTTTGTATGGAAAAAAATTTAAATCGGCACCGATTTTTATAAAATTTGAAATTCAGACTCAGATTCAGACGTCTTTCTTGGTTTTTTAGAATTCACCCCCTAAAGGTTCAAATAAGGGGTTGAAAGTTTATACTGAAAAATCTTTAAATCGCTACCGATTTTTATAAAAATTTAAATTAAAATTAAAAAAACATATTGTTAAAAATACTTTATTGAACACGTGTTTCGTGGTTTTTTTAGAAGTCACCCCTAAGGGTGCAAATACGCGGGTGAAGCTGCGCGTGCCCACTAATATCACATGATTATGTAATCTTATCATCTATACTTTTGAAGCGACATCGAATTTACATGAATAAATAATAATATTCATGGAAATACAAACAAAATTGTCTGCAACTTTTAAAACATATCGGAAAATTTAGACGACTTTGCATTTTATAAAATTTCCTCTAAAGTCAAGCTTGTGGCGAACTTCACTTAATTCTATGAATTTTTCAAGTATTCGCTTAAAATGCGGCTCACGCTTAGCGGAGACGACGCGAGTCAGGGGAGGCGGGGGGAGGGAGCGTGGTCGTGAACCAACGTGGCGCGGAATATATTTAACGTTTTCGTTGTTGGAATTATCATTGTTGTGATGGGATTTCACAACAATTGACAACTCGGAATAGTGGATTTTAGAAACAGTGTTCTAAAACAAAAAATGGCTCATCAATTATTTTATTATAAATATGTGAAATAATAATTACATATGCTACCTGCCAATCCTCGTTTTACGTAGGTGGCGGCTATAATATAAAGGCGGCGGAATAACCTAATTTGTTCCACTTAATGGCCATTGAGATACAAATGTTTAAGACAGCCAGTGTAACGGAACTGGCTCTAGGCACCGTTGCGAGGTACTTTGATGACCAGCTGAAAAGATGGTCATGGAGAACGTTGAAGACCGTGTAGATTGTCACAAAGTGAATACAAGACACTAGCAACAAGAGCGACGACAAATGCCAGATTAATGGAGTTTAGTCACTTTCATATTCACGATTGAAATTATTAAAAATTTTATAAAACGTTAAAAACATTCTTTGCATATAATGTTTATAAGCACTCACAGCTGTCCACCGTCGCGACAGACAGCTCGGCGCTGTGAAATAATGAGTAATTATTAGTTAAATTACGAAACTGATGGACGTTAGTGCGCCCGTCAGCGGCGGCTTGTTCACTTTAGTGCGTGTCCTGAATGTTGTGTCGCTATATATAGTATGTTATTTTGTTAATGCTCATTAATTTCCTCTTCATTTTGACTAAAATATACCAAGTATTTTTAACTAATTATGGTCAAACAAGAGACTTTAAGATATAAAAAAATAACAACTAAAATTGTAAAATAGATCAGCTTAGATTTGTACACGATACAGTCAGCTTGCCATTAGTTTTATATAATAATTGTGTCAAGTGAGAAACGAATGTCACCTTAGTCTACCACCACGGACCACGTGACCACGGACCAAATGACCACGGACCAAGTGACCACGGACTACGCAGGGTGTTCGAAACGTCGACTATCCAAATATTTAGTACTTATTATATGCGATTAAAGTGTAGAAATTGCAAAAACAAAAAAATATTATTTTATTAAACATATTCGGTACAAACGGTGTCTTGACGTACATTAAGAAGTGAGAACGCTTTTGCCTTGATTAATTCGAAAAGTCCATTTTCTAATGAGTCGTCGGCACGTCCGTCGTAGCAGTACAACTACACCTACACCTCACGGCACTCCAGTACTACAGTACTACAGTAGGTCAGGACAGGCAATAATTTACTTTTATGGGAAACGGATACCATTATTGTCCTTTTTGGGACAAAATCTACACGACGAGGGTCACATGAAGTGCTCTTAGCGAAATAACAAGGAACATTGTGTAATCGAATTCGGGACTAGCCGGGACCAGCCGGGATCGACCCGGGCTCCGAGAATACGTCTTAAACGACTTCTTGATATTTGTTTATAATGAAAATATTATGAGGACGCGGAAAGGGAAAGAGCAGAGCTTTGAGGAAACGTTTTTAGAAACGTTGTAGTATATTAGGTTATTATTATTAGTACATTATAATTGAACGTATATTAGAGATATTTCTATTATTTTTAGCTAAACTACGTTAACATAACACTGACATTTTCAATCTTTTTAAACCTACCGTGCTTATTTTGTAAATATTAGTTATCCTTTTCTTCTGTGCTTTGCTGTCATTACATAGGTATTACCAAATTTGCTTAACAAACTATTTCGAGGCCGATAATACGACGACGATTGTGGGTTCGCTTCCTACTCGATGAAGTGAATTATTTTCATTTCCACGCTGTAATGACAAGACAAGCCGCGGCGTTGAACATTCCGACACACAATATATCAAAAATTGTGCTTGGGGAACGAAGAGTCTCAATACCTCTACCCACCAACCTATTTTCGCGACACAACTCGAAGCTAGCTAAAATCTAGCGTAATATTTGTAAAGAAGTATACATTGTGATAAAAAGAAAGATGTTTTAGTTACAGTAAGAAGTTCTGTTAGCGCGGAGACCCGTCTGTACTCAGTGAGGAATGCTGGCTGTTACCACAAAAATGCATATTCTTTTGACATGCAAATAGAGTCCGCGTCGTTACGCGTGGTGCGGCGCTTTGTGGGGTACCGTTTGTTTTTATGGTAAAAACACTCACTACAAAAGCGGTGGTGGGCGCCTGCGCGCACGCAGGCGGTCGTCGAGTCGTATCATTTAGAAAGTCATGTATTATCAACATCTTTATATCTATAACTAGCGGAGCCGGACGCGGCTTCGCCCGCTTGAAGTATACGAATATTTATTTAATATATTTATGAAAGGAATGGTTTAACTGATATCCCAAATACCTTGGAAAATATTATTTAATAAATAATGCTTTGGCTCGTGATGTGTCTAGTGGTAAGAAACGTTTATAGTTGTGATCGTGAAGAAACCAAAATCTTTTAGAGATTCAGAGGTAACAGTATTTAGAATTTTATATTATACCATTAGAAGGTATCGCTTTAATAACATATTTGCCATCAGAAGTTGTTCTTGTGTCAGTTATTTAGATAACTGGAAACTCGACAATATGACATTGTCATAACTTGAAGCTCGTCCGAAGAAAAGAGCGCGTCCTATCTTCCTCTCCACTATAGCTACGAACTAGTTATAATAAAAGGAAGAAAGAGTACGGGCACCTCCCCACCCTACACCGTGGATTCCTACCTGACTGCGGCTGCCACAGTCTTATTGAACTCCCCGGGACGTTTGTGTGTGATCAGTCTGAAGGTACTTGTTACGCTTGTTTATATTAAGATTGTATTAGAATAGTGATTCGTGATGTTGATTGATTTGTGAGATCAATGTAAGTCGTTGGAACGAACGCACTGCCGCAAAGCGGCCGATATGTTAAATAAACGCACGGCACACACCCCACAGTCGTGTCTCGAACCGTAGGCGGACACTACTACATACATCAGAGTTCCAGGACATAAAATAGCACCACGCACCCGTATGAGACGAGCGGACACTACTACATACACCGGAGCTGGGACATAAAATAGCACCACACACCTACTAGTCGTATACCAAGTCGTAGAAGTGGTATGTAATATATCAATGGCTAACGCCATACAAACACAGCTTACGTACCGCGAGCGTACTGCGAGACGGCATCAGCCAAGACATAGTTAATGCCACTGCAACAGTTCGCATAAGCCCATCACGTCAGCTTCCGCGACATTCAATATTATAATATTGGTCAAAGATAACTTTGATCCACAATATGTGTCGCTCCTACACATATATTGCCTTAATTCGATCCTAAAAGATCGTGCCATCATAGACTTCGAATTATCATATTATATTCATTATACATTTGGTACGAGTCTTTATGTGCATCATATTTATTAGTACCGTAGTACTTAAGAGTTCGACTCGACCGCTGCCTTCCAGCATCACCACCACCTATATAGACAGAACGACGGTCGCGACATTCGGGACGATAATACACGAACTCGTCTCGATTAATATAGTATCAAAAATATATAGTTTGTATTATTCATAATTAACTAAGTTATTTATGTGTGCCATGCATATTTTATTTTATTTATTTATTTATTTTTAACTTATATCAGAGGTACATACTGTTACAATGGTAAGAAAATAGTAAACGCCTAAATAATCAAAATAAAACGAAAAAGAATATTAAGTAGAGAAAATTCTTATTATTAGAAAAAATACGTAACAATTTAAAATGAACAAAAATAAAAATAAACGTAACCAAAGTAAAATATTAATTAAAAAATTCCACCATTCTTTTCTCAATACTTAAACAATATTATGCCGATGCCACTCAGAGCCGAAACTTACAAGAAATTAAAAAATTCTAACCAATCTACTACTCGAATAAGAAAAATATGAATTAATAATAAACAGCAAATAACCACACAAAAATTAACAGTAGATCTAAAATATATAAAAAAAATACAAAACCGTCAACGTCGTCTGCCTGTTCCAGTCGGTCATACCATATGAAATACTAAAGGTGACTATTATATTTATTTTGATAAGGATGAATACCAAATTGTAGAAAACACATTAACAAACATCCGATAAATTTAATTTAAATATATTAAAATGGTCCCTCTAGCTCAAACTTCAGAGATAAACAAATACTATCGCAAACTTTTTTAATAGATTTTTTTAAGGACAATATTTTTATAAAACATCATTTTTATATTACGCCTCTTAAGGTGGAGTCAGCGCACGTAAAAGTTTAGGAAATCCGTTTTGGGCAACTTTTTGTTAAAACAAAGTTCCTTGTTGCTAACGGTTGCTTAGCGACGGTTGTTATTATTATGGCAGAATAAATTGCTTGTCAAATTGAAATATAATTTAATATATTAGTATATATCGAAAAAATTACAATCATGACAAAAATAAAATATCCTATGTTCATCCCAAGACCCACAAGTATCTCTATATGAGTATTTTATCAGAGTTGAATTAGCGGATTGGCCCTGATTGCGTAAAAGACCTAGTAATAAGTGAGTAATAAGTAAGTTTCTATTTCAAACGTACTCATAATTATAATATGACCTCGAAACAACGTTAAATGGTAGTAAAACGTTAAAATAAGCATCGAGAGTATCTTAAAATTGAAAATTTGACAAAATATTATTTATCTTGAATTATTTTTATTATTTATTATTTTAGTGCATAATACAACGTGAACTTTCCTCTTGATAATTGAATGAAAACTTGTGCGTATTTAATTACCTCCATCTGTCCCCCGACCCTACGCCCCTCCCCCCTCTCCCCCCTCCTCGCGCCGCCCCGCGACCCTCCGTAGCTACTACTAAAATATACTGATATTAATCTTCTCAAATAATTTTTCGGATCGACAAACAACCTGAGACATTAATTAAATCACAGTAACTCGGAGCGTCACTAGGAAGCTAATTGAATGAAACAGTTAGAGACTTGTTTCAAATTACTCGAAATGGCTCACTTGCCTGTCTCCTGCTACTCCTGCTGCTGCCTACTGTTGATATTTATTGAACCGTTTACTATTCAGTTTCACGTTGTGTCTCACCTATAGCAGCGGGAAAGGCAAAGAGAATCTAATATTAACACTCCGTTTTCAACTTTTCGCTCAATTTTCGATACATTTCGTGTTTAGTGGCGGAGCTCAACGCCGCACTTTGCATTGCCGCAAAATTGCTCCATGCTCTTGTCACATACTCTTTACTTGATTATAGACGATTAATATTCGTAATGTTATAAGGAAAACCTTTAAGTAGAACTTACTTTTAGCTTTAACTCCTTGCATCGTCATCTGACAATATCCAGATTCTTTGCTACCGCGCCGACTGCTCTCTTATCAACTCACGGAGACGTGACCAGGAAAACGTTTCACGGAAATTTTCTTTAGAAAAATATTTACACTGACTCTCTGTAGGAAATCTCGGCATCATTAGGTTCAGTAAACATACTGTATATTTGCTGAATTTGAGTTAATCATATATCTTAACGTGTGGAAGTGACTCATACTCGTATATATCAATCTGTTTGTCTATGTGTTGGTTTGCTCTACAGAGCGACCGGTGGAATTGCTGCCGCCATTCATTATTTACACACACTCTAATAAAACGTTAATATTAGCGGGTGACCTTAATATAGACCTATTAGCCACAACAAACAATCAAAACATGGAATACTTATGCCTAATGGCAGAACATGGACTATTTCCGGCAATCACCAAACCAACAAGAGGTAATGCTTGTCTCGATCATTTTTTTATAAATAAAATAGAACGAGCCATTGGCTTCATCTGTAGTAGCGATATAACGGATCATGATATTGTTATACTTGGTCTAACATCTAATATGCCTTGCTCCAAGACTAAAAACCGAGTTAAAATTAAATATAATATATATGGTATCAAGAAGGAACTTAGAGATGTAAGCTGGGCTGAAATATTCGATCCCAATGACATTAATAAATCTGTAAACAGTTTTTGCTCTCGGCTTAATTATATTATTAATAAGCATACGAGCAAAAAAAATTCTTAAGAGAAGCGAACGTAATCTTAAGCCCTGGATAACACCCGGATTAATCCGATGTATGCGACATCGAGATACATATGCAATCACGGAAATATCCTAATGACACCCTAAAACGAATTATTTACACTCGATATCGTAATTTTTGCAACGACTTATTACGCAAACTTAAATCTAAATACGATACTTATAATTTATCGGTTTGTAAAAAAAATGCCAAAAGGATGTGGCGAACTGTAAAGGACATCTGTCACTTTCCTAGCAGTAAACAGGACTCTTATGAACTGTTGGATATTAAAGGCGCAGTTGACGCTAAAGATTCTTTAGACAAGTGCAATAAATACTACTCAACTATAGGACAAACTTTGGCTACAAAAATTTTACGTGAACTAAATACGGACGAAAAGAAGCTGTTAAAGGAAATTCATCCAAAGCACATTGTGTCAAACTCTTTCTTCATGAAGCCCACTGACCAATACGAACTCGACAATATGACATTGTCATAACTTGAAGCTCGTCCGAAGAAAAGAGCGCGTCCTATCTTCCTCTCCACTATAGCTACGAACTAGTTATAATAAAAGGAAGAAAGAGTACGGGCACCTCCCCACCCTACACCGTGGATTCCTACCTGACTGCGGCTGCCACAGTCTTATTGAACTCCCCGGGACGTTTGTGTGTGATCAGTCTGAAGGTACTTGTTACGCTTGTTTATATTAAGATTGTATTAGAATAGTGATTCGTGATGTTGATTGATTTGTGAGATCAATGTAAGTCGTTGGAACGAACGCACTGCCGCAAAGCGGCCGATATGTTAAATAAACGCACGGCACACACCCCACAGTCGTGTCTCGAACCGTAGGCGGACACTACTACATACATCAGAGTTCCAGGACATAAAATAGCACCACGCACCCGTATGAGACGAGCGGACACTACTACATACACCGGAGCTGGGACATAAAATAGCACCACACACCTACTAGTCGTATACCAAGTCGTAGAAGTGGTATGTAATATATCAATGGCTAACGCCATACAAACACAGCTTACGTACCGCGAGCGTACTGCGAGACGGCATCAGCCAAGACATAGTTAATGCCACTGCAACAGTTCGCATAAGCCCATCACGTCAGCTTCCGCGACATTCAATATTATAATATTGGTCAAAGATAACTTTGATCCACAATATGTGTCGCTCCTACACATATATTGCCTTAATTCGATCCTAAAAGATCGTGCCATCATAGACTTCGAATTATCATATTATATTCATTATACATTTGGTACGAGTCTTTATGTGCATCATATTTATTAGTACCGTAGTACTTAAGAGTTCGACTCGACCGCTGCCTTCCAGCATCACCACCACCTATATAGACAGAACGACGGTCGCGACATTCGGGACGATAATACACGAACTCGTCTCGATTAATATAGTATCAAAAATATATAGTTTGTATTATTCATAATTAACTAAGTTATTTATGTGTGCCATGCATATTTTATTTTATTTATTTATTTATTTTTAACTTATATCAGAGGTACATACTGTTACAATGGTAAGAAAATAGTAAACGCCTAAATAATCAAAATAAAACGAAAAAGAATATTAAGTAGAGAAAATTCTTATTATTAGAAAAAATACGTAACAATTTAAAATGAACAAAAATAAAAATAAACGTAACCAAAGTAAAATATTAATTAAAAAATTCCACCATTCTTTTCTCAATACTTAAACAATATTATGCCGATGCCACTCAGAGCCGAAACTTACAAGAAATTAAAAAATTCTAACCAATCTACTACTCGAATAAGAAAAATATGAATTAATAATAAACAGCAAATAACCACACAAAAATTAACAGTAGATCTAAAATATATAAAAAAAATACAAAACCGTCAACGTCGTCTGCCTGTTCCAGTCGGTCATACCATATGAAATACTAAAGGTGACTATTATATTTATTTTGATAAGGATGAATACCAAATTGTAGAAAACACATTAACAAACATCCGATAAATTTAATTTAAATATATTAAAATGGTCCCTCTAGCTCAAACTTCAGAGATAAACAAATACTATCGCAAACTTTTTTAATAGATTTTTTTAAGGACAATATTTTTATAAAACATCATTTTTATATTACGCCTCTTAAGGTGGAGTCAGCGCACGTAAAAGTTTAGGAAATCCGTTTTGGGCAACTTTTTGTTAAAACAAAGTTCCTTGTTGCTAACGGTTGCTTAGCGACGGTTGTTATTATTATGGCAGAATAAATTGCTTGTCAAATTGAAATATAATTTAATATATTAGTATATATCGAAAAAATTACAATCATGACAAAAATAAAATATCCTATGTTCATCCCAAGACCCACAAGTATCTCTATATGAGTATTTTATCAGAGTTGAATTAGCGGATTGGCCCTGATTGCGTAAAAGACCTAGTAATAAGTGAGTAATAAGTAAGTTTCTATTTCAAACGTACTCATAATTATAATATGACCTCGAAACAACGTTAAATGGTAGTAAAACGTTAAAATAAGCATCGAGAGTATCTTAAAATTGAAAATTTGACAAAATATTATTTATCTTGAATTATTTTTATTATTTATTATTTTAGTGCATAATACAACGTGAACTTTCCTCTTGATAATTGAATGAAAACTTGTGCGTATTTAATTACCTCCATCTGTCCCCCGACCCTACGCCCCTCCCCCCTCTCCCCCCTCCTCGCGCCGCCCCGCGACCCTCCGTAGCTACTACTAAAATATACTGATATTAATCTTCTCAAATAATTTTTCGGATCGACAAACAACCTGAGACATTAATTAAATCACAGTAACTCGGAGCGTCACTAGGAAGCTAATTGAATGAAACAGTTAGAGACTTGTTTCAAATTACTCGAAATGGCTCACTTGCCTGTCTCCTGCTACTCCTGCTGCTGCCTACTGTTGATATTTATTGAACCGTTTACTATTCAGTTTCACGTTGTGTCTCACCTATAGCAGCGGGAAAGGCAAAGAGAATCTAATATTAACACTCCGTTTTCAACTTTTCGCTCAATTTTCGATACATTTCGTGTTTAGTGGCGGAGCTCAACGCCGCACTTTGCATTGCCGCAAAATTGCTCCATGCTCTTGTCACATACTCTTTACTTGATTATAGACGATTAATATTCGTAATGTTATAAGGAAAACCTTTAAGTAGAACTTACTTTTAGCTTTAACTCCTTGCATCGTCATCTGACAATATCCAGATTCTTTGCTACCGCGCCGACTGCTCTCTTATCAACTCACGGAGACGTGACCAGGAAAACGTTTCACGGAAATTTTCTTTAGAAAAATATTTACACTGACTCTCTGTAGGAAATCTCGGCATCATTAGGTTCAGTAAACATACTGTATATTTGCTGAATTTGAGTTAATCATATATCTTAACGTGTGGAAGTGACTCATACTCGTATATATCAATCTGTTTGTCTATGTGTTGGTTTGCTCTACAGAGCGACCGGTGGAATTGCTGCCGCCATTCATTATTTACACACACTCTAATAAAACGTTAATATTAGCGGGTGACCTTAATATAGACCTATTAGCCACAACAAACAATCAAAACATGGAATACTTATGCCTAATGGCAGAACATGGACTATTTCCGGCAATCACCAAACCAACAAGAGGTAATGCTTGTCTCGATCATTTTTTTATAAATAAAATAGAACGAGCCATTGGCTTCATCTGTAGTAGCGATATAACGGATCATGATATTGTTATACTTGGTCTAACATCTAATATGCCTTGCTCCAAGACTAAAAACCGAGTTAAAATTAAATATAATATATATGGTATCAAGAAGGAACTTAGAGATGTAAGCTGGGCTGAAATATTCGATCCCAATGACATTAATAAATCTGTAAACAGTTTTTGCTCTCGGCTTAATTATATTATTAATAAGCATACGAGCAAAAAAAATTCTTAAGAGAAGCGAACGTAATCTTAAGCCCTGGATAACACCCGGATTAATCCGATGTATGCGACATCGAGATACATATGCAATCACGGAAATATCCTAATGACACCCTAAAACGAATTATTTACACTCGATATCGTAATTTTTGCAACGACTTATTACGCAAACTTAAATCTAAATACGATACTTATAATTTATCGGTTTGTAAAAAAAATGCCAAAAGGATGTGGCGAACTGTAAAGGACATCTGTCACTTTCCTAGCAGTAAACAGGACTCTTATGAACTGTTGGATATTAAAGGCGCAGTTGACGCTAAAGATTCTTTAGACAAGTGCAATAAATACTACTCAACTATAGGACAAACTTTGGCTACAAAAATTTTACGTGAACTAAATACGGACGAAAAGAAGCTGTTAAAGGAAATTCATCCAAAGCACATTGTGTCAAACTCTTTCTTCATGAAGCCCACTGACCAATACGAATTAGAGTCTATTATATCATCATTGAAAAATGACAAAGCATCAGGTATCGATGATCTTAATAATGCCTTCCTATAGGAAATTAAAGATGTTATAGTTTTGCCTCTTACAACTTTATTTAATCAGAGTCTATTGTCTGGAGTCTTTCCTGATAGCTGGAAGATGGCATGCATCAAGCCAATTTACAAATCTGGAACTAAAGACTCTCCACATAACTATCGTCCAATTTCTCTACTGACAGTGTTCTCTAAATTGCTTGAGAAGGTTGTAAGTCGTAGAATCACCAAATACATCGAAGATAAACATTTAATTTCCCCGAAACAATATGGCTTTAGAAAAGGTCAATCAACGGAAGACGCGGTATCTCAGCTAACGTCTAAAATAGCCGCCTCTTTAGATTGTCAAAAGGCCAATATTTCTATATTCCTGGACCTCTCCAAGGCTTTCGATACCGTCTCGATTCCAATACTCCTGGAAAAACTTGATTCCCAATTTGGCATTAGAGGTGTAGCACTTGAATGGTTTCGGAGCTATCTGACTAATAGAATGCACTGTACAAAAGTTGGCACATTTAAAAGTAATTCAGAAACAGTCAGGTTTGGTGTGCCACAAGGAAGCATTCTAGGTCCCACACTATTTATTATGTACGTAAATGATATTCATAGTAATGTTGATGGTGACTTAGTCTGTTATGCAGATGATACCGCAATTATGTATGAAGGTACCACATGGCTTGATGTATTTGAAAAAGCTGAAACAGGAATGCGAAAAATATCCAGATGGCTATCTCATAATCTCCTCACATTAAATTTATCCAAGACAAACTACATTTGCTTTCATAAAACAGCTATTTCCGCCCCTACACCAACCTTACAACTAAAACTTCATACTTGTCTCCAACAAAACAAATGTAACTGTTCAGTCCTTACAAAAGTAGATTCAGTAAAATATTTAGGAACTCTTTTAGATCAAAATTTAACCTTCAAAGCTCATATTAAATCTGTCGCAAGTCGAGTGCGCAAAATCATCAGTATAATGAAACTTCTAAGACAATCAGCCTCACTTGAGACCTTATATAGTGTATACTATGCTATCTGTCAATCTATAATTGTCTACTGCATAGGCTCCTGGGGTAGTGCTTTAAAATCTCATTTGGTTCAGCTGGAAAGAGCCCAAAGATCAGTGCTCAAGGTGATGCTAAAGAAACCTTTCTTATACCCAACCTTTAAGCTCTATCAGGAAAGTAATGTCCTTACTGTACGTCAATTATTTCTTTCAAAAATGGCACTAAAAGCACATAAAAAAATAGCGTCCTCAGAAGAATATAATTCCCTGATTAATCGTAGAAACTTTAACGTTCCACTTCCAAAAATAAGGTCTTGTTTCGCCAGACGTTTCAGTCCTTACATAGAATTATTTATTTACAATAAAATTGCTAGTGTTTGTGATATTAAGCTTTGTTCGAGCAAAAAAGCTAAAATTAAAATTTCGTCCTGGCTCACTTCTTTAGACTATAATAACACTGAAAATCTTTTATCACATATACAATAGAACCTACTATTATTATAACTTTATTGATCGTAATTGAAATGGCAATTTATCAAAATTTTTCAAAAATTTACTTTGTTTTAAAATTACCTTATGTTTATTTACCTTCTTTTCTTATTACTCTATTATTTCTCTCTTGTAAAACGAGTGTCAACATTAAATGTAAATTGTAAAACTATATATTGGAACCCACGATACAGGATTACCTAGTGTGGGTACCATCAGATGTAACAAAAATTGCACATGTTATTTGTTAATAAATAAATTTTATTTATTTATTTTTTTTTTATTTGAGTATATTTCCAACGGGACGCCGCGCGCATACACACGAGAGAGTGCACTACGAACACTTCAGCTAAAGTTCAGTATATAGTTAGTAAATATACAAGTTAGTTCAAGTTTCATTAAGCCGTTGTCTACCGGTACAAGGGCATTTAGTAAAAAGTAATTTTAATTAAATTGAATCGTTACAGATGTAATAAAAAGAAACATTATCTTTTATTCCAGTCTGATCACCCTGTGCTCTGTGCCTTGTGCTCTGTGCTCTCGATCTCTACAACGGTCACAATAATAATTAATTGCTCGGGGTCGAATCCAATTACGAATATATTGCATTCAATTTGTAACGAAGTCGCCTACCTATCTATATAGAACACGTATACTACTATACTATACGATACACACATTATATACATACGTAGACTGAGCAATGTACGGTGTTCACGTCTCAACCCACTTCGAGGAAACAGTTTCTAAATGTAGCAGTCTCCATTAAATGTGAGTACATATTATAATTTTATAACTTTTTATATAGAGTAAATTACTTAATATTGTTTCATACCCAAAGGGTATGGAACGGTACGCTATTCATGAGCTATGAGAGGTATGTAGCTACAGTAGCGTTTGGCACTCCGTTCTCCCTGACTACCCCGCTAGAGATAAAGCGGTAAGCTAAGTTAAGTTAAGTTTTAGTCATTAAATATAAAAAAGACGACTAGGTGAAAAGAGAAGCAATTTCTTAACGTTATTTTATTATTCCACAAATTCTTGGAGCCTGTTTATGAGTTTCGTTGCAAGGTGAGGAGCTCGGAGCACCTGGGTCATGCAGCCACGTCATGGTGTACATTAACTACCTGTCAAATGACCAAACTCGATTTGTTCAACTAGTAACGTGTATATAACATTTATAAATGTATTACTTACAATATATATTTTTTTAAAGCAAACCTTTTTTTTTGTACGTCACGTACAAAAAAAAAGGTGTGTGACTATTACAGTAGTATCTAAGTTTTTAACTTTAATATAAAACCATTAAAAATATATAAGGCTTATTCGATTCGCCAGTCATCACTAGCAGCATGCACTCTTTCTATGGGAATTCTTTACATAAAATCGTATGGATTGTTTTAAGCACTCCGAATTATCATGGCGGTTGGAGCAAGCCTTACTCTCTACAACTGAGCATACGAGTCGGCACCAGATCTTGCGGGAAGAGCCAATCTCAGTAATTGAGCATGGTGTTGTTAAGGAGCTTTACTACCTTCTCAAGAATGATATCTTGATACACTTTTGACGATGTTTTAATACATTTTCGCAAATATATGGCTCGCTCTTTCATAGCTAACACCCCACCAAGCCTTCATTGAAGTCCGATAATGCCCAGGTTGTACTCTGCTAACTAATTGGGAAGTTTGTTTAGAGATTTTAGTATAAAAACGGTCATTTTGTTTGTTAAAATATTGTTCAATTAATTCAAATAACCCTTCCTTAGCAGTCGGAAAAAACACACGTTATTATCATAATTTTTTGTTTTTTTTTAGGTTCAGCTGAACCCTCACATAGCAGGGTAGGCAGACTGAATCTGGGAACTCAGTGTTAAGATACTTTGTTCTCATTAAGGTACTTCCGTTCCCCTTTTTCACTTAATTCTAGGTGTATTGCGTGTTCAGTGATGGAACTAAACGCTGCGCATTGCTTCGTTAGTACAGCGAGAAAATGAAAATAGTCACCTCCTGATGTATGTAACGATCAGCGATTGATCAATGGCCGTCAACATGGCCCCGCCCAGTATCAGCACATTGAGCCTTAGCTAAGCCTTCGAGTGACTGCCAGTATCATGATCATGTGGAAAACAAGACCAAGTTGGCATCAAAGAAACTGGAGGTCATGGGCAGAGCGAGACATTACTTTACGCCAAAAAACCGATTGGTACTGTATAATGCCCAGGTTCGGCCTCATATGGGGCACTGTTCATCTCGAGATTGGCGCACGCTGGTATCAGCTGGAAAGATTGGTTCGCATAAAACGTAGAGCTGTTTGAATCGGCGGGGTTCCTATAATCTGTAAAAGTCTTGACACTTTGGCGTTGAAAACACTAAGCCATCTTCATACTAAAATTAATTAATTTCTGACCAGTAGCTTGTGCATGATTCGCGAACAAACTAACAGAAACCCTGACAGAGAGAGAGGGACAGACGGACAGACAAAAATTCTGCTGAGTGGTTTTAGCCTGTGTTATGGATACATTAACGGACCTAATTCTATTTGTTAATTAGTATGTTTTTTCATGTGCAGATTTGACTTTTTTATTGTGTTATTATATGTGTAGGTTATAAAATATATATTATATGATATAATTAATAGATGTTATAATTCAAATTCCAAACAAACGCACTCTTAGAAATTTATGGTAGCACCTACAAAAAAAACGGCTACGTAAAATTGATTACATTTGTATATTTTTTGCCTCATATATCTGGCATTTAACAGTCGCAGTATGGTAGGCAGAGCCTAGTGTTAAGACGAGAAGAAGAATTCAAGAAAGAAGTAGAATTCAACGTCACACTAACTTGTTTTGTAACCATATTGAGAAAATGAAAATAATTCATTCCCCCGGGTGGGAATCGAAGTCACGCCATGAATCACACCGCCGTAAACATTTTTTAATATTTTATTGTTTTATGTCAATCACAAGGAAGTTATCTATGTATCCGTAATCGTAGAATTACAATGAATTAAACCAATATAAACAACGTTTGCACATTTATCTCTTCCGGTTATAATAAGTTATTTTTGGCGTTCACTTCCGGCGCGGTGGCGGCTTATCGTGCTTTGTTTAATTTTGTAAGCGGGACTAGCTGTGAGTATGATAGAACGTTGTGGCCGTTGCGGTGCAGTGGCGGACGAAATCAATTATTTTCACTTTCTGTGTGGAGAACGGAATGTCTTAACACTAGGTTTCATTACGTAGTTTCTGTTATATATAAATACTATAACTGTACATACTACATATTATTTAGACGTACAAAGTGTCGTCTTTGCGAACGAAATACATATAAGAGAGATCGAAGTAGACTCAATGGCGTCCATTATTTAATTATTAAGCAAATATGAAGTGAAAGTTTTTTGGCTGCCATTTTGTAGAAGTGTAGTCTGTGTTCTGAAATTCGAAAAAGTCTCGTCGAGGTACAAATAAAACTTGAAAATTGAATTTAAATGGAGCTTCGAGCTTTTAACTGCTGCAAGAAATACAGAATCAAGTTAAAATGTGTTTGCAGTACCTATAGGAGTACTACAGGAGTACCGGCGGGAGTGCAGGTACAGTGGAGGGCGCTTTTACTCGTAGTATGTCTCGCGCAAATATATGTACTGCACTAGAACGTGTATTTCTGTAATGGCTCGTGAAAATACATACACACTACGGGAATAAACTACACCGTACCGCACTCTTGTGCCGGCAATGTGCTATTCAGAGAAGTAACAATTAATGGATACCAAATTTTTCACTATATAACATTTAATTACGTACTATGTAGAGGAGTAAGTTTAAGGTACATCATATTAACTGACGCTGAAGTTAGTAGCACGTCCACCACCACCACCATCACTACCACCAGCTATAGGAGCCATTCGCTGTAATTGCTCTCGACCAACAACACTCGTGTCTCGTTACTTCGTGAGTGTGTCTTAATTGGGACGGAACATTGAGCTACTTCAACGTGTAATACATTAATACGTACACATACATACCATTTCTGTAAAAACTATTAAACTAGGTACACCAATTGCAAACGAGTGTTAGTAAATAAGTATTTAATTATGTGTTATTTAATTTAAACATTTATATGAAAGCGAGGAAGGAAAATAATTCATTCCTTCGAGTTTAAATCGGACTTGCAGCCGTCGTGTTGTCAGACCGATGCGAACTGTTGTCGGTGTGTCACAGTCATGTTTTCATGTTCCGGTCGAGGGAAAGTTCACACAATAAAAGCTCAATCTGTGAATTGAGCGCCCCGGAAATTACCCTCGTGTGGATATCATACTCATACGCGATGGGGACCCGGGGGGTGGGGGTGAGGGGTCGGGGGTTGTGGGACGGTAGGTAACTGTCTCTCGTTAGAATCCGTGCGTTGACATTTTAAACTGTGACATTCGGTGAATGAAGCCTAGTGTGTTCCGCAAATAGTATCGGGTGTCGCGCGTAGTGGCAAGTGTCGCCGAGAGTAGACACATACATTGTTAGATCGCTGGTGTACTCTCTGAATGTAAATAATGTAATGTAATTGTATGTCAGTACTATTAGTTGCAGGCTTATTCCGATCTGTTATTATTTATAAAATCAGCTTCACGCTTCGGGCAACAACAAGTACAATTTGTAAGAGTTGAAAAACTTAAGTCGGCATGCACTCATCGAATAAGAAATCACTTACAATTATAAGTTTTTCATCGTTTTTTTTTATAAAATACTTACAAATTTTCACTTTTCGGATTTTTTCTTTTATTCATATAGTAACTGTTGCGTTGACTTAGATTGGTTGTTTCTGTACTCGAGAGGATCGAATGGATAATTAATTGATATTAATATAATCTTGATATCTCCACGCGCTCTCAAGATATATAGTCTTGACATACTGTAGTGATCCTATAAGATTTTTTTCCTTTTGAGCTATGAAACCCTAAAAAGATTATTGTAATTGATAGTAATATATTTTTTAAAACATTTTTATACTGTTATTCAACACTTAAGAACGATAAATACTTCTTTAGAAAACGTATAAAAATATGAACGTAGCGAGACTCAAACCCGCGCCTCCGAAACCGACTAAGTCAGGTATGATAGTAATAACGTTTAGTCGTGTCTCCTAGGAACAAAAATTTTCAGTACACATAGCTACCAAAAACCAAACGTAACGGAGATTGGAAAAAATACATTTCAAACACGCAACGTGTCGATAATTGGGTGAACGAAGTTTCTTAGCACTACTAGGTTCCCATGTGGTGCGACATAAGGATGGTATAAACAAACATACGTCGTAAACAGCGACACGAGGCGAGCAGTAGTTTGGCGTCTCGGAAAACCTCCCGCAATAGAAACGATAAAAAGACCCTTCAAAGCAACAAGTGATCAAAAGGAAACGTAGCTTTGTAAAAACTACATTTATATATGAGAAATTGGAATAGAAATAACCATTACTACATGAAAATGTATTGAAAATATATCGCTTTTGTTTTAGTAAATTTTCCATAAAATAGAGCAACTAAATCATGACTTGTAAGTTATCATGAAAATTCAATTTCCCGTACTTCCTTATTTTGCAAATATTTAATTACTATATTTGGTTTATGATATTACGATATTATTTATGGTGAAGCTAGTCGTGGCTGCAAACAAGTCGTGAGCTCGATTCCCACTATTCTGGTAAAGATGCAAAGCGCGGCGTTGTTTTCCGCTGTTCAACACGAAATCTTAAGTTTAAATTATCATATTAAATAGGAAAATGTTTAGATATATCATAGTCCGTATGACAGACGGAAAACAATATTTTATATTAGATAATGTACCCGTCCGAGAGGCGGTCGAGCGCCACGAGATGCTGGCAACGAGAGAGATCGGGTGACGAGCGCCGATGGGAAACGATTTTTTTCTTTTCCAACACTTATTATTCTCACATGAAATTATTAAGTCGTAGGTTGAGTTAGAGTAACTTAGGTGTAGACAGATCGCTGTTCCTCTAACATCGAAGGCAGAAGTAGTCTTAGATATGATTTAGTATTAGATTCAGTTCGTATTTTCTTTTAAAGTCTAATTTAAAGCACCGCCCCTGCGCTGTTAATTCCTAAGAGACTGATGTGTGTGATGTTTATGAAGGCACTTGTAACGCTTGTTTAATACATTGTATTAAACAAGCTTGTATGTTAAATAAACGCACGGCACACACCCCACAGTCGTGTCTCGAACCGTCGGCGACACTACTACATACACCGGAGCTGGGACATAAAGTAGCATCACACACCTTCTAATATATATATCACAGTAACTATAACAGTTTGCATAAGCCCATCACGTCAGCCTCCGCGAGAAAAAACATTAAAGAAGAAGAAACATTAGAGAAGAAAAAATATTAAAAATATTCTTTCTCTTCTAGATTTCCTCAGAATCCATGATTATGAAAAATGTATAATTATAAAGTACCTATTTAAAAACACAAATAAATAGACTCACAATCAAAGTATTTAAATACGTATTTAATATCACGTTGGCGTCGGGGATTTAAAATCGTTTTTAACTCACCTTTAAAAAATATTAGAAGGTTAGTCTTAGGTCGGAAATAACTCAAAGAGTCTTTGCGGATGACGAATGAACTTTAACAATTTTAATTATTAAAATATTTAATGGAATTAATTACTTTACTTTATCGGTAGGCCCGACCGCCGGCGCTCGTACAGCCCTAATCGATAAATAAACTAGCCAACAGTCCGAGATTAGCACTATTGTATAACCAAACAAAGTCATCACCTTTATGAAGTTAGTATAGATATAGACGTTACGGTAAAAAGTGATATGCTTGTTTAAACTGGCAAATGACTCTACAACTCTAGCGGAGGCAATTAGCCGGCGACGCCGTACATTAAGTAATGGGACGGAGGCGTCGCGATACACCGTCGCGTATATATACTATACTAGCTAGTAGCGACCCTCTAACGACATTGTCCGCTTGAACTACACTATTATTATATACTCATCTGAATTGCTTTCGTGGTGTAATAATATAACCTTTTTTTTCTTAATTCACGCCATATTCCACAAACACCAGGGTAGGCAGACGGTAATATTAGGTCACGCAACACTTAATATCTCGTATTTTCGATATTCGACTATAATTAACTGTGGGCCCCATTTAAACTGTCTCTTCGATACGCGAAGGGCTTGCTTAATGTCGAACACGAGCTCGTGTTCATTAATTCTGATTGTATTCAATTTGAATTATCGAATATCATTTTTTTGGAAACGAAATGTTTTATACACAACATATAACATAAATGTTCTCTCCGCATAATAGGATAGTTAGACGGGACCTAATGTGAAAACACTCCGCTCTCCACGTACGGCTTAATTTTTGAAACGTTTTACGTGCTGAGTGGCGAAAATCAACGTCGCGTTTTATCTTCTTATTAAAGAGATATTTAAAAAATATATTTAAATAATTAATTAAGTAATTAGGAAACGAATCAAAATATCTTTTTAGCTTCTCTATGTATCCCTAGCGGAGTAGCTAGAGAAACTGTACGGTTTCAGCACACCTCTTTCGCCTCGTCCACTGTCATCAACCCACACGCACATACCCTCCGGGGATCCTCATTTGCATTTTACATGACCTTCTTCCGAAATCATCTGAGGTCTCCCACTACTTCTTTTACCGAAAATGTACAGACACTGGTGAGTTACGATTTTATTGATGAGTTCTTTTTTTTCAAACATTCAATTGAATAAATATTCTCATGGGAGATACGAAAATGCAACCTAAGGTTTTAATAGTTTTAACATTACAAATCTTAAGCGCTTTGCAAACATACATTATAGGTATTTGAGAACACGAATGTATTTCGGTATATTAAGTAAATAACTTTATAGTTCAAGCAGGCGAGACGTCGCGTATCGTTACAAACATGTAATTGTAGCTAATTTCATACACAATGCAGCATCAGAGGTATGCTTATAAGTTTACAATCCCGAAATTGGTACAGTATGCGAGTCCGTCTCTTATTAGACCGGTTCCATGTATAGGTGTACATCCGCTACGATCCGTTACGAAATATTTTCATTAAAACGTCCTGTGGGAGGAGAAAACCTGGATATAATAAAGTTGTTGTGTCGCGTGTCATGTGTCATGTGTCAGGTGACAGGCGACAGCGCGACACTGCTCTATTAGTCTGTGACACACTTGCAGCAAATAATTGTTTGCGGCCTTATATTACTAGAGTTGCGTACATTCTGAATAGAATTCGTTAATATATGCGGTTATTTAAAAATTAAATATTTTCTTTTTAATTATTTTCTCTTTATATATGTCGAAAAAGGAAAACAAGTCCTTTAAAAAACATTTTCTGCACAAAACTGTTAAATTATTGAAATAGATGAGGGAGCAATATTGTTTAGAGGTTGGCCGCGTGCTTTTACTGGAAATACGGATACGCTCCTAAACATTTATATATCATTATAGAAATATCCTAAATATTTATATGATATTTTTTTCGTGTATTTCAAACGTCTACAAAACAAGCTCTACAACGATACAATTAAAAATGAAAAGCAATAAATTAATTTGTTGTAAGTATGTAGTACCTTATGTAAGATATCCTTATTTTTAATCGATGTGGATACACTTATTTGCGTTACCTACAGTCTCACCTCGTCGCGAGGAGTCGGTGGTGTGTCGGGTGGTAGGAAACACGGACTTTAATATGAAATAAGTAAATATAGCATTCACTTCCGTAGCGCTAACTTTTTGATTGCCTTCGGAGCTCAGCATCGCTAAGATCAAATGCCTTTCACCTTCAGCTCTCAGCGAATTGCGAATACGTGGTACCCTCTGTACTCAGTATGATGTAACACAAACTATATGTTAATCATTTATACAATATATTTGTATGGGTATTCTGTAAGAAGGTCTATTACGATAAATTGTATTTACGAGGTTATTTAAAAGTAAATTATAAATTTCTCCGTTAATATGTTTCCCAGTATAAACTATTTTGCTCCAATCGTACATTATTCTATTATTGTGTAAACAAGAACATCACGATATTAAAGCACAATCCCGCGCTGAACACTTACACGTTATAAATCACGATGAACAAACAAACATTTTTTTGTAATTGATGCTCTCGTCTTGTACACGCGCCCCTCCCTCCCCTCCCCCTGGTGGTAGCCGCCCCACACCCCCTCCGTCGGCCTCTATTCTGTGATGTATTAAACTGATATAATTCACTCGCTCATTTTCATTTCATCACTGAGCTTTGTTTAAACTCCGCGCACGAAAATTACAAACAAATTGAGCAAATATTTGATCGCGCGTTTCAGTTTCGTGTAACAGATAACTTTTTACACGAAAATATTTCGACAGCGATCGAAACTAAAATATTATGATGAATTTTAAATAATGGCCGACGGGAAATAAATAAAGCGAAGTAAATGCTCACTCGCGCGGCGGCACGCCATCACGGCCGTCACGGTGGATTACAAACTGATCGCTAATGGTGTAGAGTTATACTGCGTTATTAAAGTAAATGTTCTAGTTATTAGAGGCTATAACATTAGTATCGGAATGTTAACACGAACCGCCGTTTATTTATTAAACATAATGCACTCGCTAATTTGTTTTGTGTCACTACGACCGTGTCAACAGCGCGCCGACGGCTCCTCGAGTATATAGAACCACTCACAACTGTCGGATTGACAAGTAAAACACTGCCAGAAACTGAATACGTTAATTTGACGCCACCTGATATAATTATATTCAACTAATCTAAATACATCATATCCATACAGATAGCAGATTAAAACAATGATATACTGCCTGCTCCACGCTGTACCGCAATACGGTCTGCACTACTCTAGTAACACATGCTACATTGTAGTTTACGCGACATGTGACAATCCAATTTGCCGGCGACTCTCTCTCTCTCTCTCCCTCGAGGCCGCGACTGCGAGCTATTTTAATATTGGAAATGAAATGTCACAACTTTCATCTCGTGGAAATTATAGGTGTTAGAAGAGTTGTGGAAATGATTTTAATTTAAATTTACATATTAAAAGTTTAGAAAGCCTTAATAGGTACTACTTCTAATTATTTTATTAGAATAAGTATCCATCTAACCAAAAACATCAATCGACCTACGATTTGGTTCCTATTTTGGGATACAAAATAACAAACGTAGCAAGCCCACCTACCTACTACCCTGAAGTAAGCTTTGAGGCGTTAAATATAATTAAAGACCAAATACATCTAAGAAATACTACATAGAAATCAAATAAAAATTAATTTGATAATTCTATCTATTATTGATAAATGATTACGCCCAAACCTCAAATGGACAGACTACAGATAGTGAACGTTTTAACTGTCTATTACAATGGAGGTATAGATACTTTCTTAATTGAAGTCATCTTAGGTCATCTCATGCGCAGGCGCAGGTGCGGGCGGGGGGAGTGGGGACAGGCGTCCACACTGGCGCGGCGCCAAGCTGCCTCGCTAATGATATAATCGTTGAAAACATAATCGCTGAAAAATCCCGGCTGGAGGCAATAAACCACCTCTAGTCACATCCGGCTCCGAGTGAGTGTTCAAGTCGATGAACGAACTCGTTTTTAAAAAGCGTCTGAGTTAAATAATAAAAATTGAAATTAACAAAGTGATCACATTTGTCGTTGAGGCTGTGACCGTAAAACCGACTGGTTGTGGGTATCGAACCCACTCGAGGAGATGAAATATTTATTTAAATTTATATTTCCATTTCTTCGCTCTGGTGTCGAGGCAAAGCGTGGCGTTGAGTTCTGTCACTCGACACGTAATGCCTCCAAAATTCGGCAGAGAGTGGAGAACGGAGTGTCTTGACATTAGGTTCCCTCTGCCTACCCCGCTGTGTGCGGGATACAGCGTGAAGCTAACTTTAATTTGATCACATTTGTATTGTTGTCATAGTTTTCATGAGGCCAGGCGTGGCGCAGGGGCACAAACTGTGGCTGTAGACTGGACTGGTTGTAGGTACGATTCCCACTCGAAGAAATTAAATATTTATTTAATTTCTCCGGTGTAGAGGCAAAGGGCGGCGTAGAGTTCCGCCACTCAACACGCAATGCCCCCAAAATGCGGCAGTAAGGTAAGGCGTTTCTTCTCGTCACCAGTGCAAAGGAATGGAAATGTGTATTTTAATAAATATTACAATGGAAGAATTTTATCAATTGAATATATATATATATATATATATATATATATATATATATATATATATATATATATATATATATATATATATTATAATTTTAGTATTTTAATCTTGTCAAAAATTCTTATTTAGATGAGATAATGTTAAGTATTTTTTTATTAAAACAGTATTAAAAACATAATAAAAATATTAATAATGGTATATAAATAAGGATACCCTTTATTTCGAATTTTCATGTTTTTTTTTTCAACGAGGCTGTGACGTTCAGATCAGTTTCATCCTACGAATTATCGACGCGTCAAATTTCTGCATGATCTGTTTAAGAGGCGGCCGACGACGCGTGAAAGGGAACCGAGTGGAATGTACTGAGCTGCTAGTGTAATCATTTTATGATTTATTGACGCGATAACGTCTTAAAATCGATATATATATATATAATATAATATTCGATAATTTCAATATTTTTAGTGCAAATAAACATTAATTTGTTGAAAAAATTGAAATTTTAAATTAACTCTTTGTTTGTGTTATACAAAATAATAATAATTTAGTGATAATAGTTCGATTCTATTCATCTTCTTCGTCTTCTTCTACCTGGCATTAGTCCCGGCTTTTGCCAGGGTCTGCCTTCCTACTCAACCTGCTCCACTTTGCACGGTCTTTAGCGTCCTCGGTGGTTAGACCATTGGCTCTCATGTCCCGCTTCACGACATCTAACCAGCGCTTCCTTGGGCGTCCGAGAGGTCTCACTCCAGGGACTGACATAGCAAGGCACTTGCATCCGACATAGTTCTTAGGCCGGCGCGTAACGTGACCAAACCATCTCAGGCGACGCTCTCGGAGCTTATCCGCTACGTCACGGACTCCAAGACTACCTCGTATGAATGTGTTGCGTATGCGGTCAGACCGCGTTACGCCGCACATCCACCGCAGCATCTTCATTTCCGTGACGTGAAGCTCCTGAGTGTGCCGAGATAGTGCTGGCCAACATTCGCTGCCGTATAGAAGAACCGGTCGGATGATGCTCTTGTATATCAGACCCTTGAGTTTGGGCGGTATCCTGCGATCGCAGACCACACCAGTGACCTCCCGCCATTTGGCCCAAGCAGCGCTTATCCGGCTATAGACATCGTGATCGATGCCTCCAGACTCGTGCATAACGGATCCAAGGTACCTGAACTTTTCCGACTTAACGGCTGGTTCAGGACCTATAAGGATAGTGCTCGAGTCCGGGCTCCCGCAGGCCATGTACTCGATCTTCGACATATTAAGTTTAAGACCGCCGTTCTCAAGCGTACCCTTCCACAGGTTCACTCTACGCTCCAGCATCAGTCGGTTCTCATCAATGAGTGCTATATCATCGGCATACATCATCAGCCATGGAGGCTGGTCTTGGATGTGAGCCGAGACAGTATCGAGCACCACATTGAATAAGAACGGACTAAGAGCCGATCCCTGGTGAACCCCTACTGTAATGTGGAAAGGTTCAGTGTCGCCAACAGCAGTCCTAACCATAGAAGCGGATTCGTGGTACATATCTCTGATAATCCCAATATAGGCCTCAGGGATCCCTTTGGATCGCAATGCCCACCAGATACACTCACGAGGCACACAGTCAAAGGCCTTCTGCAGATCTAAAAAGGCCACATGCAGAGCTCTCCTTTTTTCCCTGTATGCCTCCATCAATGTTCTGAGGGCGAAAACGGCGTCCATAGTGCCCGATCCTGGCTGAAATCCATATTGAGACTCAGAGACAGTACACTCGCGGCGAAGCCTGAGGTCGATCATGCGCTCGAAGAGCTTCATGGTATGACTCATAAGCTTAATGCCCCTATAACTACCACAATCTTGAACACTGCCCCTTCCCTTGTAAATAGGGGTAATGAAGCTAAGCCGCCACTGGTGTAGCATCTTTCCAGTGTTCAAGATATGGTTAAAAAGGACAGTAAGTATGAGGACACCAAGAGAGCCCAACGATTTCCACGCTTCGATCGGAATATCGTCAGGTCCCACCGCTTTTCCGTTCTTCATGCGTCGAAGGGAATTACGAGTTTCGTCAAGGGTTATTGGGGCAATAAGTCCGAGGTTAGGGGGTGGGTCGTGATGAAGACTGCATGGGTGCTGAGTATTCAGCAACTCCTGGAAGTAGCTTCTCCACCTCTCCTTCACAGAGTCATGACTACAGAGCAGCGTGCCCTGGGAATCTCTGACGCAAAGACATTTTGCGATATCTTGCGTCGCTTTATCCCGGGAACGTGCCAGCTTGTAAATGAACTTCTGCCCCTCCACAGTTTCAAGTTTATCATACAATGGTGACAAACTCTCACTGCGGGCTCTGGCTACAGCTCTTTTACTGGCATGTTTAGCTACTATGTACTCCAGTCTGTCTTCAGGAGAGTTAGATTGCTGCCACTTCTTAAAGGCATCCTTCTTTTCACGAGTCACCTCCTGCACCTTGTCATTCCACCACCATGTCTCCTTGTCGATGACACGTCCTCCCTTAGAAAGTCCAAGAACGCGCCTGCCTGCCGCAATGATTGCCGACTGAGCTCGATCCCAAGCATCCTGAGCAGTCTCGGTGTTAGTCAAAAGAAGATGACTTTTCACCTCTGCCAGGAACTCGGTCTGCATCGGTCCATTCAGCAACCACCACTTGATCCGAGGCCTACGTTTCTCGGCTACTTTCTTCTTCGGAGTGACGTTAAAGTCCATGACAAGAAGACGATGTTGAGCCGTTAGGCTTTCGCCTGGAATGACCTTACAGTTAGTTACCCTACCCATATGACACCGTCTGGTCAATAAGTAGTCTATTTGAGTTGAGTGGGACCCGCTCTTATACGTGATAAGGTGCTGAGGATTCTTTTGGAAGAACGTATTCACGAAGGCCAGATCCGACGCAATACAGGTTCTCAGAATATTTTCTCCCTCTGTATTGCGAAGACCGTGCCCAAAACCCCCGTAAACACGTTCATACGGCTCAGCAGCCTTACCGACGTGACCGTTCAAGTCCCCCCCAACTAAGACCACTTCGGTAGACGGTACAGCAAGTAGCACCTCTTCATACTGCTCCCAGAATGTCTCCTTTTCAGACGCGCTACATCCCGCTTGGGGAGCATAGGCACTGATTAAGTTTGTGGTAACGCCCTCAATCAGTACCCTTACTCGCATCAAGCGGTCGCAGCGACGGTCAACTTCAAGGAGCCCATTCTGAAGCTCTTCAGAAAGCACTACCGCTACACCTTTTCTACCGGAAGGTGACCCAGTGTATATAAGCCGGTAACCCTGTCCGATGTTACGGGACTTATTGCCCTTCCAGCGAGTTTCCTGGAGGAAAGCACACTGGACCCGACGTCTCATGAGTACATCTGCGAGTTCCCTGCATCGTCCGGTTAGAGAGCCAATATTCCACGTTGCAAAGCGGAGTTTCCTTCTGGGTACTAGCGTCTTTAGCCGTGCCTGTACTTGACACGGTAGCCCTTGCCCACTTGTCGCAGGTGTAGGGCGATGTGCCTGCGCGTCGTTTCGCGGCGACGCCCTAGCGTACCCAGTCTTCTCGTGGTTCGTTCCATATTATGGCAAGTTCTGGTTTTTAATGGAGCGATTGCCATCTGACCTCCAAAACCCCTTTGTGGGGAGAAACCGGGGGGAGAGGAATAGGACAGATAAAAAAGGGGGAAAGGATAGGCAGAGGGAGAGGGTAGGAAAAGAAGGGGAGTAAAAGAAGGGGACACCACTTTTATGGACTGGACGGAGGTTATAACAAGTGGTGGCTCGAGGATCCGGGGTCGCGTACCCGTATGCCCAAGAACAAATAACGGACAGATATTAGTCAGGGCCCCCTCTGGATGTCTATTCATATAAGTGAGCAATTTTTCATCAACATTTTCTTATGACGTTATCAAATGAAATGGTCAGTTATTTTTTTATTAGTTATTTATTCTTCAGTATATCAGATAAGGCAGAGGTAATGTAAAAATACTTCTTTTTTTATGGAAAAGGACAAGGCAAACGAGCGTTCGGGTCACCTGATAGGAAGTGATTACCGCCGCCCACGACCCCGTGCAACGCCAGAGGAGCTACAGGTGCGTTGCCGGTCTTTAAGGTGGGTTGGGCGCCAGGGACCGGCATTACCTGATGCGAAGTGCAGTGACATAAAGCCACTACTTAACGCCGGTTTTAAATGCCGAGGGTGATAATGATCCGGTCGACTCTGCCCATGCGTGTTGCCATTGCTGGCGAAGTGACTGTACCATACGTACTTAAGTCGCTTCTTACGACACCACCAGTACCAGGATGATTCTATTCTAGGCCGGGATTACACGGCACGAATATCTTCATTCCCCACGCATCGGATCCTTGTGGCATTGCGTTTAACAGCGGAACTCAGCACCGGACTTTGCCTTGTTACCAGAGCGAGGAAATGATAATATTAAAACATTAATGTAAATAATGACCTAGCTCGATGAAAACGTATGGCTTAGTTGGTGAGAGCGCTTGGGTGATTTTCAAAACAGCGCCATTTCAAATCTCGCTTAATTTAAAGGAATTATTCTTGACGTTCTTCTTGAGCTAAACTCGACCGAGTCACACGCGCGAGCACGCTCTTCACGGATAGATAGATGTAAGACGGATGTATGTTGTTGCACTTTCAATCAGAAACTACGAACGGATTAAGATGAAACTTTACAGTATGTATGTACGAGTATGTTAGTCCAGTATCATACTTTGAAATTGCTCTTTGAGAAACTATTAGATAAACGGACGGAAGCAAGAAAAGAAAGAAAAGAAATTTTTAAAGTGTTATTCCACACTTAGGAAAGAAAAATACTTATTTAGAAAACGTATAAAAATTTGAACGCAGCGGGACTCGAACCCGCGCCTCCTGGAAACCGACCAGGCGCTCTGACCACTAAGCCATGCGTTCTCGCCAAGCTACGTCGAAATTTTTATACGCTTGTTACAACTTATTTATGTTGTTAGCTTCTCTGTAAGGAGATTTTTACAAATTTCCGCTACCCAAAGATAATTACTAGAATTATCGTTTGGCAAGAGAGAAACTATTTTTAAATATTTTTAAACATTTTTTAAAGTGTTATTCCACACTTATGAAAGAAAAGTACTTATTTAGAAAACGTATAAAAATTTCGACGTAGCTTGGCGAGAACGCATGGCTTAGTGGTCTGAGCGCCTGGTCGGTTTCCAGGAGGCGCGGGTTCGAGTCCCGCTGCGTTCAAATTTTTATACGTTTTTTAAATAAGTATTTTTCTTTCCTAAGTGTGGAATAACACTTTAAAAATGTTTAAAAATATTTAAAAATAGTTTCTCTCTTGCCAAACGATAATTCTTTGTAATTATCTTTGGGTAGCGGAAATTTGTAAAAATCTCCCTACAGAGAAGCTAACAACATAAATAAGTTGTAACAAGCGTATAAAAATTTCGACGTAGCTTGGCGAGAACGCATGGCTTAGTGGTCTGAGCGCCTGGTCGGTTTCCAGGAGGCGCGGGTTCGAGTCCCGCTGCGTTCAAATTTTTATACGTTTTCTAAATAAGTATGTTTAGGTATAATTGACGCCTTTCTGACTATAAACGTGACGGTTTTGATAGATAGCCGATTTGTAAAGGTAAATTAATTATATACGCTCTGACAACAAGACGAAGCTCAATGTTAACTTCGAGTCAACTCAATGCACAATGTCTCGAATATCGATTATGATAAAAATGGGGAACGGAGTGCACTAACACTAGATTCCCTAAGCTTATCCTTTTATGTTTTATCGAATATTACCGCTACGGTCCACAGTGGAACTCCGACGACAGTGACAAATGAAGCCGAACCTCGTAATTACCCCACTGTCGCATTACTGTTTGATCACGTAACGACTGCCGTCTGTTCCGAGGTATCTACACATGTTTAAGTTCAATCCCATCATAAACTGAATCATAGCTGTTATAAAAACGATGTATATCAAGCTAATAATATATATATACATATATATTTATAGCGTCTCGCTGTATGCTGCATACAGCCGGAAATAGATGTTTGACGTTACTTGATAAAAATAGACAACAAAGTCCTATAACACTTTCCTTTTTTTCTTTTGAAGTACGGATCCATGAATTCATTTTACCTTGTTTTTAAGAAAATATATCTCAAAAGAAAAAAACGGAACTCTTAAAAGATCAATTTGTCGCCCGTCATTCTATCAGTTAAGATCATTTTCCCTTTCTACTTTTCGATACTTTCCGCGGACTACAATTATAAAATTTGACAAGAACTTACAGTACAATAAAAGATAAAAATCCAAAAAATGAAAATATAGTAATATCAAACAAAAAACAATCACAAACTCATATTTGTAATTAGTTGAATAAACAAGTTTAGTTTATCAACGGTTATAAGTTGTACTTCCCTTTGAGCTACAGTCATGAAATCGGTAGGTAAGGAACCCTCTACCATAAAATGACATTGAGCACGTATAACATACACAAAGATACGTTAATATACATAAACTTACAAATACTTTGGCTTAGTAAAGCTTTTGACCTTTGACTTAAAACTCGAAACATAACAGTTAAAAAGAAGTACAAGACGAGAGTACAGTAAATGTCGGTGGCTCGTTGAGCTCGCTGTTACACCGCACCGTCACTAATTACCGTCCGCTTACAACCACTTTTGAAATTTGTGATTTCAACAAGAAAAACTGAGTGACTATTAATGTAACGAAATACAATGATTTAAATGTGCGTTTGCGAACGGTAATCTCATAAACGGCTAAACCAAGCCTAGCTAAGTAAACGCAGTTTCCATTATTGCACTTTGGCGCGGTTCCCTTAACATGTAAGTGTTTATTTTATTTCAATCGGTTCATTAATAAATGAGTTATATCAATTTAAAGTATTTATACAAAATTGGTACAATAATTTTATTAAATCGGCTGAAACTTTACTCACCGCGTAATGAACCCCTACAGAGTACTTCCCGTGGACCTACTTTTTACTTTGAAATGAAAATATAAGAGTGGCCCCAAACTCCTGCACGTCACAGTGTGAGAGAAAAGCGCGGCTATTACTGTACGATAAAAAAAAATCTTCTATCTTTAAAAGGATATCGTTATAAAAATACGACAGCAATTAAGATCAGTAATTAAATAGTAATGTGGTCTCCTTGTAGGTATGTAGCGGGTATACTCGTATTCATACGTACAGTAATAGCCGCGCTTTTCTCTCACACTGTGACGTGCAGGAGTTTGGGGCCACTCTTATAATTTCATTTCAAAGTAAAAAGTAGGTCCACGGGAAGTACTCTGTAGGGGTTCATTACGCGGTGAGTTTCATACAAAATGTAGCAAATACGATGTAAGTATAAAGACACTTATCTTTTGATTGTATTTTTTCCGCTAGCTTTGAATATTTGATTAAGTTTTATACCCAATGTATACGCCATTTTGAGATGAAACTGAAGATGGATCGACGGACAACAAAGTAATCCCATATCGGTTTTAACCTGTTGAGACGCACAACCCTAAAAATTATTTGCAAAATGTTCAAAAGCATACAACGCATTAACGTTCTATTACGTTTTCCCAGGTTCCCATTTTGTAATTATCAGAGCAATGAGCTGTGTGCGTACGTGTGTGCGTGCATATATGTATGTATATATGTGTGTATGTACTGGACAATAAAGGGACGCGCCGCCGTAAACAATTTCGTAAAAGAATCGTAAAAAAACTATTTCAGGATTACGTTCTTATGGAAGCTTTTAAAGTGCGTTCACGCGCACTCGCTCACTTGCACTCCACGGGCGATGGGGGACGCGGTTTATTGTTCTAAGTAGTGTCCAATATTAATTAT
The DNA here is from genome assembly GCA_030704555.1 of Heliconius charithonia. NCBI lineage: Eukaryota > Metazoa > Arthropoda > Insecta > Lepidoptera > Nymphalidae > Heliconius > Heliconius charithonia. The sequence continues at coordinate 22,975 of CM060819.1, read as the reverse complement.
TATCACCTAAATATTATTATTTCTTTGAATTCACTTCACCGTGAAACTATTCTGAAAGTGTACCCGCAAGTATTCCCGTCGCGCGTCGGACTGAACACGATAGAATGTCATTTTAGACGTTCTCCCATTACTTTTACATGGAAATCGAGAGCTGCAACACTTTGTAGAGTCGTTACTTATTTATAGGCAGCACCGAAACAACGCTGAGGCAGGCGGGGCAGCTGAGGCAGGCGAGGCAGCTGAGGCAGACGAGGCAGCTGAGGCAGGCGAGGCTGAGCAATAGGAGGCATTGGACGCGGCTGTTTATAATACCAAGTATACTGAGAGTTACATTATTTGTCGAATAGTGAAGACGAATTCCATTTACTTTGCACCAAATATAGGAGCAGTTCCTCCACAACGTTTTCACTACATGTACCTGTTGCTCGGTAACACGTGTACTATCGTACTGTTTTTGTTGTCTGCATGTTCACCCCAATTTGTTGTAATATATATATATATATATATATATACAAGAGCAATGAATTAAAATCCATCAAGAGATAACCTTTGCTAATCGTCCCCCCGTGAAGTAATGCCTCGCGGCCATGCCACGGGGAGTTGGACGTTAAGAAGGCCGAAGGTTTTTTAGTCGGTACAGGCCAATTCGGGCGAGTCCGACGTACGGGGTCACTAATAGACTAGACCTTATGTACGTCGCTGTACGTAGATCAGTGGGCCGAGCACGAAAAATATTCGAGTCCGTATTGTAAACGTATCGAGGTAACGATACGATTACAAAGTTCGAAGCACGAACCATAGCGTATCGACTATCGAGGACTCGATATGATTAAGTAGGTGACGTCATGCTAACGAGACTTAGAGATGTCACTGAGCGAATGAAATGGACGTTCAAAAACCAAATAAAATAGTGAATGTTAAAACATTAAAATGTTTATTTATTTTAATTTACATTACAATTTACGTTGAAAATGAAGAAAAATCTATGAAAATATTACGAAAAATATAAGTAAGTTATCAAGATTGGAAGAAATTCAATCCTTTTGTATATTTAAAACAATTGTTTCTAAACGAATCCACTTGACGCCCCGCCAATTATAGCTAAGTTTGTATTTGTTTTGTAATCATTAAGAGTAAATTTTATTTCTTTATTATTAAAAAGGCCACTCGTGGCGCAGTGGTACAAAGTGTGACTGTAAAACCGACTGGTTGTGGGTTCGATCCCCACTCGAGGAGATGAAATATTTACTTAAATTTATATTTCCATTTCTCCGCTCTGGTTTCGAGGCAAAGCGCGGCGTTGAGTTTTGCTACTCAACACGCAATGCCTACAAAATTCGGCAGAAAGTGGGGAACGGAGTGTCTTAACACTAGGTTTCCCCTGCCTATTCTGCTGTGTGCGGGATACAGCGTGAAGCTGATTATTAAAAAATAATAATGGGCTACCTACAATATTTAACGATGGTGGAATTCATGAAAGCGTGAGTATAAATTTAGTATGAATTAATTTTATATTTGAATAAGTTGTATTAAAGTCTTAAAAATAAAAACATCTAATAATCTAAGTAAGGTATTATGAAATTCGTATTTTAGGAATGGCGATTTATCTAAACCCTCAGAAGGTCCACGAGGTCGTCTTTTTATTCAAAAGAAGTGGAAAGAATTAATGAATAAATTAAATAGTGGTGATTCGGATAGCGGCTGTCTTTGCATAGTGGACGTTATTTAATTATTGCTAAAATTACTAAACAATATTCTAAAAACATGTACAAGTAAAAAAAATCAAAAAGAATTCCCAAAAACACTACAAACATTTTTAAAAGTGTGATTTACTATGTAACGAAAGTGTTCTCACTGACAAATATTAACCGAGCAAAGTCCCGACGTACTCGATGACCAATCTTCGACGTTTTCGATACAATGTGCGTTCGTGCTCCCAATTTTCGTTTACTGCGTCCAAGTATCGCGCTATTCGAACGTAAGACGATACGTAAACTGTTCGTGCTGCCGTGAGCTAGTTCCTTTTACGCTCGGTAGGGGCGCTGTTCAATTCCTATACAAATTGCTCTCGATAACGATACGAATACTTTTTCGATAGTTTTTCGTGCTTGGGCTACAGCAAGTGTATCTGTTTTCGATGACTGCGAACATAAAAGGCGACAACGGTCGCGATAGTTCAATAATGATGATTGAGCGTCGCACGGACGCGACACGCGTGCCCAAAGGAGGAGAAACATTGTTCGAGTAATTAATGAATTGTTCGTTTCTATAATAATACACGAATAATAAATAATTTTATTTAATGAAACTAATATTTTTTATTTTTTTTATTCCCTTTTTTTCTTTATAAAATCAATCAATCGAAAATAAAGGAATTATCAATTTTAATTTTAGGTCAACGGTAAGTACTACACATAAAAGTTGTCAAATATAAGTTTGCAGGCATATGCATTTAGGTTTTGTGAAATGAATACAATTATAAGTTTGTAATAATTTTTAGGATTCGTAAGTTTTTGGAAAAAAATAACATTATAAGATAATTTTGTTATCCGTCTGTCTGTCAAGCCCTTATCTCAGGAAAGCTTGGAGATATCGAGTTGAAATTCGAACCATATACTCAGATCTACAGTCCCTGAAAAAATTGAATTTCTACATTTACTAAAAAGATATATATTGTTGTTTATATCTCAAAAAACACGCATTCCGACACTACAGAGTTTGACAGCAATACTATATAGAGCTACAAAAAGTAAGCCAATGCGAGTGTGCCAGAAAGTGTGCAATCACTTGTGGATATTATTGTTGAACGCCTTAAATTGATCCTCCAGGCAGTCTCCGATTGGGGAGATGTCAATCTGGTCAATCTTAACGCCACCAAGACCTTGTGACTAGACTTGTGACCTTGTAACTCAGTGCCGAGCCTTTTCTTCCTACCGGAGTAACGAAATGAAAACAATTGTTTTCCCCGAGATTGCGTGAGGATCGAGGCACATCTGCATTACTTATAAAATCTCGTAAAAACACCTAAACACATAATAACAATAAGATATTATTCAATACTGTCTGCCTGCGAATATACTAATTGAGGATTAATAAAACGGAGTCGATTCCTGTCGAAGATAAGGAGCGTCGGCCTAATGAGTGTGCTGTGAACTAGCACACAGCGGTACTGGTAGGTAGGTAGTGGTTACGAGGAGGGCGATGACGGGTAGGCTGCCTCTACCGCCCGCCTCTAATGCACGCCAGTATTGTTCGGTATTTGTTCAATTAAGTTTTTATCTCTGGTTTATGAGCGCGGATACGACGGGATATTGCGAACGACGCCTCTACTATGTGTACTTTGCAGCTTACAGCTTTATTGGGGCTCGCCAAGCTTTGAAAAACTATATAACGGTGGACTCGTGCCATCGTCCTTAATCATGTATTAGAATATTTACAAATAAAACAAAGCGACAATACCTCTTCACAAATCTTTTCAATTTTGCGGACATTATTGCCCTTCTTCGTTATTTTAGTGCAAATTACCTTCACGTTTAATCTCTTAAAAAAATATAGCATATTGTTTTTATTTTTACAAAACTTATTCCATTTTAAATATTTTACAATCACTATCAAGAACTTCATATAATGTTTAATATATAATTTACCACCTGGTAAATTAGAGGATGTAAATAAATTCTAGTATAGTATACAGGCTGCTCCGCAGTGATGTGATGAGACGATGACGGATTACTTACGAGATGCGTGTAATCTAAGCAATGCGTACCCAATCGTCTCCACGTGTTGCTCGTCTGTTCGTCTGTTCGCACACAGTAATTACCAATTTTTAAAACACCCTGCGGATTATGGGAACCAGTTAGCGTTACAGAGGACACGTCTCAAAATGAATCACCTCCATTTATACATAAACTCATTTACGATTTCGGACGTGTTAATGTGTCATACAAATATTATAACAACTATAGCTTCTCGTTAACTACGTATTCTTTTATCTGGACGTGACTTCAATACTGCGCTGTAACGTAATGTAGTAGTATATAGTCGGTCCGCGTGATTGTTTACCGACCTCAGACCACAGCTAGTCAAAAGATTAGAATATTTCTCCTGCCTATGAGGGCTTTCTTTAAAGGATTTATTCGGTTCAATTAAAAAATTTGGTCGAAAATGGGGAAAGGAGTGTCTTAACACTAGGTTCCCTTTGTCTACTCTACCTAGCGTGAAGCTGATTTTTTATTTATAACTATTTGCTGCATACAAATTCGTTTGCGTGTTATATATAACGTGAAAAGTAAATTTACCCGTTACCTTACGAATTTAACAAAAAAAGAGAAGAGAGATCTATTAATAATATTTATTCATAAGAGCCTAATATACTTACTAAATAGTAAATATTATTTACATAACTCACTTTATAATAGCAGTACGTGGTATTTCAGTCAGTCCCGACCTACGGCGCCACAGCTCATTGAGGGCCATGGACCACACGCCTAGTAGTAAACATAAGGTATATAAACATACAGGTACCTTATTTATTTATTGAAGTTCCTAAGTCTGCGGCTTTACTTTAGAGTTAAACTCAACACGAAGTTGTACAAACAGTGGTATAGTGAGCCTTTATAATATTAACTTTTTTAAATATTATCTGAGGTTAACTGCTTTACTTGGTCCTCACCTGGTGACGATCACTGACGTGTCACCTCTGGGAAGTGGCCGGTAGGCATGTAGATGACAAGTTAGAGGCGTTGGTTAAATTTATACTTTGGTTAACTAATTTCAACAAATTATTTACTATAAAATATAAAGTTTCTTTTCATTATCAATAAACAACTCTAGGTTAACAAAATACTTAGCATCCAATAAAGATATTCAATATATGGGTTATTTAAGAATTTTGAAGCATTAAAGAGATTGTATTACTTTTTTTTCAAATGATTTCAATTACTTCTTATTCTGTTGTTCTAAGACGTCGTTATAATTAAAAAAAAATATTCCATATTGATTTATTTTGCACTTAACATTGGTACCTATGTAAAGAAAAACAAATTTTAAGTCAGTTACTAAAATAATTAACATTAATTATATTTTTAATGATATATTGTTGTCTTCTGTATTGAATGATGTAAAGAAAACTGCAGTCCGTGTAATGTATTGATTAAATTAATATTTTACAATTTAAAATGCGACTGGCGACCACATAGATAGACTTTAGGGGCATATAACATTTGCGTACAAGATGGCCTATCAGTGCGCGATGTTGCCACAGCGTGCTTGCACAGACACACCACAGATAAGTAAAACACAGTATATTATAATCGGTAACTACAGCGAGTTAACGATATTATACAGGTGTATATACGTGTTTGACTTTTTTCTCTTGTTACCTCCTCCTCCTCCAGTAACAATAGGTATCTTCCTCTTCTACCCTCAACATTAGTGTCTTTGAGTACACTTCCATTTGCCCTGAACCTCTGCTTTGATTCAAAATAAAATGAAATATAGAAATTAATTCGTTAAAAGTACCTCACACCTGTTAAGTAAAGAGAACAAACAACGCGGTCTGAGGCAACGCGCCGTCGTCGGTGCGATAAGCGATTATACCCGTGACCCCAACGATATAACGTCGATAAAACACCGTGACCTACAAATACGACCAGAACAAAACCAATCTATAACTTTACCACATTTTATACAAACTTTGCTGAAACTGAAGAACTGCTCTTAAAAAGCCAATTAGCTGTTCAGTAGGCGCGTCTCGCTACAATTATATTTGTACAATATATGGTGAATCGCTATATAAAGTGTGACATATGAGTGAATAGTCATTTGTATTATAATTTCAATATAATTGTAATTTCATTAGTTTATATATTTTTAACCTACACGTACCTCCCTCAGTACCTCCCTTCTTCAACTACAGTAGAACAAATTTGTTTCATAAGTACTCCCTTTAAAGAGGGGTGTGAGTGATGTGCCCTATATGGACACCGGGCACCATCTAAAAATTGTACAGCAAATTTATTTTATTTACAAAAGACCAACATTTAATATCTATTATTAGTTCTTCGACATCTTCCTACAAAATTACTGGTATCGTACTGTCCTCACATCCACGACAGCGGCGCTAGTACCCGACACTACACTGGCCAGGAATTAGTACCTTGATGGTGGTAAATGGAAATTTATGTTATTTTTCTTCACTCAATTTTGGAGACATTGCGTGAAATCAAAACAGTCTAAGTGGAAAACGAAGATAAACTAAATTTAAAATAACAAATGATAATATTTATTTTAAATTGCTGTAGGTGCATGCAGTAGGCATGAGGAGCTCGCCGAAGTAGCGGTAGCGGCGCCCGCCATGGACGACCCCGAGCGGATCGCGCGCGACCGCGCCGCCTGCGACGACTTCAACAACAGCACCAGACCCCCGCCTGGTACGTGTGCCTGACCACTACCTCGGGAGACTAACCTACTAACTGTAGACTACTACTACATTAGACTATATTTACAGTAGACTTTTCAATGCAGGCATCTATTGCGAGGGTACGTTCGACTCGTGGCTGTGTTGGCCGCACACGCCCGCGAACACCACCACGTACGCGCAGTGCCCTGAATTCGTGCCCGGATTCAGCCCTGAACGTAAGCGTGTTTTACTTAATATTAACATTGTAATATATATTATTTACTTAGTACATTTAAGAATTATCTATACGTAGTTTGTAAGGAAAAAAGGAATCCTTATTAGATAACTCTGTCAGATAAGCAGACATGCTTGTCATACTGTCGAGACCCTTAATAAAAACATATTTCTATATTTCTATATTTACTTAGAAAAAAAAATACGGCCGTTTAAATCGCAAATGCGTATTCCGACATTATAATGGAATCAAAATTCATAGAGTACTTCTAGTTGCTGCGCCTACAGATACTACCTGTAGTTGAGGAAAAAATCTGAAAACTATATATTTGAGATTAAATCGTAAAAAAAAATAATAGCCTTAAATAGCAAAAAAACAATAAAAACTCGTATTTCGATACCGTTAAGTTAATCAAGTACCCTACTAGGGTACTTGCGGTACCAAGAATTATGAAATTTGAAAGCTAACCTCTACAGGCTTGAGATAAAATCTGGAAACTATACACTTGTGGTTAAATCTTAAAAAATACGCAAACTTGGCTCACAATTTTAGGAATCTGTACATCAAAAGGTAAAAAGTTAAAGGAAACTCTGCTGTCTGTCTATCAATACCATTCTATCCGTATTCTATCTTTATATTTCCGGTTTTTATTTATTTATTTATTTATTAAAACCTTTTACTCTGCTTACCCGGCCGGCCCGCTGTGTGCGGTATACAGCGGGATTTTGATTTAATTTCAAGTTAATTTCATAATCTATATTTTACTGTTTCCTTCAGTTTACGCTCACAAAGAGTGCACCTCTAATGGGACGTGGTGGCACCACCCGCTCTCGGGCCGGCCCTGGTCCAACTATACGACTTGCGTCAAACCCGAAGACGTAAGTATGTTCTGAATGTTTACTTAACTTCAAAGCTATTACGAGAAACAGAAAAAATATTATTCTGTTGTCTTCCATAAGATTTTTCTTACCACATAAAAAAACATATGTTAATGTATCGTCGACAGGACGTGAGTGACATCATAGCGGTGTACGAGACTGGGTACAGCGTGTCGCTGGTGGCTCTGTTGCTGTCGCTGGGGATACTTTCATATTTTAAGTATGAAATTTAAATGTCGTTAAGTTTGAGGTCGACGTGGCGCAACTCGGGTTTGATTTCCACTTGGAACAGTGAATTGCTATTTATTAATATTTTAATTTCTTAGCTCTGGTACCGAGACAGAAGTGCGGTGTAGAACTCTGTCACTAAGCACGCAATTGTGGGAGACAAAAGTTATACTAAATCTGTATTCTACGTGACAATTCAATTTATTGTTTAATCAATTAATTCGTTCTAAAAATGCCTAAGTAAATATATAAGTTGAGGAGCAGTGTAACCGTCACTGCGCTTTGCCGAGCGACGTGTCAGTAACACAATAACATGTTGCAGGAGTCTGCGTTGCGCTCGCATCACAGTCCACATAAATCTGTTCGCGTCGTTCGCGCTGAACAACGCGCTGTGGCTGGCGTGGTACGCGCTGGTGGTGCGCGCGCCCGCCACGCTGCAGGCCTCGCCGCTGTGGTGCCGCGCGCTCAACGCCGCGCTGCAGTACGCGCTGCTCACCAACTACACGTGGATGCTGTGCGAGGGGCTCTACCTGCACACCGTGCTGGTCAGCGCCTTCGTGTCGGAGCGGCGCCTCGTGCGCGCGCTGCTGGCCGCGGGCTGGCTGCTGCCGGCGCCGTCCGCGCTCGTCAACGCGGCGCGGCGCGGCGCCGCCGGCGAGCCGCTGTGCTGGGCAGACGAGGGCGCGCCGCGGCCCGAGCTGGCCGTGCTGGTGTGCGGCGCCGTGCTGCTCAACCTGGCCTTCCTGTGCAACATCGTGCGCGTGCTGTGCACCAAGCTGCGCGCGGGCGGCGGCGCGCGCGCGGCGCGGCCCTCCGCCACCGTGCTGCACGCGCTGCGCGCCACGTGCCTGCTGGCGCCGCTGCTGGGCCTGCAGTACCTGCTCACGCCCTTCCGGCCGCCGCGCACGGCCAGCTGGTGGCTGCTGTACGAGTACGTGGCGGCGCTGACGACGTCGCTGCAGGGGCTGTGCGTGGCGGTGCTGTACTGCTTCTGCAACGGCGAGGTGCTCGCGCAGCTGAGACGCCGCTGGAGGGTGCTCACGTTCCGTCCGCGGGCGAACTCCACGACGAACACGACAGTCTCCGTGAGTCTATATTCCATCTAATGATTTATATTCACATTTCGTGGGATACTTAAATAATTCTGATCAATCGACAAATCAAAATAAAAAAAACACAATATAAAACATGTCATCATCACGGCTATGTTTACACACACTGCCGGACGTAAGCTTCCTTCAAGAACCTCCGCGACTATCGGTTTTGCGTTGCCCGCTTTGACCGGCTTCCGGTGATCCTTGACAGTTATTAATAACTGTCATAGTTATTTTCTTTTTTTACCTAAAGTTAAAATAACAGTTAATTCCAATAGGGGACGTATTTGCAGTTCGTACGGTCAGCGGCGCCGGGTGCGGGCGAGGAGAAGGTGTGACTATCGCTGGGCGGCGCGGGGGGGGACCCGGGGGGGGACCCGGAGGGGGACGTGGGGGGGGACGCGGGGCGGGACGCGGGGCGCGAGGGGGAGTGCGAGGCGCGCGGGCGCCGCATCCGCTTCGAGTGCGTGGACAGCGACGAGGACGCGCCGCCCCACGCGCGCCTGCTGTAGTCGCGCCGCCTTCTAATGTAGACCAAACATCATATTTTTATACTTCGTTTGTTATAGGTATCGACGTAAAAACTTTATTCGGAAGTGTAATATACTAGTGTAAGTTATCGTAAGCACATAAATATTAAGTGTGTATACATAAAGAAATATATATTTTAAAGATAAAGATAGAGGTATATGTGTTCACGAAGTTAATAAGTCATAGATTGTAAAAAATATTAAATGTACAAAATAGCAAAATAGCGTTATTATTAACTATTACGAGCATGGGGGGGTACCGACTTTGTGACACCGATTGTTTGAATCTTGTAACTTGCGAGTCTCAGATTGTGTATTTACAATAAATTAAATAATGGAAGTGAGTGGCAAATTGTTCTGTTATTCTATTATTTAATAACAAAAATATTTTTTAGCTTTATGTGTTCTGAATACACTGTGTACATTGTATTAATAATACAAATAAATTTGTTTCCCGCAGGTTATTTATTTACCTCATATTTTTATACTTAATTTTATATTGTTGGCAACACTTTAATTTTGTGATGGATGAAGTTTATCAATTTAATGGTAGGTTTATATATTTGGCAAGTCTTTCGGGAAGTCTCGTCAAGTTCCAGTGTCAGTTTAACATTAGTAGAGAAAAGGATATGAAATTAATTTAATATGCATATTTGTATTACATTAAAAAGAAAATAAGAAACTAAGATGTTAGGAAAATGTTGACATGGATGTCAACATCGAAGCTAAATCATCGATATTTTTTGCCAATATCGTAATCCTCATCGTCTCGAGTCTTTTCATCTGATATTTCTGATCTTTCTGAGATATTCGTAGCTTGGCAAGAACGTATGGCTTAGTGGTCTGAGCACCTGGTCGGTTTCCAGGAGGCGCGGGTTCGAGTCCCGCTACGTTCAAATTTTTATACGTTTTCTGAATAAGTATTTTTTCTTTCCTAAGTGTGGAATAACACTTGAAAAAATGTTTAAAAAAATATAATATAACACGACTTTTTAATTAAAACAAAATTCAAAAGTACAGAACATTTACAAAGTATTGAACATTTAAAACATTACGGAGTGAAAACAAATTATGTCTCAATAATTTTGTCAAACGACTGTAAAAGTAATAATTTTGAAACCACGTTTATGTGATTAAAAATCGATTATGTGTTCCTGCCGACATCGATATTACTATGTTTTAGTTAATGGAACATCGATGTTAAAACATCGATAAATTAACTGTTAACTTCTATGTTCATTGAAAATCGATGATCATCGGACATCTCTAGTGTCAAGTTGACAAATTATCAAGTAGGTATTTAACATTGCCATTTTTTAAATTTCAAAAGTTTGTTAATATGTGTTAAGTCCTCTGTGTAAATACATTAGATATTTTTTTTTCAGCTTCATGCTGTAATCCGCATTCACCAGGATAGACGGTAGAAACCTAATGTTAAGACACCACTTTCCTTTCAATTCTGGAGTCATTGCACGCTGAGTGGTGGAACTGATAGCTATGTTTTTTCCTCAACACTAGAGCAAGAAATGGAAATAAATATTTAAAATCTTCAAGTGGGGAGCAATCCCACGACCAGTCACGTTTATCGTCAAACTTTGTGCCCCAGCGCCACGACTGACCTCAAAAATTTATTAAGACTGTTCAGTTTAATCATTCAGCCTCATTTATGTTTGCTTAAATTTACGCAAGAATTTACTGAAAATTATTTAATTAAATCAATACATTTTTCTGTGTAACATATTTTTGACTATTGTTTGTGTTTAAAAATATTTTTAAGCATCTGTTTTTTTCAGAGGCTTAAAATGTAAGAGCCGCCAAATCACTGAGATGACTGACTGAGATCAAACTTTAAAAGTTACATCTAATTTAACATTATTCTTTATGACGAAGTTAAATAACTTTTAAATATGTTATATAAAATAGGTAAAATTTTCAATATAACTGTTTATATTTAAACTACAATATTTTCGTGAAATAATCATAAATAAAATATATATCCATATTTTCAGACATTTATTGAATAAGGAAAAATCAGTGATCTACATCTGCACATTTAACTTCAAATATAAGACATTCACATATTAATATGGAGATAATATAACAATTTACAGGTTGCTTAGTTGGTATAAGGTAAAATAAAAATATTCATAAATTTTCATAAAATTATAAGTCACTATTCTTCAAATAGCCACACAAATGGTGGACAATGTGGTGGATATTATATTCATATAGCTGAAACTAATAACTAGTTCTTCGCTCTGGTGTCGAGGCAAAGCGCGGCGTTGAGTTCTGCCACTCAACACGCAATGCCTCCAAAATTCGGCAGAAAGTGGGGAACGAAGCGTTCACACTAGGTTCCCTCTGCCTACCCTGCTGTGTGCGGGATATAGCGTGAAGCTAATTTAATTTAATCTTAATTTTTTATCAAGAAATATAACTTATCATTCATAATAGTACATTATAAATTAAATGGCTCAGATTATAATGGTGTGGAGACAGCAGTGAATGAGTTTTAATTTAAATCCAATAAAATATCTGTTACTGCAATTTTCTTGTAAATATTGGACTCACTAATATTGTAAAATCTCCCTCGTCCAATTGTGAACTTCTTTTGTAGCTCCTATGTAGGAGATATTTAAGAGACAAATATAAGAAAAGTGTGTGTATTTATGAAAATGTTCATTATAAAATTAGATGTAATTAAAAAAGAGTTCATCATAACTTCTTACATAACATTTTATAAGAAAATTGTAATTTAATTTAAAAAAATATTATTATGTCCTTATACCAAAACTAGTCCTCATTTAGCTTTATTTTTTGAGATGAGGAAATTTATTTTGACAATAAAATATCTTAACACTTGTTGCATCCACACACTAAACGCAAAATTGTATTGTAATCCTAATCCTTAAAAAAATCTTTGGTTGCGTCAGATATAACTGTGGGTCAAATATAAGCCCGACAACACCGCAATTTATCGCACGCTATTGTGAGCAACTTGCGACACACAGGACAAAAACCGATGCAGTTGAAGTACACAAGGCGACACCAGACTCGAGCTTGTGCGTACGTGTGTGGTTACATTTTTTAAAACATTAGGAATAACAAATGCGTCTATTGTAAAATTTCTTTTCTTACAGCTTCTGAAGTAACTATAAATTTACAATTTAAAAGACTAACATAAATACTACATCATTAAATTATGTCAACAAAAATGTTGTAACAAATATAGAAGCTTTAGCCCCAGGCATAAATAAGTATTTAAAGATATCAGGATGGAAACCAGTTAAAAAAACATTCTGCTATCACTTAATCAAAAAAACTTTGATTATCTCTATAATTGTACAGATGATTTAAATAAAAATATAGAGCATGTTTTATATGTCTTAACAGATTTATAACTTCAAAAAATAAAGAAATGATTGAAGATGACCGTACAGAAAGCGTTAATTATGAATTAAAAAAAAATAAGAAACAAAAGTATGCGTGCATATATTAGATTTTTAATTTATTCATTTGTTTCTAAGTACTAAAAAAACTAACTCCCCAGTTCAGTGAATAATAAATCATTAAAGTAAAGAATCCAGTTGTGATTAATGTGTGATATAAAATAAAACGTTTTTACATATTTATCTTTGTTTTATTATACCTACCAAAATTTTATTAATTACACCCTCAATAACTAAGTTCATGGGATAAATTTTAATTACAATTGACAATTAAATTTTAAAATAATTGTGTTTTCCAAACAGAAAAACACAATTATTTATTTGTTAATATTTAATAGTAAATTGCATTTTAAAATTATCCCAATATTGCACAATATAAAATGAGCCTCAATTTTAATATTCCCGCTAATTTTTTTTTAATTGTCTCTTGGTGCTCGCCCAGAGGGCGCTAGTAGTATATAGTAACTAGTAGCTAAATCTACATCAAAAGCGGTAACATGGATCAACGCCATCTATACGTCAGTTGTTGAACTATACATGTCAATTTACTTCCGAATGACCATATATTTATTGTACATGTAAAATACACTAAATATGATTTAACATTATTCTTCCGTGATTTAGTAACGTCGCAACCTGTTTGCTTTTTATTAAACTATAAATTATCGAACCTATAATTTTGTCATCATCACATAACATGTAAGGGTATATATTTCTAAAAACAGATTTGGAAAATTATTTATCACTATCATCATCAATTTGCTTTCCCCCAGCATTTATCTTATTGATATTTATACATTACATCAAACAACTGTTCATAATATTAATCAACTGATTTATTTTTATGTTGAACACATTAAAGACAATGAAAATCCATTAATATAAATATTGCAATTAATATTATTTCTTTTATTTTATTTTTTCCTAATTTTTTAAAAACTATTTTATTAAATACATCTTGGATATTTGAAATTAATTTAATTAATTCTTTGATGAATGCAGAGCAAAAAGTTAAAAATAAAGTTCTCTATGTTGTATACATTCGATTTTATCTTTAAGAGATACATCACTCAAACATTGACTGCATGATTTAAAAATTTTAGTTTGTGTCCATTCATAATTAAATATAAATTGAAAATCAATCAAATGTGCAGGTCAACAACATAGTTTCTCTATTGCCATTGATGATGAGAGCATGTTGCCTTGCTTTAGTTGTCGCAACAACTCCGAGTTATATTGTACTCAATGCTTGGACTGGAATGGACTATTCAGCATCCACTCTCATTTTTTTTAGTTTTACTGCCACTTATTGAGTCAAAAATATTGTCTAGAAATAATAAAATGGCCACCATTTCTTTGCATTCTGGAGTTAGAATTCCTTTATCTGAAAGTGATGGTAATAAAATGTTAATCATTTAAACCTTACATGATTAAGAATGGAATAAGCTATGGTATTTCATGAGCCAACACTAAAGATCTGTATATAATATATATATTTGTCCAAGTTTCTTTGAATGTCAGCATATAAAGAGAAAAGATAAATATATTGACTATTGGTTTTTTCATTAAAATATAATATAAAAATAATAATTTAGATGTAACAATTGAATTGGATTTTATGGTATTTCTTGCTTTATTTATGTTATTAATATTTAAAAAATAGTAAATATATATACATACATACATAGTATATACACATAATTTTTTACATTTTTTTATACTTTCCGATCTTTTCTTTAATTAGTAGAAAATATTTTTTTGAATCCAGGCTTAAGCTTGCTTTTATGAAGTAACTTTATCAATACTTATTTAGAAAACATATAAAAATTTGAATGTTGCGGAAGTCGAACCTGCGCCTCCTGGAAACGGACCAGGCACTCTGACCACTAAGTTCTCATCGAGCTACGTCAACATTTTTATACACTTAATTATGGAGATTTTTAAAAATTTCTGCTAACATAATTACTTACAATTATCATTTGGCAAGAGAGAATACTATTTTTTAAATATTAATAAAATAAATAAGGCCAGAAATACCATAACTTCCAATTCAATTGTTACATCTGAAGCCAATTTGTTATCTGTATAACAGAAAAGAGCAATATCTTAAAAATATTTGTTAATTATATCAATATTTAAGGTGGAATACTTTACAGCTTATTTTACAATTGTCTGTGCAAAATATAATAAGAATAACAATGTTCTTCAAGAAGTATTCTCCATATTTAATATGGTCTTATACTTTTACTTATACAGAACATAATGCAAACAATATAAACTATCAACTCACCTGGCACTGAGTGTTCATTTTCTTAAATCTCCATAACAACTCAAAGTATTTGTAGAATATCCTTTTCTCTTGTCATCAATATTTGGGGATCTGAAATTAATATATTAATTGCTATTACAAATTGTGATAACTTCATGTTGTATTTTGTTAATGCTTTAAAACTAGTAGCAAAACAGGAACTACACGTTAACCTTTGAATTCAAAACATTCAGTACAACAATAGGTATTAGAAATATATATTAGAAATTCTTACTCTGCATAAAATTCTAATTTTAATTATTTTTAATTTCTACTTAATGCTTCAAGCTAATTCAAAAGATTCATTATTTTATACTTGTTTATCATCAGGTTTTTTTTGTTTAAACATTGAGGTAAGCATAGGAACTTTCATCACAACTGCAAAATAAATCCAAATAATAACAGCCACACATAGAGTTGTTATTATTATTAAATACAAAGATATAAATAGTAAATGTAAAAAATTACTGTTACTATGTGCTTGTTTCGGACCTTGTAAATACTAAAGGTAGAAAATTCCAGGTCCGATACAAGCACATAGTATAAATAGAAAATAGAGTTATTTGCTTACCCATTTATTATTTTCTTACTTAATATATATATTTTATGTTAACTATTTATAACAAACAATTAATTATAATTCTATTAATTTACCATTTTTTTATGTGTGTATTTGTATCTAATATATGTATGTATGTATGTATACGTAAAGTTATGCATATAAGTATATGTTGCACTTGCACTTTTAAGGCCTGCAAATTGTTTTTACCTTTTCTCATTCCCATAGGTTGACTAGAAGAAATCTCTATTAGAGATAAGTCCATCTTTGCCAACAATGTAACAATTTTATGGTGTTAATGTAAATCACAAAATGCAATAAAGAGTATAATAATATATAATAATAATCAAAATTTGTGTTACATATAATAATTTGAGATAAACTAAGGCAGAAAAGCCACAGAACATACATATATTACGTGTTTTGCTTTTTGTATTGATATTTTTAACTATATGAATAATCATGTACAATTATACACCATATACGTATTTATTATTAGAATCAACAATACCTCAACTCTCCTTGCGCACACGAACAAAGCGTTTTTTGTCTAAAGACAAAGAATCTTATCCTTCCAAGACACACAATTTTGTACAGCACAAATTATCCCATATACAGTTGTACCGATAATAGTAAAATGAATTTATCGGAGGAATCTGAGCTCAATTCAACGGAAAAATGCATTAACTATTACAAAAATAACGTAATTGAATTGATAATTTGATACCAACAAGTATAACAACAGCAGCAATAGACATTTTGAATTTGAAACTACCGTATAAATAGACTATAGAGTACCATAGAGTACAGTCATTCGGAGTAAACTAGCACAGATAGTGAAGAATTGATTACTTTACGAGCCTTATATTAATTTATTTGTGGTAAAAATATATATTTAAAATTAACTATTATTATAAATATGTAAAGTTAATAAATAAATTAAATATTACTGCTCATGTCTAAAATTGGTAGCGACATCTATTGACGTTAATTGAAATATTCAATTCCAAAGCGACCTCTGAACGTCAATTGGCGAACTTATGTAAATATAATGCTACAAAATAAAAACATACCTATAATGGTCTTCTGAATTTAATAATATTATACGTCAAAAGTTTCCAGTCTCGTTGTACTAAGATCGTACTAGAAGAGCCTGATAGAGACCAATCTTCGGCATCAAAAGCGGTAACACGGATCAACGCCATCTATACGTCAGTTGTTGAACTATTCGTACTTATTTTGTTATACATGTCGTTGAAGAAAATTAAAAAATAAAATAAATCTTCATTTTATCGATTTTATTGAATCACACACTTATACTTAATACATATAATAATAGATTTTATATAATATAATTTGTAGGCAAACTGAGATGTGATCGCTTACAATCACTGTATGTTAAGATACTTTGATTATAAGCGATATAAAATGTGAAAAAAATCTTTTACAAGTTTTTACACCAGGAAGAGAGAAATAACACAATAATTTTATAAAATTCTCTTCTTGGTGTAATATTCTTTTGAATACTGCTCAATTTTCGTTAATAACAAATTATAGGAGTAATTGAAAAAAAAACTTAATATTATTTAACAATATTCTTCTGTGATTTAGTAACGTCGCAACCTGTTTACTTTTTGTATTAAATTAAAATTTATCGAACTTATTATTTTCTCATATCATCAAATAACATATAAAAGTATATATTTCTTAAATCAGCTTTTAAAACATTTGTTGAATTTCTTTGCATTCGTTTGAAATTTATAACTATTATTATCAATTCGCTTTCTTCCAGCTAATATATTAATATTTTTTCAACAATTAATAATTATACATCAAACAATGAATCACAACATGGATTGTATAATCAACTAATTTATTTTTATGTAAAATACATTGAATACAATGAAAATCAATTAGTATAAATATCGCAGTTTTAATTCTTTCTTTTTTTTTTTTAATATTTTATTAAATACATCTTGGATATTTTAAATTAATTTAATAAATTCTTTGCTGGGAGTGCAAAGTCGATCTGCAAATTCTCTATATTGCATATATTCAATTTCATCTTTGGAAGTTAAATAACTCATACATTGACTGCATGATTTAAAAATCAAATGTGCAGGTGGACGACATAGTTTCTGTATTGTGTATTGATGATTTAAACATATAATGACTGACAATGGTAATTTCCACAGTTTTCACCTATGGTTGTTACACTGTATAGATTATTTATTAAGTGTTGCAAATATTAACACAAACTAAACACAAGTAGGGTTGTTGCGAAACTGACGTGACTTCTTACTGTGCCAAAAAAAATTTCAAGAGGTTTAGGTGTCGCAGCCGCACACTGAGTTTATATTGTACTCAACCCTTAATTTTTTTAATAATACTTCAATTCCATTCAGTGTCTACACCCAATTTGACACAATGAGGACAGATTCTACTTTTGTACAGCTTTATAAAAAATTCTTGGAATTAAATATATTTTTTGCTTCCGTCCATGTTTTGTTGTGCACCGACTTGAACGTGGGTGGAAAAATTTGAGTTTTACTGCCACTTATTGAGTCAAAAATATTCTCTACAAATAATAAACGGTCCGCTGTTTCTTTGCATTCTGGAGGTAGAATTCCCTTATCTGAAAATGATGGTAATAAAATGTTAATAATTTAAATTTTACATGATTAAAAATGGTATATCATATGGGATTCTTACTACTGCCATAATAGCCAACTAGTGTTGGCTATTATGGCAGTAGATAGATATGTATGTAACATATATTTTTTATTTTCATTCAGCATAGTATTACATAAATTGACTAAAAAAAATAATTATTACAAGTTCTTCATCTTTTTAAATGAACAATCTTTAATAGTTTTACTATTGTTCTATTAATTTGGTTCATTATCGAATTATACAGTCAATAATCATTTTTATCTTTTCTCTCTATCAAGAGAGCTAAACTGACTTTCAAAGAAACTTCATCAAAAAGTAATACACATAATTTATCACAATAATTTCATACTATCCAATGTTTTCTTTAATTAGGGAAAAAATATTTTTATTGGAGGCCAGTCGTGCGCAGTGGCACGAAGTGCGACTGTAAAACCGCCTGGTTGTGGGTTCGATCCCCACTCGAGGAGATGAAATATTTACTTAAATTTATATTTCCATTTCTTCGCTCTGGTGTCGAGGCTAAGCGCGGCGTTGAGTTCTGCCACTCAACACGCAATGCCTCCAGAATTTGGCAGAAAGTGGGGAATGGAGTGTCTTAACACTAGGTTCCCTCTGTCTACCCTGCTGTGTGCGGGATACAGCGTGAAGCTGATTTATTTATTTTATTTATTTATTTTTATATTTTTATTGAATTCAGGCTTAAGCTTTTATGAATTAAATAAAATAAATATGAATCTAAAAAAATGTAGGCCTTTGGACTATGTTTAAAAATGGAGAAAAAAGCTATTTTTTCTTTTACTGTAAAGCAATGTCTCTTTTCCTTCTTGTTATTATTTATATATTTTCACACCCTTGTTATTTAATGAGCAACTCAACTAAAAATAATAAATAATAAGGCTTAATTAACATTTAATTATTAGATATATAGATTAAACATAAAGATAAGCTTTATTTAGATTTAATTGGTAGTAATATTTGTAAACTAGTGATTGTTTAAAATTTTACTTGTTTATTACTTAATTAAAACATATTATGAACAAGTAAATTAATTGACTTTAAAAAATTATGGACAATTTGCTCTGGAACAACAAAATGCCAGCAAAATTATTTTAACTACATTAGATATAACAAGGTATTATTGTCAACTGTACAACAGAAAACTGAAAAATATTTGTTAATTTTATCAATATTTAAGGAGGAATACTTTACAGCTTACTTTACAATTGTCTGTGTAAAATATAGTACATAAGTTATTCCTGTTAATGTAATATTCTTTAAGAAGTATTCTCTATATTTAATATGATTTTATACTTACTTTTTCTCCATAACATAACTTTAAATATTAGAAGAATGTCCTTTTCTCTTGTCTATCAATATTTGAAGATCTGAAATTATTGTATTAATGTATGAAATGTTTTTTTTTCAAAGAATTGATTTTATACAAAGTATTTATATATCTCTGCATAAAATCTATTTTTATTTTTTTTACTTGTTGCTCTAATATATATTTTACAGCAACTTAAAGTTACTCTGTATTTGATTTCTTATTTTATAATTGTTTATCATCAAGCTTTTTTGTTCAAACATTGAGGTAAGCATAGGAACCTTCAGCGCAACTGTAAAATAAATCCAAACAATAACAGTCACACATAGTGTAATTATTATTAAATATAAATAGTAAATGTAAAAAGTGACTGTTACTAAGTGCTTGTTTCGGACCTTGAAAATACTAAAGGTAGAAAATTCTACGTCCGATACAAGCACGTCGTATAAATAGAAAATAGAGGTATTTGCTTACCCATTTATTATTTTCTTACTTAATATATATAATAATAATCAAAAGTTTTGATACATATAATAATTTGAGATAAACTCTAAGGCAGAAAAGCCACAGAACATTTATTACGTGTTTTGCTTTTTGTATTGATATTTTCAACTATATGAATAATCATGTACAATTATACACCATATACGTATTTATTATTAGAATCAACAATACCTCAACTCTCCTTGCACAAACGAACAGCGTTGTTTGTCTAAAGACAAAGCATCTAATCCTTCCAAGACACACAATTTTGTACAGCACAAATTATTCCATATACAGTTGTAACGATAATAGTAAAATGAATTTACCGGAGGAATCTGAGCTCAATTCAACGGAAAAATGCATTAACTATTACAAAAATACCGTAATTGAATTGATCATTTGATACCAACAAGTATAACAACAACATCAATAGATATTTTGAATTTGAAACTACCATATAAATAGACTATAGTCTATAGAGTACCATAGAGCACAGTCATTCGGAGTAAGCTAGCACAGATAGTGAAGAATTGATTTTACGAGCCTAATATTAATTTATTTGTGGTAAAAATATATATTTTAAATTAACTATTATAAATAAGTAAAGTTAATAAATAAATTTAATATTACTGCTCATGCTTAATTTGTGGCGACATCTATTGACGTTAATTGGAATTATTCAATTCCAAAGCGACCTCTGAACGTCAATTGGCGAACTTATGTAAATATTATGCTACAAAATAAAAAAATATCTATAATGGTCTTAATTCTACATAATCCATATACTTCTGAATTTAGTAATATTGTAGAGCCTGGCTAACCTACTGTTTTTTTCGGTGACGCAAACTGTTACTTAATATTCGAATTTCTATTGCGTTTTATTATTTGTTAATAAATAAAATTTGATAGGTTTCCTTATCCTGGTCCTACCAATTTACACCGGTTTGTAATCGTTAACTAACTGACTATTAACTTAGAGTCTTATTTGTAAAGATTTGTGAAAATAGTTGTTTTAAAAAAATATTATTTTTATTTTTATTTCCAGGTTCAACAAAAATGTTTGAAATGGCTTAAATATTGCAGCTACAATTTGTGATATGGGTGGAGTCAATATATATTACAATATTTGATTTACCTCTCTTACTGAAATCGTTCAGAAAATTGTTTTTAAAATATAAAATAAAATGCAATACAAATATTACTTCAAACAATGTTGAAGGAAAAGGTAATATTTTATTTTGTCTTGTAATGTATAGTCCAGTTAAGAGTACAAGTTTCTATATAATTAAAATTAAATCATCTTCACACTGTATCCTGCAGCAAGGTACGCAGAGTCAACTTAGTGTTAATGCACTCCATTCCTCATACATTGAAGAACCAGAGTGAAGAAATGGAAATATAAATTGAAATAAATATTTTCCTTGAAGTGAGGATCGAATCCACAACCTAGTAGTTTTTACAGTCACACTTTGTGCCCCTGCGATATGGCTGATCTCAAGTTTGGCTGGTTTCCAGTTATTAATAATTAAATAAAACTTGTAAAAATTTTTTTTAAATTAAAATGTTATTACATTATAGATCGAGCCAAATGGAAAAATATAGAACATGTCTTCAAAAAAGACTGGTGATGAAAATTTTGTTTTTGCACCCAAATTAAAACAGGACCATACATGTCCAAATGCCATGTAGACAATGGGAGTGAATCTTGCTAAGTTCTAAGTCACGGTCAAGGTTTGTTTTACATGAAAATATGTCTGTGGATTTTTATAAATGCAAATTTTATTAAAATTCAAATTAAAATTTTTAAAATAGCAGAAATTGTTAAAAAGGAATATAGATATATTAAAAAATAAGTAGTAGCATAATTATATTAGTCTTAATTTGACCAACACTATTAAGTTCATAATACTTACTTCATAATTATCATTATCTCTTATATCTATAATTATCATCAAAAAATCAACATTACAACCCAACACTTAATTAAAATAGAATAGTAAACAGCAATGATTTTGTTCTTTCTTTATTTGTAGTCTTGGTCAAATTTCAAGAATGTAACTGCCTACAATGTTATAAGTTAATAAATAAATAAATATAAATTATGATTATTTTACAGATTACAATCTATTTAACTTACAAATGTTAATTATTGTTTCTAACATAAGAGGGCAAGTTTGTCTTGCTGCAATAATATAGTCTTTATCACTATTTTATTTGATTTGCAAGAATACTATTTGTATAAATATAACTATAACAAATGTTTATAAGCAATAAAAAATATAAAGTGTTTATTTGTTTTATTTCTGCATTTATCTTGTACTAGCGACCCGCTCGCGGCTTCGCCCGCTTTAGTTACTGAATTATTCATGTAATGTACCTATGTTTGCAAAACACTTAAGATTACCAATGTGAAAATTATTTAAACCTTAATGCAACCCGCATTTTCGTAGTTCCAAATGTTTAAAAAAACACACTTAAACAAATGACACAAACAACAGAAAACTTTAATGAAAGAAATTATAAACAACAGCACACTTAGATACTATTCTCTTACCCAAAAATACTTAAACGAAAGATTATTATTATACCAGAAATGATTCACACCTTCAAAATCTTTTGAAAATATTTTGTCAAAATTTAATTATTATATATCCAATTGATTTTTAAAAAGTAAATCATTCTGGCTTTGAATAAGAATCGATTTATTATCCAAATATTAGAAAAAAATTGAATTTCCTGCCCATATTTTAAATATTGTTTTTGGTGGGCACACGATAGATGGCAGCAGTGTCGTTTTGTCCCCCATTTTTTTGT